>CM067377.1:12420234-13620234 GCA_034510155.1 Eucriotettix oculatus
GTTCTAAGACTAGTTTGAAGCATTCCTCCATGCTAACCTGTCTTGGGCAAGCCTTTCCATTTCCTTATAACTAGCACAACCCACATCCTTCATAATCTGCTTAGCATTTCCATCCTTGTCATCCCTTTTCTGTTCTTTCCCACAAATTTCCCTCTAATGAAAATTTTACAAGACCCTTATGTCTTAAAACGTGGCCTATTAATCTATCCCTTCTCTTCGGGAACGTCCTCCATATTGTTCGCTTTTCGCCTATTCTCTTTAGAACTTCCTCGTTTGTGATTCTATTCACAAATCTGATTTTCAGCATTCGCTTATAGCACCACATTTTAAAGGCTTCTTTCTTTTCCTTTCCCCAAATCCTATAGTCCACGTTACGCACCCATATAACGCCACGCTCCATACAAATATTTTCCTAATATTCACAGTTATATTACCCGTAAGTAAATCCCTCTTTTTCACGAAATCCTTCCTTGCCTGTGCTATCTTACTCATTGTGTCTACTATACTTCTACCATCCCTAGTTATTACGCTTCCAAAGCAGCACAATTTCTTAACTTCCGTCAAAATATCCCTTCCCAATTTAACACCCTTTGTTATTCTTGCCTCTCCTTTCATACTCTAGTTATTATGCCTCGCAAGAAGCAGAATTCCTTGACGTCTGCCTAAATATCCCTTCTTAATTTCTCTGTTTCCCATACTACACTCCTTTACCTTGGTTTTCCCTCTATTAATCCTCATATTGAACTCTTTCTCCAGGACTACGTTCATGGCATTCATTATGGTTTCCAAGTCTTCTTCTGATTCTCCTAATACTACAATATCGTCGGCAAAGCGTAAGGTTTTTGTTTCTTCTCCTTCCAGTATGATTCATTTTCCATATTCCGTTTTCACTTTCTTCATCGCCTGTTCTATATATTAGTTAATCAGAATGGGCGACAGACTGCATCCTTGGAGAAGGTTACTAATCTCTTATCGAAACGCCCGGTACTTAAAGGTTGAATGAATGATGGTGTACCAACAGACATCACTCCACTGATCTACAAGTTGTTGGAAGGGAAGATGTATTGATTAAAATTCCAGGGATGTGAATTAGATCTATAATTTATTTTTCGCAATGGAGGCTAATGTTGTAAGCAGCAGCTAGTTTCCCCGAGTCGTCGCCCGTGGCGCTGGCGCTGACGCGTCGCGTCGCTTCTTGCACCCTAATGAAGCGCTCGGCGCGCTTTTGTTGCTGTTGTCTTCGCATTGTTAGCTGGCGTGCGTAATCAGGCGCAGCTGCGGCTTCCCACAAACTTGCAGCACTTGCTGTGGATGCGCGCGCCAGAGAGATTACTATGCAAATCCGCAAGAAACAGCCCAGACCAAGAGTCGCGAATATATTGCGCAGTCAGTCGTCGCCTCCACTACCATAACAAAATACTTTCCTTCGCAAGGTAATTTACAATTTCAGATGACACAAAGGAAACAAAAACATAAGACGTCTTCGTAGGAGAATACTTCCGACTTCCAATTTTGCCAGATATATATTTTAAACGAAAAATTGTATTTGTGGTATTCAGTCCTAAGACAACCCTCCATGCTAACCTATCTTGCGCATCACTACCACGCCCTTAATCAGCTTAGCTTGCGCCATCCTTCGCCTCTATCTTCTGTTCTTACCCCCACACATTTCCTTCTAATGCTAATTTTACAAGATCCTTATGTCTAAAAACATGGCCTATTAATGTATGTCTTCTCTTGGTCAACGCTCTCCATATTGTTCGCTCTTCCCCTATTCTGCTTAGAAGCTCCTCCTAAGTGATCCTATCACCCCCACCTGATATTCAGCATTCATCTATAGCATGAAAGGATTCTATTCTTTTCACTTCTGCAACTTTTACCGTCCATGTTTCGCACCCATAAGATGCCACATTCTATACCAACAATTTTAGTAACTATTTTCTAATATTCAGACATATATTACTTGCAAGTAAATTCCTCTGTTTCGCGAGAGCCTTTCATACTCTAGTTATAACGCTTCGCAAGACTGAAACTAAGACAGAAAAGCCGTTGAAGTGAAGCTACCACCATTTGCAGCAGACCAATATCCTCGAGCTGCACTAACATCCCGAGCCGCAAGCTGAGTCGTAATGTACAAAGATTCTCGCCCCTGGTTAGCCAAATTTCGGTGCCAAACTTTTATTTTATGTGTTTTAAATCCATAGATAATAATTATTATCTCAGATGACTTGAGATGTAGCAGATAAAATTTTTAATGAATTAATTAATTAACCTTTTTTAAATTTAATGTTTAGTAACCATTAGGTGTTAAAGATATTTTTAATGCATTTTTCTCTTCTATAAAATATTACATTTAATTATTAACCGTTAATTTTTATTAAACTGTTACAAGGGTGGGAAATTACGATGAAGAAAGATTATACAAATCCTCTACAGAAGACAATTAGCAGTAATTAGAATTGAAGGGCAAGAAAATAAAACAGAAATCTAGAAAGTTAAAGACAAGGATGTAGTCTGTTTCACTTATATATAGGACAAGCGATGAAGAACGGAATATGGAAAACGAAAACATATTGCTAGAAGAAGAAATAAAACAATGTGGTTAACGATAATATTGCAGTAATAGGGAAATCATAAGTGGACTTAAAAAACATAATAAATGACATAAACGTGGCCCTGGAGGAACATGAGGATTAATATAGGGAAAATCAAGGTAATGAAGTGTAGTATGGGAAACTGTGGAATAACAAAGGGTGTTAGATTGGGAAGGGATATTTGGTAGCAAGTTAAGGAATTCTGCTTCTTGAGAAGCATAATAAATAGAGTACGAAAGGAGAGACAAGGAAGGCTTTCGCAAAAAAGAGGAATTTACTTACGGGTAATATATGTCTGAATATTATAAAATAGTTGCTAAAATGTTCGTATGGAATGTGGCGCGGTATGGGTGCGAAACAAGGACGGCAAAAGTTGTAGAAAATAAAAGAATTGAATCCTTTGATGCTACAGGAGAATGCTGAATTCAGATGGAGGCTATAGAATCACTTACGAGGCGGTTCTAACAGAAACATTTAATTGAACCAAAATTTTGTCATCATATTTCTATGCTCCCAGTTCGTCGTAAAAGTTTTGTAGTTAATTGCCCAAAACAAAACGTGACGAAACGACGGTTCTATTGAATAAAAATCAGTCTCCAATTTTTCGTAAATTTATTGTATGAAATATAAGCCTAAACTGATTTACTATTTAATTTTATTGTTCTCTCTTGTAGTTCGATTTCTTTTGCTCACTTCTTTCTTGTTGTCAATACGGAATTTATAACGAATGTTAGATGAAAATTTATCACCGTGGCTGTAACTTTCTTGGGGAAAAAGAAATGAGAAGCCGGGATTTTAAAGATTCAAGGGATGTTTTCACGGTTTTATAGAGAATTATTGTGAATAGTGTGTATCGCGTGAAAGGATTTTCGGCCACTGCTGCCAAACTGAATCCAAGCAGACGTGACGTATCGCTATTTCTCAGCGGCCTTCTCGATTCCTGAGTAAATCGCCACGGGGACACGCCCTTTGCTACAGAGGCTTTACAGTGAGAAATACTTACCTGTAAGGGAGCAGGACCGACAGCTGAGATGTTTCCCTATTCTGTTGGTACGCCCTCTTTTCACGTGGATAAACGATACAGAAATCGGCGACGTACACGGGAAGCATTCTCATCAGATGATAGCCTAGGGAATCTTTTTACAGGAAGATGGGGGGGAGGGAGGGGCAAGTAAATCAAGTTCTCGCCGCCGCCTCCGCCGCCGTTGCGACAAACCTAAACTTTGTTCCCGACCTGAGCTACTTCGACACTGTTATAAATCTATCTAAAGTTTGTCTCTCGTTTCCTTTCCTCATCTCCAAACAAAAAAATATAGATTTTTTCTGTGTTCCAAAGAGTTGTAGATCTTTATAAATCTAAATCAGTGGCAGATCAGTAGTTTTTACAAGGGTGTGCTATAAGCAACCCTCTACTTACAGGCAAGTGTTTCCTTTCAAACATGTTACGCAATTAATAAACGACTCCGTCCTTTGTTGGTATCAATAATTACATCATTAACAAATTGTTAATATTTTCTCGAATTATATTGTTACTTCAATATATTTAACAACAACTTTGAAAGTTAAAGATGAACACAGAAATGATATTTTATAATTATATTACTTTTTTTATACTGAAATAAGAACTTAACACAGAAGTCATATATTGGGAATGAAATAATTTATTTTAAATTTATTCTATTTTCTTTGGAAGTCAAATATGAACACAAAAATCATATAGAGGGTGAAAAAAATGACTTTAAATTATTTTCTTTGTAAGTAAAATGATATAGTGCAAATGAAAAAAATATTTATATTACTTTCTTTGGAAGTGACAGTTTAATACAGAAAACATATAGTTCAAATGAAGACATTCATTTTGTACCAATATTTTTTTATTGGTAAGTGAAATGTGAACACAGAAGTCATATAGAGGGAGAAAAAGCTAACACATCATCTAAAGTAGGTTAATCAATGTATTAACCTACCTCCAGATCTATATGTTAATTATATACACTTTTATAATATTGTAAATACATTATTTTAATCTTGTAAATACTGAAACAATTATTCTACGAACTAAAAATCTTATGATAAAAGTTTTATATGAAAATATAGTGTGAATGAAAACATTTGATTTATATTTATATTACTTTTTGGCAGTGAAACATGAACCCAAAATCATATTGTGTGAATGGAAACATCTATTTTATGTTTATTTATTTTCTTTCAATGTCAAATATGAACTCAAAAATCATATAGAGCAAGCGAAATATTATTTTCTTTCGAAGTCAAAGATGTACACAAAAATCATATAGTGCAAATTAAATCATTTATTCATATTGATATTATTATCTTTGGTAGTCAAATATGAACACAGAAGTAATATAATGTCTTATTCAAGCAAATGTAATGTTAATTTTTTAATATTAAAAATTATTAGTATTAATTATTATAACGTTAATATAATAATTAATGTCTTCTTATTCAGAGACATAAAACTGCCCACTTTGCAGTGCACTCGGTAATGCAGGCTGTAGCACACGTTTTCTCTCTGGAATTGGAATTTGGCCTCTACAGCATTTCTTTACAGCTCCCCGTGCACCTTCCGTAAAGCTCGCCAAAGTGTATTTTCCAGTTCTACGGTTGAGGTGGTATAAAGAGTGAAATCAATTACATTTCTCTAACTAGTTTCCTAAATTATTTTGGGGTGGCATTAAATTTTTGATTAATATATTTAATGCTCACAGGCAAATAAATTTTTTTCTTATAGATCGTATATAATTTAATGTAGAAAGGTTTAAAATTGCGTGTTTGTTAAGTAAACAATTTCAATAAGACCTCAGAGGAAAATATAGTAGTCTCCCATTAATTACATTGCTGTAAAAATAACTGAAATGACACAATACTGGAATTATAATTTAAGGTTTTGTTACATAAAACTGTTATGTGGACTCAAAAATGTAATTCAATCCACTATGGAAAAATCTGTTAATTAGAATCCCCCTCCTCCGATTGTTTGTCTAAAATATTTTTACGGTTATGGATTTGAGAGGACAATGCTTTGTGGGGACTGCATAGCCACGTTTCAGTTGCCTTTTGTATAAGTTGAAACGCAATTTAAAATGAAACTCCGTGAGGAATAGGCACGTGCAGTCATATCCAAATCAGAAAGAATAATTATTAGTTCATAATACAATTTCATTGCGGCGCAATTAAAGTCGTTGTTAATACTTAGTTTAAATAAACTAAATAAATGAAAAATCAGAGATGATTCAAAATAGACGTTACGTCTGCAACCTTCAGGATCTCTTCAGTTCTTTACTTAAAACCTTAACAGAAATTCCGAGAACGTACGGAAACACCCGGGGCCGTCAACTCCAGGGAAAGCTAAGGAGCAAACGTCTATTTTGAATTAAAATTCTTCTATTTCTTACTTTTAGCCATTTATTGTATTTTATTTATAACATTAAGTCAGATTATGATCATTATTTTATTTATAATACACATTTTTAGTTAATCTATCTACATAATAAAAAAGGATGTAAGTTTATATGTCCGTACGTTCCTCATAGAAATTTACTAATAGTAAGCAAATAAATTTCTCAGAATAAAAACGAGGATAAAATCACTGTAAGAGAGAAGTGGCAGTAGGGGGAAAACCCCAAACATTAATGTGGAAGGAGTTTCAGTTAAAATACGTTTAAAAACGTCACCGCTGAGTGAGAGACAGAGAATACAAGGAAGTCCGCTATACTTAATGGCCTCCAATATGGCGTATTAGATTGTTTTGAGCCTTACTCGACAGGTTACTGTAGAAAAAATTACCTTTCCGGGGTAATACACTGTAAATAAATAACCACACAACGCCGACATCTTGCTAAATTGATAAATAAACTGAATAAATGAGTAATCGCTAAAGCATTTCATTAAAACATAATTTCTTGACAATGAATATCATAGACACATTTCACTCCAAAATGTTGTAGCAGAAAAACGGATTTTTAATCTAAGTATTGAACTGAGGAGGTCCTGAAGAGATTGGGGGAGGAATCTTTTTGAAATAAATTATTCCATTTCAGTCTTTTGGCCATTCTTTGTATTCTATTTATAACAGTAGCTACGATCTTAATTTAATTTGAACCTTCAAACTGGAGTAAAATAATTAAAAAATTTAGATATGCCGACGTTTCGATGTTAGCTTAGTATTTTCCTCAAATGGCTGTTAAAGTAAACCTGAAAAAAAATTCAAACACGAGGAAAAAAAGACATGATACTAAAAATAGTCCAGAAAAAGAGCAAATAAAAACCCTACTGTTTGCCGACGTCATTGTTGTATCAGAAGAGTCAGTATAAGGCTGGGAAACCAGAATAAATGGCATAAACGTGGTCCTGGAGAAAGTAAAACATGATTGGGAAATGATGTTTTGACGGAAGTTAAGGAATTCTGCTACTTGGAAAGCATAATAACTGGGGATGGTAGACGTATAGTAGACATAGATAGTAAGGTAAGCACAGGCAAGGAAGGCTTTCGTAAAAAAGAAGAATTTACTTAGAGGGAAAATAAGTGCGAATATTAAGAAATAATTGCTAAAAGTGTTCGTATGGCTTGCGAAACGTGGACGAAAGGAAAAGAAGACTTTGAAATGTGGTGCTATAGGTGAATGCTGAAAAGAAGATGGGTGGAAGAGGAAGTGCGAAACAGAATAGGGGAAGAGTGAACAATATGGAGGACGATGGCCAAGAGAAGGCATGGATTAATAGGCCACGTTTTAAGACGTGAGGGTCTTGTAAAATTAGCAATTGAGGGAAGTATGTGGGGTAAGAATAGAAGAGGGAGGCAAGGGATGGAATACACGAATCAGATTAGGGAGGATGTGGGATGTTGTAGTTATGCGGAAACGAAAAGGCTTGCGCAAGATAGACTAGCATGAAGAGTGGCATCAGATCAGTGTAGGGACTGATACCACAATAACAACAGACCAGAAAAGACCACAAAGTTAAAATAATACATTCTATAGCTAAGTAAGATTCGCTTTGTCATTCTTAATATTAACAGTTTAATGGTAATTTTTTTAATACGTAACTTGCTAAACATTTACAATTTTACGAAGAATGTAATGTTCTATCTCGTTTTGGTTGAGGAAATTTCTTATGTAGCCAAATTTAGATGTAGAAATTTACATTACGTCAAGTAACAAATTAAAAGATGAAATAAGAGTCAATAAATTACCGAAATTCCTTAAATTGGCAACTAGTGTAAACAAGATATTGCATGAAATAAATGAAAAGCGACACTCACACTAAGAAGCAAAGAAACAAGCTAGGAAATGGAGATACTGGGATACTTGTACTGCACGACGAGGAATCTGACCTTATTTCCTGAAGTCTTTCGAAATGAGTTAGTTTGTTTTTCGTCTACTGTACACAGCAATAAAGACAAACAAAATCAAATACTCGTTTCGTTTGTTCGGAGGAGCTCCTTTTATTTGTGACGTGGCTCATCAATGTTTTTCTTTCCGTCACTAAACATAGAGGTATAAGCAAACATTACCCCGCCTTGTTTATTTGTGCGTGTGTGTTTTAATTCATTAGCGCTGAAAGGCGGTCGCGTCATTATTTACTGGGGAGGAAGTTGGGCGAATTTGAAGGCTTTAAAATCGGATCCAGCGCGGTTCCGCAAAGGCAAACTCACCGCAAAGCCGCAACCAAAACGCTGTCATGCGGGAACGTTTCATCCCTGCGGCCGGCCGTCAGCACACTATTTGTTAAACCAACCGCTTTAATTGTTATTCAACAGAAACCTGGGGCTAATAAATAACCTATCACTCGTCATAAAACACTCGTTACACGTAGTGACAAAGAGGTATAATTACAGGTCGTAATTCCTCCCCACACACAAAAACAATTGCTCAAAATAAAATGTAGTGGTCCTCACATCCCTCAGTATCACCCACTGACGACGTCAAATATATTAACTACTACAATTAAATTAAAAATAAATCTCTCCTCTTTTTTATTTTATGTTACACTTACACTTGCGCCATTTCCGGTTTCTTTCCAAGTAGCTTAACAAAACTACTACCCAGGAATTACTCTCTAATATACAACCAAAATATATTTGCGGGGAGAGGGTCACTGGCTACATGAGGGTGGTCCCGAAACAGACCACTCCCGCTTAAAACCATTGAAAAAGGCGGTTGTGGAAGGCAGAGCAAGCCTTTTCATGAGTAACAGACTACATAAGGGTGATCCAGAAACAGGTAACTCCTCTTTAATAGTAACGGAAGGGAATTGAAAAGGAGGGATGTGGAAGGCAGAGTCAAGGGTTGACTAGGTTATTTTTTTTGGGTAGCAAGCTAGGCTCGGGTGACCCTGAAAAAGACAACTCATCTTTAAAAGCATAGAAATAGAATTTAAAAAAGAGGAACGTGGAAGTTAGAGTAAATTTGGGTATTGAAATTTTCATCAGTTACTTTACTGAGTTGTTGTCATTGTGGTATTCAGCCCTAACACGGGTCTCATGAAACCCTCCGCGAAAACCTTTTCCTTTCTAAAAAAAACTAATCTGCTTAGCGTATTTCATTCTAGACCTCCCACTTTTCTTCTTACCACACACACACACACTACCCTCTAATGTTAATTTTACAATACCCTCATGTCTTAAAATATGACCTATTAATCTATTCCTTCTCTTGGTCAAAATCATCCATATTATTCTCTTTTCTCTTATTCTGCTTAGAACTTCCTGGTTAGTTACTCTATCCGCCCATCTCATTCTTCTATAACATCACAATTCGAACGCTTCTGTTCTTTTCTTTCTCTCAACTCCTATCGTCCACGGTTCGCACTCATATAACGCCACGCTCCATTCAAACATTTTTAATAATTTCGTAATACTCATACTTATATTAGCTGTAATTAAATTCCTTTTGTTTTGTGAAAGCCTTTCTTACTTATAGCCAATTTCTTTATTCTAAAACGAAAATGTAAGATAAATATGATTATTAAAATTCGTAGCTGATACTTTAACCAAAACTATATTTCAAAATAAAGTGGTTTGTCTTACTAGTGCAATTTATAAAATTCTAACCAACAACATCATAACGTTTTTTTCCCTAAAGGGAAAGAAAAAAGACTTAATTTATGGACAGTATATTTATTAGTAATTGGCAATAAAAAAATTCTCGAGAAATATGGGAAAAAATTCAATATACGGACTATCTGACATTATTAACAAATGACAAATAAACAAAACGGCCGATGTTTCAAGTTTTTCTGCAGTACACAAGATTTTTGTACTACTTGTGGTAAATTATTAATTGATCTGAATACATTTACAAGATTAGAACATTTCGGCCTTAACTGTATTTATAAAAATTCAAAAGTCTACCTGGTGCTGTCCCAAAATCTGGACGAAACGTTGTAGTAGTAGTAGGAGAGAACATTTAACAAATACAGTAGTAAAGTGATACACTGACCGTTATCTTTATTTGTAAATAATTTATCTACGCTAAAATTGTTTCTGAAATCTGAACGCCATAATTGTCCTTTGACTATAAATTATTGTAAATTACAACAATATATGTTCATAAATAATATAATTAAATAAATTTATTAACATTAAATCAATTAAATTCGCCATGGATGTTGTAACCGTAGCATAAAATTACAAGATTTTAATTAGTGCCCTAAAGATGTCCCGGAAGTTGCAGACGGAAACGTCTCAGTTTAAATTAAAATTCTTCTAACTTTGACCATTAATTTTATTTTATTTACATTTAACAAAGTTTAAATTTGTCAGAAATTGTACGTGCAAAATTAAATTTAACATACCTATTTATCTAATACTTCTATTTTATAATAAGGTCATTTCCAATAATTTTTAACCAACTAATAAATCAGAAAAGAATTTTGATCTAGGCGTAAATGATATATGTACCAACTGTTAACTTGGGAATGAGGTTAGATTTTATTTTTCAAATTATGAGAAAGTGTTAGAAGCCGCTGAGATTTTAATTGATTGTCACATGGCTCTTTATTTCAACTTTTGTCACGATGCATGGAAAGAATTTCCCCCAAAGAAACGAATTGACTGCATTGAAGTTGTCGTTTGTAAATGTTGGGAAGTTAAAACGCACGATTACACTTCCCTTGTGGAGGGGATGTGAGGGGTAACCAAGTAATTCCTACGGGATTCCAAAGTTCTGAATTCACTCCAACTCGGGACGTAGTTTACCCTCACACAGTCTTCTGTAATTCACTTCCTTGCTTCTTAATTCCAGGGTTCCCTTTCAATTTTCTTTAGAGACGTCGCTTTAAATGTCTTTGAGGAATTCCGGCAACCACGCAAAATTCCTCCGGTTTCATTGGAAATGTGACGGACTTTGTAACTACTCATTCACTATGGCTGACCTTCCACACTAACAACCGTGCTTATTCTTGTTATATTATCAAAAGGGAGTCTGAAGGAACGTCTTAACCTCGACAATGTTAAATAGGCACCTCTTTTACGGAATGTGAAATTTACGCAGCTTACTTTGGTCTTATGACTCTCTCGCCCAAGAAAAATTACGACAGCATTTTTGAATGTACGTCAGTTAATTTATTTCGAGCAACAAGATTAACAAAAATTCCCTCAGGGCGTGGTCACCAATTAATTAAAACCGCCACCTTCCGTTCCTCGCCGCAAAATGTAATTTTAATCCCTAAATTATAAATCATAAAAGTGTGGCGTCATCACTACCATTAATTCCATTAGCTGGTTCGAGACCCGACGACTCATCCTACAACCACAGCAAACATTCCACCTTGTCTGGCCGTGGAGCATTTTTAATGCTTTTTCCACCGTATCGTGGCGTTCGACAATGGACACATTACGAGCGGCTTATCTCGAAGAAACCGACACCAACCTTGTCTGTCTTATTTCATGTTAAAATACATATATCAAAATTTAGTCTATTATTCAGGAAGTTATCTCCTTTAAATGAATATTAAATTGTAACTAGCATTTGATTATCTGTTGATTACGAATTGAAGCCAATATCTCTCTCTCTCTCTCTCTCTCTCTCTCTCTCTCTCTATATATATATATATATATATATGAATTCCTATTTACCTTGGTCATGCCATAACTTTACCGATTTCATTAATTTTTTTAAAAGTTTCCTAATAATTTGTACAAGGTTCTTACTAAAAGAAAAATGAAGAAAATTGGAAAATTTCAGAAAACTGAACTTTTGAATGTAGGTTGCCTGTACTCTTGATCTGTTATGCTCAGAAACGGCTCAATGTATTTCAATAAAAATTCAGGGATTGAAACAGGAATTTTAACTTAAAGTTTTGATTTCGATATCTTGTAGAGTTCAGAAGATATAAAATGTAAATAGGTTTACCACGGCTCCAGGAGTTCAGGCGAGAGGAGACAAAACAGACGGACAAACGTAGCAATTACCTACGAACGTTTGGCGTATACCTTCCGAACGACTCCCCTATGGGGAGGGGTGGAATTTGTGGAATTTTTATATTTAATAAAGACTTATATTTGCAGAATGTGAGGGGTGGGGTGGAAATGAGTTAAATGAAAATAACAAGGAAATTATCAACTTTGGGGTCGAAATCGGTGTAAAGGGGTCGCTGTGTTACATTATGACCATTAGTATGCTATATAAGTAAAAATTTTATTCTGTCAGATTACTGACAATATTTTTAATTCTGTTACTGTATCACGAGTGTTTTTGACTGTCGAGGTACTGGGAGTATATTTGAGGTTCATAATGTGACGTTTTTGATACTGGTTTAGTCATCTGTTGAAAATATAATATAATATAAATAAATACCCCGGCAACGCCGGGTCTCCAGCTTGTTACGTATAAAAATAGACAGGAAACTAAAAATTCATTCGCCGTTCGTAATCCGAATGAGACGTAAAAGTTGTCCATCCAACATCGGGTATCGTTTCAATTTTGACCCATAATTTATCAATTATACTTTCTTGAAAGGAAAGTAGAGTACGAAGACGGTTGGCATCTGGGGTAATTGAGATTATTTAGCTGTTGCCTGGAAAACTGCGGGACAAGGCTACTTTTACATCTACGCGTCTGGCCAAATTCAATATTCACAGTATTTGTAAATTGACTACAAAAAATTGGGATTTCGTCATCGTTGAAGAGAATTTGAAAATGAAAAGTTATGTAACTTTTGATTAATTAATTGTGCGATTCCTCTTTTTTAGTTTGTGTAAATGTTTTATAAATACAACCCTTAGTCTTTCTTGGTGTCATATATAGGCCGAAGATTTTCCGGGTATAATCGCAACTATCGAAATTTAGTCTATCACTGAGCTGGTCCGGAGATTTTGGGAGATCAAGCCTCTCACCTAAATATGCAAGCGTGGCTGGTAACTCTCAAGATTGTTCAACATAAGAACAGTCCATCGACAGGCGCAACATTTGGCTCCCGAATCGATAACCAAACACACTGTACTGTTTTAACGAGGTATCTTGTGCATTTTATTCTTTTATAGAAACTGTGAGGTCCGGTCGGGAAAATGTCGGACTCGTGACTTTGACCATCTGCCAAGTTTTTTTCTCTTTGTCCTGACCCAACCGAATAAAGGCTCTTTCCCTTCCTTCCTCTGTTCTTTCTTTCTCTCACAGCTCCTTTTCTCACACGTTTTATAATTGATACTTAGTGGGCTAATGGACTATGCTAGTTTGTCTCTTCAAACACGTTTCTATAAATGTCAAACTTTGTTTCTAAAGAAATTTCCCTCATAATCTCAGAATTATACACAATACATTATTCAGAATGGCTTAAGATATATTTCATTAATTAAAAATAATTTATGATCGATTAAAGAACAGACGAGATGCTTTCAATGAAGCACCACTCATATGGCCGCAAAATTGAATTAGGAGGTGACGATGGATACTGGCATAGAACGGAGTGTTGTGTCAAAGGACGGACGGGATGATTCCTGATCTCTGGAAGTATTGTAGCAATCTCGTTGGAGGCGAGACACGATGTTTGTTACTTAATAAATGCTGAAAATCAGATTGGTGGATAGAATCACTAACGAGGAAGTTCTAAACAGAATAGGGGAAGAGCGAACAATATGAAGAACGTTGACCAAGACAAGGGTTTGAGGAATAGGCCACGTTTTAAGACATGAGGATCTTGAAAAATTAGCATTAGAGGGAAGTGTGTGGGTTAAGAAAAGAAGAGGAAGGCCAAGCATGTAATACGCTAAGTAGATTAGGGGGATGTGGGATGTGGTAGTTATGCTTGAAATGAAATGAATTCCGCAAGATAGGTTAACATAAAGGGTTGCATCAGAGCAGACTGAATCCAACAACATCATTTTTTATTATTATTATTGCAAACTTTTATCCGAAGATATTACAGTTTTTCTGACATATTATATACATATTTATTCGCAGAATAAATAATTGACATGAATGCTTGTATAAACGACAGAGCTGTGGACGTAACAAACTATTGCAGTTTATAATATTTGATTGGGTAGTGTTTTACGGTGAGTTTTATTAGAGTTTAGTGTAGGAGGGGGATCAGATGAAGATAAGTAAAGGAATAGTTTGTTTAAGAACGGAGAATGAGATGCCAGCTAAGTGAGGGAGATATACCGGAGTGGGAAAGTGGAAGGATGCAGTCTATAGGTAATTTTCTTTAGAGTCTGCGGTTGTGAGGAGGAGGAGGAGGTGAATAGGGCTATGACCAGTGTCATTGGAGTGATTGATGGAGCTTTTGATTAAGGAGGAGATACATGTTTTTATTGTGTTGGAGATGAGTGGAATTCGGATGTCACTGTATTACTGAGTTTCGAAGGTACCAGGGGGAGTTGGAAATGATTCTAATGATTCTGTTTTGTTTGGTTTAGATTTTATTTGGAGTTGGCCGTAGATCCCTAAATGGAGCATGCGTATGACCATATGGGACGGATTAGGGAGAGGTAAAGGAGTCTTTTAATGGAGATGGAGATTGGAGCGTTTCTGTTGAGGAGTGGATATAGTAGTTTATTTTGGTGTTGATTTTAGACGCAAGGTGGGTAAGATGTGGTTTCCGGGAAAGTTTGGAGTCTAGCACAAGTCCAAGGTAAGTGATGGTGATTTTTTTACTGGGATTTGGGAACCAAAAAGATAGAAAAAGCGATTAGGTGACGTTTGAGTTTTAGGGTGAATGGAACTATTGCAGATTTGGAAGGGTTTATGCTGACCCTCCATATTTTTGCCCAGGTTTATAGGTCATTTAGAGCTACTTGGACGGTGCGAACACCCGAGGTGAAGGAAGAGGTTTGGTGGAGGATAGCTATGTCATCGGCAAAAAATATTGTTTTAGTGGATGGATGGCGGAGAATGTCGTGATAGTAAATGTTAAACAGGCAAGGGGCTAATACGCTACCTTTCGGGACGCAACAACATATAATAAATAAATACGTGTGGCTGAAGGAGTTTATAAAGAGTTACGGAACTCGTGAACTGATAAGACCAACGTTTTACGTCATACTCTTGTAGCTCCGCTTTTCGCTGCGTACGCATCTGGTGATATCATGGTATGTCATTACATGTATTTATGAAAATGCACACATGAAGTGGTCAAATTTATTCAAATTTTCGATGAAATGGTGCAGGTGCACTTGTCTTAGACCACGTAATCATACGACATCTCCCAGCAGATGGTTAGTCCAATAGTTCATGTCCTTCATCACACTACTCGTGTGTTGCTATAGAAGAATGCTCATATAAAAGCCTTTCGCAAAAAAGAAGATTGTTGAAAATCAGTTGGGAGGATAGACTTAGTAACCAGGAAGATCTAATCCAAATAAGAGACAAGAATATGGAGGACTTTGAGTAAGAGAAGGGATAGGTTAATAGGTCAGGTTTTGCGACATGAGGGTCCTGTAAAATTAACGTTAGAGGGAAATGTGTGGGGCAAGAACAGAAGAGGGAGGACAAGGATGGACTACGCTAAGCTAATTAGGTACGATGTGGGATGTGGTAGCTCTGCAGAAATGAAAAAGCTTGAACAGAATCAGTTAGCACGGAGATTTGAATCAGACTATTCTAAGGACTGAATACCACAACAACACACCCTACTTGTGATTTCCGGTAACTGCGAAATGGTAATAATAACGACTCTATAACACTATGCTTTTTGTAATCCTCCTAGCAATGCGTTAACGACTGCCTGCAATTTTTTCATATCAAAATATCAGTTCGAGGTCTTTTATTGGCTGAGGTAAGAACCCGAGGGGATGCTGTACGATTTAAGACTATCGATTACGTGGAGACTTGCGAACCATTAATTACAGTGCAAGGCCGTGTCATCAGCGGAAAACCCCCGAACACAATCGTCCAACTTCTTCCTAGATCTACGCCACACGACAGAAGGTCGAGGTGATTTATCGACTACTGAACGTCTGAGGCGACCTACAGAGGGGCTCGAGTCGTTTCCCTGAACACACATCAGTGTACAAGCTACACGTGAAAAATAAATAAGACTGGGACGAACAATGTATTTACTAATTATAAATTTATACTATTAAAATAATATGATCACTAACGGTTCTTAAACAGTTTAAATTGCTTTTATTCAACAGCACAACGTTTCTGTACATACTTCTACACTATTAAAATTCCTCACTGTATCATTTCCTCTACCTATAAATATTTATTATTACGTTTCTATGGTATGGAAACATCTACCTCAATATGTAGCCTTTTACTTCTTGTAAACTACGTTTCCTCTGCTTTATAAATGACTGACACAGTTAAAATCGAAATATTTCACTTTACAAAATAATATAAAGAAATTTAAAAGATTACTTTACGGAACAAAAATCTAATGAATTAAAACAGCCTTAAGTGCGAATTAATTATAAATTTCCGACGCTTCGTCGCCCTTCTTTAAAATTCCTGAGGCAGATGATAACAAAATTAAGAAATTTATGGTTTTACTCCATGAGCCCGACGATGAAAGGTTAAGAAGCTTAAAGACCACGGTTTTCTAAATTTTGTTAACTGCCAGTCTATTTACTTCAATTTACCACAAGTTTGAGAAGTTTCGTCTCATTTGCTTGTGACTTTCTCAGGTAGATGATGGTCAAATTTATGAACTCATAGTCTTTCGTTTGTTAAATGCCAGTATATTTTTTTCAAGTAATAATAGATTCGAGACGTTTCGTCACCTTTTTGCGTCTTCCTCAGGCAGATGATAATATTTATAAAATTATTGTCTTCTCTCCCTGATTCCATTGGCCGAAATGTGGAAAAGCGTGAAGACCACGAGTTTATAAATTTTGTTAACATCAGCCTGAGGAACTCTCAGAAAAGGAGACGAAACGTCATGAATTTATGGTTGATCAAATAAATACAAACAGACTTTTAAGCCGTTTTAATTATTTAATTTTTTATATATTTTGATACTTTGAATCACAAGTTAATATCAAAGGATTTTTGTGATATAAAATTATATAAAAGAGGAAATAATAGACTTTTCCTCTGTATACAGAATCTAATCAATGAAAGAAAGAATTATTTTACTTTTAGTTTAATTAAAGCTGAGCTGAAACCACAATTTTTGGTTGTGTACACTTAAATTTATAATTAATGTTAAATATAGAATTTAAGGATTATTTTAATAATAAATACAGCCATTCTGTCAGCAAAAAACTTAATGAATATTTTATTGATATAATTGTGACGGTATATCTCCCTATATTTGTGTATGTCAGCAGGTTAACTAATATACATTAGGATAATTTTTGCGTTGTGGAATCCGTTCTGCGGCGGTCACGGCACAAAATTATCCACATGTGTTATAGTCTATACATTTAACAAATTATCTGTTGAAGGACTCAAATGTGGACGAAACGTCGTAGTTATATCAACTAAATATTTATTAAATTTTTTTTGACAATTGACAATATTTTTTATTTATTATACTTATTGTGAGGTAATTTTTTATGAATTTAATGATTTATTTTGTAACTTTTTATGTGAGGACGTATCCTATTTCCTCATTCAAGGAGTAATGAGAATAAATGAATACATAATTAATTAATGATTTGTGAAGATTTCTGTTTTTACAATTGAAAATAAAATCTGAAAGTTATACAGCATATTTATCAGGAAATAAAGAAAAATAAACGCATAAGCAGCAAAGTTACTTCATTTTGATATAAATCTAATTCATTTAGGGGTAGTTTTAATATGTCACAATTTTGATAATTTATGTTGTATTAAATTTTGTTCAATGTAAAAATTGTCAACTATTATTTAATTAAATATGGTTTTATTGTAACATAGTTAAAACATTAAAATTAATACATATATATGAATTAATTTCATATCTTTTTAAAAAATTCCTTCATCATTTGTAGGAAATTAAACTTCTGAACGACGAAGCTCGTAATAAGATTTAGGCTAAATATTAGACTGGATTTTTCATAATAAGATGAAAATTAATGCATTCAAAAGTTATACTATTTGGTTTATAAAAGAAAAAAATTGTGGAGTGTAAATACCCGACTAGGGTCGTATTAATAGAGGTAACCAACAATTACATATATTTAGGTATACCCTTTAGAAAATAATTTTATCATGGGGAAAATATGCAAATTTGTTAGCCAATGTGGAGATGAAAAGCACTAAATTCGTTAGCGGGGTTTCAAAGAGAATCTGCACAAGTAGTTAAAGGTTGTTACTTATTGATCTAGGATGCAAGTCAGAAATGGAATAACCAATTTGAAAACGTTTCGTCCCCCAACTTCAGGACTTCCTTAATTGCTTAATTATAATGTAACAAAAATTTCATGTTGGTTCTGCAAGGTCCGGGGCCGAAGTTTATAATAATAAGTCAGACTAATTTCATTACTTTAATAAATGGTACTGATTCTAGAGTATCAGACAGAGTCGGAATAATTCTATGACTTCTTGTGGGACAGTACTACTGAATGTGTTTTAAAATTGAGGATAGCGTTGAAAATGAATTTGTAACACAGCTACAGGATAAATACACTTCATAAACACATTGAAGCTTGACCCTAATATTACAATAAACACAGAATACATTTTTGGATGTTTTCGTAAGCAAAATAAGCTCAAGTAACAAAATTTTAGAAAATAAACTCCCTGTTTTGCTGCCGTGAAACAAAAATATCACATTTATCTTTCACGTTTCAGGCCTTTGTATTTAACAATTTCCTGTCACATCACGGATACGAAGATAACATAATTTAAAGTTTCTTTTCTAAACTTAAAAAAAAACGATCAAGCTCCTAAATGAAAATGCCTTACCGAGCGTAAAGATTTCCTCGCAAGAAAGTTTTTTTGGTGAAGTAGTTAACGACCGACCATCATTAATTTCCTTTTCTAAGTGTTCTGGAAACTTCCGTGCTAATCGTGATTCAATGAGTACGCTAATAGATCCTCTGCGTAGGAGCGCCATTTGCTGTTTGCCTTGTGAATATTGATAAGTCAAACTGTGGGGAGGAAAGGAAAGAAAATTAGGTCTCAATGGAAAGCTAGTAGACTCGTTTTTTACACAGTACACGTCAGTAAAATACAAAACCGTAAACCGAAGGTAAAGATAGAAAAATAACTGCCCAATCAAAAACTCTTAACTTGGATTTCCAAGTAGAAGATTAATGCAGGAAGTTAAGTATACAGCAAGGGATTTGGTATCAAGTAGGGAAATTTCATAAATAAAGTGCCTTAATTTATTTACGTTATAATTATTCAATTACTAACAAATAAATTATTTTCAAAAAATTACACAGGAAATTCTCTGGAAAATCAAATAATATATCATTTTGTTGAGTGGACTACCATATATTGATCAATATATTTTAACTTTAGTGCCATTATTTAACATTAAAACTTCTGTAATATTCTACTTGAAAGACATTCGGATGTTGCTGTGACGGAATAAACGCAATTTACAAAAAAACAACAAGGGTGTCAGGGTTAACAGTAACAGTTTTACAGTCGTTTTAGCTTTCAAATAAGGGCTTGCATAAATCCTGTGAGAACTAGGTTTTGAGGAGCCTCGTGATCATCTCTAGGACTGGTGATTGGCTTTCCACTGAGCCTTGCGGACGTGAATCAGTAGGAAAAATGGTAGGTAAATCAGTCTCGGTTTGGTTTTTACATCTAGATAAATTGGTTGGCTCCTCAGCTCTATAGTCCAGTTTTCTTTTATTTCCTTCTTAAAATTTTCTTATCTAAATTTTCTTCCTGTCGTTCGCTGAATATGATTTGTCAGTTGATTTTCCTTTGACATCCAGTCTGATTTTTTTCGTACCTTCGCTGAATCTTCAAAATATTAACATCCTATTTCATTCGAATTATCTAAGTTTTAGCCAATACTCGGATATAGCCCATATATAGGCCCGCAGAAAGTAAATTAATATTTTAATTATATTTAATTGAAATACGAATGTTGTTTGATAAGACTGGCTTTTAGGTCTCTGGAGTGTAGGGATGGATTCAAGATTCTCAGACAGTTACAAACTGCTGAAACAGTCTTGTGGATAATGCTTAAACATTGTTAGATACTGCGTTGAAATTCTTTTCCGAATCGGTTTTTGGTCCAATATCGAAAAGTCGCGGTATCCATCGCACACCTATTTTTCCGTAGCGAGCTTCTCCTGGAGGATGAAATGCACTCGTTCAGTTGAGAAACCTACGGCCTCAGCTACGTCACAAAATTCTGTGATCTTCAATGACGATATTTTGAAAATTTTTGATGTTTTCTTTAGTTCTGACCTCAACTGGGCGGCCAGAACGAGTTTCATATCCTGTGATGCTGCGTATTCGGTTTTTAACTCAGTGATCTAGAAGTAAATGGTGTTCAGTGCTGGTGCAGAGTCCGCAATGAACTTCATCCAATTCAAGTTTTGATTTGTTCGGCTGTCTATCTCTTTAAATGAAAGTGTTTAATGATAGCACGGAATTAGTTACATTGTATCAGCATGAGTACAGAAGGCTGTGCCAACAATAAACTGCAACTAGCATCTGTTTAAATTTTTTTTCCCCGGTGGATAGACTGAATAAGAAGTTCTCGGGATTTCACCCGGGTTATGTCATTCGTAAAATACGTTTCGATGGCTAACTCCACCATCGTCTTCAAGTTAGCTGAAGACGATGGCGGAGTTAGCCGTCGAAACGTTGTTTCTTACAAATGGCAAGCCGGGTGAAATCCCAAGAACTTCTTATTCATCTTTGAAATGATCATGTTTATCAACAACGGTGCGAAAGTGAAAAATTTCCTTATCATTCTTTAAAATTTACCAGACGTATGGAACAACGCTCGCATGTCACATGTCGTGCGTTGTAGTTAATTGCAGCAATTTCTTGCAAGTGAAAACGCAGCCCAAGTTTGGTACGCGGGTTAAGGTCCAGAAAAGACACTGGATGTTGTGATTGACTTACTGTTTTATGGAACTTCGTCAGAATTACATACAACTATTCAAGGCCCCGAAGCTGCTAATGAATTTAGGTTCATAAGTACGCGTTTCTTACTCGCTTTTTCCGTGATCTTTCCCAAGCTGACGTGCGTTAATTTCTTGCGGTAATCTAGTTCCAATCGTAATAAAACATAATCATCAAGAAATCACATACTCACTGCTCGTCCTCATTAACGAACAGTTTCAAAGCTGAATAAGTCGTAAGTAATATCGCAGAATAAATATTTTTGGTGTCTTTACAGAATGGATCTTTACCCGTCCGCGGAGGCTGTGGCGGGCTTGGCTGTATCTAATTAATCTAATTGTAAATCTCCTTGCTCGGCGAAGTTAATTACAGGTAACGGCTTGGCTGTCCATATCGTTGCTCTCTCTCCGCACGGACGAGTCGAAATTGCATGGCCGTGTGCCCGAATCGAGGTCGATTCGTTAATTAATCTTTACTCGCGGAGCCCATTTAGCCCGGCAAAACTGGGTCTGAGGAGGGTGGGAACGGGAGCTTATAATTAAATACCGCCGTGTGCGTAAAATATTGCTGCATATATCAATATTTGTGTACTTAATGGCTTTCAACTAATGGTTGATGTATTTCACAGTATTCTGGCTCACCTCTCGTCTATAAATCAGGGTGTTGTGTTCCCTTTTGGAACGTTCGACAAAATCAAAATTACACGTGTATTTGCTGTAGCTATTTATAGTCAACGTTCGCATAAACCTGTTGGGGAAATTACGGTAGCCATGCAACAGTTTAGCAAGCTGCTCAACTATAAACGTTTCTAATCCCAAAATAGAGGATGGAACGACAAATAGAATTACAGACAGGAGAAAATCAATTTGGTTTTAGGAAGAATTAAGGAACAAGAAAAGAAACATTGACTCTCCGTCTAGTTATAAAAAAACAGGCCAACGCTCATGGCATTTGTAGATTTAGAAAAAGTCTTTGATAATGTGAACTGGAACACAATATTAAGGATTTTGAATAGGACGGGAATAAAACATCGAGAAAGAAGGTTTATACATAACCTCTACAGAAGGAGGTCAGCAGTAATTAGAATTAAAGGGCAAGAAAAGAAAGCACAAATCAAGAGAGGACTAAAAATGATGCAGCCTGTCGCCCATACTATTTAACATATTGCCACGTCGCAGAAGCTGCAGTGATAGCTGAGGGGTATCAAACTGGACTGCATAAATGTAGACTATGGTTTGAGTCCCACCCGACGCAACTATTTTTATTTTTTTACTTTATTTACTATGTTTGCCTTTAATTTATAGTATTTTCTGTTTCGAGAATGTTCTCCTTCTGGAATATTCCAATTACAGTATGTATAAATTGTACTGGATTCCGAATCGGAGTCAGTACGAGCTTTGTACAGCACTTCGCCGTAAAATAAACGTACATAACTTCTACGTGTGTGTGTTATTGAATCTCAAGATGGTTGAGAAACGTGACATTTCTGGTGGAGACGCCAGGTAACATTTAAGTTAACATACAGAGGCTAATATTAGACCACGACAAAGCCGGAGCACTAAGGCTTGAATCCGGAATTTACACCATATTCAAAACCGACCAACACTATGATGTATCAACAGGAAAGAAGCCTATACTGCTGTCCAGCAACAGATAAGGAACCTTGCAATCTTCACAGGAGACGCCAGACAAGCCCAGGCAGATGGCTCAAAGACTATCAGCGAGTCGCTAAATTCAACAAGTGGGACGACACTGTTTGCCTGGCAAATTCGTACTTCTACTTGGACGGAACCGCAAGATATTGCTTTGAAAATGTTGAAGAAACGTTGACCAGTTTGGAAACTTTACAGTCCGAGATAAAGAAGGCATTTGGTGATTCTGAGTGTCATGTTCGGCAGGCTACAGAATAATAAAAATACAGAGCTCATAAAAATGGCCCAGTCGTATTTTAGAAACGTTGTCGCATTGTGCCAAACTGTTAACCCAAACATGGGGTAGGACGAAAAACGGGCAAATCTGATGAAAGATGTCGCGGAGGACTTATATCAGGCCCTCCTACTAAAGGACGTACAAACTACGGACGAATTCGTCAAGCACTGCCAGTTCGTCAAAGTGATGAACTAGAAACGAATTCGCGAAAGTTCGAGAGGCTTCCAAACGTGCCGATTGGCTCAGTAGGAGAGGCGAATGATTTGTCGTCTGTCATTCGACAAATAGTAAGGTAAGAGAGTCAGCGTACTCTATTCCTTCGAAATGACGTGGCAGAGCCAGAAGTCATCCAACAAGCCATCAGGGAAGAAGTGGAAAGCGTTTTGGCTCTAATCTCCACCCCAACGTCCTCCTGGCGGAAAGTCGTTCCAAAGCGAAAGCCCACATATGCGAAAGTCGTTACACTGGAGGAGGAGCCAACCTACGACCTAAGGAAGACAGACGTCTGGAAGACATGGGATAATAGACCTGTGTTTCCACTGTGGCCGTCCTGGACACGTAGTTAGATACTGCAAGGACAGGAGACGAGCATTCAACTAAGCCAGAACTAGACGAGGACAGGATCTATACGACGGACGCTAATATGACCAAGCGAATAAATTCAGTTATTCCGAGGAAGATACAGGTCATCGTCGCCGCTTCACGCCGCAAGGAGAGGAGGCTCTCCGTCACGTCGCTCCAGATTTCCACCGCTCATCTAGCCGACGTAACCTGGAAAACCAGACGACGCGACCTTCCATGGAGGTGAGGCCACACAAGAAGAAAATCCTCCGTCGATGACCATCGCAAGTGTCACGAAATTATATAGATGTAAAGTTGGACAAAAAGTCGGTACGAGGCCTAATAGATTCCGGCGCATCTTTCTGTTATCTCCGAGACGTTTCGACGACAGCTGAAGAAGATCAAGATTGCTGATAACAAGACTACTGTTTTTAGGGTCGCGGATGGCAAATATGTGCAACCAGCCTGAAGATGCACCATCAGGCTGAAAATTATTAACAGAATTCAGGTGTTCCAATTCATCGCCCTGCCCCAATGTAGCCCCAATGTTATCCTCGGATGGGACTTTTTAAGAGCTCTCAAGCCGTAATTGACTGTGGACGTTCTGAACTTTTTTTATAAGAATTACAAGCCTCCGTAGAAGAAACAGGAGATAAGGAACCGTGGCAGTCGACGATGTGACCATTCCTGTGTCGAGCGCTACCAAGGTTACAGTCACGTGCCGTAAGTTAAATGACCACGTAGATCTTATAATTGAAGCTTTATTCCTGCGTTGGTCATCTCGTTCAAGAATGACACTGGAGATTTATGGGTAGTTAATGGTCAGAATGAATGGTAAGCTTCTTCCGGAACATACATGCTTAGCAAGGGCTGATAACACAGAAACATCTGACAGCCGCAGAATTCCTACAGAGACGAATAAAAACGAATTCGAGTTTCATAAGCTACTGGCGCCGGAGCCAACCATGGTTCAGCAGACGAAATTTCTTGAACTGTTTCGGAAATATTCTAAGTACTTCGACGCAGTAATTAGGGACAATTCAACCACTGTGAAGGTGAAACATAAAATTAACACAGGAAGCTATTCACCAATCAGTCAGAGAACGTACTGAGTACCACCAGCAGAACGAAGCATTATTCAAGGAGAAGTGGATAAGATGCTTGGCCGAGGAATTGTCCAACCATCACAGAGTCCTTGGTCATCACCCGTCGTATTAGTCACAAAGAAGGATGGAACCTGGTGATTATGCGCAGATTATAGGAGACTTAACAAGATCACGAAAAAGCACGTTTATCCACTGCCAAGAATTGACGATACCCTTGAGTGTCCAAAGGGAGCAAAGTTTTTCTCCATCATGGACTTGCACTCAGGCTACTGGCAGATAGAATTGGACGACGCCGATCGAGAGAAAAACATTTTAATTACACCAGACGGACTCTACGAATTCAAAGTTATGCCGTTTGGGTTGTGTAATGAACCAGCAACTTTCGAACGAATGATGGGCAACTTGTTACGCCACTTGAAGTGGACTATATGCCTCTGCTATTTGGATGACCATCTGCACCGACTGCGAAATGTTCTAGATCAGGGCTGAGATTGAAGCCAAAGAAGTGCCTATTCGGTGCCAAGGAAATATAGGTCCTCTGCCATCTAGTATCACGAGAATGGTGTCGATAAATTGATTTGTAGACTATTTTATTGTGCCCAAATAAGTCTGCACAATGTTAATGATGTAGGAGAAGTAAAGGAGAGTGATAGGAGTCCTTGGGGAAGATGTTAATGTAAACTACGGCTGTCGTGGTCTAACCACAGAAATTATCGGACGATGACGGTTGATAACGGGAGGAGTTTCCCCCACATCCGTCAGCTGCTAATCGGTTATCTGCTGCGGAAGAAGCAGTCATTCAAAGATGGCTATTCTTCCCCTGAAACTCTCGCCACGCAGAGATTCTCACACTCCGTAGCTGGAAAAAATTCCCCTACGTGTCTGGTAAGCGGATGAGCTTAATATAGCAAGTTCAAAAGCCGCGGGATAATTTTTTTTAGGTAAAAAGTTTCTTAATGATGATCCTGAAACAGACCACATCTCTTTAATACAATAGGAAGGAAATTG
Source organism: Eucriotettix oculatus (assembly GCA_034510155.1). Classification (NCBI taxonomy): domain Eukaryota; kingdom Metazoa; phylum Arthropoda; class Insecta; order Orthoptera; family Tetrigidae; genus Eucriotettix; species Eucriotettix oculatus. The sequence continues at coordinate 12,445,864 of CM067377.1, forward strand.
AAAATAAAAGTAGCGAAAGGTTGACTATGGCACTTGGACTATGGTTTAAGGATACTAACCGGTGATTCGCCTAAAAGAGGTGCAGGGATGGATGTATCTAGGAGCTCGGGTTATTGGGTACTATCCTCACGCCATTCCGAATGACGGGAGAGTAGTTTGCTATCTCTACCAGTTTTAGGAGGTAGTTATCCAACTGATCCAATGGGTTAGCGCGGACAACTCTTACTGTATGCCCAAGCTCTTCGACACCAGTGCATACACGTGCTAAAGAGATGAAGGTGACTGTGCATGTCAGAACCTTAAAACCAGACTGAGAAAGATGAATTCCCAAAGTTAAGCTCAACCACCTCCTGTGGCGAAATACCTGCGACAGAACAGTGCCCCCTGTACTATGAAGGCCTGAACAGGGCTGTGTGACGTCACCATAGGAAGACCTATGATTTTCAAGGCCGCTGTCTCAATCTGCTCCGGTGGCTGTGGCACAAGTTCTTTTCGTTTCGCAGTCTACTTTTCTAGTATTAAATTATCACAAACGATTTATAGTTACACCGAAGGATATGACAAATGATGATGATAAATACTACTTCCATTAAAAAATTAAGAATATATTGTAAAACTTACCCTTTAAGCATTTGTTGGTTCGAAATTTTTCTTTGGGATCTTCTGTATCCACTTTTGACGAAGATCTAGTTCGTTGGGAAATTTAAAAATAGAATGTTTAGGTCCACCGTCATAATTACTACGACACTCTGTAACACGGCATGATGATTTCTTAAAAATGCAGAAAGCAACACACGAGGTCAAAGCTAAGCAATCGTATTGGCCGAACGGTCTTAGCCTAGGTCTTCCTGCAGTGACGTCACGAACAGTTTCAGTGGAGCTGTTTAAGGCTTCTATACAGGGAGCGTTGGACAGAACCCTCTCCCATAAGAATCTCTTTGGGCTTTGTCAAAATAACTCTTATTCACGACTCTGAACGGGCGGTCGTCCTGACGTCATCTGATGACGTCGTCATCCTTCCAACTCGACAACCATTCCTTGCCATAATATTATGTCAGACCACAGCGCAACATATCTTAAATAATAGCATTAAAGCTCTGCTGCATTGGGAATAGAGATATTAAATTACTGTTGACAATTTAACGGTTTCCATGGATTCATGAAGTTTAACAAGGGTCAAAGAATAAACGGTTGGAGTTCGGTTACTGTTAGCTGATGAGGTATCAAGAAGGGGATTTACTAAGAACAGGAAACCTAAAATCGTCTTAATAAATTAAATGAAATAATTTGTTTCTTTTATTTTTCTCTAGTTTGTTTCACTGCCAATCTTCTAGATAATTTCCTTCATCTCTCTCTCTCTCCCTCTCTGTATGTGTTTGTCTGTGTCTCCCTCTGTCTTTCTCTAGGTAAATCGAACTTGTTTATTTGGTTTTTCTTTTTTCACGCCCTTCTCTCTTGTTTGCTTATCATATATCTTACTACCATTTTTACCCGAAGAAACAGAATAATGATATTACTTCACCTGAATAATGATAAAGTAACCCACAAGACTTGTTAATAAAATAGTTTTACTAGATACGGAAGTATTGCTATGTAGTAATGACTATATATTTTAAAGAACATAAAAAGAAATAAAAATATATATCCGTATAATTGGAAAGCTACTTTCACCGGGGACTGATTAGTAAATCAGAATAAAAAACTTAAACTGAAAAGTCTCTGTAAAATCATTTTAACACGAGTATGATACAATGCTGACCCTCTGCGACTGAGTCGGGTAGTTGGATTTATAACAAGTCCTGACAACAAAACACGGCGAATTTGTAACATTAGTGGAGTTTTTTTGTCGTTTTTCGACATTTCGTTCCCCAAAAAGTAAAATGAATTTTATCACTTATAATCTTCACTATTGAAAGGAATGTTCCGTTCAATTCTTTTTTGCACTGATAATACTTAATTCAGTTCCGAGGGTTTAAAGAATCAGGCGTTCGTGTTGTGTCCTCTCTGCTGTAGGCTTGAAAACTAAATTAAGTAGGATTAGTAAGGTCTGGCAGGGAAATCTTGCGGAGCTGTTTCCTCTGATTTTCGCCTCCCTCCGCTTCCTGTCTGACACAACTGGAGTCGCTTTTATCAGCTTCTCGTTAATCGCGCAGCAGCGCTGGGGAAATTCGCGACAGGAGTTGGAAACAATGAGGTACAATCTTGCAGAGGCTAAATTATTCTTCTGCTTGCTTTGTTTTCGCTGTTGCGACAGAACTCGGGGTATGTTTCCATGTTCTCATTCTACCTTCATTAAAATGTAATCTACAAGCGACCGACCAATGCAATGCTTTAAGCGAAACACACATTCGTAATCGAACTCGAGCGTGGAATTATTCTCCTCTCACGAAATAATAAAAAATTTAATCCGTTGTGACGTTCGTTTTTAGAGGAAATATATATTTTTTGTAATTACTGCCTAAAAAATAAGAGAACGACATGTTCCATATAAAGGCTTTGCAAGTCTGCTGGAATAATATATAAATTATTAGAACCGCACATAAATCATTTGAAGAATTTCTGCACTTAATATATAATTTCAACTAAGGTTTCTTTAAATACCAAACCCACGCGAAGTCTTCATAACAAATTAAATAATAAAAAGGGAAAAGAAAAAAATAAGAATAACAATTTTTAGTCATGTAAATATGAAAAAATCTGTAGTTTTGTATGATTTAATTTCAAAAATATTTGAAAATTTACGTTTTTAACTATTGAAATTTTAATATATCCTCAGTTATTACATTTTGAAAACATTTCATGACATGTTTATTTAGTAAATTAATTTTGAAAATATCATAAGAGATGACAAGGGATAAATTAATAGGTTATGTTTTAAGGCATGAGGGTCTTGTAAAATTAGCATTAGATGGAATTGTGTGGTGTAAGAACAGAGGAGGCAGGCCAAGGTTAGAATATGCTAAAAAGATTAGGTAGCATGTGGGTTGTGCTAGTTATGAGGAAATGAAAAGGCTTGCGCAAGATAGGTTAGCATGGAGGGCAGCATCAGACCAGTCTTAGGACTGAATACCCCGACAACCGTTAAATCCATTATTACCAATTGATTAGTTTTTAAAATTACAACTACTTCTATTTTCTTAACAATACATATCCGACCTCTATGCAGGAAATTGCTTGGATATTTTTTATCATAATTTACGAGTTTTTGATAAGACATTACTATTAATAAAACCTTACCTAATTGTTGTGGCACGGGTGATGGGGGTTAAATGTTTACCGTAGAAGACCACATGATCTTGTACAATATGGTTGATTATTTTGAGTATTGCGTCAAATTATTAGACATTTCTCGTAGGCGCAAAGATATGTCGCGACAACAAAGGAGCAACCGGGTAACGGATGGAGGCGTGAGAGGAGTTTTCTCGCAGACGCTTCAGCCCAGAGTGACTGCGGGGCTTACCTGATCATGTCGGGAATGCCTCGCACTCTCTCTGGGTACTTTTTATCAAAGGTCTCATATGCCGAGACACCTTCACCTATTTTAGGAGGTATATGTACCTGTTAACCAAAAAAAAACTCCATGGAGGTTCTGTTACGAGAAGTTCCGTGACTATTGTAACGGAGAATAAATTTAAGTAGCTACTGGTGAGGACCTTTTTTATTGGTCACACGTCTTGCATTAATATTTATAATGTGTGACAAAAATAACTATTTAAAGAACGTGTCATGTATAGTGTGTTTTAAGATGTTGAGGATATACGATTTAATGGAAGGCGCAACAGGTAACTTTCAAATTCGTTTAAAATGTTCTTTTTTAATTATGTTATTGTAAGAGGAGGTTATAGTTATATGTATGTGAAATACAGTTAGTGCCAAAATCTACTGCATTATTGATAAAAATCTTATTGAGGACTTAATTGTTTTTTTGAGACCAAATCATTATTACAAATGAATGATATAAAACATTATTATTCAAATTTCAGTTATATTAAATTTAAAATTCGTGTTGAATAGAGGACTGACGCTAGTCTATACTAGTAAATAAATTTGAAAGGTCTGCCTGTCCGTAGGTCTGTCTGGAATATAATATTACAATTAATACGGCTTGCCTATACTCTTGATTATTGATGTGTTTATGCTCAAAGGATTTCAATGAAAATTTCAGATTTTGTGTCACGAATTTTAACTTAAATTTTCGAGGTTGTTTCATGTTGATATCTTTCAGAATTCAGAAGATATTAACGTAAATATTATTTAAATCCATTGAATTGCCGTGCGAATGAGGGTGTGAAAAGCAACAGGCATGTGAAAGTCCTATTAACCGTTCCTATCTATCCCACTTAGTGTATTATTATAAGCGTAAAATTGGCAGTATGAGAGGAAGGGAGGGTGAGCATTTTAACTCCATCTATGGTTGCAACCGTGTGAAATCCAGACGTGTTCAAAACCAACTGCGAGTTATAAGGTTTGCTGTGAAGCAATCCTAAATAAATGATTCTGTCTTTTAGTTTCCAGGGCAAATTAAAAAGAGTTATTTTCGTGCGAACGAAGTCGCGGGTATAGTTTGTAATAAATAAAATCAGTTTTAAATTATTCTTTTTTGCGTATGTTGCTTCATTTTACCCGCTACTGTATTAATATTTTTAGAAATACGTGGGATCCTCTGCTTCACTGCTGCAATAATGTCGGATTGGGCGTGATTAATTTAGCACAGGTTATAAGTAACAAAATGATACATTCCTTAGCTTCCGGCCAAGGCTTCGTAAAAAATTTAACTTAACCTGAAGTTGCATATTTATGTGTACGAAGAACCGTTTTGCCACCCCTTACCCCCCCCTCTCTCTCTCTTGAGGGAAATGAGATTCTTTATTGTTTTCTAGCCGCCATTAGGGAACTCGTGACATTTTACTAATTCGCAGTGCCGTAAGTACGCAATATAAATGCCATGTTACAGACGGAGGAGGAAATGGGAGTAATAAAAGCATGGGGGGTGGGTTGGAATTAAGATGGGAGAATTATTTCCATAACAGAGATTCCGTGTCGCCTGGGCACAGATGCGAGCGGCGACGAGACCTTTTAGAAGCGACTCGGAAATGCCGGCTGCTACAAAGCGAGTCTGATCAAAGCTTCGGATGCGCGATGGAACTGAACTGCGGCGGGAATAATCGCGTTACGGCGCCATGTCTCCTTTTCTGCAGAGGTAACAACGCATGGATCCGACCAGCCTACCTGCAACGTTGTCGTCGACAGGAAAAAACACTTTTCAATACTGTGAATTCTGCCTGCCGTCGAGACTCACTTTACAAAAACATACACATTGGGAAATGTTTTTCTTCCCCGTATTTGTGAACAAACAGTTAATTTTTTATGAAACAAAAAGGACAGTTAAAAGCGAAGATCAACCAAATTTAAACCAATCTTCCACATCATTTGTTATAATTATTTATTCTGACACACTACCTAGTATTATTACTAGCTCGATCGGTAGAACTTCCCACGGTCTTCGTTTTTTAAATTATGATGTAATTATTGGGGGAATAGAATTTTAATGTAAATAATAAAAAATTTAATCAAGTTTGACTTAAAACAAAATAAAATTTATTTACTGGTATCATACTTAAAATCTGAAAAAAAATCATACTGCAAAGAGAAGAAATAAAACCCTACGCTTTGCCCATGATATTATAGTACTAGGGGAGTCAGAAGAAGACTTGGAAATAATAAGAAATGGTATGAACGTGGTCATGAAGAAAGAGTTCAATGAGGATTACTACAGGGAAAACCAATTTAATGGAGTATTGAATGAGAAACAATCGAAGAACAATGGGTGTTAGATTGGGAATGGATATTTTGACGGAGGTAATTTCACTCCGAAACGGCACAACGGATTTAATTAAAACGTTGAGGATTTAAGGATTTTAACTTAAATTTTTGTGTACGTTTCATTTCGATATATTGCAGAGTTAAGAAGATATTAATGAAAAAAATTATAAACTGATTGATTTGCCGCGCTAATGGTGGCGTGAAAACCAACTGTGAGTTATAAGTTCTGTTAGGCGTTCCTATAACATTCATCTCACTTATTGTGTTATTATAAGCGTAATTTTGGCAGCATGACAGAGAGGGAGGGCGAGTATTCTCACTCCATCTATTGTTGCAGAAGGATTCGCGACGTACTTAACGTATTGTTGGCAAAGAGCCAACTCCCCAAGTAACCTTATTTGGATCGTGACACCATGTATACGTATGTTTTTGTCGCGTCATGTAAATTTATTTATTTAATAATTGTTCTTGTTTAAAAGCAAATAATATATAATTGAAGTTTCTGTCTGTCTGATAATATGTAACTAACATCCTCCGAAGCGGGTGAAAGCGGGACCATTTCAAAACCAACTGTGAGTTATCAAGTTTGCCCTGAAGCGATCATAAATAAATGATACCGTATGTTTGATATATTCAATGAATTCAGATTTATCAAAATTCTGTACCTGTTGTTTCGTTTTCACGGCAAAATATAAATTTCGCTGCCAAATTGTAGAATAATAAATTGGATAATATTTTGTTTCATAGTTCATATTTAAAGGACGTACTTAATGTTGTCGAATGTTTAAATAATTTAGACAACCTCTTTGTTAGGTCCTCATCTTTATTTATTCCAAATATTTAACGTCATTTGTTTACAAATTCCAGGAACTTTCGCTGATAGTTCTTAACATATTCATCCGTTTAAAAAGGTTACACCTTGGAATGTGCTAAGACGCAATATAAAGAAGGTGAATTGACTACTGTACTGTGACAATGTAAACTCCTTCAGAATAATGTGATACATGACGTGAACCTTGATGGGCATAAAACAATCAGGTAACCTAAAACTGACAAATTTAAAATGAATGTAATGTGACCATGGTATTATTTATGTTGTGAAACTTTTTAAACAGATGAATATGCTGAGAACTATCAGCGAAAGCTCCTAGAATTTTTAAAAAGTGACGTGTTCAATATTTTTAATAAATACAAATGAGGACCTGACAAAGTGGTTGTCTAAATTATTTAAAAATTCCTGTTTCGTAAATTCGTCCACCTATAGCCTGCATTCAACAGAATATTTTCACATCAACAAAGATAAGAAATGCCCTAGATATTTCGTAGTTTGTTCCACGTCGTCTTCGTCTTACTCAGTAGCGTTCATATTGCGCATCAGGTGACGAAATGAAGGAGAGGTTTAGAGGAAATTATATTTGTGCTTGGATAATAATCACAGAATGGATTTCTTGGTAGTACTTGATGTAAATGATTGTCCCTCTTAACATGAAGCACCCTTCGGCGTGATTGAACGTGTGCAATCGAAATAAAGCAGCTCGAGGGACAATAATCAGACCTTATTTTCTGAGTTCCGTTGTTAATTGGCAGAGGCGATATTGAAAGGAAGGGCAGCAGCAGAGACAATACCTTTTCAAGCGGGTTCGTTATAATACGCCAGACAAAGTCAATATCCAAAGAGAATAGTTCCACAAACAATATCTTTGTAAGACAAGGAAGTGCATTGAATGCAGTAATGAAAACATCGCGAGACGGATTCAATTCGCCGGAGCAGAGTGAGTCTTTGTGGCTCTTAATCGAATTCCAGGATGTTAATTAGTTGAGTGTGGATGTGTGTAGGCAGACCAGCCAGCCAGCCAGCTCATCCTCTCGTCGACGACGACTCCAGATTGCTTGCTGCCACTCTGCAGGTGGAAAGGGAAATGAATCAATGGTGATGCGATGCACATAGGGAAAAATATATGAAAGGAATATTGGAAATTGTAGAGATGAGGTGTGTTCACATCCAAACTCAATGGAAAAAGGCATTCGGCTAATTCGCACTCTGCTAATGATGCCAACCTATGAATGAAAAGAGAATTTTATTTCACATCATCCTACGTTCTTCTCCAAAAATCAACACAACAAATAGTATTCAGATGGAACATGTCTAGGTACTTTACGAAAATGCAGGGTCGAGATTGATATGAGTTTAAATGGAGCTAAATAATATGTAAATGATGGGGGGGATATTATTTAAATGAATTAAAATATTAAGTTTAAATATATATTTATTAATTTTAATCTCAGGCTCTAATGATTTGGGTGATCACGTGTAGCAGATCAGTTCGTTGACGAACCTGGGTTGTCTTCATGTCGTCTCGCTGTAATTTATTTCAGTGTTGTTGAACAAACTTGAAGCGGCCGGTCGACATAAGCACGAAGTCTTCCTTTCCTTGTTGCTAATGCCTTTCTTCCCTGCTTCCTGGACTGCTCAAAGCATGGTCGCCGCTGCCACCTCACCAATCGCCTCTCTCCTAAATCCACTGCAAAATCTCTCCAAAATCTCTTCTATCTCCTCTCTCCATCCATTTCACGATCTCTCGAAAAATCTAATCCTCAAATTGTCTCCGCCAGCCTCTTTAAAACCTTGTCCCCACTTATCAGACACCTATCACTAAGGTGGCAGGGATGGATATCCTCCAATCATATCCGTTGTTTATTTGGGGAAAACACGCCACCCAGTCACCAAATTCCCAGGCATTCCGAAACGGCGACGTTAGTCCAGGTGTCAGTCGCAGCCCCTTTTGTTCTTTATTCTCAGAGGCGAGACGGCGGGTGGAAAAACCCCTTCTTCCCAGCAAACAACTTGCCCATGCGGGTTCTACTGCGCTACATAAGCCCCCTATTGTTGGTTATAATGACGTAACGCAGGTACGGCACTTGTGACGCAACAATATTAGCGCAGTATGTCTTCTGCTGTTTCTTGAACGAACGATCTATCTCTGCTAATTCACTGTGATCACCCTAACTTTACAGTAGGTCAATATGTTTAAAAGGGATGACTTTACATACTTAAACAATATTATCAAAGGAAGCTAAACACATTTACAAACTTGGGAAAATAAAATGACTATATGCTAAAAGGAGAACCTATGCAAAACAAAATGTGAAAATATAAACATGTGGACAAAATGAACTTACTAGATGCACGCGAGGACCCATTAGTATAACATACACTTACAACAATAAATACATACAATTTTGAAATTTACATAGCTTGAAATATAAACAAAAACACACACAAATAAATATATACAATAAAAAATATATACACAGGATGGGATAAAGGTATGTGACTCGATCTGTTTACAATCTCCCTTTTTTTTACAATAGTTTCAAATCTCTCTTTTTTTTACAATTATTTTAAGTCTTTTCTTTGATTCACACGTGTGTGTGTGTCCGTGATTCCAGCATTTGTTTCCTGGAATAAAGCAAACACTTCACCATCCTTTAATTACATTTTATCACTTGGTTCACAGTCCAGAAACACTTGCACTCACACGCAAATTTGTAACAGGTAGCTCTGCAATTATGCAACCTCTTTCTTTTAATTCTGCAAACAGATCCTCCCTCACACATGAAATTGCAGCTCCTGTATCCACAATGGCTTCTGCCCTAAAATCATCTCCAAAATCTAATTCTATCGTCGCAATTTTATTATGTTTCGTATTCGCGATTTTTGCCGTGTCCATATCCTCTTCTACTAAATCTGTAGCGTCGGCTAGATTCTCTATTCCCGTTTGAAATTTTATTGTATTTATTTCGGACTGACAGCTAGAAACGGGTAAAACATTTACTCTGCCAGTCGATCCTCGTTTAAATTGCTGCGCCGGTTTACTCCAGAATTTTGTCCTGGCCCATCGGGAAAATTCCGCTCTGGTTGCTGGTTTCTACCTCGAAAATATTGAAATCTAGGAGGGCGTTGAAATCTTTGATTTTGCTGGATTACGGTTGGATGGTTTGAAAATTTGTTGGAATTTGTGAACCGATCACAAAGAGCGAGAAATTCGGTTGCCTCCTTAAAATTTTTTATTTGAGGCGTGGACAAATGCTTCGCTGTGTCAGAATCGAAATGAGCGCTAACTATCCGTATCAAGGCTTCCTCAGTAAAAGGGTGATCGAGGTGTTTATTTTTATTTACTAATTTAATAAAATACTGTGACATGTTCAACGGATTTCCTTTATTGTACTTTCCGTGGTAGATTTCTCCGATCACGTCACTTTGTTTCCCGCTACTCCAAAACCTATTGAGGAACGCGGCTTTTACTTCCTCATACGTTTCTTCTTCAAACGTTGCGTCTACCCATTCAGCGATCCTGCGGTCTAGAAAACTTTTGAACACTAAAACGCGAAATTCTGGGGATATTCTTTTTACGCGAAAATATGTCTCAACCTGTTTTAAGAATGCAGGAGGACTCTGCTCGCCGAATTCCTTAAATTTCAATACTTCGATTTCGATGTGTGCACTGGCTTCGTATGCCGAAGTACTCGGTGCACATCTCGTGTTTGCGACCTTTTCTTGGACATCCCGCAGTTGGATGTTCACTGACTCTAATTTTGTCTTCATGTCATGATTTTGTTTCCCGACATCCGACTTAACTTGATCAATTTCTTCTCGTAACTCCCGGTGTTTCGAGGATAACTTATTATCTATTTCGCGCAGTTCAATTTCCCGGTCTGAATCTAGTCGCGCAAAGTTTTCCGTCGTTTGTTTTTGCACGGTCTCTAATTGTTTTTGCATTCTTTCACATGTAATATTAGTAGTTTCGCGAACTTCTTCTATCTCGGTTCTTATTTCTGTGACTCTGCTGTTCAGTTTTTCGTCTACTTCTTGCCGAAATATTTCTAAAGTCTTATTTATATTTCTGCAAGTATGGTCTAACTTGTCATTTAATTCCTGACCAATTCGTTCAAATTTTACGGTAAATTCCCGCCTATTTTGTTTCACTTCCGCGGTTAATTGCATCAATAGACGCATCATCGCTGACTCAGTGTCACTCATGGAAGTCATTTTCGCGTTTGGAAGGCTATGTCCTAACTCTGACTCTTGTTCAGAAGTTTCTTGTGTTGTGACATCACTGCGTACTTCAAGTTCCGCCAGTTTGTCACATTCATTATTCGGGCTGGAGACTGGTACTACATCACAATACGTTTCGCTTCTATGCTCATAAATTTCCGCCATATTTATAATTTTACCCGAGCGAAGGAACATATGCAGTATGCCACTCTATGAAACGGTTTCAGTGCCCCCTTACAAATAAATAAAATGTTATTCAAGCTTTAAACGCGCCGCGAACATTCCACAAATTTCACCAAACTATCGCGAGCATGCACAAGATATATATACACAGACATAAATGAAAAAGTTTCTGCTACACGTGTTTTAATCGGCCCACGTTGGCGACGCCAAAATGTAAATGATGGGGGGGGATATTATTTAAATGAATTTAATTATTAAGTTTAAATATATATTTATTAATTTTAATCTCAGGCTCTAATGATTTGGGTGATCACGTGTAGCAGATCAGTTCGTTGACGAACCTGGGTTGTCTTCATGTCGTCTCGCTGTAATTTATTTCAGTGTTGTTGAACAAACTTGAAGCGGCCGGTCGACATAAGCACGAAGTCTTCCTTTCCTTGTTGCTAATGCCTTTCTTCCCTGCTTCCTGGACTGCTCAAAGCATGGTCGCCGCTGCCACCTCACCAATCGCCTCTCTCCTAAATCCACTGCAAAATCTCTCCAAAATCTCTTCTATCTCCTCTCTCCATCCATTTCACGATCTCTCGAAAAATCTAATCCTCAAATTGTCTCCGCCAGCCTCTTTAAAACCTTGTCCCCACTTATCAGACACCTATCACTAAGGTGGCAGGGATGGATATCCTCCAATCATATCCGTTGTTTATTTGGGGAAAACACGCCACCCAGTCACCAAATTCCCAGGCATTCCGAAACGGCGACGTTAGTCCAGGTGTCAGTCGCAGCCCCTTTTGTTCTTTATTCTCAGAGGCGAGACGGCGGGTGGAAAAACCCCTTCTTCCCAGCAAACAACTTGCCCATGCGGGTTCTACTGCGCTACAATATATAAATTTAAAAAAGGCGAATACAGGAAAACCCTGCAGTTATTATGGTCCAGAATATTGTTTCTTAAATTTGAGTAGATATATTGATTACACTGCATTAGACAAACCCTGGCAGGATTAATTAAAATACGAAAGCAGTTTTTAAAACAAGTGCCCACAATCAGAGTGATTTCAATGATTTAATTGAAGCTCAGGTAAATTACTGTACGTTTAGAAAACAAGACTGTAAACATGTCGAACCCGGGTTTACTAGAGTGGAGGAATTTCGAATCAGCCGCCTGGAAAGTGAGAGGTCCTCGGTTAGAAATCTTGGACGTTCTCGTCTAACAGAGCATTATTTTTCAGCTGTTTTATTAGCAATCTTTATTTTACACCTCGCACAACTCCTCCACATAGTTACCGCCGTTGTTGAGGCACTTGTCGCATCGGGAAACCAGTTTCTGTATGCATTCAACAAAGAAAGATGCCGCCTGTTACGCAAGCCAAGTCTGCACTCTCCGTTTCACACCACCATTCATTAAACTGTTCAATTCACTGCGCTTGCAGAAACACTGACGACTTTTCCGGGTAGCGTAAATCAGTTTAGGAATAGGCTAAGAAAACTAAAGTGAGAAGTATATTTTAGAATCAGTGAAGTGATAATAGTGAAGTGCAGGGAAGTGATTTCTGTGTGACTCCTGACTTCTCTTTTCTTTTTCAAATCAAAATCTACACTTAAAAATTCTTCCTTAGCGTGAATTGTATTATCTCTTAGTAATTGTATTTGTGTTTTCTTTGTATGTAGCTGCCACCGGGCAAATGCCCAATAGTAGCTAAGTGATAATAATAAGTCACCAATCATTGTTGCTTCTCCACACAATTGCCAATCGATGTTTGGTGACGTAAAATTCAAAAAGTATTGCTGATCTGACTTTACAGCCGACGATTTAATAATTTGTTATGAACGTTTTGGTTAAAGAAAAAGCAAACTCCAACCTTTCCTTTAAGTTTTACTAATCTCAAAGTTATTCGTAGGAAGTTTCCCGACCAAAAAATTATTAAAAACCACTGTGCCTGAAAAGTTCTCAGACGAGGGCGAAACGTCATTTTGAATTGGGTATTTGTTTTGAGAGAAAAAGAATACATTTCCCTCCTCACACCCAAAATTATTAATTATAGGAAATATTTTGTACAAAAATAATTACTGCAATTGCTATAACTGAAGAGCTCCTAGACGAAGACGAAACGTTGTTATGAATTGCGTAATTTTTTGCTATAAATAGTATAAAGATGAGAGAAAATTTAACACGTCCCCATCTCCGCACCAAAAATTATGGAAAATAATTTACCAAGTGAAAATATAATTTTGAAGAAAGTTAAGTAGAAGGAAAAATAATTTGGAACTTTAAATTTGGCTACAAAAATGGAAAATAGTGACAGATACATTAAAAAACTCAGAAGAAGAAATATAAATAATTCTAAAATAATTTTAAAAAGGCAATTTTGTATAAAATGTAATAAAATAAAAATTAAGAAGATTTTTGGTTCTCAATTTTGGAATTCATAAGGTGAAATATGAATTTGGAGCAATATAGGTAATATAATGTTTAGTAATTACATTTGGGGCAGGATTTAAGAGAGAATCGCTATCTACAATCATCATCTATGGTCAGATAAGTACAAATAAGTAAATGAGAATAACTATATTAGTTATTTCATTAGTGCAATATATTTGGATTAATTTGGCATAAAGAATTTTCCTCAAGTTGAATACGAATAGAAAATAGGAGTAAAGTTTCTTCAGCATTATAACCGTGACTTTTTTTATGTAAAAATATGAAAATAATTAAGATTAAGGAAATACAGAGACAGAGAGAAGGGGAGAAAACGTCCAGTAGAAAGAGAGATGTTCGTGTTTTCTTGTATGCCGCGGGAACATAAAGCGAGAGAGAGAGAAAGTGAGAGGGGGGGAGATGAATAATTCTTCAGAGAGGATCGCGAAGCAACGTGAAGCTAGAAATAGCTGCTAATAATTTATCCCACAAGCCTTAACTTAATAACACGAGCGCTAATGCAACAGCTGCGGTGAAACAGAGAATTATAGGGAGAAGGTACAACAAAGGTAGTTGTGCGTCGTTTTCATGATAATTCAGGTCACACGAATTATGAGGTGGCGCAGGTAAGCGAATTTCACTAAATTATACTTATTTATTAAATAGGCTACGTTATATATACTTGCGCGTAAAGTATACTAATTTAATGATCTTGTGTGGATGTTCCCTAACACGTTAGGGAAATCAAGCACACTATTTGAAGATGTTAACAGTTTCGGGGAATAGAAAATATAGGAGGAAATTTAGAAACAATGGAAAAATTCGGATTCATTGCAAATTCAGATGATTTATTCAATGTTTCCTTTCTAATTCTGAGCATCATGTAACAGACTCCGGTATCTAAATAAGAGATGTTGGCTAATATTCACCCGTGGCTCTGTTGGAGACGGGGAGAAGGGAATGCTGCGACTCCACAGCAGCCTCATCTCCCGTCATTCGGAAGGCCGTGGGGGGCAACGTTACCCAATAGCCCGACCTACCTGACGCAGGTTTTATACGGTTTCCCCTGCATTTATTTTAGGTGATACACCGGGTAGGATCCTTAAACTAAAACCCGTGGTCCGTAGTCAACTCTTGGCTATCTTGATCTACCTTCCACATCCCCCCTTTTCAATTTCCTTCCTGTGCTATTAATGGGGAGTTGTCTGTTTCAGGATCACTCTCATACAGCCTGTTATCAAAAAAAAAGAGGCACCTTCATTACTTTTAGGTGTATGTACCGGGGTCGCAGGCCTTCGGCATACAGTAAGAGCAGTCACCTACTCCCATTGGATAGTGAACCAACTGCCTGGAGAGACGGAAAAGAAAATGCTTTGAGCTCACAACAAACTCCTCTTCCATCATTCGGAGGTGCGTGAGAATAGAATCCAATAGGCCGCCCTGCTTGATGAAGGTCCCATGAAATTTTCTCTGCATCTCTTTTAAGTGAATCAACGGGTAGGCCGGGAATCCTATCCAACCCTTAGCTGCTTTAGTCTCCGTTTCTCATCCCACTTTTTCAATTCCCTTTGAATATTATTAAAGTTCAGTTGCCATTTCATGTATCATCTTCAAAAAGCCCGTTACGCCTCTGCCCCGTCCAAAAGAAAAAACCACGCCGCCGAAGCTATAACTGTGGCTGTTTTACTTAGCTCTCACAGGTGTTTCTCTCTAGAATAAAAATGGATCTTATCTTCTGGGAGGCCTCATTCTCCCTTTGTTTTTGTTTTTCTATGGTTTCTCAAATACGGAGACACCTCGATCTCATTCATGAGAACCTGCTGTGGAATGCTGCGAGCCCACAACAAACTCGTCTTGCGTCATTCAGAAGAGTACTCAATAACCCGGCCTATCTGATGTTGGTTTTCTTGTGTTTTCCAAGCATTTCTTTCAGGTGAGTACCTGATAATCTTTAAACTATGGTCCGGGGGCATTAGCTACACTATGTCCCAATGTTATGAAGTGGATAACTGCCCCACATCCTGTCCCCTTGAAAAAAACAGCACTTTAAATTTAATAAATTCTAGTTAGAATAAAAATAGAAATATTTTTTAAAATTGATATATATGAGGAAATTTATTGATAATGTTGAGCCTGTCGTCGGCAAGGTCCAGCCCCTTGAATTGAGCACGTCCTCTTGCTAGACAGGCAAATTATTCCATTAGTTTGCACAGCAGCGCGGCGTTTGCTACATCTGGTTTGGTGCATCTGTCTGCCAAAATTGCAACGGAGAATACAAACCAGCGCCGCCATGTCGGCAGCAACAAAACCTGCCAAGGAATACATGCATATTTAGTTCGGTGGGAGTTGCGTCATCTGCATAAACGATATCACGTACAAACTCTCTCCGCCTTGGACACTTCAACGATTCAATATACATTACGCTTTATATATTCGTCCACGTACCTCTTCACGAGGCTTGTAAGTTTTGAAATTAAACAGCGAAAACAAAGTCGCGGCCACAGCTAGCGGAAAATATTTGTAAAATTTACAAGACAATCAAATTCAAATTTCAACCTTCCAAATACCATTATTAACAATATGCGAAACTATTTGATTTGAGAGACAAAACTTAGCTATATCTGCTAATAACGGTGCATACAATTGAATACATTTTTATATGAAAAATTAACTTCTGTGAATAACATAGATATTGTAGCAGATTTGTCGCTTACCCGTTCAGCTCAGCTCTGCGTTGATATATAATTTTAGGAATTTTATAGGGCGTCAGGCAATTTTTATTCAGAAAAACACCAAAGGATTAATTACAGATTTTGATTCAGAATCAGAGCGTGAGAATAGATAATCGAAGCTGGACGTGGTCTCTCACTAATCCTTAACTCCACGAAACACACCTTTCACCTCCAATAACCCACCAAAGACTGCCCAGACACGATCCCGCTTACGTCAGCCAGACAACTTCTGCGGCTGGTTCGGCGCAAGCTGTAGTCCCAGCTTGCATTACTTTAGGCTGTGGCTGTTACTTAACATGTTACAATATAAATAAATTATGAATTAAAGACCCGTATATAAAAGATTTACAAAAATTATTAAAAATTTTATTCTTAAATTATAGACGTTTCGACAATCAATTGTGGTTCATTTGAACCAACTAGTTAAAGATCACAGTTGTTGGTCGTAATGTCTACCGTTTAAGTTTGAATTGTTTCAAATTTACTTTCAATCATTATTTATTTTTAAAAGTGAAGGTATACGTAGAAAACAACAGATACTTTTATTTCTCACGAAATAATCAATAATTTACTTTTCGCGAACTAAATATTATTGTGTCAGCAAACTGCTGGTAAGATGGCCGATCCTGGAACAGGGCACTTCCTAGCTACTGGATTTACTTTGATTTACCGTCACCTCTAGTTTTTTTTCTTCAAATAACTCATAGGAGAGAGAGAGGAAGATGGAGTCATAATAGACGAGGCGAAACGGCTGGTTCCCTACCTAATTTATTTCAGCGTGAATGGCCAAAGATGCCACCGTACCTCAGCTACATTACTCACGAAACCTAATGGAACATGGTCGCGATGACACCGCCCAAAGGCATCAATAATAACGAGGGATTACGTCACATTCTCCTCAAAACCACTCTTGCACCTTGCTGAAATCGCGTTGGCCGCTGTAATTGATTCAACTCTTTATTCTTACATTTATTTTCATTTACTCATCTTGTATACTAGGTGAATTAGAGAAACAATTAATAGCAATTTTAAATTATTGATCTTGAAAGCTGAAGAAGGCTTTGGTGCACAGTGGTAACCAACATCAAGATATCCTCACGCAATACCTAAGTGGTGAAATTGAAAATTAGCGGAAATCAGATATCAGATTATATAAAAAGGTAATTACGACTATAGAATGTTTAAAAATGAATCAATAAAGAACACTACAGGTTTTTCGATGAGTTTGAATTGCATTGTTGTCCCTCATTTCGGTCCAGAAAGTTATTGGAAGCTGTAAATATTTTTACTGTTAAATAATTCATATAAATTAAAACTAAATTCTGTTAAATAAATTTTTTCTGAAAGTCAATTATTTCCTTCTCTAATTATATATGGGTTTATCAATTTTTAGATGCAACTGAAGAGGTCCCTGGACATGGGTAGTAAACGTACTGTTCTAAATGTAAATTTTATCATGACAAATTACGACTTGTGTATTCTCCACCACCAACATTTTCGAAATAAAATATTTATTTTTAACTTCTCTTTCAAAAAATTGTTGATTTAAGCTTCGTATGTAACTGGAAATATTTATTTTAAATCATACCAACTTATGATAATTTTTTGCGTAAATTTATATCTGTACATTAAACTCTAAAACACTAAGATGTTTTTAAAATAAAAATTACACTTAAATTTTCTCCTTTGTTACTTTAACATTTTACGCGATTTAAATGGCGGTGTTATACATTGCCGCTTGTGGCGCTACGAGGGAGTTGGTCTGAGAGGAGCGGAGATCGCAATAACGCTCAAGAGCCCTGCTATTGCCTCTCTATCTATGTTATGATAGTCTTTGGGTAGCACTGTAGTCCAGCAGCAAAAAACGAGAGTAAACGTCACAGAAAAGGCAGGGCTGGCAGAAGTGGGTCGGCACGCAGCCTACCAAAGCTGATGCCATGGAAGACTTCGGCCAGGTAACAGTTCAGTGAAGGCAGAGTCGACAGAGTTTTTTTGGGGGGTTAACAGGCTACATGAGGGTGATCCTGAAACTGGCACCTCCCCTTTAATAGCATAGGAAGAGAATTAAAAGGGGGGATGCGGAAGGTAGAGCAAGGTAGCCAATGGTTGACTAGGGTCCCCGGAGTCAATAGTATTCAAATTTCAACTCTTCAAGTACCATTATTAACAGTGCGCAAAACTATGGCAAGGTTTACACGGACAGTTATGACTGCCAGAAAAAGAGGGACAGTGATGTCAGTGGCGTATTAAACAATATGTCCGTACTATGCAACATCAGCTTTCCAACCGGTAGTTTGTTGCCGAGAAATAGCAGACAAGTATAAACATGCATCAGAGTTCTCTGCCCGTTCTGTAGTGAGGGCAGCACTTCCACAGAGTTGCCAGTGAAGAAGTGGGCAGTTGCCTGCCCACGATGTAAACGATAGGCAGTGCACAGCCAACCCAACTTCGACGAACATCACTCCCGTGTAAACGTAGCTTATTTGATTTGGGGTACAAATATAAGCGTTCTGGTCGCACGACAATGGCCGAGACAGGTAGGAGTCCAAGGCTGGCGGTGATAAATCTAACTCCATGTGAATGAGAAACAGTTACAAATATATATATATATATATATATACAGTTAAAAAATAGAAAGAAAGGCACAAGGCCGAGTTGACGAGAGACTCAATTTCTCATCCCTCGAAAATTCTGAACGTCAATTGTGTTGTTACTTGACGTCAGGAATTTAGAAAACCAAGAATAAGACGAGACCTTAGCTTTGCAGTCTGCGAGTAGTAAAAGTTTAATTCAATCCTGCATGTAGGACTGTAAACCTAGATTCTAGAATGATTGTGGTGCTTGTGGTTGGGCGACGAAGATTACTTCCTTTCCATTTAATTTTCTTATCCAAGAATTTTGTAGCTATAAAAGGACAAGATATACATTGTCCTAAAAGTCTAGAAAAATATTCTACTAATTCTACTTTGAACAGACAGTTACGGTAGTGTCATTTTCAAACCCAAAACTATTTATTGATGGGGATGTATTAAAAAACTCTCCATCACAAGATTATAGATAAAAATTATTTAATTAATTTATCTCTTGGATTCGTTGCGTACTACAACTTTGGTTACTAGGATATTCCATGATATTTTATATATTCAAGTTTTTTAAAAAAAATTATAAATATTACTTTTTCTGACAAAACTTTAAAAACGAAGTTTTGTACATTAACTACAAGCCACGAGGTTTCTTTTCCGGTTTATGTTAACTAGGAAAATTTTATGGTAATACTTTAAGATTTGAAATAACGTATATTTTCCCTGTGTAATGACCTAATAAAAATTCTCGATTAATGAACCCGGATCAAGTCAGGGTTTGAACACGTTTCGCCGTCGTCAGGTAGCATAGTGCATACTGTGGAGACCTTGTCTCAGAAACGTTGTATTCGAACGCTAAATTGACCCGGTTGATTAATCGAGAAATTTGAGGCTTAGTTAAAAAATCATTCCTCCTGGTTTAATCGATACAATAATTATATTTATCTGCCTTTATTAAATTATAGAACAATAAACCACCCATATTTATCAGGAACATAAGTGGAATAAAAAATTAAAATAGACTAATGATAAAATAATTACATCATGACCGTTCATTAAAAAAGTAATTACCAAGATTTACTATTTTTATCTTGGTCTATTATAATTTTTTATTTGATTGAAATATATATATATATATATATATATATATATGAAAAATTTTGCGGGATTATTCTTTTACAGTTCATTGAGTTAGATTACTGGGTTAGATAACTTATACGTAATCTCTACAGAAGGCAGTAAGCAGTAATTAGAATTCGAGATCAAGAAAATAAAGCAGAAATAAAGAAAGAAGTAAGCAAGGTTGCTGTCTGTCTCGCATGTTGGTTAACTTATGTATAGAACAGGCGACGAAGAAAGTTAAAACAGAATATGGAAAAGGAATCATACTGCAAAGAGAAGAAATAAAAGCCCTACGCTTTGCCGATAATATTGTAGTATTATTGGAGTCATATGAAGACTCGGATACAATAATAAATGGATTAAACGTGCTCCTGAAGAAATAATTCAATATGTGAATTAATAGAAGGAAATCCAATGTACTGAAAAGGCTTGCACAAGATAGGTTAGAATGGAGGGTTGGGACTCAATACAAGCACAAAAACAGGTAACAGAATATAATTTATCTTTTGAATACATATATCAATACATAATTTAAATTAGATTCAGGTGTGTAAAATTTTTATATTCCCACTAGAAGACGTTAAGAAAAAGAGAACGGTACTTCGTACCAATTTTTGTCAGATGAATAAAATTATAATTTATAATCTTATTAAAATTTACATTTCTGCCAAATGTGGCTGCTTTATTCTTTCTTATTGATAAAAAATCCGTTTGTAACTGTCTTATTTCGTCTGGTTTTATGGAGAAAAAGGTAATTGTAATTAAATGGTTTATAGTTGACTAGTTATAGAATATTTCAGCGAAAATAGCAAAATTGTTTACTGTACTAAAAATTCAATAGCGAATGGCAGAAAACCAGGGAATGACACCCAGAGTAAAGTAACCTAAATTATTTAAGACCATTAAGGACCTTTCAGGAATTAACTATTTACGTTGGTCTGTTATTCAAAAAATGTATTAAGATAGATAGAGAGAGAGAGAGAGAGAGAGAGAGAGAGAGAGAGAGAGAGAGAGAGAGAATTGAGTCAGAGTCGAGAGAGAGAGAGTGGAGTAGAGAATATAATAGAATAGATGAGAGAGAATGGATGCATTATAGTTGATGCGAGAAGGGAAAGTAAGGACAGAGTAATGCGGAATTGGGAGGTAGTGAGGGATAGAGTAGGAAAGGGGGGCGATACAGATAGAGGAAAAGTGGAGGAAAGAAGAGAGTGTATGGGAAAGAGTAGGGAAATACAATATATATATATATATATATATATATATATATATATAGAGAGAGAGAGAGAGAGAGAGAGAGAGAGAGAGAGAGCAGTGAAAGCTGAATCAGAGAAGAGGGAGACCGTACAGAAAGTAGGGAATAAATAGAGACTATAGATAATTTAGAGTATATTAGAGAAGGGAAAGTATGCAGAGAGTTGAGTGTGGTATGGGAAGATAGAGAAGAATACGGAGAGAAGGAAGAGGGAGCGGAAGTATACAGTAGACAAGAAAGTGTAGAGGGAGAGATAAACAACAACAAACTTATTCAATTTAAGTCGCAAGAAAATAGAA
The DNA here is from genome assembly GCA_034510155.1 of Eucriotettix oculatus. Lineage (NCBI taxonomy): Eukaryota > Metazoa > Arthropoda > Insecta > Orthoptera > Tetrigidae > Eucriotettix > Eucriotettix oculatus. Next base: position 12,467,326 of record CM067377.1, read on the forward strand.
ATACGCGTTCATAATGGTGGTTCATGTATTGAATAATTTAGAAATATACAAATATAATAATTGGAAGATAATATGAGAAACAAGTTTTATTAGAAGTCTGTGTTAGTAATGAGATAAGGAATCACAGCTGTAAGGGAGGCCTCGCTTAACTTAGGAGCTGTTTGTGATGTTTTACGGGCGGAACAAATGTTGAATTGAAGGCAGGATTTCTCTAATTAAATTGGTTAGCTAGCTCAGAGAGAAGACGTATAGGATCGCGAGTAATTAAAACTAACTCCATGCCCAACATAAAGTTCGCTTTCTGCGAGTCCTTTTACGGCTACTCGGAGATTCTCGGAACAAGCGAAAATAAACTTCCTTTGTCATTTATTTTTACAGGTATTTTTTAGTCTGTTACTTTTAATTTTTAGTAATTAGTACATAAGTGGCTGTGAAAAAATGACTTGATGCATATAGTTTACTTCAAAGAGATACTTAGAACAAAACAAGTAGCCGTTTAGAGTTAAAACTTGAAGAAATCTAATGGAATAAAACCGCGGTTTGTTTTTTTGAAACTCTGCAACTATATATATTTTCTCTTTATTTATATCAGCTACTAACATTATTCACTGTAATCCGACTTACTAAATCTTTCAGCGTAATGTCTATAGTTATAATTTTGCTGAAGAGTATCATCTACGTAAATAAAAGGGGTGGGGGGGGTATTGCAAATTTTAGGGTTGGGGGAAGTGAGAGTTATGCGGCTTGTTCTGCTTGTTCTGATTTTATTAAAACAAACCAACTGTAATTTGTCTTTTTTCGTTTTGTGCTTTTACCACCCGGTTTTGTGGTGAAAGAAATCTTTATTTTCGGGTATATGCATCTCCTGTAATCAATCCAGAGTTATGATTCGTTGTTCGGTCGCACCTTGGGGTTGGTTTGTTTGTTTGGATTCTGTTAAGAGTTTAATGTTTGCAGTTTACCTTGATTGTTGGAGATCATGGACTGTGTCCTTCCCGTCCCGTTTATACAGTACCTTGAGATAGAAGTATACACTGAATATGTATACAGTTGCGATGAGAAATACCAATAAAAGTCTACCATTAAATACACCCACGCCTCGAAAACGACTGATTCAGTCCCTAGAATCTCCTTTAATAGTTATTTTTAATGTTCCATAGCCAGCTCTCACCTAACTCACCGAATTCAATAAAAGCTATTTTGTACCTATTCCCCATACTAAAACCCCATACACGCGGTCATACTCCCTATCCGAAACTGTTACCATTATAGCACCAGTAACACCAACTAAACCACCACCCCAGCCAACATAGTAACCTGTACAATAACTCTATCGTGGCTTCAAATGGTTGACGCCCATGATTTCATACATATCGTTGGGTGTGGCGGGCGGTATGTACATGTAAAAAATGGAACATGAAATAGTCATTTATGCTAGTTTGTTCTTCATTACGAAGAGCGCACTTGTATGTTTTGTTGTGTGTGACCTTACAGTGATTTAGTAGTTCGCTGAGTCAGGAAAACAGTTATCAATACCAGCATAAACAAAAACACTATCCACCCCATAATCCAAACCAAATTACCTCATGGTACCAATAATCACTTACACTCCAAACTAACAACAAACACACCGACTAATACCTGAACAATTCAAAAACAACTTGAACTAAACACACACTCCCCATTAAAACAAAACATCCGTAAATTTTACTCCTTGAATCCTCAATCCGCCCATTACGCAAGGTTTTAGATTGGTTTAGAGTAACTATTATTCTGTTCCACTCGAATCTGCCCAAACTCCAAATCCAAAAATAAAATGATCTTACCAACGACTTATCCTTCACACCCCCAATTAAACAACAACACCCATAAAGACCGACCTAGATCTCATTATTTTTTTGCCCAGGCCAAGAACACCTGAACTTAACCGATGGCGAAAACCCAACAAGGTACCAAATAATGACTCTAGTTGTCTGCATCGTAGAACCACTGCTGCGTGTTTTGGCTGGTACGTATAGACGGTTTGCCTGTACTTACCTGGGTAAACATAAAAACATGAACCCACATACGATAGATCCACTCCCACACAGACTCACCGGAAGACCAAACACCCACTTTGAGCCCAACGTTCCTCGCTATTTTGCCACCCACTGTATTCAAACATATAAATAACCCCAGCCCACAAGTGTACATTCCTTACACACTCTATAACCACCATCTTTGCCATTCACAAACCAATTTCCTGGAAAATTTGAAAAGCAAATCGGAGATGACCTATCTATTTAATACTCCGACTCCAATTGATCAACCTCCTCCAACTAATATTACTTTTTCCTCAATACCCACAAAATAAACATACGTCCCCCTAAATAAAAATATTAGACCCACGAACTTCCCCCCTACAAAATTATCACCAAATTCCCTCATGAAGAACCCCTTCATAACCACACTCTTAACCACCCAATCCGACACGAAACCTTCTTCTTTATGGTATACTACTTTCTAAAATAATATTCAGCCAACACTTTTTTTAATCCCCGAATAATCATACCATACCTTACAGAATAAATAAATAAGCATATTTTCTCACGAAAATAGTGAAAAAACCTACGTTTAATCCGTTTTCTCAATATCGATATTTCTCTCAAAATGTAAAACCATTTACCTTTACTCAAAAGTCACCTTAACCTAAACCCCCATTTTTCCAACAAAATCCCCAAATTATATAGACCCCTCAAAACCCACCAAGTCCCCAAACAACCCCCACCTACTCACTCCAAACGTTTTTACAACGTCCATACTCAACATACCCTCTCCTCCCATCCTCCCGCACACCAAACAGCAAATTCTCACACAATTCCCACCCCTCCCACCTTCCTCATCTCCCCCGCCAAAAACATCCACCCAACCACCAACACCCCCCTACAACCCCTATCAATAATGTTTGTAACAAACCAAACTTGATCAATCCCATTATTACAACAATACAAAAAGCTATAGGACCTATTTGAAGCGAAAGTATAATTCCACATATCTTACAAACCCCAAGGAAGGACACTAGAAAGAAACCCCAAGCACAAATAGCAATAAATATGTGCGCACCACAAAATAAATTTATGACGTCCGTTTACTATCACAGAGACCAATGGTTTAAACAACTGCATTCGCGCATAAAACTGTAATTATCCTTTCCCCCAATATTTATGCCACATACATGTCGTTAATAACAATATTGAGTAAATAAAAGGACTGCAAATAAATAATAAATTAACTTTATTACTATTTAATTAATGCAAATATGACGTTTCGTCTCTCTTTTGAGACTTCATCATCATTTTGGCCGTAACCGTCTCAGGAGAATGTCCGCAAAACCAAAATTCCTCTCATGTAAATAGTTCAATACATTTAATTATTTATTTTGGCTAAGGAGTGAAGATTATGAATATCTAAATTTTATTCCTGATGAAGTCTCAAAAGGGAAAAGAAACGTCGTATTTAGATTAGTTAAATAATAAAATTAATTGCTGACTTATTGGCCGTCTTTTTATTTATTCAATCTTAAATTCAATTTAAGAAATTGTTGGAGGAAGATAAAAAATGTGTGTAATATTTTCTGCCATAAAGATTAATATATTTGTCGTCAATTACATACGTGCGAATTTTTTATCACAAAAATTATATTTACGTTCTTATGCGGGATTTTGAGCTGTTAAGTCTGAAAACATTGACAATTGGAAAGATTTAACATTATGATACATACGTAATATTTTTTTACTCCAATACAGAGATTAAGCGGTAAGCCGACATCACTTCAACATACTGTTTAGTACATCAGAATAAAATTTCAGAAGTTGTTTAGAACAAAATTTTGTGGTAAAAGGTTAGTTTTCAAATACCTAAGTCTATATGCGATTCAATGTATTACTTTATACGTAAGGAGTGACATGTATTACAGAGCATCATCTGAAAACCACAGAAATAGGTTTGGTAAATTTAAATGGTTATTCACTTACATCCTACTTCTGTAGATCTGTAAAAGAAAAAAGAGGAGTGGCTTCGTATGTATGTAATAATTTTAAGTTTAAAAGTATTGACACTAGTCCCTACAGCACTGAGCAGGACTTTGAATGTTGTGCTACGGTAATTGAACTTCAAAGCTCAAAATTAATTATTGTAACAGTTTATTGATCACCTATAGGTTCCTTTGCAGTATTTTTGAAACAATTAGAGTTATTGTTACTTCAACTTTGCAAAATGAAGTTGAAAATAATCATGTGTGGCGATTTCAATATAGATTTCCTATTGGAAGACACAAAGAAACAACAATTAGAAATATTAACTTCCACATTCAACTTATATGCAGTAGTCAATTTTCCTACTAGAGTACAAAACTCAAAAGGTACTGCCATAGATAATATGTTCATTGATATAACTCATTATGAAAATTACAGTATTAAGCCAATTGTGAATGGTTGCCGATCATGACAGTCAATTACTTACAATTAATGATATATGTTTCAAATGTGTCCCACAAAAATCAGTAAATTATGTAAGAAAAATTGATGTTAGTTCTATGAAACTGTTTCAGCAAGCAGTACAACAAGAATTTTGGGAAGGCGTGTACTCCGCAAACAATGTAAATGAGAAATTTGATTCATTTCTGAGAACATTAACATTATATTTTGAATTTTACTTTCCAAAAACTCGTGTAACAAAGTCTAGTAATACTAATAAAGTAGCAGGGTGGTTAACTAATGGGATTAAAGTTTCATGTAAACACAAAAGGGAACTGTACTTGATAATAAGGGATAATCCTAATCATCATATGAGTGACCATTATAAGAAATACTGTAAAATATTGAACAAGGTCATAAAAGCTGCAAAATGTGTGCATATTAAGAAATCAGTAGACAATTCTGTTAATAAGATTAAAACTATTTGGAAAATAATTACAAAAGAAACAAATAAAGAAAATAAAGAACTGACACAGCCACAGTTAGGTAAATTCAAAACAGATGAATGTACAAATAAATTTAATGATCACTTTTTAACCATTGCAAAGAAAATCGGGATGAATACAAATAAATCAATGGAAAATGCCTTACAACTTTTGAAAGAAAACTATCCAGTCCAGGAAAGTAATTTGAACTTTTCTTTGACAACTCCAACCGAAATTAAAAAAATAATAAACACTCTAAAAAATAAACATTCATCAGGGCATGATGGTATCTCAAGCATTATACTCAAACAAATAACAGGTAGCATTAGTTCAGTAATTAGTTACATTTGTAATCATTCACTTCTTTCTGGAGTCTTCCCAGATAAGCTCAAATGTGCTTTAGTCACTCCACTGTACAAACAGGGGAATAAAGAAGATATATCAAATTATCGCCCCATATCACTGTTGCCAGTATTATCAAAAATTTTTGAAAGAGTAGTATACAACAGAGTTATAAAACATCTGAACAAACATAATTTACTCACCGATTCACAGTTTGGGTTTAGAAAAGGATATTCAACCGAGAAAGCGATCTTTACTCTTTTAGATGACATAATAGAAGAATTAAATAAAAAAAATCGCCCATTAGGTATATTCTGTGACTTAAGTAAAGCTTTTGATTGTGTAGACCATAGCATATTGCTAGAAAAACTGAGGTACTATGGAATAACAGGAACTTCATTTTCTTGGTTTAATTCATACTTACAAAATAGAATGCAAAGAGTAGTATTAAAAGACTCGTGCACAGGTGAAATACATAAATCAGATTGGGGAATTATTAAAACTGGGGTCCCACAGGGATCAGTATTAGGGCCATTATTATTCCTTATATATATAAATGATCTTCCTAATACCATAGATTCAACTTCTAAAGCTATCCTCTTTGCAGATGATACTAGTGTAATAGTAAAAAGTAACAAAGACACACTAGAAGAGGCAAGCAACAATAATTTAACTAACCTGCTAACATGGTTTAATGCGAACGGACTAACAAATAACTGTGACAAAACACATTTCATGCAATTTCACACACTCAACACAACTTTACAATCTATAACACTTAAATACGACAGCAAAAATGTAAATGAAACTTCCTCTGTTAAATTCTTAGGTCTCTTAGTAAATAATAAATTAAATTGGACTGATCAGATTAATCAATTACTTAAGAAACTCAGCTCAGCTACATATGCTGTCAGAGCAATGTCCACCTTCAGTGATTTAAAAACAAGAAAATTAGTATACTTTGCATATTTTCATTCTATTTTATCATATGGTATTATATTTTGGGGCAACTCAGTAGGCATAGATAAGATTTTTATTAGTCAAAAACGTGTTATTAGAGCAATATGTCAGGTTTCCTCACGAACTTCTTGCAGAACTCTGTTCAAAAAGTTAGGTATTTTCACTTTGACGTGCCAATACATTTATTCATTGATGTTATTTTTAATCACAAATAGGCACTTATTTTTGAATAATTCTGATATTCATCCCTTCAATACAAGGAACAAAAATAATCTGTATAAAAAATGTAAAACATTGTCAATTGCACAGAAAGGTGTGCATTATTCAGGGATATCCATCTTCAACAGACTGCCGCACAGAATTAAACAGTTGTCCGATAATCAAGGTAAATTTAACACTGAATTACGCTCATTTTTGCTTAGCCACTCCTTCTATTCAATAAAGGAATTTATAGAAGAATCGGAGAAGAGTAATTTATAATAGTTTATAATACAAAAATTTGTTATAAGTATATTTTTCTTTTATACAATAAAATAATGTAATAAATGTACACCCTGACCCATTCCACATCCTTGAAGCTTAGCTTCTTTACAGGATCTACGGAATATGATTATTATTATTATTATTATTCCAAAAGTAGAATTTGAGTGCGCGCGCATCTTGAAAATGGTGACTGAGTGGCGACGTCACAGCGCGAAACTTATATGTAAATATGTCCGTTATTACGATGAAGAATGGGAAAACAACCTTTTCATGATTATTATTCACATGATTAAAGGGATAAAAAAATAAATTTAGGGTGTGACTGTGTGACGGGACGTCACAGGTTCTCAAAAATACATTACACGTATCTCCGATAATGAGAGTAAACACTGGAAAAGCTATCCTTTAAACTGGGAAACGTAAGTTTTAGAAAATAGTCGCGCTTGATGTTGTTTAAATGACATTTAACTGGATAAAATACTGTACCGAGCTTATATACATATAAGTACCTGGCCAAAACCGGGAACCCCGCTAGTGAATAATAATAAGTACAGTGAGAAATTAAATTTGTTTTGAAATATTACTTTAAATGAAAGCTAATGTGAGTCTGACGAAATCCTGGAAAATCACGTCAATAGTCGCACAATGGATGTTCCATCCCGTAACGATATGCTAATACGTTCAGCTCCGGGGGCTGGGAAAAGGGAATTTAAATCTACAAATATTATGAAATGTTGCCTGCCATGGAACGCGCCTCTTTACAGATAGAAATAATATGTAAATGTGGAGCAAACAAGTTGAACCGCGTCAGTCAGTGTCAAGGAAGACGTGACGTCAGCGGCGGACGTCACTGCGAATCCTTAAAGTGAATGCTCTCAGGATAATGGAACTCAGGTCAGAAGAATTAAAATTTTGCTTGAACGTATATCACTTTTAGAGTTTGTAAAATTCAGTCGAAGTATGAATGTAATTTTTTGGGTCACACTATCCCGCATCTAGTTCATTATTCACCACCTTCTCCGAAAGATACTATTTATTCACCAAAGAAGACAAAGGTCTTGTTATGTTTGTAACATTAAGGCCGGGAAAATTTACATTTACTTTAATATATTAGCAGAAAAATGCATTAAACAGTCTGTATAAATTTTAATATTGTATTTTACAATAATAGATTGATGCCTTAATTTTCCTGCTCTGTCAAAATATAGATACTGTATACAACAAATTTAGACGTTATAAATTAAAATAAAACAAATGGATTCATTTCCTTCATGAGAAGATGGGCTCAAGTATCTGGTGATTAGTTATAACACATTTGTTACCGGTGACCTCTGTGGAATTTAATGGGTTTTATTGTTTAATGGGTACATTGACAATGGTGCTCAGGAATTAATGATCACCAACGCTCTGGAACCTGTTGAAGTCAATTTTGCCGTGTTGGCTGCAGAAAACCTGAGAACTTGTATCATCTCTTTATTAAATCTTGTCCAGCATTTATTTTTAAAAATCCACTAACAACTTAATTCCCCAATCTTTTCCACCAACCGGGAAATCCCCGAACTCCCCTCTAGGTCAGAATTACCGACGACTTAAGCCAATAGTAACTCATCTTCCGCTTCCCCGAGTTCAAAATACGAGGTTCATGAGACCGCACACACAAGGTTATTGGACTTTTCGGTGGGAAAGTCTTTAGTTTTTGGAGGAGCAGAAAGATAAATTTCAATTTTTTATTGTTAAATAAAATATTAAAATTTTAACAAACTTGTTGTTATAATTTTCGTTCTCGATATATTAAAGTTCAATACAAATTTCCCCTCCTTTCTGACTATTGATAACATTACAATTTCAGAAAACATTCCTTTAATTTACTAATCATAAAATTAAATTATCTGTGCATATATAAAGTGTTCAGATGCATAGCGTCTTGTGTGACCTACCCCGAGCGCCAGCATTTGGGGGCGCCAGAATTTCACAAAAAAAGTAACACAATTTAAACTAAACGTTTGAACCCTTAACGTAACACAATAATAAATTTATTTTGCATGAGCATATTTAAAATTTCTTTAAATTTTTCGACTTTTGGAATTAGATAACTAGAGTGCATACAGGCACGAACGGTATACAAATCTAAACACGTGGACCAATTAGCCCAAATTTATTATGTATATTCCTTGCGACCTTGACAAACGATAACCACACATAGGGATGGCGTTAAAAGAGGCAGCAACTTCAACATATGCAGAAACGGACAATTTTACAGATTAAATAAATATTTTGTTGCGTGCAATGAGATTAATAGTCTTTCTTCCGATGTTTTTTCTGCCATATTTCTACCCCGATTGGTATGAAAGGGGTACAGTCGATGGAGAGTTCACCAAAGAAACGCGTAAGCAATCGAGATTGGTGTCTATCCGGGGTAATGGAAGTCACCGAGTTCAATTCAGACATTCAATACTCAACTTAAGTTACTTCAGCTCAAGGCTCAGACGGTAATGTAATATGATACATAGAAATCGCCGGATACCCAGCGGTTTATAAAAAATTAATTGTATTATAGAAAAGTCTGATTTTATTAAGATTAAAATTAACATTACGTCAAACGTGTCGTAAAGATTCTCAGTGAACTTTTCAATTGTATTTAGAAATATTTTATTAAATATAATGAAAAAAGCAATTGTTGACTTGTAAATAAATAAACTTAGTATTAATGGTTACTTACACGATTAAAAAATATTATCAAAATTAAATGAAACAATTTCAGTCCACTTTATTTATTGAGGAAATAATTACCTCATCACATCATACAGCATGTACAATATGAAACCATTTACCTTTAGTGTAATTATTATCCCCGTTTGATGAGCGAAATGTTGAATATTGGATACATTATCAATTCAATAAATGCAAACAGAGATAAATTAAATCTAAATTCAATATACGATTCAGTATTATTATGAATTACAATGTGTATAAATGAAACTTTGAATGTTTAGTTCTTGCGTTTAAAATTAAATACAGCGTTGCGAAATTCTCTGAATGTCAATTGTTTTCGACTCTGAAAGATGTCGGAGTGGTTCTATATTTTATCGACGATCCTCTTAATCAAGATAGTTCAGTTCCCTTAGTTTGCGGCGTCCTGGGTTGAAGATTCAGTGCGTTACTGCACGTGCTGGAATCTGAGGTCAAACTCTGAGGAGGAAACTGGATAGTTGACTAAACCCATCTGCTGCTGCTGGCCGGAATCGTAAACAAGATACCGGGGTTGCCCGGGGGTGTCTGTTAATTAGATTTGCAGTTCCTCCGGTTTCTAAACTATTTCTATCCTAAATCGTTGATTCGAGCAGGATTAAAGATGAACCCCGGCGTTAACTATATATAAAATGGAAATGGCGTTCTGGGTGGGAAAGATCAGGATCTCACATCTCTGATAGTTATGTCAGAGATAAAAAATTAGAATCTTATACATAATAAATTCACTCTTTATGAGCTGGTACAAATTATTTAATTTTAGTTCTACTTAATTGGTAAACAAAAGTCCCCATAGCAAACTCACCTCACATCATTCGGAAGCTTTCCTTCTCTCTCTATTTTTCGTATAGTTCACCTCAACGGTGAAAATTTGTCCTAGCACCACCCCTCTATACGTGCTGTTAGTAAACTAACTAGAACACACGGAAGAGTAACGTGTATTTGATCCATACCTGAGGGAATATTACCCTTTATCGCTGTCGTTCACGGACACAGATTTTCAAATAAACTGAATGAAAAGAATAGGGCTGAGGGAATACGGTGCCGATAATTCTACCTGAAGGGTCTAGTAATAATTTTTATAACTCGCAGCTACATTACTAGTTTACTTATTGTATCATTATGCCCGGCTCAAAGTTCTCATATGCCGAGACACCTTCACCTATTTTAGGAGATATATGTACTGGGGTCAAAGACCTTGGGCATATGGCAAGAGTTATATGCTAATCCCATTGGATCAGTCGGCCAACTGCCTCCTGAAACTTGTGGAGACACGGAGAAGGGAATGCTGCGACCCCACAGCAAACTCGTCTCCCGTCATTCGGAAGGGCGTGAGAATAGTACCCAATGCCCAACCTACCTGATGCAGGTTTTCTAGCGTTTTCCCTGCATCGCTTTAGGTGAAACACAGGGTAAGATCTTTAAATATAGCCCGGGGCCCCTAGTTAAACCTTGGCTACCTTGCTCTACCTTCCCCATCCCCCTTTTCAATTCCCTTCCTATGCTACTAAAGGGGAGTTGCCTGTTTCAGGATCCCTCATGTAGCCTGTTAATCCCTCCCCCCCCCTCAAAAAAAATGTAGCCTGTAGGAATATTCTCTCGCAGGTATTTCCCCCAGATTGACTGTGAGGCTCGCCTGACCTCGCTGGGAATATCTCGTTATTCTCTTTGAATTTTTTGAAGATTTTGAACGTTCTCACATACCGAAGCACCTTCGCCTATTTTGGCAAGTGTATGTACTGCGGAAGAAGACCTTCAGCAAAAGGTAAGAGTTATCGGCTTATCGCATTGGATCAGTCGGGCAACTGCCTCCTAAAACTCATTGAGAAAACAAGAAGGGAATATTGCGACCCCACAGTATACTCATCTCCCGTCATTCGTAAAGGCGTGAGAAGAGTACCCAATAGCCCGATCTACCTGATGCAGGTTTTCTAGGGTCTTTAGGTGAAACACCGGGTAGGATCCTTAACCATTAGCCCAGGGGCCTTAGTCAACCCTTGGCTACCTTGCTCTACCTTACTCATCCCCCCTTTTTCAATTCTCTTCTTATGCTATTAAAAGTGAGTTGGCTGTTTCAGGATCACCCTCATGTTGCATGTTACCAAATATAAAATGAAAAGATGCTAAACTCCAATTACGTTAAATACGTCACTTGTCCAACATAAAATTTCTAATCTTCTTCTCAGGGTTAATATGTGGTTTCACTTGCAGCAAGTAAACTACTACGTTGCCAAATGAATGAAGTTTACATAAATTTTGATAAAATATATTAAGCCACTTTTACTTGTCCACCACAGTTGACAAAAGTTAGGAAACAAATGTTTTTACTCGCCGTGAAATGTTATTTATACAGCATTCATTGTTATATGTTTCACATGTTACATGAATAATATATAATTATGGATCGTGTCTCTCCTGATATTTTCAATTCCAAATCAGAAAACCTAATTTTTTATAACCTCCAGCAGGTGTGCAGAGATATCCACCCCACCAAAAGCTGATAACTTTTCTTCGATCCTCTTAGGCAAATATATGTTTCCTTTATAGTTATACTACAATCTTCTTTCCTGTATATAAAACATCAGCGATAGTTAGGTGGATTGAGGTGCACAAGAAGCTAGGATAAAGCAAAATGCGATTCGATAGTATTGGTTTGATATAGCTGGTAGTTGGGTTTGGAATTTGCCGACTTACTTGCGGATCATTTTTAACCGGGAAAGAGATCCAGCAGGAAATTCTTCACCTGGGCTTCTCGACGCTTTTAACAGCTAAACATATAACGTGAATAAGTCACACAGAACGAACAGTAAATATAAAAAATTAATTAACAGATAAATTTGCTTTATATGTCTAAACTTTCCACTTTATTTTTACTGAACTATTGTATTTTATATCATAAAGACTATTGAAGGGGGAAGGAGAGAGGGAAGTAGTGTGTGTTGACCCGCCTGAACAACACTAATGTGACATGAGTCAGTCACTCTCACTCAAACTCCACTCACATCAGATCTTATTACAAGCCTAAAAGTTAACAGAAGAAAGTAATCTTTTAATATGTTTTTTTGTTATATTATGGCAGGTAAGCGACTTCGCCACGTGGGAGGATGCGAGTTGAGTGATTTGTTGTGAAGGGCGTGTCATACACGTGCCAGCCAACGTCAGGCAGGTCTCTGAGAGCGGAGGCAGCTGACCGACCGGACCGCGGTTAAGATATGAGACGTGCTGACAGTATGACTGCGTAACTCGTGCTTCTTTTTATCCCTTTGTGCGCACGGAGGCAGCTTTGGCAGACCATTCACCGGATATAATCACGAGGATGCTGAATGCGGACGGGAAAACTTGCCTCTATAAAGCCATCGTGCATTCATCTTCTGCGCATAAAATACTTATAAAGGAAACCTGGAACTTTAAATAATCATATATTCTATAATTTCATTAAATGAGAAATTTTAAAGAATAATAATAATGATATTATATAAGAATAAATAATACAGAAATTAATGTTAAGAAATTTTAATAAATGCAATTGAGATCAGAAAATTGAATATCTGAATACAAATTTTATTTTATCCACAATAAAATTAAAAATTATTAGATATGAACAGGAAATTAAATTAATAGATATATATCCTTGTAAATCATATATTTATTGAACAATTTTTTTTTATTTTAAGAACAAAACCGACAACGCTTCACTAATCTTTATTGAACACTCGTTTTAATAAGTTACTGTTAGGCGTAATAGGAACTTCATCTTTAGAATTCTAAACATGGAATTCCTCAGCTCTCGAGGAAGATAAATATTGGTCTTCCTTCTCTGGAGATCGGATTCATCTGCCATGCCTGAGCCTTAGTACAGTCATAACGTGATTTTTGGATGTTATTTTTTATAGATGGACTTATATACGAATTGACCAAATTATAAAAGTTATGTTATCCGTAAGTGCGGTCATGGTGACTAATGAAAAGAAAAGTAATTCAACAAGCAAAGAAATTACATGTTTCAAACAACCTTCCTACTAAGCGGGCCAGAGTACACTACCGGAAAGATACTCAGACTATCAGCACCACACTGTGAACCTCTTCGAAATTAAACACTAAACTCTAGAGCCCACATGAGTCCCTGTCAGTTACGGGTTAACATTATTTGCATTCAGAAACCGTTTAACAAAAAGTCACTTAACAGTCGGCGGAATCAGAAATTAACTTCAGTATTTTAAACGGTCGATAACAAATGTTTACAACCCCAATCCTGTTGTAATGGCGTCAGTGGAAAGACAATGAACCACAGAAGGAGGGAGAGATGAGTGCATGCGTGCAACTGTGACACTAGCATTGCGGTGGCTGTAGAATTAAATGGTACTTACTTTCCGAACACGACTTGTATCATCAAGATACCTCTGACAAATTTATGGCACACCAGCTATTCATTAAATAAAATCAATCAAAATTAAAATTGTAAATTACATTTATTTAAAAAAACAAAAAGAAAACATATATTTAGAAAAATGTAATCTCAGTTTAAAACATATATTGCCGGTTACTCAACATGTTACTATTTCCCCCAAGATTACCATCTATCCGGCTGGAAACTCGAACGAAATGAAATAAATTTTGATCAAAAACACAAAAATTAAAACTTGAAACACTCCTAAGAAAGAAACTTCTGACGGATTACCAGTAGGATCACTACCCAAGAATTTGGAGCAACACCCGTATTCTTTCTGCGATATGGTCTTCCACCAACCTCTCTCATCCAAATCTCAGCAAAGAATCTCCTTTTTTTATTTTGTGCATAATTTTTTGCCCATCTCCTTTCCCCTCTTCCCTTTTCATTATAGCTCCCGTAATTGGTTGAAAATAGTCACAGCATCCCCAGCCCAATTTATTACATGTTTCCTGGTTGGTTGGGTCTACGGAGACGAATGCGGTTTCCGGAAACTTCGCTGTCTTTAAACGGAAGCGTCTTCCTAGAATTGTTTACCAGTGTCTGGCTATGCTTGCATCAGCCGCGCGTTTAGCACAGACATTAACACACAATAAAAATTTAAAATAATAAAATATTTATTCAGTAACTGGGATATCATCGAATTCTAGCCAGCACACACACTACGTATGATGAAAAACGTTCGTCTCGAAGAGGGACATCTAACGATACGAAACTCAACAACCCCACCCCAGAAACTGCGACGTGGACGTAGTAGGTTTCTGTTCCCCTGTTTTGTGTGAGTCCCCTTGCCTCTCACAATCTATGTTTAGTTGCGTTTCATTGTTCAATTATCTATATAATCACTTTCCCACCCCTGTGGAGAGGGGGTGGGTGGACAGTTATGGTGTCATTAAGTAGCATTTGTAAGAATATCAAATACATTTAATATTATTTTGCTGATCTGGTGCGAATTTCTCGAGTTATCTTCACTGTTCAACGATTTTTTTTACCTCTTTTGATTTTTGTCGACCGAAATGACTCGAATCGTAGGTCAAATTGGAGTATTGTCTTTTCTGAAGAATCAGAATCTGCAATAAAAAATGGGGTACCCATTTAAGTTTTTGGGGGTGGGGATCGAGTTTTGTTTCGTTAGATGTCTCCCATCTGGATCAACATTTTCCATTGACAATTTTTTGATCCGATATGTAATTATCGAGACATTTCAATGCATTCAGGTAAACTAAACACCCTGTTATTCCCTCTGATGATTCAGGCACACCCTAACCCACTCTACCATCATGCCCGCAGACCACAAACTCATATATCCTCCAAAAATCAGTTCACTGCTTGTCAATTCTCACACACCCACGTTGTATGCCCCTCAGGTACTCACAATTAAACCTAACCTGTTCGGCTAAAGTTGGTTAATCAAACGGATTAACCTAACCTCACGCAACCATGTTAATTATATACCATATTTTATTTTCATGTTTTTTTAATATTGTATTTACTATATCGAAATTGGCACAGCTCAGAATCTGTAAGATAATAGTTTTTATATATAAATAAAAAATAAAAAGCACCCTGTATATATACATTTGTATACAAGTGTATATGAAAAAAAATTGAGATGTACGCTATGAGTTATTGGGTTGGGATTTGGTTTTTGAAAATAATATATCCTTTATGTGACAACCGGAGATGATGAAGCAGTAGGAATCCAGTGTATTTGACGGTTAAATTTGTTATTGAGAGAAAAACACGTGGAATTAAGACGTAGGTTTATGGTAGAATCATTATTTTTTTGGGGGGGTAACAGGCTACATGAGGGTGATCCTGAAACAGGCAACTCCCCTTTAATAGCATAGGAAGGGAATTGAAAAGGGGGGATGCGGATGGTAGAGCAAGGTAGCCAAGGGTTGACCGACTAAATTAATAGTAATGAGATCTTCGTAGGTATCTCACCTGAGAGTTAATTACGGAATCAAACTGAATAATGAGGAAAATTATGCAACATCGTGTTAACCACGCCCCTCATTTTTCGTATTTCGTAATTGGCGGAAATGAAGTCCTGCACTATGGAATTCCTCCTCGTAGGCAAAGTTTAAACTGCACATTAAAAATGTTGATGGAGGGCGGGACATAATTGGCTGCTATCTGATTTAGGAGAAATAACCTCTCCCCAAAATTACGGCGAGTGGCAGAAATATACGAGGAGACTCCTCAACGACGAATTAGAACGGCGTACGACTGACTTCCTTGTGATATTTGTTCTGTTAATGGGCCGTTAAAGTCCCGATATCTTTATCAAGGCGAGTCAACGTGGCGGTTTGCTTTCGAAACTGAATTAGTGGCAGAGTCCGACAAGCCCACCTTGTATAAAGTGGTTTCGATTTAAATAAACATGAAATATGCATATATAAAGAAGAGCCTACGAAATAAATTTGGTGCTGCGCACAGTTAAACGCCGAGGCTACCGGAGGCCGCGACTTTGGCAGCGCCTATAAAACCAGTCCCTCCTGAAATACGGGCGTTCTGTTCTTCTCTACTCTGCTTCACTACCAATTCGTTCCCAACTATTCCGTGAAGGGGAGGGGAAGTAATCTGCCAATACCACAGTCTAACTTGTTCGAATTTTAGTTTAATTCCACATATTAGTGGGTCATTCTCAAAATAGTTGGCTACACGGCTTTTTTTTGTCCCTGGACTTTAGAACAACTTTTAAACCTGTTATATACAGTACAGACGTCTGGCGTGTTTGATCGCAGGTAGAGAGATTTTTTCAAGAGTGAGCATCGCAGGTTACCAGGTAACGCAGTTTGTTTATTTGCAGATCGCTGACATGACTGTATATTTTATCAAGTGTAATAAATATCACAAATAAATAAATAAATAATCCGACAACTGGTGACCCCGACGTGATGAACTCTACAACTGGTGACCCCGAGAACTGGACGTGAAGGATTTCCGTACGCTCCAAGTCGCACAAGATGGAATCCGGCGTGCCATTACAGCAACCGTCAACGACGACACATGCAGCTGCAAGGAACACCACATGAGTATTACGGTAACGCGATGTATGCAGTCGACTCCGTCAAGTTACCCCACTTTTGGCGCACAAACCCTACCAGATGGTTCGTCTTGAATGCTGGAAACGTTTGCTTTGAAGCATATTACGTCGGACGCAACTTAGTTCAACCACATCCGCGTGAATTTAGACGAAACGACATTAGAATCCGTAACAGACCTTATCACCAATCTTCCAGAGTTGAACAAGTATGAAGCCATAAAACAGCGGTTCATCGATTCATATGACGAATCCACTGAAAAAATACCTTCGTCGCTTACTGAGAGGTGAAGCTGCCGTGGCGCGGAGGGGCGTTCATCACTTATTCTACAGAGAATGAGAACCCTGGCCGGTGGACAATGCAACGACCAAATTCTACGAACTCTCTTCTTCGAGCATCTGCCGGACAACATAAGAAGAAGCACACTCATTATCAATGATTCACCGGACTTATAGGTCATCTCAGCACAGGCAGACAGGATCTATGAATGGTTACAGGCACAAATTGACGCTGTTTCACAGAACGCAGGCATACTCACTGCGTACTTCTACACCTCCGTCCTCGTGTGGAGTTCATCACGTCGGCGTCACCAGTTGTAGGGTTATTTATTTATTTATGATATTTATTATACTTGATAAAACGTACAGCCACGTCAGCGATCTACAAATAAACAAACTACGTTGCCTGGTAACCTGCTATGCTCACTGTAGAAAGAATCACCTGCGATCAAACACGCCAGAACTCTTGAAAAAGGAGATGGATAGGAAATCAAAGCAACCAAAGACAGTTAGCTCCATGAGAAGCTGTTGAAGATTTCATGGTGAAGGGAAAATAGACGCAGCTTATAGTAAAATCAAAGACACATTCAGAGAGAGGAAAAATAATAGCAAGAACATCAGAAGATCGGATGGGAAGCCAATTATGGATAAAGAAGAAAAGGCACAAGCACAGGACAATTATATTAGTATCTCATACGTGAAAAGTTTTCCCAAAAATAAAATATAGGATGATGGAACGTCGAATAGAATGCGAGTTAGGAGAAGATTAGTTTGATTTTAAAAAGAAGGTATAATCAAGAGAAGCAACATTGACTTCTCTTCTATTTTTAGAAAACAAAATAAGGAAAAACAGGCATTTATAGAAAAAGCCTTTGATGATGTGAATTGGAACACAAGATTAAGGATTTTGGAGAGGATAGGAACAAAATATCGAGTAAGAAGGTTTTGAAGGCAGTCAGCAGTAATTAGAATGGAAGATCAAGAAAGAAAGTAGAAATCAAGAAAGGAGTAAGATAAAGATGCAGTCTGCCACCAGTGCCGTTTGACCTAAATATAACAGGCGATAAAGAATATTAAAACTTAATATGGAAAAGGAATCATACTCCAAAGAGAAGAAATAATATCCCAACGCTTTGCCGATGATATTATAGTATTAGGGGAGTCAGAAGAAGTCTCGTAAACCATAACGTGATCATGGTGGAAGAATACACAATGAGGATTAACAGAGGGAAACCCAAGGTGATGGGGTGTAGTATAGGAAATAGGGGAATAACAAAGGTTCTTAAATTGGGAAGGAATATTTTGAAATAAGCACAGGCAAGACAGGTTTTCGCAAAAAAAAATATAAGTGTGAGTATTACGTTCGAATATAGAAGCTTTGTAATGAGGTGATACAGGAGAATGCTAAAATTCAGATGGGTGGATAGAATCAGTAACGAGGAAGTTCTAAGGAGAATAGAGGAACAGAGGACAATATGAAAAACGTTTATAGACATGAGGATGTTGTAAAATTAGCGTTAGAGGGAAGTTTGTAGGATAAGAACATAAGAGAGAGTCTAAGCAATGAAGATTGGGGAGGATCTAGGATGTGGTATTTATGCGGAGATGAAAAGGCTTACGCAAGCTTTTTAGCTTTGAGGACTTCTTAGGAGTGAATACCACAAAAACAACAGCAGAGTTTCAGACTTTTAGCCATTTGTGGTATTTAGTTATAAAATTAAGCCTAATTAATTTCATTATTTTATGTATTTATGATGGTAACTGCTACATGTATCTAATTTTAAATAAATAATAAATGAATAAATCAGAAATTTGGTAAGAAATAATTTAATAAAAAAATAATCAGCACAAGTCGTCATTACAAACGTGAACTTTACAAAATAAAATTAAGTTAACCTAAACATGCCAAACTAAAGATTTTAACAAAACAATTTTTTATGAATGATATATATCCTTTTCATGGGATAGTACATTAATTTATTAATGAACAAATTTTAAATGGTTTGATAATTTTATCTTAAGCATTTTTCCTGGCTGTTCATAAATAATTTCTGTTTGACTGTTATTAACAACTAAATTGCGCTTCACTTCTACCTTATCAATTTCTTCTACCTGCACAATAATATCAATACGTTTATCATCACATGTTTTCTCAGATCCCTCGTTCTGAATCATTTCTTCCTCCACTACTGTCTCTATCTCCTCCATATTCTTATTTACTTCCCCTTTAAATTCTACAATAAACTGTTTCCAATTATTCTTATAAGAATACTATGCGCGAAAGATTGTAGGGAACATTGCAAATCTCTATTTAAAAGCTTAGGAATCCTAACATTCCCGTGCGTCTACATACTAGAAATTCTAAAATTTGTAAAACGTAATTTCAGCCTATTCCAAAGCAACGGGCATTATCATCAACACGGTACTAGAAACCGATCAGTCCTCAGAGCTGATAAACATCGCCTTCACCTTTACGAGAACAGTATCCACTGCTCCGGAATAAAACTATACAACAGCCTTTCGGACAACATAAAAAATTTAAACAGTTATAATCAGTTCACTAAAGCATGCAAGAATCTCCTGCTAGAAGGAGTTTATTATTCTATTCCTGAATTTATCAATCGGTCTGAAAGTAATTAAAGTCTATTTTTGCAAAAGTGCTGAATCAGTGTTCATCATATGCAAACAATATCAGGTGTATATTATACGTTATCCTTTCATTAACGGTCTTTTCTTCTTTGTTTCATGACCTAAATTGACGAGATCTGCTGGAGCCTGATTTCCCACGGATCTACACACGTGTGTTTCAAAGTGTAGTGTTTATGCGTGTGAAGTGCGTGGATCTATTATACCGATATAGTGTTCCAAATTGACATTGTTTATCTAGAAATTATATCTTTTGTATATGTTATGTATACTTTCTTTTATTTGTCTATCATTGTATACATAGTTTCTTTTACTATCTCTCTTATTGTTTTGTACTCATATTCTTGATATGTTGTATTCATATTTTGTTTGCTCTGCTTTGTTTTATTTTATTTATCATTGTATACATAATTTTCTTTACTCATATGTTGTATCCATATTTTGTTTCTTATATTCGTATTCTTAGTGTGATATGTAACATATTCTTTGACTTGTCCTATTTCCTCAATAGAGGACTAATGGATCCAATAAATCTTATCTTATCTTATCTATCTTCTCAGCCATTTTCTCTACATTTTCCTTACATTATATTCTCATTTCCGCCATACTCTTATCAAATTTTTCTCCCAACCTATTATTTTCTAATTTCACCTCATCCTTTTTCTGATTATTTTCTAATTTATTTCAGCCAAAGTTTTATTAAAATTTTCTCCCATATCAGCCATACCCTTATGAAATTTTTCTAAAAATTTCATCAGCATCTCAATATTCAAACTGGTACAGTCTCTTCTTTGTTTATCACTCTTTTCCCCTATGGCATTCATATTATCACTATTGCTGACTTCTACATTTTCTATCGCTGATTCTTGTCCTTTATCACTTTCATCAAACATTTCGTTTAACCCAATCACTTCCTCGGATTCCAAATTCTCAACCTGTGCACACTGAAATTCTAGATCCTGGGAATTTCCCATATTAATTACACGTTTTTACTTCTAAGCAACTTATATCAAACAAAATCAAAAAATAAAACCCCAAAACATTAATTTAAAAAAAGTATTACTTTTTGTTAGCAAGAAGATTTTAAACTTGTGAAAATTGCACCGTATAAAATGGCACAACACAGAATTTAAATTATAACCGAGAGAAACAGGAAAGAAAGTAAGCAAAACCAAAAAAACTACAGCTCTAAATTTTGGAAAGATTACCTTTTACAAAAAAAACTTCTGCAGTACTTCACCCTCGAGAGAGATCGTAAGCCCCACGTTTGGCGCCAAAATGTAATATCCTCTTCATGGGATAGGACATTAATTTATTAATGAACAAATTTTAAATGGTTTGATAATTTTATATTTATCAACTTTACAGTGATTACATGAAACAATATCTCAGGGGATTTTGGGTCTCTCGAGAAGTGGAGTACGCAGTTACTGAAAAATAGAAAAGAAATTATTTAAATTTATACAAACAGCACAATGAGCAAGTTTCACAATTTTTATGAACTCACCCACAATTACTGGGCCTACAAACATTCAAACTCACGAATTTTTCCGTGTCTTGCAGGTTTTTTGCACCGTTGAATGTAGTGGTCCAACTCATCATTTGCTCTCTCCTCCTCTACTGATCCGTCGGACTGACTTCATCGTCCCTTCTCTCCGCAACTGATCTGCTTCTCTCCGACTGACTGATCCGTCGTCTCTTTTCTCCCTAACTCATCTGAATGATCCGTCATCCCTTCTCTCCGCAACTCATCTGACTGCCTGAGCCTCCCAACGGCTCCCTTTTAAGTTCTCGCCCCAGGAGTTCCCCGCCATCGGTTTTTCACGAAATTCCGGGGTTTTCCGCCATCGGTTTTCTCACACGCCACCATTTTTTACACACGCCCCGCTGGTGTTTCCCGTGGGGGATCCTCATCGTGGGTTTACCCTCTTTCTGCCAATTCTACATTGTTGTTGGTCTCTATTGTCACGCACAAAACGTCCTTTATTGTAGACCCAACTGTGCCTCACAATGACACTATATAACCAAAATCAGCAGGCACCTGCGTTTTTACATTACAATATATATAACCATATGAGTGTGAATATTTATTTAAGACTTGCATTTTATTTCCGGTAGTATCAGTAAGGATGTGAAAGACGCAACATGGAACAAGGAAGTGCGACGAGAACATGAAAATGTCCTGTAGACAATGTTTAATATACCTTTGTTAACATATAACGAGGAACTTCTGAAATGAAGCTTGGAACATGCGGCGAGATTATGAATAAATGAAAAAATCTGAGGGACAACGAGATTCATGAAAACGGAGATAAGAATAGAATGAATTGCAGGAATATTGAATTGAATACAAAGCGTTTAGAAATACTTCTATAACTGTACTTGGTGCCAATCAAAATAATATTTGTAATTAGTAATATCTATATGGAAAAGAGAGATTGCTTATCAGTGTAGACGTGTACTCTGTGAGGCAGGATTTTAATTATCTTTCAGTTTGTCCTGTGTAGCAGGAATTACAATAAGGGCAAGACATTTTGTTATTTTTGCGTCACGTTGGTCCTTGAATATTATCTATATTTGTTATTCTTTAAAGATTTGGATAGTGTAATTATGAAAATTTGGGTCACAAGGGAGAAAAAGAATAATTTTGGGCTGACAAGATTGGGAGGACGGTGTTGCCAGATTTTATTTTTTAACAAAACTCAGTAGTAGTGATTTTTAAATTAAAATATTACAGGCAGCCTTACTGACTTCAAGTTTCATCAACATAACATAAAGATAATTCACAATAAGCACATATTTTTATTTGAATGAGCTTCAGGTTATATAATTAATTGCTAACCTTAAACAGATTCTGTTGATTTCATACTTTTATCATTACAAAAACGAGGAAAGTGAACTTCTAGACGTCGGTCTATGACGGAACAGCGAAACAGAGTAGTTATCTTTCCCGAGTTAATTAAGTTAGGACCTTCCTAATACGATATCAAGTGAGTTATAATGACAGACTTGAAAGCCACGTTCTCTGAATTATCTCCGACTGAAGAAAGGAAGGAAGGCAGACAGTCGAGCCCCGAGGGTTGCTCTTGATTGGACAGACAGAATCCCACGTCATTCCAGCAAGAACGTGGTGGGATTGTGCCGCTTCACTCAATCAGTTTTAAGTTACATCACCGTCGAGACTCCTTCATTCTGAAACTATTCTTCCGTAACTAATTCTGGAATGTTCGTCAGCATAATTAGAAGGTTATTTCAATTTGAACGCCATACTGACTCAGAAAATGACCGAAAATGATAGAATTTGCGGTTTAATTCTGTAGTTTTGCGGACGCCATATTGAAAATATTTGTTATCTTAGAAACGGTCATCGTCCTGCAACTTAAGGTTGCAAGAACATCCTCACTGATCGCTCTTCGTCTCAGTTTACACATTGGCAGTGCATCAGCCATCTTTAAACTGTTCCTGGGACTGTGTTTGCTCATCAGCACTGTGCTACTACCTAAGGGACATCCGGCACATTATTTAAAGCCCTCGTACCAACTTAAACACCACTGGCGCCTACTTTATATTTTATATAAAAGTCTTACGGTTTTAATTTGACTCTCTCTCCTAATGAAAACTAACAACAGTTAGCGCAACTAGCGCCAATCTCTTCACTCTTAGCATCTGAATATAATGCAAAGGAAATGCCTAAATCTTTTATCAGACATTGGGTTATTGTACTACTCAGTCCTTAGACTGGTCTGAAGCTAAACTATTCTGCGTAAGCTTCTTAAATTCCCACATAACTACCAGTATACTTAGCGTATTCCGTCGTTGGTCTCACTTTTCTTATTCCACACACTTCCCTCTTTTTATCTATCATTTCTCTTGGTCAAAGTCCTCTATATTGTTATCTCTTCCCCTATTGTACTTATAACTTCCTCGTTAGTGATTATATTCACTCATTTGAGTTTTAGCCTTCTTCTGTATCACCTCATTTCAAAGGCTTCAATTCCTTCCCTCTCTGCAACGCCTATCGTCCACGTTTGGCATACGTACATATATTTTTAGTAATGATTTATTAATATTGACCGCAAGTAAATTCTTCTTTTATGCAAAAGCCTTTCTTGCTTTGCTATCCTGCTCTAGTTATTAACTTCTTTAAGAATATTCCTTTCCAATTCAACAACCTTTATAATTCCACTATTTTCCATACTATACCCCATAATCTTGGTTTTTCCTCTATTAATCCTTATAGTGTACTGTTTCTCCAGGTCCACGTTAATGCTATTTATTATTTTTTCTAAGTCTTCTTCTGACTTGCTTAATACTAAAACTAAATCAGAAAAACTAATGGGATTTATTTCTCCCTCTTGCAGTATGATTCCTTTCAACATTCTTCCTCGCCTGTTACGTATATGTTTAAGAGCATGGGTGATTTAGATTTATTGTTGTTTCCATTAATCCTCGATTGAGGAAATAGGATACGTCATACATTAAAAATTAAAAATGAACAAAATAAAGTAAATAATTAAAGACAAATAAACGTAAAATAAATTAGTAAAAAAGAAAGTGTATATAGACAAAAGTCAATATAAACACAACACGGACACACACTGGGAAACACAAACAAGCACACACTGAGGAACACGCAATGGAGTTTTAACTACTTGGAGCTCTGTGACCAGGAAACCGTCCTTCCGTCGTAGCTCCAGGCAGTACATGAAACAAACAAACAAAAGAGCAGAAAAAACTGAATAGAAATTTTAAGATATGTGCTATTTTATAAGGCAGTTCATTCAACACTTTTTGCAGGAACCTTGATTTAAATACTAGAAGGACGATTAAGAAAATCCTGTACCGAGTAAAACGCGCCATTTAAAAGAATAATTTTACTCTGCTTCACGAAGCTTTTGTAGGTACTATTTTTAACCTCTGGCGGAAGGCTGTTGTATAAAATTATCCCGGTATTGTGAATACTTTTCTGGTGTAGAGCAAGGCGATGCTTGTCCGACCTTAGAGCTGAACGATTTCTAGTCGCGTATTCATGAAACTCGCCATTTGTTTGAAACAAATTAGTGTTTCGCTTTACAAACTTTAATATTTCATAAAATATACGCTGGTAAAGTAAGTATTTGCAAACTTTTGAAGAAAGGTTTGCAACTCGATCTAGAATTCGTGCTAGAAAGTATTCTAATTGCACGCTTTTGCAACTTAAATATTTCATTACTCCTGGAGCAGTTTCCCCAATTAGAGATGCCATAGCTCATAATTGAATGAAAATACGCTAAATAAACCATTTTCACGTACTTTTTGTCAACGTGTTGCATTAGTGTTCTCAGAGAATAACAAGCTGAACTTAGTTTTCCGGCAAGCAGATCTATATGGTCATTCCACTTTAATTTATCGTCAATCCGAAGGCCGAGGAAAGGTGCATTAGCTGAGAAGTTGTCTACGGGTCTATTACTAGAATCAGCACTAAACTGAACTAACTTAGTCTTATCTAGGTTGAGGGATAATTTATTCACGTTAAACCAAATATTTATCGTTTATGTACAGAATAAAAAGTAAAGGCCCAAGAATTGATCCTTGAGGAACTCCGCATGTAATAAATTCCAAATCGGATAAGTGAAGTTGGCCGTCTTTGGTTTCAATTACTACAGACTGCATACTTGATTTCTGCTTTTTTTCCTTACGCTTCAATTCTAATTACTTCTGACTGCCATGTGTAGAATTAATGGATAACTCTTCTTTGTTGATATTTTATTCCTGTCCTCTTCAAAATCCTTAATAGTCAGTTTCAATATTCTTTTTTCTGACCTGTTAAATTAGAACCAGAGTTAATACTGCTTCCTTTGTCCCCGCAAATTGATCTTTGCATTTTATTTGACTTTCCTCTAGTCACTCTGTATAGCAGACTAAACAAACTGCTGGCCTCAAGCTTCATACATTTATTTGCCGTTTTATTTGGAACATGTTAATATTTTGAGAGTGATTACTTTTCCGGTCGTAGTGTACTTGTCAAGCTGAACCTGTTCGGTGGGAACCAGAAACGTCAGTCAGGTGATTTCTTCCCTCCCTCAAGGCTGTAATATGTTTGAAGGTGATTTTCAGGCTCTGGTCTGGCTGTAATACGAGTTTGTGCTCCTCGGGCAGAGCACACGAGCCGCCCCGTATATGTTCCCTGTCATCCGGGAAAGAAATGCGCTCATTTGAGTGTACTGTGTACGTCACGGGTCACTCCTCTCAATTCTAATTACGTTGTTATAGCCTATTAACGTAGAGGTCGTTCCAAAATACATTTCAACCACGCACGCGTTTCAAGGAAATTAAAAGTAATCGACGACCCATTTTTAATACTTAATACTCACCGTCACACTCAACAAGTCAGTGCAGCGTCAAGTGTTGAAGTGAAAATAAAATCAGTCCAATTCTTCAGGTACACTGCGAGTCCCTTTTTTGTATACAACACACATCACAGACATTCAACGTCACATCCCGTGACGTCAGAAAACATCTCACTTTCTATATTACAATTGCGACTTGCCTTCTAATTTGTATTACAAACGACTTAAATACCCTTTCACGAAACAACGTTCAGTTTGGCCCTCAATATTGAAGGTAAATTAAAAAAATGAACATCAAGAAAAATCATTTGACAATTTTTGATGTGCTATTCAGTCCAAAGACTGGTCTATACAACCCTCTATGCTAACTTATCTTGCGCAAGCCTTCTCATTCCCGTATAAATCCCACATCCTCCATAATATGCTCAGCGCATTCCATCCTTGGCCTACATATTCTCTTCTAATTCTAAATTTACAAGACTTTCAAGTATAGTATAAACAAAAATTTTGTCTTCAGCCAGAAAAGTATATTATATATTACAAAATTCATTACAACGTTTCATACCTTCTTCACGTTTTTATAATATTGTATATAATCTAAGAAAAATTTAGAGGAAAGGAACCAAGCGCTTTCACTGTCCTAAGGGAAAAGTCCCTTTTTTCTGAATTTAAATTGACGAACAATTAACCGCCATATCAAGTGCTTTATTATAGAAGAAAGACAGGAATGGAAAAAAAATCGATGAGACCACGGACACAGTGGTTAGGACGCCCGCCCGAAAATCGGGAGATCCGGGGTTTGAGTCCCTGGTCCGGTCGACATTTTTCCATTATTGTCTTTCTTCTAAAATATCTATACGCTCCTGCTTGTGCTTTGGCTGGAAACATTTCTACTTCCTCAGACTATGATTTCTTATACTGTAAACCTTATTCAAACTTCTTCAGATATAGGCAAACGCAATAAATTTCCTTTCAAGTTGAATATAAACAAAAAAATCTTTTATATTTTTAAACTGACAATATTTCCTTAAAATTTTGATATTTTTGATTTTGAACAATATTTACTCAAATGTAATTTATTTGAAACGTTATTTATTTAATCAAAGTTGATCACTATATATTCACATAATGATAAACTTTGAAAGTGAGTAATATTTATGAGGCAATGTGTTTTAAATTTCAATGGTTTCAAGTCGAAAAAATTCACGGTTGAATTACCGACTAAACTGGGTCGACGTTACGTCACCATACTTTGAACTTCCGGTTATCTGGTTTTACATTTCGGGTTGTGTATATCACGTTTAGACTTTTATTCCTTTGGCTTCCTTTCTTTTTATCAAGAATTCAAAATTGTAAGCTTTATTTTTTGTTTGTTGTTATTATTTAAGATTATGAAGTTTCAGTAATTTTTTATGTATCAGTTTTCTTAAAAATATCTGCGCAATATTTTGTCGTGACATTACCTGGATAAAACCTAAATGTGGTGAGGAAACGTCGGTTTAAGTAAATAAAATCACCGTCTGTATTTGTTCGTAAATTTTTTCCATTTAATTATTTTGAAAAATAGGTCTATTTGTATATATTTATTATAAAAATTCTAAATTATTTACTGTTATAAATATTAGAATAAATATTATTGATTAAGTTTTACCTTTGGCAATATATATTTTTTTAAATTGTATTTTTGATATATATTTTAATATTTGTTACATTAAATTTTTTTTATACCAATTTAATGTTATGTATGCTTACTAGTATTACTTCCCCATAATTTTACATTGTCTCTCTTAACTCTCTATAATATATTCTTATTTATTTTAATTAATATTTTCAATTATTTTAAATTTAAATTATTAATTTTTTACTCTCACATTTCAACAGTATTAGAAACTGGACACGATATTATTCACATTTTAGTAATTTAATAAAACAATATATGGCCTTTTACAAACTTTATTTCCTTAATTTTATTTAACAACAAAGGTTTGGCACGTTTTCATTACTTCTTCTTCTATAGAATTGAAATCAAAACAGAACAATTTATAGTTCTTAATTTCAAATAATAATTGGTTTTAGTTTCTGGTAGTTTTATTAGTAACTTGGCTACGTTTACCTTGTAGTAAATTTGTAAACGGAACAACGTTCCAAAAAATTAGAAATTTATTTTTTCTGTGAGTGAGATTTTAATATAATTATTTAGCAGAAATTTATTGATGTATTATTAAAAGGAAATATCGGATATAATTATTGTTTATTATAAACAGAAAACGCTTCATTGTAACCAGGAGGTAAGGTTTTCATTAATCAGCTTTACGAAAATGGAAACTAATAATTTGACTTATAATATCAGTGGATGTCACCCAGCAACTACATTGAGATGCATTTGATTTTTAATTAATTGGGAAACTTGAGCTTTGCTCCCGTATTGCTTGATAAGTGGACCCACAAAACTTTTTCTTTTCTCAACATTTAACCAAATAGTAAAGGCAATTGAAACTTTGCTTCTGTTACTTTCAAGTGTTGCCTTATACCAACTTATTTTTTTCCTCCATTATATCGTTCCTGAATCTGATGTTTTAATAATTTTTATTTTTTCACAAAATAAACCTCACTGCAACGTCAAACATTTACAAGAAAATGTCTTTAGGGCTAATAGTCTTGTATCATGTTATAAATTTTGGGTTTTGACACTTTCACTGAGGGCGACATCAGTTTTTTCTTCTTTATATATAAAAATCATATTCGAAAATGAACGTCATTTGTCATCGACATCTCGACACGGGGAAAGTCCTGCAAAGTAAAATTAATAAAAATAGAGCTCCACTAATTTCGCTTTACTATACGTTATTTTTAATTTGTAAATGGATTTAAAATTCACGTGAGAATTAATAATTAAAATTTAGTGAATCTTTTGAAGTAGTGAGACGTTCACAGTCACGAACACGAGAAACTTGATCCTTATTCCATCGAATTATTCTATACAGTAGTTGGACTTCAGGAAACGTAGGACGAGTCGAGAAATAGTTCTCAAGAAATTAGATAATCCATTTTTATTAAATTACTAGCTGGGAACTCGGCGTTGCACGGGTATTATTTTTATTATCCCGGTACATTATTTAATTCATATTCAACACATGATTCAGCCGGCATCGGAAACGTCACAATATGAACTTCAAATATACTCCCAGTATCTAGAGAGATTTAAAAATACTCCTGGTACAGTAACAGGGCAAAAAATATTTTCAGTGTTCTAAGATAATATAAATGCTCCCACATTTAAGGAATAAATTTTTACTTAATTCGCATATTAAAAGCCATGGTGTAACACAGTGACTCGTATTTCACCGGTTTCGACTCCATACTTGATAGTTTCCTTGTTATTTACATGAATAATTTTCACCCTCACCCCTCACATGCTGCAAGGTTCGCGAGGAATATAGAAACAAAATTAAGTCAAAATTATTCCATCCCTTAAATGTAATTAGCAGAAGTGTGTTTTACCCTGTCCAATCCTCCTTTTAGGAGATAAACTGCCATTTAATTCAATTCAAAATGTCAGAGTGAAGACTCCGATGGGGCCTATATTGCTACCAAACTTAACGATTTTATTTTTATTTTCATATGACGCTCCCTACACCCCCACGATGAATAGGGTTGAAATTATATGCAAACAAATTAACCGAAACCGCTATGAAATTAATTAAGGAACTAACAGCAATTTATTGATTTGAACAACCAGTTAAAAATTTGGTCGAAATTGTTCCATCCGTTAAAGATGGTTTGCGGAAGTCAATTTTTTCCCCTTCCAACCCGTCTTAGAGGGTGATCTGTAACTTAAATTGCAATTTTTATGTCAGAATTGAGGGATACGGTCACTGAAATTTGAAATTATTGTAAATGAATTGCTTTTGAGCTGAAAATTTAAGTTTGTTAACAACAAACATGTGTAGCAATGTACAAAATTTTGTTTTTATAAACTTCCTTTTGGAGATTTTCTGAAAATTATTTTCAAACTTTGGCAGCTTTGAAAATGTTCCCTGCGTTACGTACATAATATAACGACCATTATTATCAAATTTCAGTATTAATTTTGAATTTGAATAAAACTATGGGGAGAAAATAATTTTTTACTTTAAAGCTTTATACGGTTATATAAAAATTGTTTTCACCTAAACCACTTGAAGAATTATAAAATTAATACTTGTATTTTGAAGTATTAGCATGTAGAATATGTAAACAAAATGAAGACAACATCTTAATGTTTGTGTTCATAGGTTTTTGGTATCAGAAATCATGAAGCTGAGAAAAACAATTTTAAAAAATTCTAAATAAATTATTTATAATTTTAGAATCAAACATATTAATTAAAATTGCCTATGTTACACCTTCCTTCTTTTGTTTGGCAGCTTCTTTTTTCAGTTTACTAAATTTATAGGCATATAAATATTAAAAATTAGTAAATCGATTTATTTTCTGATTTCGGCAGAAATTTCAGTCTCCGTGTCCCTTAAATTCACATTAAAGCTGTTTAAAGCGCAATCTTGATTTTTTCTGGTTATATTTATATAAAACTATGAAAACTCCCCGTTGATTATGAAGGGGATTTAAATTATACTGCTATTAATCCAATAATCTATTTATATAATAATATCGGCCAATTTTGCTTATTTAAAATTTTCCACCTCATCCATCCCCGCCCCTAGGGGTAGTAGCCGAGTCTTACACCAACTGATGAATACCACGTGCTAGTCTATCAAAACTTATATAGCACAGCCAATATGGAGGGGGAAATGGAAGGTCATCCAGGAGGGGGAGATAGGCAACCCAAATTCACTTTGGAAGTTGAAATGCGCGGAAAGAAAAGTAGCCTTCTCATGTTAAGTTTTCTGAAATTTTTCAATTTTCTTAATTTTTCTTTCCGTAAGAAAATTGTACAAAGTATTATAAAACATAAAAAAAAAGATTAAGAAATTCGGTAAAGTCGTTCTCAAGTTAAGGCGTGACCAATGGAAATGGATTCATTTTTATTTATATAGATAATTGCCCGTCCTATATTCCGTCGCTTTATTTTATCACCTTCAACCTTTTACGTCATTGCGACCCATGTAAATTAATCAGTTCTTCAATAGATATATAGAAATGTTTAAATATAAAATCAGTTAATTATAAATAAAATAATTAAATTAACCTGACCTAGTACAAAAACTGGCTCAAAGTCAAAAGAATTTAATTTGAATTAAAACGTTAGTACGTCTTTGGATCGTAAATTAAAGTCATATGAAATTTCGTGTAGCTACCGTAACATCCGAGAATAAAAATATAACACCAACAGCACGAAATTTTATAACTTTATTGAATGAACTACTTTTGTTAATTCAAATTAAAGAATCCTTTTACTTCCTTATAATTATTATTCACTGCTTAGTTATTTCTATATGTTATTAATAAATTAGTGTTACTTAATATCACCTGAAAATTTTCCGAAGAGGGCCCAATATTGTACTACACTTCTTCAAGTTTATTTATACGTTACTGAACATATAATTCTAACTCTCATATTCTTTTAAAAATATAAGTTTGAAATACCCTTGAAACATTTCACCAATAAATTTAACGAGGGTGGAAACATAAAACTAAAGACTATGTTATATCACATGGCTCGTATCTACTTTTTATAAATTAAAACACGGCGGAAAAATACGAAAATTCCAGAATGCCAATTCTCCTCCCGTCCAACATTACCTTACCTCGATCTTTCCCCGGTGCAAAAAATATATTTTTTTTCAGCGACGCGTCCTCATATTATTGTAGTCAGATTATCGTTGTCTAGCCACCAATCTCGGCACATGAGAGTTTGTTTGGCGGCGTCCCCATCACCCTCCAAGGTTGGTGCTCGGATAGCCCAATTTTAGGCATTACCACCCATTACTTATTTAAAAATGTTGAACCGTTATAAGTCTCTGAGTCAGTGTATAAGTACTGTTGAAAAATTTAGAAACAGTTTTGAGTGAAAAGTTTTGAATGAGTTTTTCAATCATTTTTAAAATACAGCGGTGCAATAGCGTAGGATACTTCTTTGTGACGCAGATCCGAAATATCTGTGAAAACGTTTATTAAGAACCTTTATTTCATTGCAATTTCAATTAGTCCCTGTTTTTCGTTAACATGCTACATGAGGGTCATCCTGAAACCAACTGCCCTTTAATAACATCGGAAGGGAATTGAAAAGGGGGATGTGGAAGATAGAGAAAAGTAGCCAAGGGTTACCTAGGGCCACGGAGCTATACTTTAAGGATCCTACCCGGAGCTTCGCATATAGAGATTCAGGGAAATCCCTGGATGGTCCTCAGTTGAGGAAATTTGATGTGAAACATTACACGAAATAACTATGAGACCAAAATGAAATAAAGTAAATGAAATAATAAATAATCATTCAATACTTAACTAGAGAACACAGGTCATAGTATAAAGTAACTGTAATCTCGACCTGCACACTCAGAAGCACCAACATTCGCTTAACCAAGGGAGATTACACTTCTTGGAGCTGCACGACGAGGAATCTGCCCTTCCGTAATAGCTCCCAGTAATACATGAAACTTTTGCAAGAAAAAAACATCCCGAAAAAAAGTAATAATCTACAGTTCTGAGGATTCTAATCTATAATTAAAACAAAAATTTACAAAAGGCTTATAGTTACCCGTAAACTAGTTGATACATTTATTGTTCCTGTGAATCTATAATTAAAACGAATTTATGATATATTACAAAGATAATATTAATTTGACAAATAATTACCTCTTGTATATCACAATAAGTACTAAGAATTACCCTCGAAACAATTTAATCCGAAGTCCCGCTCTGACATTTAGACGAAACTTTGGTTATCGTCACCAGAGAGGATCCAGAGTCATAACACGGAATGTGATTCGAAGAAGCGAAGAAATTCCAAGCTCTAGAATTCCAGAGAGGAGAGGGAAGCTGGGCTGGCGTCTGTTGAAGGCGATATACTCGGAGAAAAGCCGCGCCCCTTCGCTGAGCCACAACAGAAGATTCACTTCCAATATACAATGCTCAAATTTATCAATAAAATTTCCTCGGCCGCAAAAGGATACATTTAATTACACAATTCCACTAGGAATTAGAAAAAATTCTGCTTTCAAAACAGAGCACATATATTTCAACCTGAAATTTAATAACAATTTTATTTCGTCAATATATATATATATATATATATATATATATATATATATATATATAAATTAACTTAAACAAATAAAAGGAAAAAGTTAATATCGTCTGTAAGGCTGAATAATTAATTTAGATAATGCAATAAATATTAGTATATTCTTGCTAATAATACCTTATTATGATGTAGTTATGTTAAATGTGGTTTCATGATTTCCCGTCGAATACCAAGAAATACAGAAATTATAAATAGAAAACGTACAACAAATTTCAATGTAAAAGTAATTATTAACTTTTATTGATCGACAATTTGTCTCTCGACGACTGCAGTCGTCAAAATAGTAGAGCCTTGAGTTTGAAACCTCACTGTATCCATTCAGAATGACCTACGTATTGTAAAAGGTCTCATTTTACGCAGAATTCAGTGCTAGGAAAAGCGTGCGGAGAATGGTTGGGACAGGGGTGCCACCCTACTTTACCCTCCCGCTCCACTAATATATTCCTTTCTCCCAGCACTTTTCAAAAACTCGAAATATTTTTGTAGCATTGCTACATCAATGAAGCTCGTATTTTATATTTATGACTGTCAACTGTTACAAGAAAAACTTTCGGATGAAATCTTCACGGTTAACCAACCGGGTCAGGTATTTAAAAGAACATATATGCTATATGCATGTAGCCTGAAGACGGCGGCAGAAGATGGCCGCAGAAACGTTGTGTTCTTTTAAATACCTGACCCGGTTGGTTAACCGTGACGATTTCATCCGAATTATTCACTGGGAAAGTCTACGTTCATTAAGAAAAACTTTGTCCCACTCTTGTACGATGAAAAAAAATAAGACACAAAGACGATTAAAACTTTGTGGATAGGTTTGGAAGGCTTTTCACTGCCTTTTACTAATTTTTCAGACAATTTGAAGTAAAAGTTTGAAATATATGAGTGGTCAAAGTCTTGCTATATTAAATAAAGACCAAAAAACTGACTTTTTTCAGGTATCTCGCCTAAACGCAAGTATAAAATGCTTATAAAAAATTGTATTTGCATATCATAAAATAACATTACATTACTGAGTTGTACCATTAACTGTAGCATTTTCTTACATAAAATTATGTATGGTTAAGTTTTGCTTTGAAAACATAAATGTCAAATTAAAATATATTTAATTGTTAATTTAAAGATGAAAATGTAATAGTTATTGTAATTTCGTATATGTCGCTAATGACTTCTTTGTTGATAAGACTATAAATGAATTAAAAAAACTTTACATTATGCCTAAAATAGGAACTTCCACAATAACTCAGGTCATTCCGAATTCGCAGAGTGAGTATTCAAACTCAGGGCTCTACTATTTTGACGACGACAGTTGGTACAAAATCAATTTGGGTAATTATCACATGATGACGTAAAATATTTATAATGTTATTTAGCACAAAAGTTTTAATCATTACACTTAATCTGCCTAATTAAATTTTTTTCAGCACATGGTTGTCCAAATCTTTACAGGATAAGATATATCCATAAATATGTATGGTGACGGCTTTGACTTGCACCTCTTTGTGGGTCAGGAATTATGAACACCTGTCTCTTTAATAGGTTTCTCAGTATTCATATGACCCATTTGTCAGTATGTAACAGTCAAAGTTTCCTGTTTCTGGATTATCCTCATGTAGTCTGATTTTTTTTAAAAAGTCAACTCTTGGCTACCTTGCTTTATCTTCTTTTTAATTCACTTTCTACGCTATTAAAGGGAGCTTCGTCTTCCCAAAATTACTTTTCCTAAGGTAAAACCATTGTCAATAAAACAAAGTCACTTTAATGTGACTTTAGGTATCCCCTACGCGGTTATTAAACAAATATTTTTGAATGAAAGCCTCCAAGAAGCACTGAAAACTTTTTCATACATAGAACGCAAATTAAATCTATTTTCTGCTGACAACCCACAGCTACTGTTTCTCTTCCAACTGTAAATTGATCAATTGAAGGAGGTCCTCAGACGTGTGTGCATATTAAATGTATTTTGTGTTTTATTATAGGAAATTTATTCTCCACTTTCGCTTTCAAAATCTCTCACACATCTGTACCGAACCAGAGTTTTTTATCCGTTAAGTACGTTAACCTTCTTTACATTGTGTCACTTCAAATTCCATCCGATCTCTACTTATAGCTACCGTTTTTAATATTTTCACAAATCTGTAAAAGTGTCTTTCATTTTACTCCAAAATTTTCCATTATCGGATCAGGTCAACAAAGGCCGTCCACAAATCATTACGATGTCTCCCAGCCACCCTTTGCTGCCTTCTTGCCCCAAGAACTAGGAAATACACCAAAAAATTCCATTTCAACAAAAAATATAATTTTAAATAAATTTTCAGAAACAACATATTTTTCTCGTCAATTTTTCTAATTTAAATTGTATTTTTTCACGATACTTTAAATAAAGGGCTTTTTAAATTGTATTAATAAGATATATTCTGAATGACTGTGCCAATATTTACTTCATTACAGCCAAGATAATTATTTTAAGATGATTTTTTCTTCCGATTGGTACATAAATTGAAATAAAAAATGCGTGGGGAGAATTAATAATCATTTAATTTTATGCAAGTCCCTAATTATGAAAGTTCCCTTGTTAAATTGGTACCCATAATTAAATTTGACTTGGAGAAAAATTTCCGAACCTATTTTCCTTTTTATAAAATTTTAGCCAAACAATTGGAGCGGTTTATCGAACATCCGATATCATTACAGTTAATGATCTTTACGGAGACAAAATTTGGGCTACATTTCATTACACGCTCAGAATATCTCTCTGGAAACTAGTTAGCAGTATATCACATTTGAACAAGCTATTATCAGAATGGACGTTAACAGTATTGATAAAATAGTAAACAATGGACGCGTTTCCCCGCGGAGGATAACGCAGGGAGCAAATTTAAGGATTCGGGTCACGAAATTTACAGTCATAGTCAAACTATTTAGTCGTCGATGCGATGGCAACCTTGATAAAGTCAAAGATTAGATTTTAAAAAGCAAACGATCATTCTTAGCAACCAGGGAAAAAAAAGGATACGAGCCACGGGACGAGGATTGCAATCGTTTCGTTCGTTTTAATTACAGAGAGTTGTTTTAATTCATGATTGGTGCCGCTAACAGTTTCTAGCTTTTCACTTTTATGCGTAAATATTCAATTTGTAACATTCCTCGCAATTTACGAACAAACCTGCAAAAAATGAATGAATGCGGTGATGGATTTTGCAAGGTTCAATTTTCATGGAGGTTTCTTGGAACAAGGTATTATGCATTCGTGACGCGAATCGATTTCTGACTCACCGCTGTGTAACCTCAAATACTGCACCACAAGCATATAATGTTTGGTCGCTACGTTCATATACAATTTTATAATGTAATTGATGGATAAAAGATTATTACGGAATTAGCAAATTTATTGCATGTTGAGTCATGAGTGGAATGTTAACTATAGACCAATGAGTCATATAAAGGATGAAACAGCTGTTAAGAGGGATATTGAATTTGTCACACTAGTTCAAAAGTTCTGACCCACAAAAGACCGAGAGTCAAAGCTGTCACCGGAAATAATAACGGTCCTGTAAGAGGCAAATTAGTAGCTGTCTGTGCTTTCAGGGTTGAAATAAATCAAATAATCAATTTATACCAATGAAATGAAAGAAGAAAAGAGATTATGAAAGTGGGAAAATAAAAGAATGAGAAGAAAATAGATATTTACATAATACAAAAATATTTTATAAAATTATAAATGAAAGTAGATAAGATTTTAAACCTATATTGAATCATTATCAAGTTAGTAGAATAATAAGAAACAATAAATAAGAAAAAAGTTAAAAACTTAGGATCTCTGTTAATAGGAATTAATGATAACAAAACAGAAATTTATAAAAGAATAATTAGTGACAATAAATTTTATTTTGGAATGATGAAACAATTTAAATCCTAAATTTGTTGTTTACTGTTTTTTTTCATCCACTGTACAATGTGCATAACTAGTAGCAAGACAAAACTACTGCCTCCATAGTCATGAGGTTGTAGGCCCTTAAATTACTTTATCCTTCTTCAGAGGCAAGATTCAAAATTTATGAGTAAAAACGCTTTGAATCTTCGGTCCAGGAACTAATGACTGTTGGCATCAACGTGTCTGCCGCAGTGCTCCCATAATCTACTTGTATAAAATTGTTCAGCGGCTTTGCTACACTGTTCCTTGAGAAGACATTCACACAACGCTTCCTCTCATTTAATCCACATCGCCTCTCTAGTTTCCAATTTCTGTTTTTTTTCATAAACCTTCCCAATATTATGCAATTTTTGAGACATCATTGTGGGATGCAATTGAATTGTCATAGGTTACAAGACATTCCGCGAACACCGCTACAGAGACAGCTACTAATCTGTCGATACAGGGCCTTAATTATTTCTGGTGACGACTTGAACTCGCACTTCTTGGTGGATCAGGAATCCTGAGCACGTCTGAGAAATTTACTAACTAATAATAATAATAATTTATTTATAGTAAATTGATAGTCAGAAAACAGTGTTTGAAATTTACTAACTCTCTAACAGCTGTTTCAGTACATTTGTGACTCATTTGTTAATAGGCAACATTCCGCTCGTAAGTTCCAATTCAACATTAAAATTTATAAATATATTAGTACATGTCTGACTTTTTGCAGATCTACAGACTGTGGGAGTTTCTTCTCGCAGGCGCTTCTACCCAGACTGCCTGCGGGGCTCACCTGATTATGTCACGTATTCTCTCTGGGGTTTTTGAAAAATTCTCACATGCCGAGACACATTCACGTATTTTAGAAGGTATATGTGCTGGGGTGGAAGACCTTGGGCATAAGGCAAGAGTTGTCCGCTGATCCCATTGAATCAGTCAGCCAACTGCCTCCTAAAACTGGTCGAGCCACAGAGAAGGGAACGCTTCAACCCCACAGCAAACTCGTATCCCGTCATTTGGAAGAGGTGATAATAGGACCCAATGCCCGACCTACCTGATACAGGTTTTCTAGGGTTTTCCCTGCATCTCTTTAGGTGAAACATCGGGTAGGATCAAACCACAGCCCGGGGGCCCTAGTCAACCCTTGGCTATCTTGCTCTACCTTCCACAACCCCCCTTTTCAAATCCCTTCCTATGCTATTAAAGGGTAGTTGCCTGTTTCAGAATCACCCTAATGTAGCCTGTTCATCTCCCCCTTCAATTTTTTTTGCAGATCTACAGGAAAATAACCGTTGCCGCTAGCTCTCCAAACTGACTTAGATACTCTAAATGCATGGAATAGCCGAAATAAACTGTAAATTAACAATAGTAAAAGTAAGGCGATCAGGTTTATTAAGATGCGCCTTCAATATGCCTTGGAATATAAAAATAGATGGGGGAGCAGTCATTATGGAGACCAACTCTAAATACCTAGGCATTTATTTTGACAGTAATTTGTGGTAGGTGGAGGAGGTAAACATTCCTACAAGGAAAGCGTGGAATACTTTGCACTCAGGAAAGGTAATGCGAAATCTTAAGAAATTGCATATTTGTCATTAGTATGCCCACTTGTGGAACATGGTGCAGCATGCTGGGATCCGTACAAGATAAAACAAATAGAATCATAAAATAGGGTGTGAAGAAGAGCTGCAAAATTCGTACAATCAGGATCAGGGCTTGGGAACGAAAATGTGAAGCTACTAGGGTGGGATACACATATTCTACCGAGCATTTGCAGGTCAAAAACCTTGGCAGGGAATCCGAGATAGAATGAAAGAATGGACTCGGTACGGGAGGAGTGATCACTAGTTTAAATTAAAAGCGAACAGACGAAGGAAAATGCTCATTCCTAAATAGGACAATTAATGACTGGTACCATTTTCCTTCAGGAGTGTATTGGAGAACTTCCTCTAACGAAAAGAAAATTTAGATTTAATCTAAACACTGCAGTGAATATAGTTTAGAGTAATAAACTGATCAGTGATATTTTTTTCAGGCAAAAATAATCAGAGCATGAAGTTGGTAATCTACAGGTCATGGTCTCTCATTCATCCTTCGCTAACAACTCTCAAAATTAGTCGATGTAATTTAATTGAACACTTTACGAAGATTTTAAATACTTCCCCCCAAATCTGGGGTTGATTCGATAGCCGTTGTTTTATCACGTGGCTGCAAGGATTCGCGGACCACAGTTCCTCCGTCTAAGAAGACATTATGTCCTGGAATGCCCTTTACGCATCCGCTTTCGTCAGCCATCGACAATACGTCTCCGCGACAACAATGCCTGTCTGTGTCGTGGCGCGAAGCTTGCTCAACAGGTCGCAAGCTACAATCCTGCTCGTATATTCTTTTTATCTGGGAATGTAATTTAAACATGCTAAAATATATATTATGTCTATTACATTAAAGTAATATAATTAATTGTTAATTATAGGTTAAATATAAGTCCTACGCATCTACCACCGAATATCTGCCCATTTGTAGATTAAATACATACATACACGTATACAAGTCATCTAGAAGTGGTGAGAGTGATGTTGTAAGCCTTTGGTTGCTATTTGCTATTTAATTAGTTTTGGACTAAGGATAATTCAAAACCTCTGTTTCTTGTAGTTAATATTAAATTAATCTATTTAATTCCACATTAATCGTATGTCGCCTATAAACAGCAACTTTAAATAATTTTATCAAGGTGAATTTTTCTGCTGTTTAGTGTCAAATAAAATGTAACTGTAAGTAAAGCGTAGACGAGGGCGATATGGCTTCCGGCTACGCGGAGGAAGCGTGATGATGGCGATTAGGAATGGGGATCGCAATTAACAAGGTTCTAGAGCGGCAGCAAGGTAACTGCTTGGCTCGCATCTCGGGGGTTATCTCTTCTTCCTCTCCCCCTCCCCCGCTCCTTGCTGCGGTTGCAGACTTGCTGAAGCAGCAGCTGCTGCAAGTTTATTGCGACCCAAGTTCATTAGACAGGGCGGCTGCCCGCTGCGGCCCGACCATCGATCTACCAACGAACTCGCCCATAAATGTTTCATGGTGTGGCGAATCGCTAGCACTTGCTTGCGTGTCAGGCAAATTACGAGTATTGCACCGATGCAGGCCTCCGATAACGTCGCAAGACTGACTTAAATGCTGCGCATGCTCTAAACTTTGATGTTTTTTGTTTCGCTTTTCCTTCAGCCTATCCCCCGACAAGACGACGGTTCTCTGTCGTACTTAACATCACTCTTTAGACGGGTCTTGCTAAATATTAACAATTTTTTTAAAATCTAGAGCATTTGTTGACAACAAATCTTACATTTCCCACATGCTGTGGATAATATCTAAATTTTGGTTACTCGACAACGTTTGTAGCTCAATGATTCCTCTCGATAAGAATTCCATTCGGAAATTCCAGTTTTCCTTCCTTTATTAAAATATTATCTTTTCTAAATTTCCATTGGTTCACTGGTACAACTTATTATTATTATTATACCGTTTGCAATAGCCCTAGCTGTTCTTGCCCTAGCTATCCTTGCCCAACGTCCACCAATTCTTGATTTTCAGACTCCTGATATCTTACAATACTCCATCCATCTACTCTTAGTTCTTCCTATTTTCCTTCGTCTTTCAGGTTTACTTGCCTTTATTTTTTAAACTATTTCAGTCTCACCACCAATTCTTTGAATGTATCTTATCCGCCTTAGGCGAGCTATTTTAATATCCGTTGTTACATACGGAAATGTATATAATTAGTATAATTCTATGTTGTATCTAATTCGTCATTCACCATTGGCCCCAAAAATACTTCTAAGAGTTTCCGTTTGAAAAATCCCTATTCAAGATATGTCAAATTGCGTCTCCCTCTTCCACATAGAAACACTGGCTTTCTTAGTGTTTCAAATAACCTGATTTTTGTGTTAACAGTTTTATTATCCCAAAATAAAAAATAATTGGAACTTTATATTCTTTTATTGATATCTGTTTTGTTATAATTAGTTCCAATTACCAAAGGTCCTGTCGTTAACTTCTCAAATATATAGTTACCTATGATTATGCTAACCTTTTTTATGTTTAAAATGTTTTCACGTTCATTTACAATTAATTAAAAATATTTTTGTTTTGTATAAATTCCTCTCCAGTTTCCAACCGGGTTGGAAACTCGAGATGAATTTATACATGCCATTCACCGGGAAAGACCTCGTACTTTAATATTTTTGTTTTATTTATGTGTCTATTTTCTTTTAATTCTTTTATTTGACTGTTTTCATATTGACTCTTCTTCTCTCTTTGAAGTTTTGTTTCTTTCTTTATTTTATTTTTATATTCTACGGTTGACTGTCGTCTGTTATTTCTTTGTAACACACTGAGATATGCTTCGTTCTTTTCCTCTGTTACATTTTTTACATGAATACAATCTTTGGTTTTAGTTTTATTAGATTTCATCGAAAAAATATTTTCTGCAGCAGTGAAAATTCCTTTTCATTGACAATTAATACCATTATTGCTCATATTATTGTCTTCGTCAGTACCTTATTGTTCTTTGTGAACTAAATTTTCTAGTTATTCAATTATTGTATTATTATATTGCACATTTTATCTTGATTTTGAAACTGTACGTCAAGGAAAGATCACAAACTTAACAAAACGTTGTTCTAAGAAAAACCTGGAAAAAACGTTTCGATTTTTGCATCCCTGTGTTATTTTATTTCAAAAATATTTGTTAGAACTTCCACCTACATTACTTTTACGCTTGTAGGTAGTCTTGTTAATCAAAATTTAAATTTTCTCGAGGACTCTCAAATATGATGACGAAACGTCCAATTAAAGTATATTATTACACTGAAGTATAATTACCAGATATTAAGTTTAAAAGAAATAAGGAGACGGCCAATAAGAAAAAAATAATATTATTACTGTTTAATTAATACAAATATTGCGTTTCATCCAACAATGTGGACTTCTTCGATAAACTATTTATTATACATTTTGTTTAAGTCGTAACCACCACGGAAGATTCCTCTAATGTAAATAGTTCAACCATTTAATAATTGACCTGAAGATGCCCACAAAATTGGGTGAAACGAAGTATTTGTATTCATAAAATAGTAATCAAATTATTTTTGACTTATTGTCCGTCTTTTTATTTATTTTAAATAATAAATTGTCTGTATGTTGTCGTTAATATATTTAATGACTGATGTAATAAAAAAGATTGATGGACTAAACATTTAAGATTTTGAGAGTAGTGGAAGCAATAAGAAACATAAGGCCCTGATTAAAAAGTGTGTAACAAGGTAAGTAGTATATTGATGAAAACCTATGGTTTTAAATCAGTAATAATGGTTATTAAATACCAAAATAATACTTTAATTTTGATTACAAATTTCATTAAAAATTTGTGGACAAGTTTCCCGCATATCCCATAGTTATCTACAATTAGATAGACACGTTAATTGAAAAATTAAAAAATTACGAAAATTACGAAAATTAAATTTAAATATTAAACAATTAATATAAAATATTTATATTGACAAAATGAGGGTATGTACTGTAGACTAAAGAAATAAAACAAATTTCAATACAAATTTCTTTTTATAATGTACATATATCACATAAAATTTGTCTTGTAATGTTTCTAATCCTTTTGGTTGTTGTATAGACCACTATGGTATTTATTGAAAACTTAGCAACAAATTAATATTAGTTTATAATCAGATTAAAATATAATATTGAACTTGTATAAATAAAGTAATTAAATTATCTGACTTAATATTAAAAATAAAAGACAAAGAATGGTACAAAGGCACAAGCTTTTATTTTAACCTAATTCGGCATCCAATGTTTTTTTAAAAATTATATAGTGTCAAATTACCTGGAATTTATCGTACAATTTTCATTGAACCATGGTTATAGGCTAATTTTTACCAACATAAGTATCAATGTCATTTAAAAAAAAACAGGTCCATTATTTTCACAATAAATTCAACTATTAGACAAAGGAAACAGAAACTGATATAGGAAAATATGTATATCGAAATAGAACAATTCAGGACAAGCTAAAAAGATAGCGGTTTGTCAAAAGAGTGTGAAACAATTCAAAAAAGACTCATTTTCGTGAAAGGGATCAATATAAAAATAGTAATAGGATTACTATTAAGAAAATTGAGTCAATTGAAGTTAAGTGGAAAAGGTAGTAATGTTTATGAAGGGTACGGCCTTTTATATTATAAATATAATGTTTTAGTAATTACAGTGTCATAAAGTGAAGTGTAAGGGAAGAGGTTGGAGAACAGTAGAACACGTTTACTAGTTTTAAAAATATATAACTTCATTGGGGTGATGTAGAGGAATGTTTATTTTCCTCCTTTCCCTATTTTCGTTTATAGCCTTCATACATTAGTTTGTGTTATTAATTAGCTCTATTTTAAGCATTGCAACCAGGAAGTGCCCATTGCAATGAAAATAAATAAATCGAAACCATGGTTGAAAATGTCAAAGAAATTGGTAAACTTTAAACTACAATTAGATTTATTACTGAAAAGTAGATGTAACATTGTATTAGATATGATTTCAAGTTAAAACAAAATTTTGATTTTTTTAAATGTTGCGACTGAGTTAAGACGAATGGTTTTTTTCACATTTGTAACTCAAA
The DNA here is from genome assembly GCA_034510155.1 of Eucriotettix oculatus. Taxonomy (NCBI): domain Eukaryota; kingdom Metazoa; phylum Arthropoda; class Insecta; order Orthoptera; family Tetrigidae; genus Eucriotettix; species Eucriotettix oculatus. The sequence goes on from CM067377.1 coordinate 12,511,380, forward strand.
ATAAAAATTGGTCATTTAACACACAAAAAAATCCTTCGAGTTAAATAAATAATGTTTGAAAAAGAAAAATTACAAACTTTGATCGCCTTCAGGATTGGGAATTCAATATATCATAAGAGATTGCATAGAATCACTTCAAGCTTTTTAGTAGCCATTTTGAAAAAATAAAAAAAAACACTTTTTCTAAATTATGGGCTGGCTGGTGTAAAAATATTTTGTTAATTTGCCTAAAAAATACTAATCTCAAATGAGCAAAATTTAAAAAGCCGACGTAGTGGCTATGTTTCTAACATAATAGTGTAACATTTTTTTAACAGTAGGTTTAAGGGTGGAGTATCGTGCCTTGAAATTTTGTGTCAAAATACAGAAATGGTTTGCATGGCAGGCATTGAAAACGCTGCTACCTGGAGAAACGAGGTCTTGCCACGTTTCTCCAGCATTAATTATGGCAGATAATTATTCTTCCATCTTCCTCTCCCATCGACTCTGGAAAAAACTGTCACATTTGCTCTCATCAAGCCAAGAAGTGCGAAGTTCGGGTCTCCTGGGAACGAGAAGTGGTCCCGAGGACTCCTCCCAACAAGAAAGAATGGAAGGACTCCTCCTAACAAGACTCCCAAGTAAGGACTCGTAGCAGTAACAGAACGTAACGAATGTGAGTGTGTAGCAATTAAATTACTTGGCACGTCGCCCATTCTCTTTCGCAGAAATATTGACATTCCTCATACCGTTTTTTAATATTTTTCTTCAGATTAATTCGTGGAAAATAGGTTTCTAAAATACGTAATTAATGATGCAATATTGTAACATAAAGATTGACAACGGTAACTCTTTAAAACTGTACGTTTTGATGTGGGGGACACTGAGATAGTCCAAGCGGACAAGAAGTTCCCTAAAATTATCCATGACGTCACATCCGCTTGGCATCACTTGTCCCTGCGGTGAGTATATTCCAAGCGCATCAACATTAAAATTCAAATGATACCGACTTCTTCGTCTTGTCTATGTGAGTGGTCCAAGGTTCAAGTCCGAGTTTCATCCGTGTTTTTATTTTTTGCTACGTTTGTATCTCATTTGTTCATGTTTAATTGTTTTCCGTGAAGAAAAAACCTAACAAAGTCGGTCGTTTTGTTTACCTTTTATTTTCCCCGACAAGTTAGTATTAACTGTTCCTCATCAATTAGCTCACAGGGAAATTGTAAATATTTTTAAACAGGATTTTCAGTGTAAGGACTTCTCGTTTCCTTCTCTACAACGTAGGCCATTTGACCTCGTGGATAGACACATTCCTCAAGACAATTGCAATACAGGTTAACAACCCTGCAGTGTCGCAGGAGTGCTGATGAACAAATCGGTATATGAGCGGTCCTACTTACTCATCATTGATATCCACGGTGCTTCTTTGAAAGCCGCCACACCACAAGATCATGATGAAGAAGATTAACCTACATCTTGGCCGCAGGCTCTCGTTCGTTTCCCTGTGATGTTCTTTTCCTTCCTCACTTTTTACAGTGTTTAATATTGACAGTAAATCATACACATATATAAATCTAGACTTCTGTGTTTTAATTGGTAAAAACCCCGACGTTCCAATTATTATATGAGCAGACTGTGGCGTACCTACCTACATTTATACTACCGAATTTCCTGATCTTCCTTGTCTCTTCACAGCCCTTCAAGATAATCTTCACATCTCATATTACTTCTACGATCCGATTGGAGAGTCAAGGCCAGATTCAGGGACATCGAGAAGCTGCCGAGGATCCCTTCATTTTTTCTTCACGGCTTCTTGGGGATTTACAATCTTAGGCGAACAAGTGTTAACACTGCTGGTAACAATTACATCGTTAACATCTTAAATTAATTAATGGCCCTTATTTACAGTTGATATAACTTGCGCAATAAGAAGAAGCCTGAAAGTAAAGTAAAGAATACAAATATAAAAATTGAAAAATAAAAGTAATATAGACGAAACTCGGACTTGAACCTTCGACCACTCACACAAAACGTTCAGTCAAACGCAGAGACAGCACGGTGAAGATTATGTTAGTCCCTGGTATGGACCCACCACAGAGACAATGCTGCGAAGTGGGTGTGACGTCATGGAAACTTGTGGTTCAATTTTAGGTACTTCCTGTTTGTGGCCTCGAGTACGATAAAAGCGGCGAGCGGCAAGCGGCAAGGAGCAGGTAGTTAGAGCGGCACCGCTGACTTTAATGTTCCAATATAATTCAATGGGTTCGCGGTTCCACTGGCTACGGCAAGGGCGAGCGGTAGAGCGGTACAACTCCAGCCGCTCAACATAACACTTACCGCTCAGCCCGGACATTAATTGTTTGCCCCTACTGAGCGGCAGTGACTATAAAAAAGTCTGAAGTCCAATGTAATATCCATTAGTAAATAATCATTTAATTTGTTTATTAAGTGTTAAAAAAAGGAAAGGAAGAATTTTTTTACTTTTTTATATAAAAATATTACATTAAAATTGGGCAATCCCTGCTTCTATAAGATTAACAAGTTAATACGTGAAGGAAGTGTTGATATAGTTATTTAAAATCATAATTTATTGATTAATTTTTGGAAGGAAATAACGACGCACGGTTTTACAAAACAACATTTTTTAACAGACGCACTGTTTTTGTGGGTACATTACGACGTCAATATTTTAGTATCGTCAAGAAAATTGCTGATAGCAGTAAAAGAAAAATATAGGTCATGAAACGTTGCTACCCTCCAATAATTAATTATTTAAATTATATATTATATTTAATAAGTATATAAAATAAAACTTGTTTCCTTGTCTTATAAACAATTATCAAATGAGCTTTCCTGCCACGACTAGACTACTCCTATCTCCGGCTTGAAGTGATAAAACCAAGAGGGAATGTTAATAGTTACTTAATATATTATTTTATCTTGTGAAGTGTTAATAGTGTTGGAAGTACTATGGTGGGAGAGTTGAACCTTGAACGAAAATATCAGCCCAAGATTTTAAATGGTTGATAAAATGATTTTAATGAAATAATTACGGCTTTTAGGAAATAGTTAACAGAACACAAATAACAGATGGCAGAAAAACAAATTTCATTGTGCACTCAAAGTGACCTAAGAGGAAGAACTGAACCTAGATTTTAAAAGCGCTTGCATACGGTGGACAAGGACAGTCCTTGGGACTTATTGGTTAGGGAAGGACAGGGAATTCATCAGCGAATTATTTAAATATTCTCACTTGCCTGGAATTGGACAACACATTTTGCCGAAAGCAACAGCAGCAGCTCCTTCAAGGTCACACCACAATCAAAAATTCAAGTAAGTAAAATACATCAACTCAGTTGCTATGTATGTAATAATAATTTATATCATAAAAATTCTTTTTCTCGTATTATAAACATACATTCCCTGGGAATCTATATTTAGAATTACAATATATTAATTTATTAAGAAATTTTAACGATATTGACTGAATTTAAGTCTATTTAATATATATATATACAACGATTATGCATTAAAATTTAAATGATTTCTAACTCATTGTGAAATACTCTATATTTAATTTTTGCGTTTAGTGGTTCATTTCTTGTGTATGCGTACTCGTGTATATAATAATTGCATAATTTTTATTCGTCACCTGTTACACAGTAAGCTGTTCCAAGCCATCATTATTTAAGGGTACGCATATGCATGAAAATGTCCTCTGAACGCAAAAAAATAAAAACTGCGGGTGTCACAATCCATTATAAATTACTTAAAATTTAACACATAATCGTTATATATGTATGTATATTATATATATTATATAAACTTAAATTCAGTTATAATATCGTTGAAAGTATATATATATATATATACTTGAATTAAAATATATAACGTGATTAAGTTACGTCATATTTCATGTTTTTAATTAATTTCTGTAATTTCGTACTCGTTTTATAGATTATTTTTTAAGAAGTTTAATTTGGGTGTAATTTTTGGAAGGCACATAGATATTTAAGTCTTACCATCTTTGCATCCATAATCAAACAGTCATTTGCTTTGTGAAGACTGTTATAGGATATATTTTGAAGTCAATGCACATTTTAAGTCGTCAAAAAAAATGTTTTGATTTGTTGGAAAGTTTCGGCCTACTGGGATATTTAAAACCTCAATTAAATGTACTTATTCCATACAATTTCTTGTCGCCTTTGGCTTGCAACCATACAAACATCCCAATTAGTCTAAAATCGAATATAATTTGTACGTTTAATTCAGGTTTTAAATGATATAGAGGATCCAAAGTATCCGACGAAATAAGTAATTATTTTTTTCAAGACTAAACATGTTTCTTTTCTTCCGAAACGTATAATTTGTTTTATTTTTATCAGATACAATAAAATGATATGAGGGCATGTATTTCTACTGCTCCTGCCGTTGGTCTTCGATAATTCTCTGGAACGGTATTGCTGGATCTTTCAAATTTATTTGTGGCTTCTTCACGGAAAAATGATATGTAGTCTGTATCGTTAATGCATCCATATCTCTGATTATGTTGTGAAATACACATGCTGCATGCGCAGGTATGTTTACTTTTGAAACTGACGGTATTTCTAACAGTACACCTAAAAATCGCCATTTGGCTCGTAAAAATTACAAGTTCACATACTATTGTTTTTCTAGCCTTCCGTAAATTTGTATTGAAGATTTCTTATTCAGCCGTCAAATACTTTGAAGGAAATGGCCTCAACAGGTCCAGCTTTAATGGAAATGATTTATCTCCAATTAAAACATGCGGTGTACAAATTGTACTATTTGGCAAATTTCGGGGGGGGGGGAGGAAGGACATTAAAATACTTGTCCTCCAGGCGTCGAAATAATTCGGTGGCAATTAAAATCCCTCCATCACTTTGCTTGCCCCTAGCTCCTACATCAATAACCAAAAAAAAATTTACGGCAAGAGCAACTCTCATCGGCACAACAGAAAAGTATTTCAAATAGTTGAAATAACTCGATTCACTATGCGGAGGACATTTCAATTCACAATGATGTCCGTCAATATTTCCAATGCAATTCGGAAAATTCCACAAAAGTAAGTATCTTTCTGGCACAAATTTAAGGTGTTCTTCTGTGGGTGTTGGCATTGCAATTGGTCCAAACTCTTGTATAATCACAGAGCACAGTATGGCTTCCGAGTCGAAAGCCAGATGTTCTGAAACTGGGTCCTGTTGACAAAAATCTGCATCAAAGGAGAATAACGAACATAATATATTTCGTATCCTATATCATAAATAAACGCATTATCTTTATCCCAGTAGATGCCACCGTCGCCAATTTATAAAAACAAAAACTTGACAATACTTATCCAGAAGAATAATGACCTATATTTTCTAGAAACTTTGCAAAAATTTAAAAACATTTTAAAGGTAAAAACAATATTACTATTATACAGATATTATTTGACGCATGTATATTATTAATCATTACACGTGTCATAAATTTATAATAAAAATTTAAATTTTATACAATTATAAAATGGTTTTCAGGAAATGGGCAATATTTTTTCTGTACAATTATGAAAGCCAATCATTCACAAGAATTAATAAAAAGCAAATTTACATTTTAACTTTCAAAATTATTATGAATATTAAATAATAATTTTTATTGTTTTTAAATTTTCTGATTGATTTAAAAGAATGTGTTTGTCAACGTCAAAATCATTTATTTAATGCACAAAAATCTTGAATTTTTTTTTAATTTTTATAAATTTGCGACTTATTATAATACTTAAAGTAGAGATATGAGCATGATTTTTAAAAACGCTGTCTCAATAAGATTAAAATGCCCTTAAGAAAAACATAATTAATCTTTGTTTCAGAAGAAGAATGTAAGAAAAAATGGAAGAACCTGAAGGACACTTTCAGGAAAAAGGTTCAATCTCCAACTACGAAATCTGGTTCTGCCGCCAACCCTGAACACAAAAAGTGGAAATTTGAAGCTAATATGGATTTCACTCGTGCCCTAGCCCTCCCAAACTCTATACAGGGTAATCTTCAGTCATCTTCAGTGGGAGAGGAATATTCCACCACAGATATCGGCGTCCAGGATCAAACAGATCCAGACCCCACCACGCAAGAAAGTGGAATTGATGAAGATCCTGAAAGGCTTTCCCGGCCACACCGTTCGGCTAAAAGCAGGAAGAAGAAAGAATATTTTTATAAGAAAAGGTTAGAGTTGGAAGAGAAAAACTTAAATGCCATTTCAAATATAGGGAAAAAATTAGAAACAGATAAGGGTGATGACTGGATAATTTTTTGAAAGTTTACTTCCATATGTATCGAAATTAGATGAGTTAAAAAATTGCAAGTACGAAATGATATTTTATGTATAGAAATTAAAGCATTCAGTGAACAAAACGAGCTTCAAAATGCGCCACGGCAAGATGTGTATGCTTGTACAAGTACTGATCATCATAAATACAATTAAACATTAATACAAACCCAAATTGTAAAATAAAAAGACAAAACATAAGGTTTACTAGTGTAGCATATATATATAAGAGCATATATATATAAGATATTATTGTATAATTTTCTAATAAAATTAATATATATATATATATATATATATATATTTCTTACATGCCTCAGTGTTGTTATCAGTCTGTCTTCTGCTGTCACTTGCCGTCGAAGACCCGGCCTTTTCTTCATCAAGCGAGGTGTTAATTTCTGCAGCACGTAATCGAATGTTCGCATAGACATTTTTGTATATTCGAAAAACCTATTTTCGTCATCTCCGTAAAACGTTCTGCTCCTATTTATGGGATGAACTTTATTTTGCCTTTCGTTAAAATTCGTTTCCATAAAAGGCTACTATTGTCATTGAGCAAGAGAAGATTTGATATTTCACACGACGACTCCATGACGGGGAATGCAGGACGAGCCAGAGCGCCATGTACCCGCTCAAGGGTTCTCTATCGTAGCCGGCATCGCTCACTACTCTGCCGCTCGGAGTCCCACCGCTCGCCGCTTGCCGCTTTTATCGTGCCCGAGGCCGTTTCACACTAACCCGATTATCCGACACCGACAGCAGGGTTAAAATCTAATGACACCTTTCACATTGCACGGTGGTTGCCCGGCAACCCGGCAGCCAGAAAGCCATGTAGGTGGCCCGACTCTCCCTCGGCTCAGCTACCCGTTGTGAGAAATGGAGCGCTTCACATCTGTCCTGCATAATTTACCTTGTTCCTAATCACATCATCGATTGTTTTTCTCTACATTGAATTTTTGCATTAATTATCATGGAGAATAAAGATTTACTAATAGTGTTCAACCTGTTAAGGGTGACAAAACTATACACTTATGAAGGTAGAATAAATATAGAAATGCCTGGATAAAAGTTTGTAAATAATGAAAAATGGTTATAAAGATATGAATGAAAAGAAAGAATGGAGTATAGTACTAAAACGTCTCATCCAGCAACTTTAGGGACCTCGTCAGTTCTTTATACAAAAATAGAAGACATTAATGATCAAAAATGGTATGATGTATTACTTACAATTAAAATAATAAAAAAAATTATTGTTGCTCCTGCACTGTTCGGAGCTGAAATAAGTGGAAACTAAAACAAAAAAAATATCGCAAAGCTCACAATGTACTAACAGAAAATTTTTAAATTACAAAAATTGTATTTCACAGATCGCAGAATACACACGTAAAACAGAATAATAATGATCTAAATGTTCCACATGTAATCAAATGTTAATTATTTAAATGAAAACCAGATATGTAATATTGAAATTTTATATATGAATCTTAATTATTATTTTTGTATTATTTTAATCGTAACTACGACTTCATACCAATTTTATTTATTAATTTCTATGATTGTGTGTATATTTAATAGTATAATTTTTTGTTGTAGAAAAAACTGAGAAGGTCCCTTAAGTTGGGGGATGAAACGGTTCCTAATAAAATTTTTACTTTTCTTACTTTTGGCCACTCTTTGTGTTTTATTTATATTTAAGTAATATAATATTTAAGTATAAAATGTATGACTTTTCTATTTTAGTGAACCAGTAGTAGTACGTTATTTGCTGTAATTCCCCCACGTACGCATTCACTTCTCATTATACTTCTAAACCTAGTTATATAGATAAAGTTTATTTGAATTTGTAAATATCCCTTAAAAATCAAAATTATGTAAAATCACGAGGATATTTATGAAATCCAGACGAGCAAAGCTCACTATTAACTTATTCAACGGAATTATTCTTTCGCTAGGAATGTTTGACGACGATGAAGTAGTGGAATATCAGGTAAAGGAAATGCAGCTACTTTCTCAAATGAAAAACGAAAGAAGTCGTCAAAACATAAAAGTCCGACCCCTCCTCAACAAGATATTCCTTCCACTTCCAGAAATCTTCCTCTTTATAATTAATCACCACCCACCCCCCACCCTCATACGACAAGACAATTTTACAAAACAATCAATTTCTAGGTCAAGGTCGTTAACACCTTCAAAGTCTTCTCAGTTTTAATTTTTAAATTGCATTTATTATTGCTTTATTTTAAAAATTAAATTAAATATTTTTAATCAAATTGTTATAATTATTTAATTTATGAATTAGTTGTTATTATAAGTTTTTCATTGTAAGTACTTTAATTTCTTCTGATTTATGTTAATTACTTTACTTATAATTTTTGAACATATTTGAGAAAATTCCAAAATTGAATGAAGCAGAGTGGGTTTAATTTTTTGTATATACGATGTTTCTCTAATATGTTTTAGTGCATGAGGGTGATCCTAAAACAGGCAACTCCCCTTTAATAGCGTTGGAAGGGAATTGAAAAGGGGGGATGTGGATGGTAGAGTAAGGTAATTATCACATTTTTTGAAAATTATATGAATGTGACTGCCATCACATGCGGAATATATTCCCTGAATGATGTTTTGCGGCGTTATATAGTTTTTTCAATCCGTCCAAGAAGTTTGTCAAAATTGTCAACACTCATACGAAAATAATTGAAATTATATATATATATATATATATATATATATATATAAACTGTTATCTGTTTTAAAGGAACTTAATAAGTGAATATTAATAGTACCCTAAAACAAACCACTCCTTAAAATCATTACAAAAATTTTGCGGACTAATTAATAAATATGTAAAATACAGAAAAAAGATGTAGCACAAATTGTCGGCACAAGTGGTGCTCGAATAGTGGCTTAAAGGTGGAAAAAATATGGCTGAATATAGAAGGAGACGTGGCAAACTTTACTGCGTGTAGCTAATATTACTAACATACCTTTCCTTACAGACGTTTCAGCACTGAGCCAAACAATATGTATCTATTTATCTATATTTATCTATTTATCTATATGTATTTTATTTCTTGTTGTGTAGTTATGCATTTATTTGAGATTAATGTTTTAGTTGTATTTTTTATGTGTGTTTCTGGTATATATTTGTATGATTGCTTTAGTCCGCGGTGAATGATTTTCTCATGCTATATTTTCTGGTAGTCTCAATATGTTGTTTTTTTGTTATCTGAAAAGTTTATATTTCATTGTTAAGTGAAATATTATTTTTAGAGAAGGTTCTTTCGGTGATGTATGGGGCAGATACGTTTATTAATGTGTTGCAATTTGAATTTTGCTAGTTTTGTGTTTGCTTGTTTTTGCTGTAACTGTTTGTGTGGTTCCAATTAGGAGTTTTTTTCATTGAATATTGTTTTGCTTTCAAAAAAAATATGGACGTGGTAGAAAACTCTTCGGACATTAACGGAAGATAAGATCTGACTTTGAAAATGATGAAAGGAATGGAGACACGCATAAATAATAATGTTGAGCGTAGTTTAAGTGCAATGGAAGAAAGGATGAACGAGAATAGGATTTCAGATTAAAAGGAAATTAAGGATAAGTTTGATGTAATGATAGCAACGAACGTGGAAACTCAGTAATCTGTCGAAGAGTGCCCGATAGAATAGAATACACAGAAATGGTATTGGAAAGAGGAGACAATAAGCGTAAAAAGTTAGGAGATAAACAGGACAATGAAATGAAGGTACAGCTTGAAGGAATTTTGTTAGTAGAAGAAAATAAGAAGAAGTTGGAAACGGAAATACAAATAAAAGGGCAAACTGATCAATTAAAAATGGACTTTGCAGAACGCACCAAAAATAGCGTGGATATAGAAGCAGACATGGTGGAATCCGAGTTTAGAGGCGTTAAAAGACACGTAAAGGCACAACAAGAGGAATACAACAGAACGAACAGATTAATATGGATCGATCAAGAGGAAAGAGTGTGGACAAACTGCACTTTCAAGAAAATCGTGCGGAGGCGAAAGATATTTTTCTTCAAAAGTTAACATCTGTGCAATATTTCGTGTTGTGTTTGATGGGCTTAATAAGCTTATTGAATCGTTGTGTACAAATATTTATTACCTGCAGAAACTGGATGGTGGACATATACGGGCCTGTGATATCACTAATTTGGAATAATATTTTTTATAATTACTTATACTTAGCAAATATACTAAATTTAATTTTAATGAATAATTTAACGCATCATGTAGCGCAGTGAAGGTAAGAGATTTGTTCTTTAAGGGAAGATGAACTGTCAATGACGTGTGACATATTTGATGCAAAGTAAGGCATAGAACGACACAATTATTCTGATATCAAAATGTGTAAGTGCATTCCCTCTATAAAAAATGAAAAATTGCTTCAGCCAGGAAAATGTTTTTTAATATGTAATATATCATAATTAAATTAAAGTTTTTCTTTATCTTCAGTCAAGATAATGACATTTTTCATATGTTTTCTACATTTCGCAATCAATTTAATTTTTTTATGACATTTTAATGTATGCGTTTCTTTAAATTAAGTTTATATTTTTTTACGTAGAAATTTTGATTGATAGCATTATGTTGTTGGTATGCTCAGTGTTAATTTAGTAAAATTGTCAGAGATTAGATATGTTTGTATTTAATTGGGCTAGTATGTTTTTCTTGTATTGTTATTTGTGTGGCGCTTATTCATGTTAATGCTTTAACTTCAGTCAATGGGCTTGGCTGCTTATCCTATTGTTGATTGACGTGGTTATGAGTGGTACTCTAACTAACCAGCTGACAGTGATTGGTTTTGATGGTGATGTGATGACCGGAAAATTGCGTCCGACATCAGACTGAGTTCCGATGCTATGAAGTTTTGTGTCTGGGGCATCTGTAATGAGCAACTAGAAAATATCCGATTCATTCAAATATTTCGGGCCTTGTCACAATAGATAGCATGGTCATGTGAATTTTGTCGGCCTTATACCTGAGGGACAAATAAGTTTGGGGAAAGCCGAAAGCGGAAGAGAGGGGGTAGTAACTGGAGAGACGAGCGTGGAGACGAACGAGGAGCGTGGAACTTGGGGGAGTAGATCCAGATTGATAGCCAGGACCATCACTTCAGTAGTTTCATTCTTGTTCCTATGAATTGCAACCCACAATATTTGTGCCACTGTTTTAAATAGCCACCCACCCCACAGACACCCTGACATTATTTGCTCATGATTGTTTAAATTCTGTAAATATTTGTGTTACAACAATGATAATAGTTTTAAAGGAACTTAATAAGTGAACATTAATAGTACTTAAAAACAAACCACTCCTTAAAATCATTAATAAAACTATTGCGGACTAATTAATAACTATATAAAATAAAGAACAAAGGAGGTAGTACAACTTTTTTGTTTGGAGTTTTTAGAAATTTATTGTACGTGAAGAGATAAGGAAAATCACGCTATGCTCTTTCTGTTGTGTTCTAAAAAGTATTATTACAAATAAAATTTAATTCTAACTAAATTGGCTGCGTTATTAATTTATTTTAGTTGGTGTGTTGCCACAAGGAACGTTTCAATCGGAGTATGTTTCCTTTGTCATTTACACGGAATCAATCACCAGTTTTCCTTTTTCCTAGGTTGAGTTGTTATTTTCATTCAACAGATGCTATGTGTCATCAAATTTCTGGAAATGAGCACAGAGCAATTTTGTGGTGATTGGTCTGACGCAACCCTCTATGTTAACCTATCTTGCGCAAACCTTCTCATGTCCGCAATCATCCCTCATCCTCCATAAACTGCTTAGCACTATCCATCCTTCGCCTCCCTCTTCTGCTCTTACCCTAAACACGTCATTCTAATGCTAATTTTACAAGACCCTCGTGTCTCAAAGCGGGGACTTTTAATCTATCCTTTCTCTTGGTCAAATCCTCCATTTTGTTCTCTCTTCTCTTATTCTGCTCAGAACTCAATTGTTAGTTACTCTATCCACCCATCTCATTCTCCTATGGCTCCATATTTCCAAAGATTCTTTTATTTTCCTTTCTGAACATTCTACCTCTTACTTTTCGCACCTGTTTCACGCCACACTTAATACGCAACATATATTTAAATTGTTGAATTAACCTAGGGGTTATTATTTTAGCAATGATTTCCTTATATTTACTCTTATATTAGCCGTAAGTAAAATCCTTCTTTTCGAAAGAATTCCTTGCCCGTACTATCCTAATCTTTAATTATGCTATATTTCTATCTTCCCTAGTTATTATGCTTTCCAGGAAGTACAATTCGTTAACTTTTCGTTTAACTTTCTGCAAAATATCCCTTCCTAATCAAACATAATTTTTTATTCCACTGTTTCCCATAGTACGTCCCCTATATTCATACTCATATTGAACTCTTTTTCCAGGACCAAGTTCATACCATTTATTATGGTTTCCCCTAGTACTACAATATTATCGGCAAAGCGTAGGGTGTTTATTTCTTCTTCTTGCAGAACGATTCATTTACTATATTACGTTTTAAGTTTATTCATCGCCTTTTCTATATATAAGTTAAACAGCATGGGCGACAGACTGCATCCTTGTCTTAAAGCAGTTTAACTGTGAAGAACTTACTGACAAACGGAATTAATGATATATTCCATAGTGAGGACAGAACCTGACTGTGTAAGAATTACGCCACAATTGCAGTAACTTTAGACGTCAGGCTTTTCATCAGAGAGAGAGAGAGAGAGAGAGAGAGAGAGAGGGGGGGGGGAGAATGAACAAAATCTCTCAGTCCCAATCCACGCAGTTGGGATTAAGCAAAAAAAGCCGCCGAGTTGCAAACTGACGTGAGACTTTCAATCAGAACCCACTAGAAAAGCTCGTCTCTTTTTTTTATCCGGGGAGAACGGACAAAGTGACCGAGAGTCATGCGTACAATGCTTTGATGAATTGGAATGGAAAGGCTCGGTGAAACCTGAAACAGACGAGAAACTCAACCAAAAGGTGGGCTTTACATTTTATTGTGATATCTAGAGAAGAGAAAATGTTTATATCATGATAACTTACGAATTGCTGATACATTTTCTACCAGAGATAAACAAAAAACTGTTTTTGAAAACAAATTTCTCGTCAATAGATATTACAAACATAGTTCTCCGATTTCAAGCAGTGCCAAGGTTTACGATAACTACGTTTCGACATAATCACACATAATCAAACTGATTACTTGTCCTCGAAACTGCGTTATCAGATTATAATAGCATCATTTTGCCTACAGTTAAACGTAGTCTTAAATTCTAACCATTAATAATTATGAACTATCTACTTACCAACCCCAACTAACCAAATATGTCATCTAGAATTGTTCTGCGATGGGAACCGATAAAATATAATTTATTTATTCATCAAGTTACTTTTTGGGATATATTTAAAATTATTTTAACCAAAGAATATTTAAAATGATTTATTCTGCTCCCAAACACATAACATAACGTTACAGTTAAGTTCCATCTATAACAATTCTATTCTGTCTGGCTTCCACATAGAAGCATCGGCTTTATTAGTATTTATATAATCTGATTTTGTGTCAACAGATTTGATTTCATTTGTTTTATCATTCCAAAATAAAAGTTATGGGAACTTTATATTCTTTTATTTATTTCTGTTTTGTTCTCATTTGTTCCAATTACCAGAGATCCTAAGTCATTAAGTTTTTCAAATATATTTTTTCCTATTATTATGCTAACTTGATTATGAATAATTCTAGGTTTATTCTATTACTGACTGATCAAGATTAGCACCCTGATACAGTTCTTGTAAACATTCCCATCTTTCCTCAATTTATTTCTTATCTAGAATTGGCATTTCACCTGATTTCCTGTTTTTCTTACTAGTATTTTCATTCTCCCGGAATGTTTTTTTTTTTTGATTTTACGTCTTACCATTCAGATTCTGCTGGAATATTACCTACATCCATTTTCCAAACACGTTCGTAAACAAAATAATATACTGCGGTATCGCCGTTTCAATTAATTGCCCAGTCGATTCCAATCTTTTCATTAATATTTTTAAAAAATGGTATGAGCAACAATTCTTAACGTCCGCCGTCTTTGGAATCCTTCGCCAACTTCTTTATCTTGTTTAAAATAAATGCTTATACTCTTTGATTTTTACTTGAAAAAGATGAGTCTTGCTGTGCTCAGTAATGTAAGTACTAAACCTCCACAAACGTTATCCAAAAACACGCATGTAGAGTAGGAATAAATATAAAGTATATCTCTTCCTCTTTCCCTCTTCAAACCAGAAAATATTTTAATGACGTTGCTCTTTGTACGTACAACAATTTTATTAAAAAGTCACAGTCTGCCCGGAATGGCCGGGGTTGGGCGTTTGACACAATATTAAATTAATAAAGTTTTAGATGGGTGACATTTGTGACGCAATTTACAGACCTGTTCTGCAATGCACGTTGAATTGTCGTACGTGAGGATGTAAAAAAGGGAATATTGGTTTATATAAATTTTATGAAGTGGTAAAAAATAAAGTATAATTTTACTTCTGATATGATACCAAATAAAGGGGATATGAAGGCAAATTTATGTGAGGGTAAAATTAATTAAATGGATTTGTTTTAAAAAAAAGTTTAACGCAGTGAATTATATCAGTATTATACAAACAGGGGCTCAACTAGTTAAAAGTTTCTTTTGTACCAATAAATCAAATTAAAAAGTGGCTATATAATCTGAAGGACAAACATCATAATAGAGATAAGATGGACGAAGTGAAATGCGCACAATATTTCGACTCTAAATATACACAGTTTGGACACACTGATATGAGTGTAAACAAAAGGATGTATTACCATAGAAATAATTTAAAATATTTTAGTAAACGTAACGCTTCTGTTTCGAGACACGGGAAGTTTTATGAACACGAAATAGATTTGCTTAATATTTTATGTAATGAAAGACATAAACGGAAGAGAAAATTGTTAGAAGCAATATGTTTAACTAAAAATATTGACATTACTATGAATACGGGAAATGAAATTGTAAGCGGAGAATGCTGAAGAGAGAAGAAGGAAGCCAAAGGGTTGACTAAGGCCCCAGGGATATAGTTCAAGGATCCTACTAGGTGATTAACCTGAAAGAGATGCAGAGTAAACCCTAAAAAACTGCATCAGGTAGGGTAGTTTTGAACTTTAATTTCTCTAAGTGCTTTCTTACTCTGCTATCCTTGCTAACGTGTTCGTTTGGTTTCGTCTCTGATATCTTTCTGTTTTGTTTTTATGCTATCCTTGCAGACGTCATTGCCTATCGGAAAACCTAACTTGTTTATTTGATTTTCTTCTCTGATATTCTTCTCGCTGGTTTGCTACTCATCTATCTTTCTCTCTGTTTACTCAAGTAATTGAATGCCTGAAGAAACTGCATAATGATATTTCTTCTTGTCTTACGCTTTACTGAATGATGGGAGAGAAGTTTTCTGTGGGGTCGCAGCATTCTCCTCTCCGTTCATCGACCAGTTTGGGAGGCAGCGGAAGACTCTTATCGTTTTCCCGAGGCTTGGAACCCTAGAATATACACCTCCTAAATAAGATCAAGGAGCTTTGGCTTGTGAGAAACTTATAAACCAGAGAGAGAACTAGGCATTCCAGAAGGTAAGAATGTAAGGACCACCATTCCCACACCGGAGGGAACTCAGCTCCCACAGATAATTCTTATTGTTCTTTTTAATTAGAAAAATGAAATAGGAAGTGCGGAAATGTTGTCCAAAGTTAATCTACCAACTATAACAGTTATCCTAACTATGTAGGCCCTGACGCTGTTGTTGATAGGTGAAAAAGAGGAACATGGTATTTACAGTCGCCATTGGAATGTGAATGTTCTGAAAGAAAAGATTGAGTCTGACATAATTAACAAGATAGGCAATTAAAAGAGTTTATTGTAGTTTTAAGGTATAAATGATGGGATTTAGTGGAAAACATATTCCTAAAACGATGTTATTAAATAGAGTATCTAAATAATTATTTTATTTTGTGCAAAAAACAATTGATAATGGACGGTTCTGAAAACTAATTCTTAATATTGGGGACTAAAATCATTATATTATCAATTTAATAATCTCCTTATATTGTTCTATGTGAAGGTTCATTATGAAAGAATATTGTTCGATATTGTTCGATATAAGTATTAATTGAATTTTTAAGTATAAAGTAGCGAAGATTGAGAGCTACACAATGCACCAGTTTGTCGGATCCTGCCAGAGTCTCTAATCGCGTGCGAAACCAGAAAAATGGGAAAATATCTGAAATGTGGTTGCCTCAACCAAAATCAGTTCGCGGTCTGGAGAAGATCGACCGAAAATTCGATATTTCTTACAGCGTTGATGCTGGGACGAAAAGCCATTCTGGCCTCTCCCGGTGAAGAAGAAAGAGGTGGAGGTCATTCTGGTCTCTCCAGTTGAAAGAGTCGGAGGAGATTAACATGACCCGATGCTGAGGAGAACGCTCTGGTGCGTTCTGACCTCTCCTGTCGTGATCCAGAGAAAGTGGAAGAGAGAGCTACACTTTAAGGTTTGTCAATCTTTGTCTCCTAGGGAGGAAATTTCGTCCACGTTTTAACCAGAGATTTAAGATGCTGTATTGGTTCACCGAAAAGCCAAAAGTTTCTGTAATTTTGCAAATATTTTTCTTAGTTAATAAATACTCCTATTAGATCTTTAAATATCCTTGAATTGTTATTTCAATACACCTCCACCTCCTGCGCTCCTGTCACCACGTTTCCGTAGCTGTGTACTGCACAGATCATCAAACACTGGTGAGAAGCAACGGGAAACAATTTGGAGAAAATTTCTCAAAATCGAGAAAACTGTTGTCCTCTAGTCATCTTCAGCCTGAGGAAAGCCTCAGCTCACTTATTAGTTTCAAAACTTATAACAAAACAAAATTTTTTAATAAAAGATTGCAGGAAAACGTGAAGTACATTTCAACATTCAATTTCTAGTTACTACTAAAACCACCCGTTTTATTTTTATTTTTACGGTAACTTATATCCGAGGATATTACAAGATTTTAAAAATGATATATAGAATTTATTCCGCGAATAAATAATCAACATGGTTTCAAGATGTAATTGAATGTCCGGTGACAATTTTATAGTGAGAGAAATGACTGAGCTGGGAATATAAGTTGTTATTGCGGTTATTAATGTTTGTTTGGATTATTTTTTGGCGGTGAATATTATCTGAATTTAGAGCAGTAGGGGGTATCAGGAAACAGAGAATTAGAAGAAGAGTTTTTTATTTGTTTTTTTTACACCTGAATGAGAGGGTGGAACGATGTAGTCGTTTGACAGTTTTCGTTTGAGTTTGTGTGGAGGAGGAGGTGTATTGCTGTGGAAGAGGTCTATGGTACCATTGCTGTGATTGATAATGCTTTTGCTGAATTTAGATATCTGGGATACACTATAGACAATGATTCTAAAATAAGTACCACAATAAAAGACCGAAACAAAACATACGTTGCAAACTCAAAACTGTTATAAAGTAAAATATTGCTCAAGAATGGTAAAATACAGGTATATAAAACACTACTAAGACCACTGGTAATATATGGGGCAGAATCCTGGGCATTTACAAGAAAATATTAGGATGCTCTGAGGAAATTTGAACGGAAGATAAGAAGGAGAATACGCGGACTCGTCATGGAACATAGAGCATGGACAATTCGATATAATTACTAGATTAACCAAAGCATAGAGAGAAAATATTGTCACGTTTCTTAGGGATCGTTAGATTCAATAACACACACACGTAGAGGTTATAGACGTTTAATCAACGGCGAAGTGCTGTACAAAGCTCGTACTGCTTAAGACTGACTCCGATTTGGAATCCAGTCCTATTTATACATACATGGAATATTCTAGAAGCAGAACAGAAAATACTAGAAATTAAAGGCAAACAATGTAAATAAATTAAACAAATAAAAATGGTTGCGTCGGCTGGGACTCGAACCCGAGTCTACGTGTCTGCAGTCCGGCTCGCTACCACTCTGCCATCACTGCAGGTCTTCAGATGTGGCAATATATAATACGATACACAAAATCTTTAAGGCTGCAATGGATTCAAAGTTTGAATATTTTCAACAAGGAAGGAAGGTAGGCCAAGAACGAGAAGGATGTAGGATGTGATAGAGAAATTGAAGATTATGAAAGTGAGAGAATGGAGAGAAAGGATCAAGGATAGAGAGGCATGGAGGCGTATTGTGAAGGAGACCGAGGCTCACACAGGGCTGTAGTGCCGTGCAGGAAGGAAGGATGGAGCTTTTGATTAAGGAGGATCTGCATGATTTTATTGTGGTGAAGATCAGTGGAATTTGGATGACATTGTGGATTACTGAGTTTGGAAGTTACCATGGGGAGTTGGAAATGATTCTGTTTTGCTTTATTAGAATTTTTTTATATAAAACCACACGGTGGTGAGTAATTTTTTTTACACCTCTGTGTCGTAATATACTTTGTTTCGCTTCATATGTGGTGTTCTGTTTTTAGTTTGTTAGGAAAAGAGACGAGGAAGGAACAACGGCGTCCATAAAAGTTCGCACTTGAACAATATTACCGTAATATTGAAAGCGGCCGTGACGTTTTTGCTTTTAATATAAGAACTTTTCTTGGAGGGCGGCGAAACGTCCTGTGCGGACTCAAAGCTCATTTCCGGCACGTTATTACTTTGATGTCTACTGAGACGGGGATATTGGAAACAGACGCACTTGAGGGAAATGGCTTGGAGCCAACGCTTTTAAGAAACTGTACGTACACCTGCTTGCAGCAGCAACGTTGCTTTTAAATTTGGCATCTGCGCACCTGGTTCACCGAGGAAATCGTTAGGATCCAATATTTTCGGTTACAGAAACTTTTTAACTTCGTAAATATCGTAGTTGTTTTGATTTCTATAAGTCATTTATAAGAATATTTTAATTTTTAATTTTTAGACTATTTATCACTTAAGATATTAGCTGCTAAATATAATTGCTTTCTGTCAGTTTCCTGAATTGTAATATGCTCATTGAATCGCATATACCACATAGAAAAAATAATTTCAAAAAATTTAAATTAAATTAATTTGACTTAGTTATTGATTTTAAATCCAGCGTTAATATTTTAAACTTAATTTACATTATAGAAAAATATATTTTACATAAAATTTAATAACAGAACGCATTAAAATATATTTAAATTTAATTAAATTTTAATGTAATAAAAAGAAATATTATATTAAAAATTGGATACCCGTTTTTACCGCCATCATTTAATGACATAATTAATTATAATTAAATGTCAGTTATATTTCTTCAGGAGCTTTCGGCTCAATGAGCCATATTCAGTTGTAATATTTTTGATATATCAGTAATGGTAACGGAGACTGGGATTAAGTGTGTTTAAGAATCGATACGCTGGCCACTTGTCACTCCAAATTCAGACGTGACGTGACGTGACAGTCCGCGGTCGACCCGGTAGGTCAAGGCCCTCAATGGGTTGCAGAGAAAAGGAAAAAAAGGAAGGATTTATAGTTACGATACAAAAATTTTAATGTAATCATAATTTGAATTTAAAAAAATGCTTTGGCCGTCTTTTTACTTGTTGTAAATTTTAAACTCAGAAAAGTTTGATGTTTACTTGTATTTCCACAAAACTACCACATCGCACATACTCCCTAATCTACACTGCTTATTTCGTCCTTGGCATTCCTCTAATATTAATTTTACAAGACCATCATGTCCCAAAACGTGGCCTGTTAAGATATTCCTTCTCGTGGCCAAAGTCGCCCATATTGTCCTCTTTTCTCTTATTCTGCTGAGAACTTCATGTTTAGTTTCTCTATTCACCCATCTTATTTTCAGTATTCTTCTGTTACACCACATTTCAAAAGCTTCTATTCTCCTCCTTTCTGCAATTCCTACCGTCCACGTTCTGACCCATATAGCTCCAAACTCCATACGATAATTTTTAGTAACGATTTCATAATATTCATGCTTAAATTAGCCTCCGTATATTTATTTTTTGCCTGCACTCTTCTGCTCCAGTTATTATGCTGCACTAGTAGCAGAACTTTCTTCAAAATATCTCTTTCCAATTAAACACCTGTTTCTCCAATACTACCTTCGTTTTCCCTATATTAATTCTGACGTCGAACTATTCCTCCAGGACCGCATTCAAGCGATTTATTATAATTACCAAGTTTTCTTCTGATTCCCCTAATACTATAATATCATCGGCAAACCTTGGGGTATTCTTTTCTTATCTCCTTGCATTGTGATTATTTTTCCACATTCAATTTAATTTTCATCATCACCTGTTCTGTATATAAGTTAAATGGCATGGGCGACAGACTGCATCTTTGTCTTACTCCTTATATGACTTCTTCTGTCTTTTCTTGGCCTTCAATTCAAATGTTTTCTGGCTCCCATCTCGATATTTTATTACTGTAACGACCCGTTCCTTTTGGCATACATATTTGTTTTTGTTTGTAATTTTGTCGAAATGTTTCTCGCAGCCGATCCACATTTCTAATGACGTCTTACGTTACGTAAGGTGATTGTTGGGATGAGGCTGTGGTATCAGTTATTGTTACCATAAAATTTTGAGTTAAATTAAATAAAATTAAATTATCATTCCTTTCATAATCGTTCCTTCTCGCAGGGATATTATTTATGGATTTCTAAATTCGTTTAACGATTTTTTTTTCGTTTTTATCAATGGGTCTTTATCGCAGAATGCTTGTTGTTGCTTTGGAAAATAATTGAGAAACGGTGGGGGGAGGGATTATTGGACAGAGAGACTGACGAGGAGCGAGTTGAGATTACAATGTGGCTGGACGGCAGTGATTCTTAAGGACCAAATATCGATTCAGTATTTGAGGCATATTACAAACGAGATTGACTTTTCGTGACTGCTGACTCCAGGTGACAACAACTGGTATACGTTGGAATAGTCCGTACGCAGAAGTGCAGAGAATCCTCGTTTCATGGTTCCGGAGTCGTCCATCGGATTGGCCAACAAACAAGTATTGTGAATGAAAAGAAAAAGAAATATCTCCATCTGTCATTGTAAAAAAAAGACTGTCGACCGATATATTTGTTGAGGCCAAACACTTTATTCAAAATTAATAACACTTGTATTTCTCTTTGTAAATTTGTGTAATTTCTTTCGTTACATTCCCATCGTTCCTGTATTATCAGTATATTTGAGTTATTATACATGTGTATTTAATTCCGCTCCAAGAAGCGGTGGCGCCCTAAGAATTTCGTTTGGATGTTGATTTGTTATTTTTTTATTTATTTTTCATCACTTTAACCTTACCGGAGACCCCCACGCTCAAACCGGCGAATTAGTTTGGCTAATATCCCGATTATTCTTCGCTACACAATTTAGGCTGGTGGCGGAGAGTAGGGATAGTCACCTACGTTCTTTACAGTTGGAACAAAAAAAAAGGGGAGGTGACATTACTCTCCTCTTCAAAATCTATCTATATTGTTGCGGTATTAAGTCATAAGACTGGTATGATGCAACGCTCCATGCCATTTCATTTCCTCATAACTTGCCTAATCTTTTAATCGAATTCTGTCCTTGACCTCACTCTTCCGTTCTCACCCTACACTCTTCTAAGACTCTCATGTCTTAAAACGTGGCCTATTACGCTATGCCTTCTCTTGCTCAACGTCCTCCATGATGTTCGCTCTTCCCCTATTTTGTTTAGAACTTTCCAGTTAGTGATTCTTTCCACCCATCAGATTTTAAGTATTCTCCTAAAACATCACATTTCAAAGGCTTCCATTATTTTCCTTTCCGCAACTCCTATCGTTCACATTTCACTCCCATATAACGTCACGTTCCATACGAATAATTTTAGCAACGATTTCCTAATATTCATAATTATTTTACCCGTAATTAATTCCTATTTTTTGCGATAGCCTTCCTTACCTGTGATACACTACTCTCTATGTCTACTATACGTCTACCATCCCTAGTTATTGTGTATCCCAAGTAGCAGAATTCCCTAAATTCCATCAAAGTATGCCTTCCCAATCTAACACCATTTTTTATTCCACTCCCTTACCTTGGTTTCTTCTCTATTAATCTTCATATTGAACTCTTTCTTCAGGACCCTGTTCATGCCATTTATTATGGTTTCCAGGTCTTCTTCTGACTCCCCGAATACTACAATATCATCGGAAAAGCGTAGGGTTTTTATTCCTACCTATAGTATCAGAATAATTTCTACGTATACATGACATAATTTTTGCAACCCTATTAAGATAGTCATGTTTAAATGACTGATTGTTATTGTCTTCTACGCAATTTCACTAATGCGCATCTAAGAGCTTGATGAAATATCGGTAGTGATGACGTGGCAAGTACATGAGATACCACGGGTTTCAATTGCTGAAGGGGTCAGGCCGAGTCGGGGGAAGAAGTTCTCCGTGTTTAATTCGTTTATGCGCGCAATGCCTATAACTTGATCGCCTAATTGCCGCTGGGGTTGCTGAGTTGTTCAGCACAGAGTGTCGTAAAGCTGGGAGGAACACGAGGCTACACGAGCCTCGATGTCGCCCTAAACCACACCTCAGGCTCTTTAAATCTCTCCTCTCAACTCCTCTCTGAAAGGATTCTCTTACAGCGAGGGCTACAAAAACTGGAAAAGGTAAACAGTCTCTCTTCCGATCTGAATGGCTCCACTAGACGTTATTTTACCGAGATAGTCCCATGGCAGACGGAATTTCTCGTTGCAACATTGTTCCATCGTACTTTCATGTGGCCCGTAGTATGAATTTCCTTAAAAATTTAAGAAACAATTCCTTAAGCTGCGATTTCACAGTTATGACGTTAAACTTTTTTTAAAGGGATTAAAAATTTCATATTGACAAGTGAAGTTTTCCCGCTATTCCCCTCTTCGATTTGTTATGACGTGACTTTTCTGATCGTAAACACAGCAGCTTTGACAACGTGATGAAAATAATTTTTTTAACCTATGGTTTTAGTGTCTTTTTTAAATGCATGTAGAAATTTCCCTAAAATCAATTACTTTCACTAATATTTTTTTCTGTCTCAAAATAGAGTGATAGTGAAATAAACCTACAGGAGGGTTGAGAGTGGTTGCGTTACATAATAAATAGATCAGTTTTCAAAAACTGTATTAATAAAATAAATATTAAATTTAAGAACAGTGCTAAATACTTAATTAAATAAAAAAAATTAAGGGTTAATTAAAATACCTTATCAGGGTCAATTTCTCTGCAATATTTTTCCGTATAGCATACTAAAATTTAGGTTTCCTCTAAAATCCTTTACAGTTTCACCATGTACATACATAGTCATTGTAAAAAATATAATACACTGATTTATTTCTTAAGTATGGAAAACTATTAAAAAGTCTTTCGAACACTTACGTTATGTATTTACATGAAAACATATCAAGAATAGATTATTTTGCAAATATTGTGAAAAATTGAAGAAGTTTGAGGGGCACATGTATACTAAATAAATAACCGACCAGGTTATCTGACACCGTTTTTAAACGTTTCGTAACCACATTTGGTTGTTAAGTTTAGAAATTCTGATGAAAGTCTTTTCCTCAAAAGATGCCCTTGGATGAGGTCAAGTTTGGATTCTCATAAATTGCGAGTTTATTTTATCTAAATTTCCCTTAAGAAGGCCAGAAATTCTAAATTTAGCTTATAGGCTGTTTACTTGAGCTTCAATTCTACTTCCTTTGACGTAAGTAAGCAATTTGTTTCGAAAACTTGGCCATTAATTTATTTCATTTAATACGTAAAATTTCCAACCACTAACAGACTTAATTTTTCTTTTTAGCAATTTCAAAAGAAACAAAAACAACGCTTCGGTACTTATTTGAACCTTCTTCAGGTTATTATCCTAATAATCAATACATCAAAAGTCAATTTTAAATACACAATATTTATGAACACAACCACAAGTTTTATAATATTTTGAAAACGTCTCCCCGAGGTTACACGACAAATGTATTACTTGTACAGAAACGTTGTTTTCCACTTTGTAAATTGTAAAAGATAACATTAAAGTCGGAAAGTGGTCCGAAATTTTACTTATTATTACAAAAACAGATATGAAAATACAACCTTACTTCATTTAAAATGTATTGCAGCCGATTTGCATACTTGATAGGATTACGCATAAATATGAATTTTATCATCCCATCAATAAAGCGTACATATTCAAAAACGAAGTAAACTAAATATGATACAAAGAATGAACAATAGTCTAAAAAGAATTATTTAATTTGAAAACGTTTAGTCCCTAAACTTCCAGGATCTCCTCAGTTCTGTGATTAAACACTTCAAAATATCTTGTCGCTGCGACAAAGAAAGAGCCTAGGAAGTCCCGAAATGTTTTCAAATTAAATTTATTTATTTATGACTTTATGCCATTATTTTATTTTTGTCATTCAGTCAGATTGATTTAATTACTTAATTTATAACTAAATAAACTCAAGTTTGCATATAAAAAATTTTATGAACACGAGAAGTAAATGTAATTAATCTAAGGTGTGATTTAAAAATTTAACCACAAATGAACCCATCTTAATTTGTTTTGAATTTTCATACCTTTATTTTAACATCCTTTCAAACAAATTAGTATATTATATGATTTTTTTGTTTTTATCTGTGTTTGTATCTACGTATTAATTTATTGTTAATTTTGTGTTATTACTTTTCTATGTTTTTACGTGTCGTTTTTCTAAGATAGTAGTATTTAAATTTGAATTTTCCTTCCAATATAGGCTTATTTGCAGTAATAAATTGAATCGCATTGAAATTCATTTTTATTGAGGACGGTAATGTATACTTCATAAAGAAAAATATTATCCTGGTTCAATAAGGAAGACCTATTGATGAATATGCAAGGTGGTTGGCTATATAGTTTCTCTTTTTTGTGACCGACTGTGTTGTAAGCCGCCCGAAGTAGTTGAGCGTAGGGATAAAAGAAAATTGGGGCGACAGATGGAATGTGGAGGGTTCTTTTCCTTCCAAGTCTCACAATGGAATTCCCTTCTCCTCCACTCAATGCGTCATCACTTTTCCATCTCTCTTTTCACTTTCATTCTTGCTAACAGAACTCCTGAAGGTTTCATAAGTCTAAATTGCGTTCATATTTTCACCGCCACCCTTGGTTCTATTTTAATATATGAAGATTAAGAACGTAATTAAATTGAATTTGAGAAATGCGCTATCAATTCTATTTCAAATTGTTTTTTAAAAAATTTTTCAGTAGATTAACTCAAGGCTTTAGAATCTAAACTCATACATCAAAATCTTTTGACCTTCTTTTTCTGCAATCGATGTACATAGTTACCGTTGTTAATTTCACTGTTCAAAATGCCATCTTAATTTATTGGCCAAGAATGAAATCAAGTGATTAAATTTTTTTATATTTTGTTAATTAATCCGTTTCTTTTCTCGCAGTATGTTGACAGCACTTCTATTTCTGATTACACTCGCTATACGACACAACGTTTTAAAGAAATACGTATACCAACATTTCAAGAAACATTCGAACAATCTTTATTAGTTAATCTGATATAAACGACAATTCATGAAACTATTTACTATTATTTGTTGGGTTAGTCTTCGAGTTTGACAACACAGGTATAAATTCGTTAAATATCAATGGGTAAAAAATTCAAATGAGGAACTGAACCAAAATGTTGTAGTATGTTCCATCTTTGCCAGTAGCATTGTTTGAAATGATGATCTAGCACGTGTTCGTCTCTGGATGCTGAACGGCTCAGGATCCATGTAATGTTACACATCACGGGTTAGAGTATGGGAACGCTCGTGGATTACGTGACTTCGTGAAGTCAATTTGCAATCTCGTCGATATACTGGGTTCATGAGTACAATAAAAATATGAAATTAAAGTATTATCTACAACATAAACCAACTGTTAATACAGTAGTGCCCGTGAAGTTCAAAATAGTTTAGTATCTAACGATAAAAATTATACTAAATCCTGTATAATACACCTTGTCAACATTTTGTAATCTTATAGCAAGAAATTTTTAAAAGAAGGAAAATGGAACGATTCAATTGAAAGTTACATTGAAGCTTAAATTTTTATTTCACTTTTATTGTTAGTACCTACAACACATCATGTTTATTTATTTATATTCTTTTATGAATACTCAATATACTTTTTGTAGAAAGTACTAAGGCAGAAAAGTTTTCAAATTAATTTTTTTCATTTGTGACTTTCGGCCATGATTTACGTTTTATAGTTTCCTTCGTACCTAACCAAACTCGACTCATAAGCAAAATATACATTATCCACTACTACACCGTACGCTTTTTTATTCATATAAAAATCTTGGCCATATGTTTATTAGTTCAGAATAAATTGTCTATAAATGTCAACACACAACATTAATATACTGTTATAAGTTTACAGTCCCTTCTATGGACGTTGTTTGTTTTATTTACAAATCCTTATAACATTACCTCACATTACGTCTCAGCCTTATGCCTCCAATTTCACCACGTTAATAGAATACTGATAAACACGTGAAATTAATTTTAAAAAATACAGATTACAAGCAGTCGAAATTGATGGAAACTGTAAGGTATTGAGATTAGAACGCATTTATAATAAAAAATGATAAAGTGGATATGGAAGAAAATGAAATGTTAACTTGGTACGGGAAAGTTAAAAGAAAGTAATGAAGTAGATGGTTAATTAAAATGGGAAAAAGGGACTTAGAAATAGGGGAAGGGAAAGAAGGACAAGGAAACAAGGAGTTGAGGGGGCAACGGAAAGTAGACAAAAACATGACGAAACTCTCCTTTTCATCGCTGTAATTTACTCGGGTTACCACTTGTCAGGCAGGGATTTTCGAAAACCAACACCACAACTAAAATATTAACAAAAATTTATTCTCCTGAATAAAAGAAAAAAGGAATCTTTTGCAAGTTCATAGAAACTAGTACAAGCTGGTACACAATTTCAGGCCTTTCCGAGGCCGACGTCCGAATCCAGAAGAATGTTCTTCTCGTAGTCGTGCTCACTTCACATGCTCACACCCCTCCACCTTTCCTCCTACGTCTCGGCTTTCGTCTGCCACGTCTAATATCATGGCGACGGACTAGAGGATAAGATTCATAGAAAGGAATACAACGGCGGACGTGTGATGCGAGTGTAACACCTTCATATATACACATAACTTGGGATGCTAGAATAGGAAGGGAAATTTTGGAGGACGTTAAGGAATTCTGCTACTTGGCAGCATAATAACTAGAGATGATGTAATTATTATAGATATAAAGCGTAGGATAGTACAGGCAAGGAAAGCTTTCGCGAAAAAGAGGAATTAACTGACGAATAATATAAGTGTGAATATTAGGAAAACATTACTAAAAATGTTCGTATGGATCGTGACGTTATATAGATGTGAAACGTGGACGAAAGGAGTTAGAAAAGAATAGAAACTTTTGAATTGTGGTGCTATAGCCGAATGATGAAATTAAGATGGGCTGGATAAGATCATTAACCAGGAAGTTATAAACAGAATAGGCGAAGAGCGAACAAGATTGAGGACGTAGACCAAGTGTGGGAATAGATTAATAGGCCATGCTTTAAGACACGAGAATCTTGTAAAATTAGCATTATAGGAAAAAGTGTGGGGTAAGAACAGAAGAGGGAGGTCTAGGATGGAATACGCTAAGCTGATAAGGGGTGATTAGGAATGTGCTAGTTATGCGCAAGATTGTTAGCACGGAGGGTTGCATCCGACCGGTCTTAGGACTGAATACCACAGCAACCGATATATATATATATATATATATATATATATATATATACATGTATTTTTATCATATCTTCATAATTGGTTCTAAAAAAATTAACACATCTAGAGCATTTTAAAGAAATTGTTATACATTCCCGGGTCATTCATATTCCCCGTTGCTCGCCAAAGATCATCTCATTAGTATGTTCTTATTTGATTTAGTCAAAGACTCTCTTTATCATTCTGCGATATGCAATAAAAGTCGACTAACAAACAGGCACAAAACAAAAATCAAAGTGCAACAAATTTAAAACTGACATAATCTAATAAATAAATGTGGCTTTAACCGTCCTGTCCCTAATCCGTCTATAATCCTATTAATTATTCAATAGGATTGGTATTTTGAATGTGTTTCAGATCAAATCATTATTTTGGTCCATCACTCATTATTATTGCTAACTGTATCATATTTCGTCGTAGTGCGGATCTTGATAATATGTTTGTTGTTCATAAGGGAGCGAAATGTTCTGAAAGTGTTTTCGGAGGAATTTAAAGGAAAAGCCCGGGTGCCTCCGAAAAATTCCAGCCTGCTTTCCTAGAAGCCTCTGCTCTGCTTTATGGTAAGCGAGTGAATGCTTGACGTGCCTCGGTAACCATGAAACTCGCTGACGTGGCTTCTTCCCCGACGTACAAGAGAAATTCCCTCCTAAAAGGTCGCGTGGCGTTTTCATTGGCAAGAGGAGTTCCAAATTATTCCGTGCCAGAGGATCCATAAATGAGAAGTCTCGTAATTAGCATTTATGTTGGAGTAAGTAATGTTGATTCTAGTGCGCGAACCCTTTGATGTATCAAAGGGGAGAAAGTAATTCATGACGAACAGCGAGGTAGTGAGTGAAGCAGTTGCTCATGCGGAAACCTTTGGACACTGTCACAGATGATCTTACAAATTACCCCATCAAACTAATATGGAAAAAGGACGACAGAAAAACTGTGACGCACAATATTAGTCTCGGTAGTGACATATTTCTGGTTACTGGAAGTATATGGTGTCTTTGATTTTAAATTTACCGTGTTCCAAAAGTGAATTAATATTTAAAAAATTAATTTTACAAAGCAAATCTGAAACACTTAAGGATTTATCCTTGTTTTCCAGTGTAATTACTGCTCTTAATAATTAAATAAGAGGACTGCTTTTAAAGAAAGTACCGATAATTATTTAGTAAATGACTGAATATTGTTTAACAGATATTTTATTATCAATCCTTACACACTCACATTACTTATTCACATACTCACCACCGTTATTCAGACGTTTCTAACAGGAAACTAGTTTTTGTATGTATTCATTAATGAAAACTACCGTCTATGATTACACATATATATCCCCATACGTAGTACCGTGGTCAGCACTAGTGACGCGCCAGGTCTGCGGTCACATCACGGCTCATCGTTTACGACCTTTAAGTATTTTATTAACGCTACCTCATCATTCCATCGCTTATAATTGCTTTCCCATACACGTCATAAATAATACACCGCTAGGAAGTTGTTACTTTAAATTAAAATACTGTATGAATTATTTATTTCGTCTTGCGTGAGTAATAATCATTTCGCCATAAACAACTTATAAGTATTTTTGAATTTAAATAGTGAGTGTAACTGTCATTTATTATTTTTACCGTTCTTTTTCATATTCACAGAATATTAAAACTTCATTACGTAACCTAATTAACAAAGCAACTCTGTCAACATTTTCCTTTGAAAGGAACTCCAACGTGTACAGAGTTAGAAAAATAAAGAATTTATTTTTCCTAGTTATTCAATTCAAGTTTCTAGTGTATCAAACTTCATCCGTTTGTATCATTTTACTTAGGTGAAAGTACCCGAAAAGATGTCCGAACATTATTTCTCAAATTTCGGCCATTGCTTGTCCTGACTAGTCACAACGTGAGATTTGCTTCTCTAAAACAAACCGATGAAACTTTTTTGGAGGCATTTTAATTAACCTACTTCTACCGTGAAAGATTCTTATGAAATAATAAAACCTTTTTGAAGAGTTATTGCAACATGTATCCGATTCACATTGACCTCGACTCCTATATTTTAATTAACAATGTATTAAGCACTTACTACAGATATTAACTTCAATATATTTGATTACAATTACTCCGATACACAACTTCTTTCGAACATTTAAATTTTTATAACGTTACATCACTTATACTCATTGAAAATTCCGGTCGTTCTGACAACCCCGAAACACCTTTCTATTTCTCTTTTTAATAGCCCCCCCTCCCTAAGTTTCGTTTTGATCCTTATTTCTTCTTTTTATATTCCTTTGACACCTGTCTTAATCGCTGGGTCACCCAAACAATAACTACGTACAAGTTAAAGACTTTTAAAATATCTCACAATTACCAACGAATGTTTTCTGGCGTTACATTCCCTGCATTAAAGAATCAAATAACTGAACTGACTTCACAGTAGTAAAGACGTTAAATTATTTTGTAAATTTAGTAACGCTCTGACAAAAGAAAAACGCATGTGATATTTCACACCAGCTTTGCCTGGCTTCGTCATGAATCGAGGATGTGATCGCGCATGCGCAAAATCGGGACTGCAGAGCTGCGGTGGCTAAATAGTTTTAAATGTTACTCCTCTCGTAAGTCCTGACTTCTATTTACGTAGAAAATCAGTTGTTGCGAAAAGAATTCTATTTGAAAATAATATTAATTGACATTAAATAGTGTACGTTATCTTTTCCGCTTTACACATATTCTGTTATTTGAATCTATTTGTCACCATTTGTTTAAGATGTATTCCAGATCATTTACCTTTTACCGTCAAAATGTCTAATGCTCTGTTCGTTTAGCTATTTTATCATCACAGATATTTGCGACATGACATTGAGTGAATGATAGAGAATAAAAAAGAATTTTTGTTGAACGAGATATTATTTAATGTTGTTGTGGTACTCAGTCCTAAAACAGGTCTCGTGAAATCCTCCATTTTAACCTATATTGCGCAAGCATTTCTTCAACATCCCATAAACTAAGGTGATGTGAATGGGGAGACAATCAAACACTCGTTGTTATTCCAAAATTTCCCATACTAAACTCCATCACCTTGATTTTTCCTCTATTAATCCTCATATTGTATTCTTCTTCCTGGATCATGATTGTCATTTATTATGGTTTCTGAGTCTTCCTCTTATTCCACTATTACCACCATACCACCATTAAACCTTGGGGTTTTTATTTCATCTCCTTGCCGTTTGGATGGAGTTAGTAAACAGGAATTTATAAGCAGAATAGGGTAAGAGAGAACAATATGGTGGACTTGGGCCAAAAGAAGGGATAGTTTAATAGGCCTCATTTTGCTACATGATGGTCTTGTAAAATTAGGAATAGAGGGAAGTTTGTGGTGTAAGAACAGAATAGGGAGGTCTAGGATGGAATACGGTAAGAAGATTAGGGACGATGTGGTAGTTGTATAGAAGTGAAGAGTCTTGAGCAGGATAAATTAGGATGGGGGGTCACATCAGACCAGTCTAATGACCGAATACCACAACAAAATTTCAAATACACCCTGTTTCGACCAAAATTATTCGCTACATAAAGTGTGCACTACAGATAAACGTAAAGAACAATTTGACGCGTGATATTTCATAGTCCATTTCTGCCAATGATCATCCCAGCATATGAGGAGTGACTTTAAGATCAGCATGTGTTATGCGGTGTCGCAAGCCTTTTAAGCTTTGCGTTAGATGTCGGTCTTAAACGGTATCCCTCATGTAACCCCACAAGTCGTCCCTTTACCGTGGTGGCCACTGTTATAGCGCCAGGTCAGCGCCCGCAATAAGGCCAACTCATTTAGTTTACCTTGTGCACGATTATGAAAATGGAGGGTGACGCCATCTTGTTTTTAATAATGAAATAACCACTATCAGCTTCAAATTGTGACGTGAGCCACAACTTCAGTATTTACAGCCATAAAAGACGGTGGCGCCCCTGTCGTCCAGTTTCTTCAAGTAGCCTGCTGCCACCACGTTTACAAAAAACTTTGATCTGTGTATTCTATTTACAATACCGACCCTTATAAATTTGCACTTGAATATTAGCTAAATTTGTCTCCACTTATGAAGGGAAAAATTATTTACGATAAGGAAAGAGCCGTATGCATGATTCTCGATAACGTTTCTGAAATAAACATATTTATAGAAATAAAAGTAAAATATTTTCATCAGGCTATGATATTTTCAAGTTTAAATCGACACTGTTTTTCCAGCGGTTGAGATAAAATAAAAAATTTCACAGCAGTGGGAAAATATTGGACTTGTTAGACTGTGTAAAGGTTTTTGGTTCTATTATATAAAGCGGAAATTAAAATTTCGTCATGTCGGAACGTGACGTTTCCTATAAAACCATGCATTTAAGTTGTATTCCTCCACAGATTGCGAGATACAGCCTTAACACATTTACCCAAAACCTTTTCTAAGATATCTCTCCGACATGCTGCATAAACTTTCTTGTATTTTTGGAGCTTAGCCAAGTCTCACCTTTCATCAGTGAAAAAAAAGGGAGGGCTGAGTTTCAGTTTATTTTCAGGAACGCCTTTAGCGGGAATAATTTACCGTACATCTCGGTGAATTCCACCCCAGCGAGATATTCGCGTGCTACTTTCGTGATTAACTACTATGTGCTCACATTTCATGCATATTTAATACGTTCATAATGTACGTTACTCATGAGAGAGGAATTTCATCAGTTCACTTAATGTTATTCCCCTCATGACCAGAAGGGAAAATAATACTAAAAAATACGTCTCGCTCTGTAGGCGACAACAACTATTTTAGAATTTTAAAAACTTGTGGTTAATGTTGAGTAAATATATTTATAACATGGAGTATAATTTAGTATTATAATATAAGAAATGTTTATTGGATATTAATAAATTTTATTGATATCACATTAACAGATCTGGGTATTCAATCACGGAAAATAATAAATAACTGATAACTCCGCCATGTTGTAATTGACGGGTAAGTTCTGTTCAAGAGTTGACAGATTTTAAATTCATTCCTCGGCTATAACATCAAGTATATAGTTTATTCAAGAAATTCACCAGAATAAACAAATATTCTTTAATTTGTACAAATATCTCACCGTTTAAATGCCAACATTTGAAATATGAAAGGAAATAAAGATAAGAAACCCCAGTCATTTGCCTAAAATAAACCGCTAGAATTAACCAATTTGGAAGAGGTTGCTTTTTTTCTCTGTGTCGGGCTTAAATGTTTGTGCCGTCTCGGAGACTGGGATGAAGGCTGCCGGAGAATCGATACGCTGACCACATGACGCTCCAAATTAGGAATAGGTCGTAAAAGATGACAGTCGGCAGTCAACCCGGTAGGCCAAGGCCCTGAGTGGGCTGCTGAGCCAAACGTAGATTGCCATACACATGCACAGACAGAAAAATTAATAAACAATAATAGGTGAAGAATTTTGTTGGTTTACATATAATATAGCGATGTGTACGTGCGTACACGTGTGTGTGAGAGAGTGAGGGGAAGGCAAGGTGGGGAGAGGAAGGTAGAAAGAAAAGTTGGGGGAGAGGGAAAGTGAGAGGGAGAGATGACGTAGAGGAGTGAGAGAGGTATGGAGGGAGAGAATGAGAAGAAGGGAGAAACCGAGAGACGGACAGAGAGAGATAGAAAGGGATCGAAAGAGTGAGAGAGGTACTGTGTATGTGTGAGAGGGAGAGAGAGAGAGAGAAGAAATCATACAGAACGCTCATGAAACATTATGAAAAATCGCTCACCCCACTCCCAGAAATAATTTCCCCAAGATTAAAAATCGGGTGAACGTCACTTACATCTTCAAGTAACTTTAGGGAAAAAATTTCTCTTTTGTATCTATAATCAATAAATTTAATCAAATATCATTCCATAAATACATTTTTTCTGTAATATTTTTTTTGAAAGTTAGTTCTTTTTCTAAACATTTTGACTGTAAATAATTATATTTATAAGAACAATTAAGGTTTGTGAATAAAACATACATTTAACAATTAACTGTCTTTTGGCTTTTTTTGCCTGTATAATCTTTGTTTGTATATCCTCAGTTGTTTACAAATGTTGACAAGCCCACAACTGATGGTCGAAATAGTATTAGTTTAAAATTCTGATGTACGTGTCGTTAACATATATTTATGAAAAAAACTGGTTTGTTTATTCTTTTATAATTTACAGAGTTCAGATAAATATAATTATTAATTAATAAACTGATTGATAATCACTCTAACGATTCAAATATGTAATTTCTATTGAATTTCATATTTTATATATTCTTCTCCTCCTCAACTTTTAATAAAAATAAAATAATATCAATCCTCCTGCATGAGGCTATTGAGATGAAGTTAAACCACAAACGGGGGAAATTACTTTGTGTCGATATTGATTTAATGAAGTTTTCCATTTAGTTAGCAACTTTTCCATTACCTCCTTTGGAGACATATAATTTTATTTTCAAGCCTGAGTCTGTCGTCCCTCGATAGGCTTAGTTTCCAAGACTACTGCCAGACTACCGTATGATTTGTTTTAGTGATGCATGGGCACTGAACCGATTCTCCTAGCTTTCCCTTGCCTGAACTCGGGACCTCTGCGACGATGCCAGGGGAAGTAATGACGCTGACCTCTACACAACATCGGATCGACCTTTTCCATTTATTACTCGTGTAAATTAAACAATGAGCAGAAATTAATTATGATAGTGTGAGGGAGGACCGTTTATAAACTGCGAAACGTTAATCTATCTTCACAATATAAACGCTTGAACTACGTGACGAGGTTGAGCTGAATTAATTTAATTCTGTTAACAGCTTTCACGACAGGGTAATATAAACTACAAAGAGAAATATACCCTCTCCCCTATGGGGGCGAGAATTTCGTGTTGTCCGAGAATCAAACACACACACAATTGTTCGTAAATTGAGGCAATTCGTCAATTTTTAAATTCCACTGGAGCGTTTTTAAATCGATTGATTGAATCCGGTTAGCTTTGAAAGTTTTAAAATACTACACATTGCAATGTTCGCAATGTAATAAAATCAGTTTAGTTCCCCCCCCCCCTCTGTCACCCCCCCCTCTCTCTCTCTGTCATGTGGGGAATTATAAGCTGAAGAGGGAGAGAGAACGATCGTAATACGCATTCTGTAGTGCAGGATGAGAATAAAAGTCAGGGGCTAGAATTTTTTTTAAGCAGATACCTGATTATATTATTATTTTAGTAGTCCAAATTTTCCAGAGCATGAAAAAACTCAGAGTTTATATACGAGAAGTATTTCATTAACATTTATATTTTTGGTGAGTGAGTGTCTGTTTTTATTTTTTGAATGATGGAGGTTAATGTTTTTTGTGACTTTGACTACCGTGACTGAATCACGATTGGTGACTACATAAATAAATTTATAAAAATTATTATTTTTAAACTATTTTTTCTTTAATATTTTACCAAATATAATTAACACTGTCTTAACCCCAACCGACAGGGATTCCAAGAGGTATTCGAAGACGGAAATTCTGCGCATGGAAGGGATGATTTGTATTTGGTGCCTGTAATTTAAAATAAACAAAGTTTTGAACAAAGTCATTGCATATTTGGATACCGAAACGTTGGCGCATTATTAAATTTTTGGCGCCTAAAAGAAACTTTAATTGCGAAATAAAACATCATGCATGTAATGAATTTTAAATAACCCAAAGACGAGTAAAATATTATTTTAAATACCCATCAGACAGATAAAACGTAATAATGGGTTTGTCTAATCTTATACAGCCCTACGTTTCGCATTTCTTCATTCTCCTGGAAACCTTTATTTGTATGTAAACGGACGAATGATTTCCTCCCAGCCTAATTATTTCGCTGACGTTTGGCCAGTATACTGTAACTTATTTAACTAATTAAGTGTAAATGTAAGGATCGTATAATATATACAAACAAATATTCGAGATAAAATTTTTAAGAATGGATGTAAATGATAAACGAAAATATAGCCATAGTTTCTTTTATGTGGCTGAGTTCTTTTCCGCACCACGTGGGGGAAACATAACGTCGGTCGTTTTAAAAGGAAAACTTGCCAGAAGAAAGTTTTTGAAGTTAGTTTTCTTTTACTTTATGTAAAATTAAAACCCAAGACTTCTAAACACGTCTTGGTAGTGACGTCATCAGTCAAGAAACCCTGATATATTTTTCTTATTTCTTGCCAATTAACTTTGATGTATTGCGTATATATTGCTATGAAACGGGTTTTGAATGCATTGAATATATAATAAAGTATGGTATCATTTATTTATGATCGCTTCAATCAGAGTTCGCGTGAATGACAAATAGTCCTACTGGGTGAAAATCATGTCAGGTTCCTGCAAGTAAGTGTCATCATGTTCCTTGCATTCATAAATGACTTAAAATCGGTATAAAATCACAGATCAAACTTTTTTCCGATGATTGTATGGTTTATAGGGAAATCGTAAACGTTGACGATGCACAATTTCTGCAGACTGACTTAGGCAAAATTTACCAATGGTCAGTTAGAAATAAAATGCAAATAAAAGCAAGGAAGAATAAGGCAGTCGTTTTTCCAAAAATAAGAAACGTCCCTCCCACTCGATATAAAATGGGGAACGAAATTGTAACGGAGTCAAATAACTGTAAATATCTTGGGATCACTATTAGTAAAGATTTAAATTGGGGTAATGAGGTGAGCGAGGTAAAGGGTAGAGGGCGCTGCTGCTGCTTCACTTTGTAAACAGGGTCTTGAGGAAAAGCACGAGGAAAACCAACATTTCCATTTACAAAAACGCTAGTTAGGCCAATTTTATAATATGAGGTAACGTCTGGGATCCATATCGAAATGAACGTACTCTAGCGTTGGAAAACATACAAAAACGGGCTGAAAAAAATTTTGGGGGGTCGATTCGCGAACAATCATCACGAGAATTTAGGACTCAGTAATAGAAGGAAACATGCAAGGTTATGCGCAATATATAAAGCTTATAAGGGTGAACCACAGGGCCTGGAAAGAAATAATAAACCATCTTACGGCGCCGAATTATATTTCTAAAAATGATCATACGTTCAAAATTAAAGATAAAGGGCAACGCACGGACGTAGGAAATTTTTCATTCCTTGTCTGCAGAAATAATTACGAATATTCCGGGTAGCGTAGATCAGTTTAGGAATAGTTTAGAAAAGTGAGCAGTTTAAAAAAAAATTATAGAATCAGTGAAGTGATTTCTGTGTGAGTCCTGACTTCTCTTTTCCTTTTCATATCAAAACCTACACTTCAAAATTGTTCCTTAGTGTGATTAGTATTTTCTTTTTGCAATTGTATTTGTGGTTTCTTTGTATATAACATCCAACCTGGCGAATGCCCAATAGCAGCTAAGTAAGTAATAATAAAATAATAATAAATATCGAAACCTTACAACTCGCAGTTGGTTTTGAACGGATTTTGCTTCCACTCATTTCGGAGC
Organism: Eucriotettix oculatus; assembly: GCA_034510155.1. Lineage (NCBI taxonomy): Eukaryota > Metazoa > Arthropoda > Insecta > Orthoptera > Tetrigidae > Eucriotettix > Eucriotettix oculatus. Next base: position 12,549,021 of record CM067377.1, read on the forward strand.
AATTCCATAAAAGCTTCCAGACAGACTGAAACTGCAATTATGTTTATTGGTTTCAATTATTTTTTTATTTGCTTTTAGAAATGAGCAATTACTAAATATTAAAATTTACCTGACGTAAATCAATTTACGTATACAACGTTTCGACGATCCAAAGAATTTCATTATTTCTTAGGGAGTTAGCTCTTTCTCAACAATAGGTTAATTACGGTGCGAATCCTTCTGCTCTCTTTCACTCTGTCTAATGCTGCCAAAATTACGCTTATAATAACACAGTACGTTTGATGAATTGTATAAGAACGCCTAATAGAGCTTATTACTCGCGCCGCCTTTCCACGGCAGTTCAGTGGATTCATAAATATTTACATTAATATCTTCTGAAGTTTGCAAGATATAGAAATTAAAAGTACACGAAAACTTAATATAAAAGCTTTTTCAATCCCTGAAATTTTATTGAAAACCTTTAAGCCGTTTCGGAGCATAGATCAAGAGTATGGGCAACCCATATACACTTTTGTGAGACTTCGATGCCCGTATGCCAAGAAACCTTCCCGTAAATTTAATGTTTATATTATATTAATATATTCTTGTAATGGGTAATAAAAATCTTTGTCTGTTTTGAGAGTTATTTTATTTTAAATTGGTAGCTTTCGGCAGTTATACTGCCATATTCATCCTTGTATTTACAAAAAAATATATTATCCCTATTTTTCATAATAAAACGTCGTGTAAATCAACACAAAATTTTAGAATAAAATAACTCTCAAAACAGTGACCGAAAAAGAGCTTTATTACCCATTACATCGACATTTAAACGGTCAATGAACGCAATGCATTAATATATTATGCAATACATCAAAATTAAGTATGCACGAAGAATTAAGATACATCGCCTGTTTTTAAAACCTCTAATTTTCATCATAATGCGTTGGGCCGTTTCAGAGACTATTCGAGACAAACAGAAGATACTTTAATTTTACTTATGGGTATAGATTAATCATGTTGAACTACCTACCTTTTTAGCAAATGAATTACAGACCGCTTTTTCAAACATCATATGAAGAAAACGACGAGATGCAGATTAATTTTTTATTTAATTGAACAGACTTGGAAATTCCTCAGGTAATTCAAAAATTAAAAGAAATGAATAAATAAAATATGGTGGCTAAATATGTTAACAAACAAATTTAGGTAGTATAAATAAAACGTTTCATGCACCTTTGTGGACTTCTTCAGGTAACACAAATATTTTAAAATCAATATTAATTTTTAATACATACTAAATACACAAGAAGTCCACAAAGATGGATGAAAGTTTTATATATATGTTAAATGTTACTTAAATTTATTTGATATATTTAAACGCAGGTTTTTTAATTTTTCCTCAAGTAACGTATTGTGGAAAATAAAAACAAACCAAATGTATAAAAATCCAAACTTCACTGACCACAAGGGCAACTTCAAATGAAATGTAACACTATCTGTTGACGATGAAACGTCGATTCAACCTATGTTTCGGTACCCTCTTCAAGGTTAACAATTATATTCTCAAATAAAGTAAATTCCTTACTTTACCATCATGATGAAAGCTTGGGAATGTACTGAAATATCGTTGTATTAAATATTTTTTAACTGTAGTTTATTTTATCTCATCATGAATTACTCCACATCTATATTTTTTTATTTGGGGGAAGTATTAAGATGTAAATTTACAACCTCTTACTATCGACACTATTCACGTTTCACGCACCTGTAGTTTTATAATTAAGTGGTCGGTATTACGGAAAAAAGGGAAGTTTCCACGAGCTCGTTTATTTTGAAATGAGGTTTGTTATCAGCAAGGTTTGAGATGAGTGTGAGAGTTGAGGGTTGGGGGGAGAATTTCTACAGCAGAAAGTTTTACTTAATAACGATTTGCGTCTAAAAGTTTTAGTAGAGCGGGCAATTACCAGCATGTTTAATTATAACTTGTATTTTGCAGCTACTTACTAGCAAAAATTGGTTGGGTGGCGTCGCCTTATATCGTAAAGGGAATGAAAATAGAGACGTAGGACTATGGGCTTGGCTTTACATAATGTAGAATATGTTTCTGAGGAATACGCTCATGACATATTACAGGAGTGTAATATCAAAAAAAGAAATGTAATGGAAGAACTGCTACAATATAGAGCATTCTCATATATGTTTTTTTGTAAACATCAGCGTGGTTGAACACAACAACCAGTACCATAGATTTATAAGAACTCTGAAGACGGATTTTGATTTTATTCGCTACAAACGGACCAACATTACTGGACAACGGTCCAACAGCAACGCAAAACCCTCTTGTATCACGCATTTTTGTGAACTAAATTTACAAAATAAAATTTAGTGAGCACTTCGTTACATGACGTCAGACTTGTTGTAGTAATCCGTCCTTACAGCGGTTTGATGCAACCCTTCCATGGTAACCTATTCTGCACAAACCCTTTCACTTCCACATAGCTATCACATCTAACACCCACATCCAATCGGCTCGGCATATTACAACCAGCCATTGCCTCCCTCATCTGTTATTATCCCACACACACATATCTGTATTGCTAATTTTAAAAGAGTCTCATGTCTCGAAACGAGGCCTATAAATCTATCCCTTCTCTTGGTCCAAGACCTCAAAATTGTTCTCACTTCCACTATTGTGGTTATAACTCACCACACTACAGACCTCTATTATTTCCCTTTTCGCAACTCCTTCCGTCCACGTTTCGCACCCATGTAACGACAAACTACATACGAACGCTTTTCAATAAATATTTCCTAATACTCATGGTTATATTAGCCACCGGTAACCTCCGTCGTTGCCTGTACTATCATACTCTAGTTATTATGCTGCCCAAGTAGCAGAATACCTTAACGTCCATGAAAATATACCTATCACCCTTCGTTATTCACTATTTCCCATACTACACTCCATCACCTTGGGTTTCCCACTGTCAATCCTCATGATGCACCATTTCTCCAGAACCACGTTCATTCAATTTATTATGGGCTCTAAGTATTCCTCTATCTCACCTAATAAAAAAGTATCATTAGCATATCTTATGGTTTGATTATGGAACTGCAAGGAGAATAAATAAAACCCCTAAGGTTTGCTAATGACATTGTGGTATTAGGGGAGTCAGAAGAAGACTTGGAAACATTAATAAATTCCATGAAGGTCGCCCGGTAGGAAGGGTACAACATGGGGATTAATTGTGTGGAAAACCAAGGTTATGGAGTGTAGTGTGGGAAATAGTGGAATAACAAAGGGTGTTAGATATGGAAGGGATATTTTTCAGGATGTTACTTGAGCAGCATAATAACTAGAGTAGGATAGCACAGGCAACGAAGGGGAATTTGCTTACGACTAATATAAGTATGAATATTAAAAATATTTGTATGTAATATATGTGCGAAACGTGGACGATAGGAATTGCGGAAAGAAAAAGATTAGAAACTGGTGCTATAGGAGGATGCTGAAAATCAGATGGGTGGACAGAATCACTAACCAGGAAGCGCTAAACAGGGTAGGAGAAGAGAGAACATGACTTTGACCCAGAGAAGGGATAGATTAATAGCCTACGTTTTAGGAATAAGGGTTTTGTGAAGTTAGCATTAGAGATAAGTGTGTGGGGTAAGAACAGAACACGATGAAATACTATAACCAGAAGAGGGAGGATGTGGGATGGGGTAGTTATGTAGAAGGATAGGTTAGCACAGAGGGTTGCATTAGAACGGTCTTGGGACTGAATAGCACAACACCTCCGAGCAATGAATTGGAGCAATTTATTAGAGAAACGAATTTTAACACTATTTCACGGAGAACGGTTACTGAATTCAGACGCAGATTCGTCCATGATTCTGTCGAGTGACTATAAATGAAACCACCTATGTGATTCTTTTTCTGTAAGCAAATATGGCAGTCTGATTTTAAGTTGACGTTATTACCTATTTATAAACAACAAATCAGTTGGAATCAGTCGCCCAGAAAAGCGAATTGGACGTTGCGCCAATCAACATTGACGGCGGCGTTCACATCCAATAATTGCACTGGGATCCGTTACTGATTTACAGGCGTTCCCAGATTCGCAGTTAGTTATTTGGTGCTTTCACATTCATTAATTATCGCCGTATCGAGGTGAGCTCAAAGTGTCAGTTGTCAACAGGCAGAGCTGCTGCAACAGGTAGGCGAGCCCTTCTTCTTTATGGGCTCTAGTTTAGCTCCGGAATATCCGTAAATATTCTTCAACGCTTCCAACCTTTATCGTATGCAAATTTATTTAAATTCGTTCCTCTTGAAAGACGTGAATTGATCCTCGGAGGGATCAGCAACAGGCGCGCTCTCCAACAAAGTTGTAAACTGTTTAATATTAATAAACGTGAGGCGCGTATTTCGTCTGAGAGGCGAGAGATGGCCGCCGCTGGACACCAAATATCCTCACACTTCAAAGACATTTCACACTCAGATACGAGTGAGAAATAAACTTAATATTCACATGTCCTTAAATGACAAATTAGACAAATTAAAGGCAAATATTTTAAGTAAAAGAAAATACGCTGTGAACGTTTTTTTTTCTTAGCTTGTTAGTTCATCCCTTACTAGTGAGGCTGGCAGAGGGTTTTCTTTTTATTTATTGTATTTATTATTACTGTAGGTGGGTATTTGCCCGGTGGCAGTATTGAAATAGTTGAAGTACAAATATAAATTAATAAATTAGATGAACAAAGATAAATTACAGAAAAATACTTAAAAATACTATTTTAAAATACTTTACGTCATATTTTTTTCACAAAATAAGTTCCTGACTTTTCAGTGTTTCTATCTTATTTTTGGAAACATTTGTATTCTTAGGAAAAGCCTCTAGTACCCTTGCAGGCATTGTATCCCAGTCCCTTATCGCTGTGTTTACGAAGGAATATTTGACCACATCCCTTTTTTAGTCCCTTTACTTTATTTTGTAATTATGGTCAATTTTAGAGAAAACATTAGTTATACTTCCCAAAATTTGGTTGAAATTGTTCCGCGTGTTTATATTTATTATGAGGAACATACATACAAACCATCGTATGAAATTTGAGCTTTTTTACATAATTCATTTATAGTAATAAGGAAGTTGTTTAATTTATTTGGTCTGAAAGCGCAGAATAACTTAGAAATTTAGTGAAAGTTTTATATAAGTAACAATAAATTTAAACTGCTTAAAAATATACTAAAATGTTTCTCAAGTGTGGGCCACACGCTGCGTCATAAAAGCAACGCGTTGGGCCTACAAAATAATATATGACGACGAAACAGGAAATCCAAACAGTTGATAACCGGAAATCAATCTACCCATCGAGTCAAACTTAATATGAATAAAGACAACAAAAAATCCCTTGACATATCAACACATCCATCAAATCCCGTCGCCCTTGGTCATCCAATCCTTTTTAGACAAAACCCCTGAAAGACCCCGGGGCGAGAAGATATAGAACCCTCCAAAATATCCTGCCTACAATAAACCAAGTTGAATTAAATTATAATAATTAATAATATAAAAAATAGTGACAAAATGGTACAAGAAACCCACAACCGCAAACAATAATTAACTACAAATCTGCCCCCCATGGAAATATAAATTTAACACAGTGTATAATTTTATGACCAGAGCAATTAGAAGCACAATGAATGCGGCAAGATTGTGATAAAACTTAAGATTTTTAGAATACTAAAAGCCAACTGGTATCCAGACGATATAATAAGGAAGATATGAAACAAATGTAATAAAGCAAACTAGTCAACGGAAATAGTAAACAGTGCCAGAAATGAGACGAAAAATAAAACAAGGATATTGAAATATTTGGAAAGAGGGATGAAGAGAAACAAATCAACGGAAGCCATAGAAGAAAAAATTGTAACGGAAGGACAAAATACAGAAAACAACAGAACTATTACGTACTTCGAAGGGATTACTGAAGAAATAAAGAAAATATTGCAAGAACATAGATTCCCCGAAATAATAATCTTTATATATAAAAATGAATCCCTATTTCCCTTGGTCACGCCATAACTTGAGAACGACTTTACCGACTTCATTCATCCTTTTCTTATAAGGTTCCTACATGGTTTGTACATTGTTATTACGGAAAAATAAATTAAGAAAATTGCGCAGAAAATTGGAAAATTTCAGAAAACTTAAGTACGAGAAGACTACTTTTATCCCACACGTTTGAATTTCTAAAGTGAATGTGGGTTGCTTATTTCACTCGCCTGGACGACCTTACATTTCCCCACCCACATTGCCCGCGCCATATCGATATGTGGTAAGGTTTGATGGACTAACACGTGGTATACGTCAGTCGGGGTAAGACTCGGCTACTACCGCTATGTGCGGGGGTGGAAATTTAAAAAAAGCAATAACGGCCAATATTTTTATCTTATAAATACATTCTTTGATCAATTAATTTGATAGTATCTCCTCTGATAATGCTAGCTTATAATTTCAACCTCATACATAATCAGAGGGGAGGTTTCTTAGGGGTGGAAGTGGAGGGGAATCACATAAAAATAGCCATTAAACAATCGAGAATGAGCTTTAGACACCTGTAACGTGAGCCACTCAGTTTAATTCTGACAAAAAAAGCAATTTAATTTACAGATCATTCCCTAAGAGGGGTTGGAAAGGGGTAAAATAGACATACGCATACCATCTTTAAACGGATGGAACAATTTCAACCGAACTTTGAAAACGTTGTTCTTGGCGAGCCGAAGTCAACACAATTAGGGAATACACATCTACAAACACTTGGTGCGGGGGCGGAAGGACGATCATTTTTGGATGCTCATAAACTGCCGTTATTTCATCAATTAATTTGATAGCTTTGTCGGTTAATTTGTTTGCGTATCATTTCCATCCCATTCATCGTGAGGGCATAGTGGGCGTCATGTGAAAAAAAGTGAAGTTTGATATCGAAATAGGTCCTATCGGAGTCTTTATTGTGACATTTTAAATGCGAATATTCCAGTTGGATTGGACGGGGTAAAACACACTTCTGCGTAATACATTAAAAGGATAGAACAATTTTATTCCATATTCATCGAGACCCAAAACAAAATACTTTGGAGATGAGTCAGAGCTACCACCCATAGGGGGTGGAACTTTTATATGTAATGAAGGTTCATATGTTAGTCGAAAAAAATTCATGAGGTCAATAACATTTATAGTGTGTCTCCGACAATATTTGTGTATAACTACACCCCCGTGCAGCATGTGAGAGGTGGGGCGGGGGTGGAAATAAGTAATAAGAAAATAACAAGAAAACTATTAAGTTAGTGTAGAAACCAGTGTAATGCGAATCGCTGTGTTACATTATGTCTTAATCTGCTTAGCTTATACCATCCTTGGCCTCCCTATTCTGTTCTTACCCCACGTACTTCCCTCTAACGCTAATTTTACAAGACCCTCGTGCCTTACGTGGCTTTTAATCTATCCCTTCTCATGGTCAACGTCGTCTATATTGTTTGGTTTTCCCCTATTCTGTTTAGAACTTCCTCTTCCACCCATCTTATTTTCAGAATTCGCCTATAGCAGCACATTTCAAAGGCTTCTATTCTTTTCCTTTCCCCAACTCCTATCCTCCACGTTTCGCACCCATATAACGCCACGCTCCATACGAATATTTCTTGCAACGATTTCCTAATATTCACACATATTTCCCAGCAAGCTAATTACTTTTTTTGGAGAAAGCCTTCCTTGCCTGTGCTATTCTACTCTTTATGTCTACTATACTTCTACTATCCCTAGTGTTAACGCTTCCCAAGTAGCACTATTTCTTAACTTCCGTCAAGATATCCCTTCCCTATATGACACTCTTTTTTTCCCACTGTTTCCCAAACTACACTCCATTACCTTGGTGTTCCCTGTATTAATCCTCTTTCTCGAGAACTCCGTTCATGCCATTTATGAATATGGCAATATAATGCCCAAAGCTTATGATTAAAATTACATGGCTGACAATGAAATGTTTATCTTTTCAAAAAAGAAGACTGAAAACTGGGTATCTACCCTTTAACATCAATTTAAATTATAGTAACTAAAACAAATCTACCCAACACTAAATTAATAGTAGAAAATAATTGCAGATATTGTCGATGACAGAGGAAGAATATACGCCGTAGTTAGTTATAGATTTCTCCAAGGCTTTCGTTGTAGTGCGGCACAATATTTTGTTCGCTAAACTTTAGGAAGTGTAACCGCAGGAAGTGTAATTGGGCCAATTATTTTCCTGGCTTTTGTGAATAGATTCTAAAATTAAATTTTTCGCGGACGACTGCATAATTTACAAATTTATAGAGAATATAGATGATGAAATCGCTCTTCAAGCCGATTTATGTAAGATATATCAATGGACAGTAATTAATAAGAAATATTAATAATTAATTCAATCATTTTATATGTAAAGTCATAGTTACTTGAATTTAATTCTACTAATGTAAAAAAGTTACTTCTCATGATATTTTCCACTTAGAGATCTTATCAATTATTTTATTATTAAAACCTAAATAAAAAAGGAACCATTAGCCGACCTCCTGTAATGGTTAGCGTTGCTGCCTCGCATCACAGAGGTCCGGGGTTCGAATACTGGCATGAGCATGGATGTTGTGTGTGTGTTTTCATATTGTCAAACTAGAGAGAAACAGTTCACGATCACACAAACTGTAGTCGCAAACAACCATACTAATTGATGTGACTCTAAAAAAAGGTAACCAAAAATAAATTTTCTGAATAAAATGAAAAACTCTTAACGTCATTGTCGAAACTATATTTTGGTTCAAGGAGAATTCTATCAGCAGGTTAGAAAAGAAGTTAAAAATATTTCAAAATTAATTGATTTGGTTCATTTATGAATCGTACGAGTTGAGTATATATTAATTAGATAAATACATATCAGACTGTCGGATCAAATAAATATCACACATTGTCTCTCCTTTCATTTTTATTTCCGTCACGTGTTTAGAAACATGGCAAGAACCGCAATAGTGCAAAATGAATAGCTGAAACTTTGAGTGCGTTTTATTTTACAATTTTAATTTTTTCTTCTTGTCTTATAAATAAATTTTCTTGAGTCAGAAAACAGATTAAAATAATATTTATAATAAAAAATACAAAATTTACTACGACGTTTGACCCGCTTCGGGACCTCCCTAGGTATTATAATTTTTGTATTTTTTGCATATCAAGGACAATTTGTCTGTTATAAAGAAAACTATAAAATTTTAATACCTAAAGAGATCCTAGAAGAGGTTGTAACGCAGAAGGGCCCCTGTCTAACTTGGAGACAGGAGGATACAGATTGGAATTCCCGGCCAGGGTGCCTGGCAGAAAATGTGTCCGCCTGCAGCTACAAAATATTAGGCTTGTTTTACTGAAGGAACACTCACCTTTCAAAATTTACCAAGGACACTATTCTGTTCGTCAGGGCAAAAATACCCCACTAAACGTAGGAAGAATAAAGATTGTCGAACATCACTAGGGGTGGTGCTTTCCTTGGATAAGGGGAAAGTATCAGTTTTGAAAAATGTGCAGAGTGGATCAGGACGTTGAAAGGGCGAAGAAGCATTCAAAGTTACTCGGAATGAAAGGAAATAGGAAACCTAAAAAGTAGGAGAGAAGATAGAAATGAGCAATTAATAAGTCGGTGTTGATAGAAAGTTGAAAGGGAGGTAAGCATTGTTGCTCTTGAGGAAGAGCGAGGAATGAAGGACAGGACTCGGACTTGTTTGCAAGTTAAAAGGAAGCGGTAGTTACTGTGTGTTGTAGTGAAGAAGGAGGACCAGAACCTTCTCCCGTCAACAGGGAGTATATCTACAACCAGACCTGCAAGTGTGAGAGTGGAAGAAGGAAAACTACTACGCAGAACTTCTGAAATTGCTGAGAAGATGAAACAGGTTCGCAACGAACGTGAAATCTCTGTTGCAATTAACGCTGAGAAACCCTTTGAAATTTAAAAAATGTCACATTTGATTAGTATATATAACTGTAATAATGCACAGGGCCAATTAAAGATTTTTAACGTAAATTTAATTATCAATATTTTAAAAGCACAAATAATTTTTAATAATTTTAAAAATTTAACCATTCTTCACTGTTGTCCTTACACGGTCGAAATATCACTGTTAATTGGATATTAAACCATAATGATTAAGCAAGTCAAGTTCTCAATTTTTTAAATATAATTTTGACATTTTTACAGATGAAATTTATATGACATTTAAGTATATATTTAAATATTTAATGAGTTATAACAACCTATTTGTCAGTTTTTATTTTATTCACTAACGATCTATACTACGTTTAGAATCTCATTTGATAGTTCTTCTGGCATACTGAAACGAAATTTACAGCGAATTACAATAAGTAATATGTTTCAAAAAATTTCATTTTACTATACCTGATCTACCTTCCTAAGCTATTAAAGAGGAGGTGCCACTTTCTGGATCTCCCTCATGTAGCCTGTTACCAAAAAATTGTTTACCACATTGTTAACAGTTCCTTTAGTTTTAAGGATTACTGGAATGTAAAATGTGTTCCCTTTGAGAAAGTTTCATGTTTGCATTTGAAATGCCCATTTAAATTTATAATTATTTGTAGGTTCTGTTATTTTATCCTTACGACACGCACACAAAATAACAGCGCACCAGATTTATATATTTTATAAATGGGCGACGAGAACAAGTAGTTCCATGGAAAACGATCTTCTTCAATTAAACAGTGAAGTCAAGCGCGAAACGTTCTCGTCGGACATTATATAATACTTGAGGGGAAAGGCTCAAGCTCGCTGGGCCGTCTCTCAGCTCGTTACCATGGCAACAATGAACAAAGCTCTTTCCACAATCCAGAATAGCTAGTGTATACGTTTTAGGCAAACAAGGCTAATTTTGTCTCTCACACTGGAAACTAGGTAACTGTAGTGGGTAATTTCCAATCTAATCCTAACATTTAGGGGTCCAATATATCGATTATGTAATTACTAGCTGCTTACCCGGCGATGCTCGGGTATAAATTTACATTAGCGCGCTACAATATTTCATTGGACAATTCTTTACATATGGTTTAGAAACGCCTCAGGGAAACCTTACAAACCACATAACTCGCAGTGGATTAGTTCAATTCCGGAGATACAACTCAGAAACCGGCAACTCCCACCATTAGTGACTGCGAGGCTCACCTGGTTATGTCGGAAATGCCTCGGACACCCTCTGTTTTCTTTTTCAAAGTTCTCACATGCCGAGACACCTTTACCTATTTTAGGAGGTATGCGTACTGGGGTCGAAGGCCTTGGACATATGGCAAGAGTTGTCCGTTGATCCCATTGGACCAGTCGCCCAACTGGCTCCTAGGACTGGTAGAGATGCGGAGAAAGGAATGCTGCGACCCTGCAGAAAACTCGCCTCCCGTCATTCGGAAGAGCGTGAGAATAGTACCCAATAGCCGACTTGCCTGATGCAACTTTTCTAGGTTTTTCCCTACGTCCCTTTAGGTGAAACACCGGGTAGGATCCTTAAACTATAGCCCGGGGGCCCTAGTCAATACTTGGCTTCTATATCACTCTTTTCAAATCACTTCCTATCCCATTAAAGGGGAGTTGCCAGTTTCAAGCCGACACTCAGGTAGTCTCTTAACCAAATAAAAACGAAATAATACTCTCGCTCTGCTTTTTTTATTCAAGGTTCTCTCATGCCGAGGACCCTTAATCTATTTTAGGTGTATGTATTGGGGTGAAGACCTTTGTTATACGGTAAAAGTTGTTTGTTGAACCTATTGAACCATTCGGCCAATTGCCTCCTAAACTACCGCAGTCACGGAGAGTGGAATGCTGCGATTCTACATCAAACACATCTCCCGTCACTCGGAAGAGCATTAGAATAGTAATTTACCCAATAGTCCGACTTACCTGATGTAGTTTTTCTATGGTTTCCACTGCATCTCACTGGGCAGGATCCTTAAACTATTTGCCCGGGGGCTCGGTAACCCCCCTTTCAATCCTATTTAATGGGAATTGCCTGTTTCAGGATCACCCTCATGTAGCCTGTTAGCAAAACAAAAGCAAAATAATGTACACTCTCTCTCTCTTTCTCAAGGTGAATCTATTTTAGGAGTTTAAGATTGTAAAGTGTTGTCTATGCTTAAAATTTTAGAGGACTAATAAAAGTTTTAATATTTCATGCAGGTCTTATTTTAAATGAGCTCTTCATATGATATAAAAATCACATCTTTATTTTTTCCAGTTTTAAGATGAAATTATTATTGTCTTTCTTTAGACTATTATTAAAATTACCAAACACAACTGGCATTTTAACACCTATAGCCGACGAGGTTAATGCGCATGTGTATTGGGAGTACTATATTTGAGTGGCAGAGAAGTAAACGGGGTGATTATTCCGTGGGTGGTTTTTTCGCAAGGAAGCAGAGTTTTCCCTAGAATTTTAAAGTGTTGGATTACTTTAGAATTATGGCAGGAAGCAGCGCATAGTTTCCATTTTGGATTCACGTGAAGGAGATATTAAAAACAAAAAAATTTAATATGTTTTACAATACAAATTTTCTCAGTTATTGTTGGAACGGAAATAAATTTTTAACGTTCAGAAAAAGCGTTATTATAATAATGACTAGGGTTTTATGGAGTAGGTTGTAAGAATTGTTTAGAAAATAAAAAAAGATAACACTTCGTCTTAAATGTCAGTAAATCCCTATATATAATAGCCCTGAGTAACGTTCGGGTCTCATCGGCTAAGCTTGGCTTTAGCTTCGACAGAGAAACCCCGGTAGTAACGCTAACTAACTACTTTGAACTTTAGTCACCCTACAGTTCAAAGTAGTCAGCGTTACTTCTACTTTTGTAAATTGATTACTTCTCAAAATTAACCTATTTTATGAACTGAAATTTATTATCATCAACGAAATAAATATAAAATATAAATTTTTGATTCCACTAAACTTAGCAGTGTTAATTCAGTGGATTCGTAGCCTATTTTATGTCCTGAAAATTAATAATTCAAACCGAAATACGAACACGTGGAAGGATGATGATAATAAATACGAATTATTTTAATGAACGTAGACTTTCCTGGTGAATAATTCGGATGAAATCTTCATGGTTAACAAACCGGGCCAGGTTTTTAAAAGAACGCAACGCTTCTGTGCCCATTTTCTGCCGCCGTCTTCGAAGAAACGTTGTGTTCTTTTAAAAACCTGACCCGTTTGATTAACCGTGAAGATTTCATACGAATTATATTCAGTTAAACTCGTAAATTTTCCCCATATTTATAATAACCACCACTGATTTTAAATTACAATTACCTATGACAAACTTATAAAACCACAGCTAAGATTGTTTAAACGTTATAATTTAGTACAATTTTTATCAATTACATGAATTATGATAAACTCGGTTATGTGAGTATTGTAAATTTTTTTAATTAGATACTTTTGGCATCACAATGAAATTGTAAACTTGTTTAAAACACAATTTTGAGGTTAGAAGTTATCTTTTGGGTTGAGTGCGGCTCATGTAAACGTCTAGAGATTGTAGCCGAGTGAGTGGTGACGTCACAGTAAATTATATCTGTAATTACGAGTAGAAATCCAAAAAAAAGTGTAATGAAATCATGTACAAATGGCGAATGTGTTACTAAGATTTTCTAAAATCGTTCTCAGGAGCAGGGGATAGGGAAACCTGACAACGCGCTCTATACAGCTTAAATTAAATTAATATCGAATAAAATACTGTACGAGGCTAATACGAATAAATAGTTGGGCATGGCCGGGCACCCAGATAGTTAAATAGATTTTTCCTACTTAGTCTAATTTTCTGGACGCCGTATGTCGGTTTCATTTTCGTGATTCTCTAAGGTTGACCTCTCAGGTAGCGATTTTCTTTTCCATATTGCTAAACAATAGACTTATTTGCACTGTCCTCTATTCGAGAGCGGACTGAGGTGTAATATTTAATTAGCTAAGTGTCTGCATGTCTAGTACAGAGACTGTCGCGATGATTTGTCCTTTGAGTCCCATCTGCGTAGGACTGAAGCACTTACGCACGATCGCCGACGCACAATCACGTCCAGCTCAATAGAATTCAATAGCTCCGATACGGTAGCTGTAACACGGGTGCTGAGAGACTGAGTAAATTAGCCAGACACAGACATGAATACTGCCTTCTGCATACAAAGCACAATTTCAAGAATTGTATTTGCCCACGGCACTGGAGAGATGGAGCAGACGCCCACCCACTTTCATCTACTGTGGTTTTCCCGTCTTGAAAATATATGAAGCGATAGGGAGAAGTTGCATCTTTTGAGGAGATTCTTCTCTTTATAAAATTTGGTTGGTAAGCCTGTAAGTGAATTTTATGTATTTTTATTATCGAATGTGACAAGTATCTGTGCTGTGACAATGCATTTATTCTGGCATAAACAAGACACTGTCAAATTAGAGAAAAAATAGTATCATTATCGTCTAATATTATACACTGTTGCCAAATTGTAATTTTCACTGTCTCAGGGAAAAATGAATAAATTATGTTAAAATAAAACATGAATATTGAATTTCATTCATAATTTCTCTTAACATACGATATTATGTTATACCAAGAAATTGGAACTAAAATAAATACAAACATTCTAGGGTACTGAGAAAATAAAAACCACAACAATTAATTAATTTTTTTAATTAATACAAATAAAAATTTTCAACCAACGTTTTGGTTAGTAGGTAACTATAAATCAAAAAATATATAAATTCAAAATTAATTCCTAATATAAAAATATTGTTAACATTAATTTTAATTTTTGGTCAACTGTTACCTATAAAAGTCCACAAAGTTGGATGAAACTGTATTTGTATTATTTAAATCATTTGTTGACTTATTGGTTGTCCTTCAATTAATTAATTAATTTTAATCTTAATGTTGGGAAATGATGTAAATTGTATTTGTTATTTTCTCAGACTTTTCAATCAATTATTTTGTTCACGTGACGTGTTCCCTGAATAAAGGCAAAACGTTGAGCTTTTGTACTAATTTTAATGTCCATGTCACTGTGGAAGAAAATACATAACATTGCATTTATTCTCTTATACAGTCTATTACATTTATTTATTTAATTATTGATCATCAGTAAAGTAATAATTATATATTACCTATTATAAGTAATCGGTGGATGGCAGTAATATTTATTACTGTACTATTTAATTTTAAATTTGCTGTAATATATGTGTATCGTTTAATATTTTCTTAGTTTCAGTATCTAAAATTTCCTACTAAATAAGTATAATTGATGTCTGGAATTATTCAATGTACTTGCCGTTGTGAAATTTTCATTCATTCTGATTTGGGAAAATAATAATTTCTTCGACGAATTTATGTATATATATATATCATAAAAATATCCCGTGTTTTTATTTATGACGCATGTCATATATCGTTAATTTTAGTAATAACGTAACATGTTATCGCAAGTGCTTGTCTTAAGAAAGCTTGTCTCAGACAGGAAGGTTAGCGGTTACTTTGAGACAAGCCGACAGAAGGCATACATTGTCGTGTTCCGCGATGTGAATGGGAAATTGCATTGGCAACAGGAGAATAAATCAGTCCACGGCCGTACATGGTGGAATAAGTTTGTACAGTGGGATCTTGACGGGACGCGGACAGACCAGGAGTTGTCGGGTCTCCAACAGGCCACTTTAATTCATGGTGGTGAGGCTCCACATTGTTATTTGAGAGTTAGTGCCGAGGCATGGCCAACCGGGAGTAGTAGATGCTGTACTTAAATAGAGACGACGCAATGAAGGATTTTGTTAATATCATTGCTCGAAATGAAAGGACAACTGTTATGTAATACCTTTTTGGAGATTTTCCCTGGTAAATTACCTGGTACCCATTTGATATTAACTAAAGGGTAGACGCGAAAGCTGAGCAGTCGGGAAATAAAATACGTTAGTAACGTTTGCGCCGCCGTTACGTTATAAGCAATATATAATCGATAATTTAAATGACGTATGATAACAAAGTAAATAAATAAAAAGGTCAAGGTGACAGAAGACGTTTAGCGTTAAATATCTTCTCTTATTGCGATTTTCACGTAGAAATGAATCTGTGTGTTGTGGTATTCAGTCCTCAGGCTGGTCTGATGCACCATGATCACCATGCTAACCTATCTTGCGCAATCCTTCACATTTCCACGTAACTATCATCTCCCGCATCCTCCATAATCTGCTTGGCGTATTCCATCCTTGGCCTGCCTCTTCTGTTCTTACCTTACAGACTTCCCTCTAATGATAATTTTACAAGACCCTCATGTCTTAAAACGTGGTCTATTAATCTATCCCTTCTCTTGGTCAACGTCCTCCATATTGTTCGCTCTTCCCCTATTATTTTTAGTAATTTTTTGTTAGTGATTCTATACCCATAAGGTTTTTAGCATGCTCCTATAGCACCACATTTCAAAGGTTTTTATTCTTTTCCTTTCTACAACTCTATATAAATGTTTTTAGCAATAATTTCCTAATATTCACACTTACATTACCCGTAAGTAAATTCCTCTTTTCTGCGAAAGCCTTCCATGCCTGTGCTATCCTACTCCAGATATTATGCTGCCCAAATACCAGAATTCTTTACTTCCTTCAAAATATCCCTTTCCAATCTAACAGCATTTGTTATTCCACTGTTTCCTATACTACACTCCATTACCTTGGTTTTCCCTCTATTTATCCTCATAGTGAGCTCTTTCTCCATGACCACGTCCGTGATATTTATTAAGTTTTACAAGTCTTCTTCCCGTAATACTTATCATCGGCGAAGCGTAGGGTTTTTATTTATTCTCCTTGCAGTATGATTCCTTTCCCATATTCCGTTTTATCTTTTTTGATCGTCTGTTGTATATAAAAGTTAAAGAGCATGGGGGCAAACAGGATCATTAAGTTAGTCCATTTTTGATTTCAATTTTCTTTTCATCATATTCAATTCATATTAGACGTTTTGTATAAGTCTTCTTTCTCCATATTTTATTCCTGTGATCTTCAATATTATCTATATTGAAATGATTATAAATTGAAAAAACTGTGCATTTTGTTTCCAAAATTCTGTATGAGATGAACAAAATAACAATTTAAAAAGATATAAACTTTATATTTCATTTTTGTCGTGACAATGTTATAGGTGTTGTTAGATCATTCTTTATAATGTGTAAAATGCCATGGACTTCAATTATTATCTATAAAATGTCTACATAATATGATAGAAAAAAGTTTTTTATTGAATGTAATATATTCAATTATCTGTCTTTTTCGTATTTATTATTCCGCTCCCCAACCCGCCAAACAATCAAAATTCCACTCTGAAATTACATTGAAAAGTTTCAGTCAGGAATTTATGGTTCCAGGTAAATTAAAATAAATATCAACGTATAAATTAGAAAAGAACTAAAGATGCTTATTAAATTATAAGTTAATTTATATTTATTCAATAACCCATAAATTTCCTTCCAGCTTTCCAAACCAAATCTTCTATTTAATATTGTGCGTATCGTTTTATCACAGGTTAGATTGGAAATAAAATAATAAATAAATTACACAGACTTAGTATGCCTGAAAATATATTAATTAAAATTTAATACTAGGTAAATCGTTTCGTCTACACTTCTTGCAGTTCATCAGGCAATATTTGAGAAGTTAAAAAATTTTGAGTTCCATTGAGTAGACCCCACGACTCATTCAGCCGGATGAAGTCCCAAAAAAATGGAGGAGGAACACTGCATGTCATAGTAAATTTTAATTTTTTAAGTTTCTGTAGCATTTAATTCTTTATTTAACGCCAGATCACAAAAATAATAGCTTTTTTAAATTTATTGTTTGAACAATGAATATTTTATTTCAATATTTGCACTGTACATAAAAAAATAATTTTACAAAAATCTGTAGTTAATTATTCTTAATACCGTTTTCGATGCAGTGGAGTCCCACATTTCGGGAGGATTTGAGGAACTGCTACGTTTCTCTATTTGCCGTACTTTAAAAGTAGGTGAATATTCAATTAAATATTAACGTAATACAGGTTCTCACTTATTGGCTATTACCCGCTACTTGGCTAGATGCCCGGCGTTGCCCGGGTATTTATTAATAATAGCCAACAACCAGGAAACTTGGATGCTTCAACCTCCCCCTCTTTCCATCGATCTGGGACTGAAGTACAAGTTTATCTGCACGCTGAATCAGACTCAGTGACTCACATTACACCGGTTTTGACACCAAACTCGATAGTTAACTTGTTGTTTTAAAGTGACACCTGTTCACCCCCAAACCCTACGCTCTGACCCCTTTACAAAGTGAAATGACGCAAATAGTGTCAAGAAAAAAAGTGTCAAATTAATTGACCGACCGAAATACGGATCTATTTTGCATGAACGCAGAACAGAACATATTACACTTGGCCAAATCGTTCGCACCACGCACTTCGCGACAACGCATGGGTCCATTTAGATGAATCTAACTTTTGCAACCATAGTACCAATAGAGCAAAAATTTTGCACAGTGGCCTAACACATAAATGTACATGTATGCATAAATTTTAACAAAATCTGAGGTGGTCGAGTGTTGACCCCTAAGGCACTTAACATGGAATGACCCGTGTTTAAAAATTTAGACCCCTACAACACTACCCCTAGGGTTGGCAGCCGTTTCTTACCCCACCCAACAGTACTGATTTAAACATAAAAAAAACACGTACAAAATTTGGTCGTAATTCCTCTGCACATTTAGATTTGTATGCGGAACAAACATTCCTACGAGAAAAAATTGATTTATTATTACACGTAAAAAATGAAATTCATCTATAATAATGAGATAGTTGATCCATCTATTTGTTCTGTTTAGAGAAAAATTACTTGTAAATGTAAAGGACGTTTTATTTAAGCAAAAATAGATTGCAAGTACGTAAAAAAATATACAGAAATATTTACCTCTCGGGTGAGGAAACGCACAGCGTACTTTAAATACGAAGTGTTGGGTCGCTCACAGTCTATTTTAAATTTTTAATACTAAGATAAAATGTTCTTAATGTAAAACAAAATTTAACGCAGTTTTATAAATATTAAAAATAAATGCGACAAATATACGAAGAAGACATTAAAACATGCCGAAATGTCGTTAAAAGTAAATTTTATAATAAAGGTCTGTAAAAGGTCATCAATTGTTTAAATATACGAAGAATTTGAGTGGTGATGATAACAAATTGGTTTTTTAATTCACAACAGACGCAACTTTTAAGGATCTGCACTCACACCGTGACGGTTTCAACTGTTACCCAAGTGTAGAAATTTGTTTAAATTTTAGGATTTAATTTATATTGAATTCTTGTAATATTAATTTGGTTTATAAATTTTTGAATTTATTTTACTACTAAAATAGTTGACAGAATTACGAACAAATTTTAATGTAATATAATGAGACTTTTCTCCCTGGGTAATATTTCTTAAGGAGATATAGGCAAATTTTGGTGGCTTTTTTTTATAAAGATTCTGTAATCGAAACTTTATTTTAACTTATCTGTAGTCCAGAATGTTATCCAATTTTTTCCTCTCGTTCCCTTTCCGGAGATCACTTTCACGGGCACACACAATAAACAATAAATCACTACTTTAAATTTTAATTTCTCTTCACTTAAATTTCCTCACTTATAAATACTTGTTTCGTCGTATAAACTTTCCAAGCAGTAAACTTTGAAATTATCTAACAATCTCCTCCTTTCTCGGCCATTATCTCACAGCTTCTGTCTCTTTTCAATAACATTTTCCTTAATTCTTACATATTATAATTTTAATTTGTCCTTTTTACTGGAACAGCATATCACGACTCTCGAAATCTTAAATACATACTGCGTACTACGCTGTCTGCTCTGTTACTGTCCTCGCTTTTTTGGCGTGTAACAGGCTACATGAGGGTGATACTGAAGCAGGGAACTCCCCTGTAATAGCATAGGAAGGGACTTGAAAAGGGGGATGTGGAAGGTAGACCAAGGTAGCCAAGGGTTGCCTAGGGCCCCCAGGCTCTAGTGTAAGGATCCTACCTGGTGTTTCACCTAATGGCGATGCAGGGAAAACCCTAGAAAACCTGCATCAGGTAGGTCGGGCTAGTGGGTAGGGGGTACTACTCCTGCGCCCTTCTGATGACGGGAGACTTATTTGTTGTGGAAACGCAATAATCCCGCCTCCGTGCCATGGTCGTCAGTATTGAGAGGCAGTTCGCCGACCCGTCCAATGGTATCAAAGAACAACTCCTCGCTTGAACCGTCCACTCCTCAAAAAGGGTCGGTCACCATAAATTATGTCAACCTCCCCCTTCAACCTTGAAGCGGGGAAATACGTCACTTTTACTAAGATCGTATCTTACAAACGCAAACAACAAGTAGTAATTGAAACGAAAGACGGCCAACTTCACTTATCCGATTGGGAATTTATTACATGTGGAGTTCCTCAAGGATCAATTTTATTCTGTACATAAACGATCTTCCAGGATACGTAAATCCTCTAAAATCGATTCTCTACGCGGATGATACAAATATATTTATTGCAGATAAAAACTTCGATAATCTGATTAAGAAAGTAGACAACGCTCTGAATGGTCTAAATATTTGGTTTAACGTGAATAAATTATCCCTCAACCTAGATAAGACTAAGTTAGTTCAGTTTAGTGCTGATGCTAGTAATAGACCCGCAGACAACTTCTCAGCTAATGCACCTTTCCTCGGCCTTCGGATTGACGATAAATTAAAGTGGAATGACCATATAGATCTGCTTGCCGGAAAACTAAGTTCAGCTTGTTATTCTCTGAGAACACTAATGCAACACGTTGACAAAAAGTCCGTCAAAATGGTTTATTTCGCGTATTTTCATTCAATTATGAACTATGGCATTCTAATTGGGGAAACTGCTCCAGGGGTAATGAAATATTTAAGTTGCAAAAGCGTGCAATTAGAATACTTTCTAGCACGAATTCTAGATCGAGTTGCAAACCTTTCTTCAAAAGTTTGCAAATACTTACTTTACCAAGCGTATATTTTTATGAAATATTAAAGTTTGTAAAGCGGAACACTAATTTGCTTCAAAAAATTGCAAGTTTCATGAATACGCGACCAGAAATCGTTCAGCTGTAAGGTCGGACAAGCATCGCCTTGCTCTACACCAGAAAAGTATTCACAATACCGGGATAATTTTATACAACAGCCTTCCGCCAGAGGTTAAAAATAGTACCTACAAAAGCTTCGTGAAGCAGAGTAAAACTATCCTTTTAAATGGCGCGTTTTACTCGGTACAGGATTTTCTTAATCGTCCTTCTAGTATTTAAATCAAGGTTCCTGCAAAAAGTGTTGCTTGAGCTGCCTTGTAAAATAGCACACCACATATGTTTAAAATTTCCTATCAGTTTTTTCTGCTCTTTTGTTTGTTTATTTGATGTATTGCCTGGAGCTACGACGGAAGGACGGTTTCCTGGTCACAGAGCTCCAAGTAGTTAAAACTCCATTGCGTGTTCCTCAGTGTGTTTGTGTTTCCCAATGTGTGTGTGATATCGTGTGTCCGTGTTGTGTTTATAATAACTTTGTATATATACATTTTCTTTTATTAATTTATTTTAAGATTATTTGTCTTTAATTATGTACTTTATTTTTTTAATTTTTAATTTTTAATGTATGACGTATCCTATTTCCTCAATCCAGGATTAATGGAAACAACAATAAATCTAAATCTAACCCTCTTCACAGGCCGCAAGACATGGCAAATATCCACTCTGCACAGACTTAATACTAAAATGTTATATTGAAATTTTGCCTCATTACACAAGGTTTCTGTAACTCTCTCGTGAATGTGATGTTCTTTTTGTGAATTATTTACAACCTAAAAGCTGTCGCTTGTAGTAAAAAATAATTAATAACACCTTTGTCCTCTTACTCGTAAAAAAAAGCGCTTCATTGCGTCAGAGCATAAGTTCTGTATACGTGTTGTGGGTGAGGGAACACTTGAAAAACGAGGGACTTAAGTTCCTTTGGAGAGTTTTGCGCTATACAGTAGTGGCAGAGAAGATAAATTTAGTGTCTGAAGTGGAAGTAAATCACGGAGTTTCTTTATCGGGGCGTGTGGCGAGCCAGGCAAGAGATAGCCTCTCACCTGCGGCGGCCACAGTTTGCCCTGGCCGGCCGGCCGGCAGCCAGGCGAACAATGCTCTTCCAGGATAAGGATAAGGATAGGGATAGGGATAGGGATGGGGATGGGCTGTCCTATCTATGGCGCCTCTGCAGGGATTTATGCACTCCGCTACAGGGAGGTTATCAAGTTACGGCGCGATTGGAGCGCGCCTCCAGCCTCCCTGCAATGTGATACTGTACGACAAACACCAACGCTCTCAAATAAATACAGAAAAAGGAAAAAAAACAACAACAACGGGAAGCCGGCTATCGGAATTCGGTTCCGCCAGCATGTTTCACCCTAGAATTAAGAGCTGGGTCCAGCCACAGCGATCTAGATAAAAGATAACAGCTCGCTGCGAATGAGTTATCTAATGTCAAACTTACTTATATAAGTCAAATTGTAGAAAACAAAACAAATTATTGTACTTATGAATACACAATGTTTAAATTTAACGTCTGTTGTATATAATTAAACAATTGATTACCTTTCCAGACCTTTATTATAAACTTTACTTGTAACACTTTTGATATAAATTTTGAACAAAATTAATACAAAAGGAACTTATCGGAAATGATACACATTAGAACCACTAAGAACACGCTCTATTCGCAAAATGACACAAGTAATTATACTTATAACACGTTATTTTCTTAGCTTATTATTATTATTATTATTAATTATTTAATTAATATATATATAACTTTTATTTTATTATTTTTTTAAACTGGATTCATTACTACTAGCGTAATCTATAATTTCTTTCCCTCTTGGTACTTAAATTTGTGAGACACGATGCTTCTCGTTACTCTTTGTCACCCTAATGCCACCGGTAGGGAGGTTGGAATTTCCCAGACACGGGCGATAACTACTTGTGGGAAAGTAGTTAAAGTGTTAGTTATTGCCTCAGATCTCTACCATATTGTTGGACTTTTGATGATTTTTTTTGTTTTGTTTTGACATTGTGGTAAGTTTTTGTTTCCTTATATAATTTTTTTAAGAACTGTCTCAATTTCACCGCCATACGGCTAATTTTCTGTACTTTTTCCTCTACAGGGAGGAAATAAGCTGAAGAATTCATAAAAAACCTTCCAAAACGTTGTTACAAGGAAATTTTATAATATAGGTCTGTAAAATGTCATCAATTTTTTAAGTAAACACAATGTATTGGAAAAAAAAATTATTGTATCTTACTTTGACGGAACTGTAATTGTAGGTCACTAATAACCCTCGGGTTGATGCGACATTAAGGCAAAGTAAAAATGAAATTACTCGTAAATAAAATGATTAATTTATGAACTAAAATATACAAACCTATTTATATTCTTCAATTTAATAAATAGGGGAAGTCAGAACAGAACGCGACACTTATTATTTATCAATTATGGAAAAGTGAAAATGACTTCATAAAAGTATAAAACTTAAGTTTCTCTAATATCAATATTACTTAAAACAACAAATTTAAATTTTAAATTAATTAAAAAATAAATGTATAAATTTACCGTTCTGTCCCACCCCCCGAGCAGAACGGGACAGGTTGTTTTTTATTTACAATGATTATAACAAAGTTGAATTTAGGAAATATTCACACTTTTTGTGTTTATATTGCGTACAGTTGCTCGATTTATCAAATTTTCCTTTCACAAAGAGATATTGTGGCAGATGCAGAGCATTTTCCTATTTTTTCCGTTCCCTTCCTATCTTAATCTATTCTTTTTGGTTACAGCATTACAAAGTATTAATTGGGATTTATTAACTTACGTTCTTATAATATTGGGGGGGGGGGGGAATCAAGAAAAGGGAACCGTAATCATGAAAGGAGCAAGCAAGGATCCAGTCTATCGCCCATGCTGTTTAACGTATATATAGAACAGGCGATGAAGAATGTTAAAACGGAATATGGAAAAGGAATCATTCTGCAAGTAGAATAAATATAAACCCTAGACAGTGACACAGACGCGCACCTGTTCTCCTTTGTGAAATGGCGACTTAGTCCAGGCTGCTTGCGTAAATCTTCCTTCTAGGAATTCTGGGGCCTGGATTACGTAAACGGGGCTCGCTGCCTTCTATCTTCCTTTCAGTTTTGACCCAGATTACATTGCAAACTTCTCTCACCCTCAAGCTACTTCTTCCTAATTTCTGATGTTCATCGCCAAACGCCAAAATCTATCTCTCAACTAATTTCCAATTTCCTACTTACAAGTTTCATTACCGACTGATAAACTTCTATTCCACGACTGCTCAAATTCTTCCTACTGCAAAATGTTTATGTCCGATTGTCCCATCCATCTTTCTTCTTCAAATTTCCATGCCCGACTGCCGAAATTTCTGTCATCCATCCTCGCAGGTCATCTCGTTCATTCACCTCATCATGATATGCATGGCGGATCATCTAACCCTCAGCATTCAATTAAAATCCAACTTCGCCCGCGGTTTTTCTCCCTAATTACGCGCACTTCAAAGTTAAGAAACTGGACTCAGCAAAAAAAAAAAATTAAGTCACCAAACAGTCTGTCACGTTCGGGACTCCGATGTCCACTTCTCTGGCGCCCCAATGTTTACTTGCACCGAGTGTCTCCAATATGGGGAATTCCTCACCCTGTGACGAAATAAAATGGTAATTGCTAGCATCAAAGATGTGTAAACTTTTCCTTATACCTGACCGTCCGTGAGAGCGCATTCATTATTTCTTCACGCAAGGGTCAAGATGGCGAGGATTGCCCGAATTCGCGGGAAATTGGGGACGTGTTCTGCTGGAAATTACAAGTGGTGATTGGTCGTCCAGAGGAAACGAGAACCAGAGTTGGTGTGGAGAATGGCGAGAAGAGCACAGTTGCTGTGGAGATTGAGAGAGGAGAAGAGTTGGAGAAGAGATCACGAGAGGAGACAGTTGGGGTAAAGATGGAAAGATCAAAAGCTTAGTCGAGCCCGAGCCGAATAATTGTTGTGGAGATGGAGTACGGATTATAGTTGTTCGCTGATCCCATTGGATCAGTCGGCCAGCTGCTCTATCCCGAGGCAAGGAGTTGGGTTTGTTGCGTCGCCACAATAATCCATTCCCCCATTATCAGAAGGGAATAAGAGTAGTACCGAATGCTCGGACTATCAGATGAAAGTTTCTCTACAGATTTCCCTGTATCACTTTTAGCTGAATCCCTGGGTAGAACACTTACACTATGTTATTAAGAACTAGCGTTACACCTATAAATATGCCATTTGGAAACGAAATAATTACAAACTAGGCGATGGGATTAACCTAGAGCAGATTGATTGAACTACGAAACAAGGTGGTCATGAAATTGATCTATAAATTTACCTATGACACGAAAATGAGTTGACAAAATCTATAGACATGTTAAAATGTAATTGGAATCGAAAAATTGAGTCTGAAATGTAGTTCAATGTTCTTATAGTTTTAAATTCGTTCACTCGTAAATAATTATGACGAAAAAAGTTTATTCCTAATGATAAACGGATTGCAGTTTATATAGGTACATGAATTATTTATATATATATATATACATAATAGAAAAAAAGAAATTTGATTGGATAGTTTTAATAGACAATAAGTTTCATTTTATAACCAGATTAGGATGTGCGAAGTTTATTACTACTGGAGACTTAAACAAAACGGTTTCGTGGTGAAGGGGCTTAATCACACAAGCTTCTGGAAACTTCGGTGATGGACGGACATAAATGAATATCCCCTCATCCATTGCCTGATTTACAGCGGACACCATGACAGACTTACGGTAATTATAACAAAAGGATTTACATCCCCAATACGAGACTTTCCTCCATTCAAAACGCAGCCTCAGGACAGAAAGCCCTGACAGTGGCGACAGCTTCTGTAGCGTATTGTTAACACTTTGAAAGGAAGTCACAAGTTAAGCTCAAACCACATGCCCACTTCTGAAAAGAAGCTGAAGGAGACGATTCATTTCACTTAACACTCCAAGTAACGTTCCAACTCAACAGGGCGCAGACTCCAAAGATAATAGAGAATGTAGGCTTTCCCGGTGGATAGACTGAACAAGAAGTTCTCGGGATTTCGCCCGGGTTATGTCAATCATGAGATACGACGTCTTCAGGTAACTGATGCCGAGACCGTGTCTGCGCCGCTTAAATCCAAAGATAATAATCGTGAGACGAGAAGACTCAGAATGTCTCGTTCATGATGTGGCGGTTTTGGGATGATTAATATTAATGAATGAAAGTGAAAATTTATTAAAGGAAGGAACAATTTCATTAAATTAACTAAAATAGAACATTAAGTTACAAAGATTATTAAAATTCTGCTAAAATCACTGCTTGCTAAAATCACCGGAAAGCAATAGTATGTACTAGGGATTAAGTAGGGTAGTGACAAAACTTGGCATCGGAAATTTTACTAGTACTAAAATTAGCTAGGGGGTGAAACGTAAACCTGGTACATGACCACTTGTAGATCCAGAAGTCTCTACTTTGGTCAGCCTGTGTTCAGGATGTCTTCTGATCCTCGACGTCGTGACGCCAACAATCAACAACAACAAACTCAGTTTACTCCAAGACGTATTTCCTTCATACTCGGCATTATGATGTAGAGTAATGTAATAATACACTGTACTGCAATCTCAGTAAGTAAAGTAAATAAAGTACTGTAAATAATGCAATGTACTGTAGTCCTAATCGCCGAAAATATGGTCTGCTTCTTAACCTATGCCCCGCCTTCGTTTGCCTGGCTGGTGTTTTTCGATTATTCGAATCTTTTTTTTCCTGGTCTGACTTGGGTCGCAGGTCAGTCCCTTCCTTCTTATTGTTGAAGCACGTGTTGATATTATACAAAATGTTTTTCAGGTCACTTTCAGGCTTTTGTCCCAATTTTTCTCAGGTCTAAGAACCAATCTGTGAAAGCTCTAGTGGTACTCATATCCGTATCTCATCTGACTACTTTATCATCCCAATTGGATGTTAATTTAACATTAGAAAACAATCAAGACCATTTTTTCTCTGCCGTTGGCCAGGCAAGGAGCCTAGCCCAATATACTGTAGTACTAATCGCCGAAAATCTGGTCTGCTTCTTAACCTATGACCCGCCTTCGTTTGCCTGGCTAAGTGCACTCTTTATACAAAATTAATAAAAGTTATTATGGGTGAGGGAAATTGTTTCTCATATAAATATGTGTGTGTGCTGTAAACGCACACCGAAATCAGAAATCTTGCCTGGTTTTCTGACTGAAAACTACTACTGAAGTCACCTAAGAAGTCGGGGCTTAGGAAGCTTTCAACTATCAACGTTTTTTTCCAGAATTATTCTCTTCATATCTTTCAGACTGTTTATCAAAGAACCGCTAATGCACTATAGTCATCGAAGCCCTCTGTTCCGCGGTGACAAAATTCATCGTCTCCGTTTGTTTGTTGTAGTATTGAGTCCTTAGATTGGTGTCATATAACTCTCCATGATAACCTATTATGCGCAAGTCTTTTCATTTCTATAGACAAAACATCGCATTCATTCCCTAATCTTCTTAGCATATCCCATACTTGGCCTCCCACTTCTGTTCTTACCCCACACTCTTCCTTCTAATGCTAATTTTACAAGACGTGGCTTATTAATTTATTCCTTCTCTTTAGATTATCATTTAGTTTAAATGAGACAACCACTTTCATGCTCTCTTTGAGAATAGCGGAAAAGCGAACAATATTGAGGAA
This sequence comes from Eucriotettix oculatus, assembly GCA_034510155.1. Lineage (NCBI taxonomy): Eukaryota > Metazoa > Arthropoda > Insecta > Orthoptera > Tetrigidae > Eucriotettix > Eucriotettix oculatus. The sequence goes on from CM067377.1 coordinate 12,576,940, forward strand.
GACGGCGGCAGAAAATGACCGCAGAAACGTTGTGTTCTTTTTAAAACCTGACCCGGCTAGTTAACCGTGAAGATTTCATCCGAATTATTCACCGGGAATGTCTACGTTAATTAATATGGAGGACGTTGACTAAGAGAAGTGATAGATTAATAGGCCACGTCTTGTTAAATTAGCATTGGAGAGAAGAGTGTGTGGTAAGAACAGAAGAGGGAGGCCAAGGATGGAATACGCTAATTTGATTAGGGAGGATATGGGTTGTGATGATGAAATGAAAAGGCTTGCACAAGATAGGTTAGCATGGAGGGTTGCATCAGACCAGTCTCAGGACTGAATACCACATCAACACAATAAATGAAGTACAAAAAAATAATCGTATTATTAAAACTTGCTCTTGATTATAAATGAACCCAACACTTGTAGTTAAATTTTTATTCTAAGAAAACGGCACTTCATCATAAATAGTTACTAGAAGTTAACTACATTTTTTGGTGTTTTTTTGGCATCCACCGCCTTTTCAAACAAATAAAAGTACCTTGTTTTCTTCGACAGTCGGAAATTTTGGGAACAATCCCAGCTGTTAACTTCCGTCCGAGTAAATATTGACAACATACTGAGATTGAGACCAGAATTCTCTCTTGGAAGAGAGTAGCGTAATTATCATCACTCAACATAACTTTCTAAATATATTTCTTAGTATTATTTTTTACTAAAATATTAAAATCAATCTAATGTTAAATTTAAACGTCCTATACAATTTTATTAATTTCTCCCTTTCTCTTGTGTGTTGAGACTTTCCTTGCTGCAAAGTCGACTCCAGTGATGACAAACAAAGGTCCCTATGTTGACGATGCAATCATAGAGCATTCAGAGAAGAAAATGATAAACTTTCGTCTTAGAATTAAGATTCTGGTGGAATGTTAACTACATCCATAATAATAAAATGTACTGCATTATCGCAAGTAGACTTGATTACCCAGCCAGTTAAAATTATTTAATAGACATTAAAGGAAAAACAGTGTGAAGACAATTTTGAACGCTAGGAGTTTTTGCAATACTTCGCCAACCTTTTTCTTTTTTTAAATAAGTGCATATCCTTCCTGATTTCATTTCAAGGAGACGACTTTGTCTCTATTAACTAAGCTTACAGTGAAAAAAAAATGATGTTATAATTATGATTTGTTAAATTTTAGAATATAATGGGTGTGAAGAAAAAAATACATCGCGTAAGAATGAATGGTCTGCCTTTTACGACGGTGGAACTGTTGATACATATGATATTGGGGGCAGTTTAGTGTGGCACTGCATCACTCACCGGAATTGAAGCTTGTTCCACGAGACCAGCTGCCCTCCTTCAAAGTAATCTTCTTTGTATGCAATCGCTTAATATCGGGCACGCCCTTCAGATTCTATCCACTGCCCAATGGGGGCTTTATGTAAGAGCGCACGGGGAGATAATCTACATAATGGAAGGCACAAGTCACTACCGGCAGGCATAATGCGACCCACTTATTACGCCATCAATGAATTATGTACACAAACCGCTCGCTTATTTGCTACTGTCTTCTACTTGACGAAGAGAACCCTTTCCCATCCTATCAGAATCACTCTAACCAATAATAACAAATAATAACGACGCTGGTCCTGTTCTAAATACAGTCTACCACATATAGTCGACTGCATTCTTAGTAAGCACATTAAATGTCATCAATATAATAAACCAAGGTCAATTTAATATAACAGATTGTAGAATTCTCTACCGCTTACCTGGTGGATGCTCTACCACTGAGGAGATTCGGTTTGACGCCAGGACCCGACACGAGATCCATCCACATTGTACACTTGAAACTCAGGTCAACTATAATTTACTAATCACATCCTAACTCAAGGAATCAGTGAAGGACATCGACTAAATTCTGTTTCCTTCCATTTAGACCAAGCTGGTGAAGCATTTCACTTCTATTAGTCAATTTAGTCAGAAAAAATTATTTACTTAATCTAAATTACATTTATTATTTATTAGGTTACGTAATATAATATAATGATGAAAATTCCAAACAGAATAAAACAATTTTTCTAAAATATAAGGTATTTTTCCAACTCCTTAAAGTTTTAAATTTCTTTTGAATATATTTTAGAAAATAATGATGCTTTTGTTAAGTATTCAAAGAAAAGAAAATTTTCATTAATGAATATGCCTTATTTTTTCGATTGTAAAAATATATTTATACTAGTGAGGGCTAACTTTTTAAAGAGGGGGTAAGAAAAATACTTTAGACGGCTAATATGATTTAGAGTTGAAGCATAGTGAAATGTTTATATTCATTGTAAAGTGTTACAGTTTCGTTTCAGATGAGACATAGTAGTGTAGTGTAGTTTTCTCTCTATTAAGACATAGGAAATATTGTAGGTTTTACAATGACAAATATTTATTTATTGTAAAACACAATATTTATTTCACGAAAACGAGATAAAATAGAAAAACAATTATTTCCCGGCTAGCTAAGTATGCAAAAGTTCTCTACACACAAGTTTTTCCGTGGGGTAAATAGGATATCAAAGAATTATGCACAAATGATTCGTCACAGAACAGTTTTACCACTACAACTTGACTACGTCCTCTCTCTCCGTCATCATCAACCGCAGAATGTCTGATCACCCAACCTCTCCCTAAATCAGTGATCGTCAAAAGGCTCTGTTTGGTTCCTAATTACCCTCGCTTTTATGGGAGAAACAATCAGCAAAGCTTTATCCTTCTACGTCACGTCAGCGGAGAACCCTTGAAACTTTAGGTGAAGGAGGGGAGCATTCCTTCGTAGAAACACGCAGCGTTTATTTTAAAACTGTGAAATCCTATGAGCCAGACGTACGTGTCTAGCTGCTGCATATTCCTATCTCCAAAATTTACTATTCTTACTTACCATTATTCCATGCAACCAGAAGTCGCGCAACAGCGATTTATCCCTAAAAACTAAGAAAAAGTACTTCCAACGTCATCTTTGAAAACACGGCACTCAGAATCAAATTTACGTTTCTTAGATAAAAATAAATAGGTCTGAATCAAGAATCGTGTTTTCGATATTTAATCACGGTAGAGAGGGTAGCTACTACGAAGAGGCTCCGTTGCCAATTTTATTCTTCGCTACGAAGTTATCAGTAGCCAGTGCCTCTCATTCTCAACATATCATTCCAGTATCTAGGATAAGTCAATAAATGTGTATGTCGTCCCTGATGGATAACGAAAGAGAGAAAATATTTATTTTTCGTATATCCTGTATTATGTTTTTATTCGTCAGAGTAGGAATAATGTCTCGTGGGCTGGATAGAGTAATCTAGGGGGCCGCATCTGGCCCGCGGGCCGTAGTTTGCTCATCACTGATTTATACCATTCCGGTATATTGTAATTTTTCTAGATCCTATATATAAATATTAGCCCTGAGTAACGCCGTTTTTTGAAACGCAAAGAAAAACAGGTAACCCTTCGTCTTACATGTCTAAATTTCTGAGTAACGTTCTTCGTGAAACGGTCGGGTCCCACATCGGGTAAGCTCGGCCTTAGCTTCGTCAAGAAACCACGGTACAGAGCATACTCTGTATATCAAGGTAGTTAGTTCTAGTTTTATAAATTATGTACTTCTATGAACTAACATATTTTTTGGACTGAACATTAATATCATCTTCAAAATAAAGATAGTATAAACGTTTACTTCCATTAAATGTAGCAGTGTGTAGTCAATAGATTCGATAACCTATTTTTAAATTGAAACATATTTTAAATCAAAATTAGAACACATGGAAGAATGAAAAATAGGAATTATTGTCTTAAACCGAAGATAAGATGTTTTATGTGTCATGAAACATGACAGTCCACAGTAGGTCAAGGCCCTTAATGGGCTGCAGAGCTAACGAAACACAAGAAGAAGTAGATTTTTTAATCATTATAATTTAATTTCATAAGTGATAATTATCGATAAACTTTCTTATTTGTTTATTTAAAATTGTATGTTTTTTATTACATGCTTTCGACATCATAATAAAATTGCAGTTGCTTAAAACACAATTTAGAGATTAAAGTTTATCTTTTTTTGGGTTTAGTGAGCATCTTGTAAACTGTTTGAGATTGTAGTGGAGTGAGGGTGAAGTCACAGTGAGATATCTCCGCAATTACGAGTAGGAACTGAGAAATAAAATTTACGGGAATTGGCATAACGATGAGTATCTACAAATGGCAAATAATTAGAGATTCACATATTTTAACTGCACGTATCTCCCACTTACAATGAGACTTTATAACGTTTAAATAACACTATTGTTAATTAAATACTGTACCGGACTAATATAAGTACGAAAATAGGCATGGCCGGGTATCCAGCAAATGGTTAGAAATTATTAAATAGAGAATTAAATCATTCAGGAAACGTAAGGAGTAATTCTCACGATAAAAATGTTTCAGTTCTGTATTTAAACTGTTTCAAAACATATAATGGATCTATTAACACAATCAACTCTGATTTAAATACCGTGTATACATATACATTGTGCTCTCAATTGAATATTTTTTGTTTATTTAAATTGCTAATTTAAAATCTGCAGTACAATGGAATAAGTAAATTTAATTGAATATGAATGTATTTCACACTTGAATGTTTATAAGAAGTGAACTAATGAAGGGACTTCACACTCCCAATGTCACAAGAAGTCTAGAAAGCTAACACAAGTTTCGTCTGTTCACGTAAACGTATTTAAAACGTGAAAGTCAAGTCAACCAAGCTATTAAAAATATTTAAGTTTATGCAAATAAGTCAGTTAATTTACCGAAAATAAATATATTTAAATTCTATTTCAATTGATAATAATTCTCTTACCGTTGTATAACAATCAAACTTTTCTTAAAGTAAACCAAAATACCTTTAGAGTCGGAGAAACAAATTAGGTTTCTTAAACACAATTTTAATTTTTTAGATTTAATTTCTGAATTATTTAATTTTCAAACAGTTTTCAATCGAGGTTAAAGCACTTTGATTCTAAATTTCTTAAATTAATCGTTTTTAGAATTTTTAATCTTTATATTACATCGATTTTAATATTTACATACGTATATTATCTAGATGAACCACGGATTAGCAACATATATACTTATCCTTTTATTTTTGCGTACGATTGCTTGTTACACCCGATGATGTTCCAAATGTAGTGGGAGAAACGTCGCATTGAACATTTGTTATTAAAATTTTCATTGAAATTGTAACACGTTAAATTTTAAAAGTAATTTATGCAAGGAGAAAGTTATAAAATTTCTGGGAATTTATTATTATTATCCTAATAATTTATAAATTGTCTGATAAGTTTAAATTTCCATCACCATCAATACAATACTAATCAAAATATTGCAACATTTGACTTATTTCCTACAAAAGTAATCATAAAAATACATATAAAACGTCTCTTTCACAATTATCAATTAATTCTCGTATAACTCGTTCTATAATCAACTCAATTATTTTTAATTTTACTCTTATAGAAATTAAACGGGAATTTAAACAACTCCTACTAATAATTCAAATGGTTTCATGAAAAAATATAGGAATTCCTAGAAAATGAAACGTCTTTCAATATTTCGACTCAAGTTATTCGAATACTGAGTCACTGATTTGAGAAGATTAAGGATTCTCGTAGCTCAAAGATCTAAAAATGCAATTCTTCTAATCTAGCCATTTATTTTCTAAAAAAATAATTCTTAACTCATAGAATTCTATTTAAAATAAAATATAGTATACGAGCACTGGCATAAAAACCGTATCAGGACTTGAATTTATGTTACATAATGACGTTTGGGGTACCTATTTCACATTTGTTCAGGTTGTGACCAGACTGATAAGTTCCACAGAAGAATCACTGGTACATAAAGCTGTGTAAACGACTTTACTTAGAAGGATCCATAATTTTCATAAATATTACAGTCAAGTATGAACCTGAAGAGGATACAAATGGGCTCCGAAACGTTGATTTACACTGAAGTTCTTATAAGTAATTTTGCAGTGCGGCTCAAAAATTGAATCTTATTTTATATAAAGACAAAGAAATTAATAAGTATATATACATATAGTATAGAAAAAAATATGTTCTCAATAATCGCTTTAGTACGTTTTTTTCTTCTTCATTCAAGTCTGTTAAAGGAGTTACCCTTTTTATAAACCCAGTAAGGAACAAATATTCATGTTCCCCAATTCAATATATTCTGGAGAACATCTGTTTCGTCTGTTTTGCTTCTTGAATCCCGGAATTGTTTCTCAAGAAGCGTAACTACGGCTTTAATAGAACAATAATCCTCAGATCCCCGGTGATATACGGTAAGTGCGCTTTGCCCCTTCTACCCTCCCAGTGCACTAAATCCTCTAGACTTAGAGGCCACTTCATTCTACATCAAGATAAACTACAATAATATCAAATATAAAAATTCACTTAATTTAAAGGAAACCGAGTATAGTGAATTTATAACTCACTTAAATGGCAAACTTATCCCGTCTTATTCCCATCGAAGGTTTAGAATCGTTTTCTTATGATAGCTTTTACTTTGCGGTAATTTTTTAACCCATTTTCACGATTAAAATTAACTGTTTGCTATTAACTTCACGAAAACGTGACTCCGTTTCCTTTATTCGTGTTACATAATAGTCACCGTATCAGAGCTTTGCCCTCTATATAAATTTTTTTCACAATTAATTTGTTTGCTGATGTAACACATTGATTGAACAAAATTCGTCACTTAATTGCATTAGTACTGTTATTCCCAGAATTCCTTAATGAGTAATAATTTTCTGGCAGTAGCGGAAAGTGTTAATTGGGCACTAATTGAAAAACTAAATTGTATTCAAACACAAAACTGACTTTCCTGCAATTGATCGACAAGCAACGTGAGTTTTAATTGGTCAGTTGTGATAATCGTTATCCTTGCAATTGGCACGTAAAAGGATTAATAACTTAATTATTAGGAGTATCAATTTGAGAGACAATTGTAAAATATATTGTATTGGAATGGAGGTTGATTAACGCATCATATTCTGTAGATTACATAGACCTATAAATTAATAAGGGGAGGGGTTATTTAATTTAATTTCAATAAAATTCATTTTAGCAACAAAATACTGAGCTCTTGGACGTGTGGGTCAGTGTTTACCAGGTTTGATGCCATGGAAAATCTCCATTCATTGGTCGCCGCTGACCAAGCCACAGGGTTGTAAATTTTCTTCAAGGGGAAAATCTCGGCTGCCTCAATATTGGGGCGTACGAGATATTCCAAAGGTAGTGTGAATATTTTGCAACGTGAAATTTCACATTTCTGGAAGAAAACATATTGTTCCGTATTTAAAGTTGTGACGGGATAGTAAATGGCTTGTCATTGCCCAAAGACGTTAATAATTTTAGGTGTGGGGGAAGAAATGTGCTTAACTACGTGGTGTCAAGATAGATATAAAAAGGCGAGGAGAGTTAGTTATAGGCGGGACGTGAGTCAGTGCGTTGTGTTAGGAGACTAATACTGATACGGGAGACCATAGCACAGCAGGAATGAGACTGTTTTCTACAAGAGAAATTGAGAAACTACACACTACTACCTTTAAAGGACGCCGCAGTATCTTCAGAGATTTAGCATCACAGATTATCCGTAAATTAACTGTACCTGGTGAGAGACAATGACTCCAAATGTATCAATCAAACCTGTCACTCCGGTAACATTTCTTCTGTAGAAAAATTATGACAAAAGTATTTGAGCGCACAATTTCCTTAGATAAAAATTAATAAACTTGAGAATATATATATATATATATATTCTTTTGTCATTTAAGGAAGATAAAATCCTTTTTTCTATTATTATCAATAATAATAAAAGTGTTAACCGACATTACAATTCAGCAGTTCAAATTATCTTTTAATTTTACATATGCAAGTAAAAGTATTATCTGGTTTAAAAAAAATAATATTTTTATTCAAAATACTACCATATTTAAGGGATACGGGGGCTAAAATTTCGGCAATATTCTCATATTAATATGCTTTTAAATTCATTAAACTGAAAAAAGAAGCTGCGAAATAAAAGAAGGAAGGTGTAACATTGCTAAGTTTCTAAATTAATAAATTATTACTTTCTCATAAAATGTGTTTTTCTCATATTCATGATTTCTGGTAACCAAAACCAACTATGTGTCAAAAATATCAAGATATTTTCTTCATTCTTTTTTATATAATCTAAATTATAATAACTTCAATTTAAAGTATTAATTTTTCAAGTAGTTTAGGTGAATGTTTTTTTTCAAAGTGCTGAAAAGTGCTAATTTTTAAGTAATTGTATGAAGCTCTCAGTAAAAAAATTTACTCCCCATAATTTTAATCAATTTCAAAAATAATACTGACAATTCCTGAAAATAGTCAGCTCGACATACTAATGTGGAAAAGGTAAAACATAATCAAGTACGTAACACAAGCAATATTTTCAAAAACTGCCAAATTTTGAAAATAATTATCAATCGATCTCCACAATTAACAAGTTTATAAAAAAGTTTTGTATATTGCTACACACGAGTGTTGTTAACACACAGTTAAAATTTCAGTTCAGTAGCAATTCATTTACAGGAATTTCAAATTTCAGTCTCCGTGTCCCTTAAATTATATTATTTTTGAAAGATAACTTAAACGCAGATATTTGGGATAAATTAGCTCGAAAAGTGGATATAAAGGACAAATATAAAAATAAATAACACCGAGACTAGTCTTAACTGTGCTAATTACTCATCTTTGAGGTCATATATAATCGGGATATTATTCCATGTAATAAACATTAATATAAATTCGTTGGGGTCTGGTTAGCACTGACTTGTGTATAATATTCACCGGACGTCGGTGATGAGAAACAGTGCTTTGGAATTTTCGAGGAGTGCCAAGGGACCATGCGACGTCCACAAAAAAATTCTAGTGTTAAGTTACCAGGTGAAGCCTGCAATAGACTAGTAGAAACAAGACCATGACCGTAAAAACATGTTACAAAATCGCAAATTGCGATTACTAGTTCTCCCACTTTATTCTGACAGAACGGAAGCGGGAAGCGTTTCATTGTGAGAAAGACATCAGCCACAATTCTGCTTTACTCTAGCAATAGTCTACTGGGTTCAGTCTTGTATTATTAAATTTTATCTTCAAAACTATTCTAGCGTCTTTAATTCCGTTCATGTTTGGTCCGCTTGGTAAAAAAACCTCACTACCGAGTCGTTTTATCATTTATCCTGAATTCTCCTTTCTTCGGTCGCTGAAGAAGAAACGACAATGGAAATGTTTTAAGTCTACTTTCCTTTCAGTCTGATCAATTCCTGGCCTTTGTTGTTGTTGTTGTGAAATTCAGTCCTAAGACTGGTCCGATAGAACCCTTCATGCTAACCTATCATGCTCGAAGCCTCATCGCACATTCTCCACCTGCATAGCATCCTTGGTCTCCTTCTTCTGTTCTTACCCAACACACTTTAAGACCCTCATGTCTTAAAACGTGGCCTATTAATCTACCCTTGATCAACGTCCCCCATATTGTTCCCTCTTCTCCTATTCTGCTTAGAACTTCCTGGTTAGTTACCCACCCACTTCTTTCTTCTATAGGACCACTTTTCGAAAGATGTTTTTATTTTCCTTTCTGCACCTCCTACTGTCCAAGTTTCGCATTTTTAGCAATAGTTTCCTAATATTTACACTAACGATAATCTGTTTTCGAGGAATTATAAAGCATTGAAAACTTACATGTGGTACCTATGGGGAAATGAGGACGGCTTGCACAAGATGAGTCATCTTGGAGTGTTGCATAAAAACCAGCCTTAGGGCTGAATACCACAACAACAACTATTTCTGCCTTTTTGATATTTATTTTATTGTATTAATAATATAACATACTAATAAAAATTAAATTATTTGGGTATTAAAGAAGCGGAGAATTATAATTACTAATGAATACCACGACGTTTCCTTCACCAGTGGGTGGACATTATCGCGTGAAGAAAACTTCATAAGTTTACCCCAAAAACGGCCGCGTATATATGAATCAAATATATTGACTTGATGAGCTTAGTAACTAAGTAAAAGATTCGCATTCACTTTGAACATTAATTATGTTACGTTCATTTATTACTATATTGATCGATTCAGAAACAAGTCTAGAAATATAATTAGAATCAACATGGACATTACTTGTGGTTGTTAAACAAGATACGCTTGGTGATGACTGAATAATTGCCGGCGGGTGACTTATAATGTTTCTTGATTCTAGTTTTAAATGCCCTTTTAGTTAGGCCTATCTTAAAACATTGCAATCATTGCATTGAAATTTGTAAACAGAAAAATGTGTAGCTTCGTGGTCCAAAGGGTCTTTGTTATTCTTGACATAATATTCATCACCCCAGCCAAGAAAAGGTCAATGATTTTAGCCTCGGTGGCAGGACCATACTTCGATCTAACTGTCAATTAACGAATAATGATTTTCTTCTGAACTATTACAGTAATGGGTTGTTTTTGTTGTTGGGGCATTCAGTCCTAAGGCTGGTCTGATGCAACACTCCATGCTAACCTATCTTTCGCAAGCCTTTTCAATTCCTTATAATTAGAAAGACCCAGATCCTCCCTAACCTACTTAGCGTATTCCATCCTTAGCTACCCTCTTCTGTTCTTCCCTTACACACTTCCCTCTAAGGCTAATATTACAAGATCCTCGTGTCTTAAAACGTGGCCTATTAATCTATCCCTTCACTTAATCAACGGCCTCCATATTGTTCGCCTTTCCCTTATTCTGTTTAGAATTTCATCGTTTGTGATTCTATCCACCCATCTGATTTTCAGCATTCACCAAAACGCCACAGTTATAGGGCTTCTATTCTGTTCCTTTCCCCAATTCCTATCGTCCACGTTTCGCACCCATATAACGCCACGCTCCATACGAACATTTTTAGCAACACTTATATTACCCGTAAGTAAATCGCTCTTTTTCGCGAAAGCCTTCCTTGCCTGTGCTATCCTACTCTTTATGTCTACTATACTTCTACCATCCCTAGTAGTTACGCTTCCCAAGTAGCAGAATTCCTTAACTTCCGTCAAAATATCCCTTTCCAATCTAACACCCTTTGTTATTCCTCTGTATCCCATACTACACTCCATTTACCTTGGTTTTCCTCTATTAATCCTCATATTGAACTCTTCCTTCAGGACTACGTTCATGCCATTTATTATGGTTTCCAAGTCTTCTTCTGACTCCCCTAATACGACAATATCGTCGGCAAAGCGTAAGGTTTTTATTTCTTCTCCTTGCATTATGATTCATTTTCCATATTCCGTATTCACTTTATTCATCGCCTGTTCTATATATTTGTTAAACAGCATGGGCGTCAGACTGTATCCTTGCTTACTCCTTTCTTGATTTCTGTTTTATTTTCTTGGTATTCTATTCAAATTATTGCTGCCTGTCTTCTGTACAGATTATGTATTAGCCTAGTTTCTCGATATTTTATTCTAGTGCTTTTCAAAATCCTTAATAGTGCGTTCCAGTTCACATTATCAAACTTTTTTGCTGAATCTACAAATGCCATGAATCTAGGTCGGATTTATTTAATCCTGTTTTCTAAAATTAGTCGCAAAGTTAATGTTGCTTCTCTAGTCCGTACATTCTTCCTAAAACCTAACTCGCATTCTATTTGACGTTGCATTCTCCTATTTTCGTTAATATTTTGCATGCATGGGATACTAAACTAATTGTTCTGTGCTGTAATGGGATAAAATTTAATAAAGCGTGGAGCTATAGAATATTTTTTAACAGTATTTTTGGTGCATCAGTGAATTAAGTGAAGTCCTGTACTATTGGTAAACAGCGATATTCGGCAGCAAATCAACTTAATATATTATGCTGAACACGTAAAGGGCTGTACGATCAATATTATACAGGATTTGAAATAGGTACGACGCGACGCCTTTATTACAGCGAGGCCATGTAATATAATATAGAGGCGCTTGATTAACACTTGCGATGAGCACGGGATGAATAAAGTATCGCCTAGGCCGTGATAGCATTTGGACAAAAATGCGGAGAGCTCGGTAATAACGAGAAAATTATATTTGGCCTGAGTTCTGGCCTCGGAACCAGTTCAATTAACGTCGCTAATCCGCCCGGGGACAAGAGACGGCCACGTGCAAGGCCATAGCTGTTAATAGCTGCCCGTAACGTCCATCACGGCCCTGTGGGAGGAATTATGCCCTTTATCAGCTATCGGCCTTCGCTCGCCAGCTTCCACTCTTAAATAACTCTGGCCCTCCCGCTGCACTCTGCCGCCAATATGCCGTTGCTGCTGCTGCTGCTGCTGTCCATCAGAGCGATTCACGGGCCAAAGCGGGCCTCCGGATAATTACGTTTTCATAGTGTCAGCATCCCAGTGCAATTCAACGCCGATATTTGTGGCTGGATCTGCAGCAAGATACAGGCCCTATGAAAACGCAATTACCTTGTAATATGCTCTCAACTACGAATTTGGTACGGATATGTGTCCCCGGACAGCTAACAGCTAACCAGAAGAATCACCACACGATGAATTGCACTCTAATCTGCTTTGGCCGAAAGTCATCTCTCACACAGTTAAATTTTGGAATCCCTTATCACGGTGAATAAGTTTACGCTTTGTACAAGTAATAAAAAAGAAATTTAAATATACACATGCATGTAATAAATGTTTTAAACTTCATTTTATCAAAGAAAACCAATTTATTTCTTTATCATAAAATTAATTTACATGAGCTTCCCGACCACTAGTCCATATTCATCAGTAAATAGCACCTAATGACGGTTTTCGCATAAATACATTATATCACAACCCAGAGTAACACTCCTCAAACCACGGAAACTTTCGGCTTCAGCTTCGTCAAAGAAACAACTCAGGAAAGATTACACTTCAAACCAGTTTTGAATAGTAACACTTTCAGTTTATTACTTACAGTTTATTATTTAGTTTAAGATACACCGGGACTGAAATTACGCCCAAAATTTGTATAAAAAAATTGATTTTCTACTATTTCCATATCAATATACCTATAAATTCAGTAAACTGAAAAAAGAAGCTGCCAAAAAAAAACGACGGAATTTGTAGCAAATACTGTAGGACAGTTTTAATTAATATTTTTGATTCTAATTAAATAAATTGATACTATTTTTCAGAAAAATATGCTTCATGATAATTGGTACCAAAATCCTTTAATGCGTCACAAATATTAAAATATTGTCTTCAGTCTTGTTTTGCATAACCTACATGCGAATACCTTCAAATACAAGTATTAGTATTTTAATTGTTTAAGTAGTTTAGGTGAAAAAAATTTCAAACCACTGAAAGGTATAATTTTTAAGTAACCCTATGAAGCACTTAGTAAAAAAATTTCTCTCCGCAGTTTTATTCAATTTCAAAAATAATACTGATAATTGATAAAAATGATCACCCCAACATATAAATGTAAAAAAATATAAAATATATTCAAGTACGTAACGCAAGGAACATTTTCAAAATTTCTCAACAAAAACAAGTTTAGGAAAAAAAACTTTATACATTGCTACACATGTAAGTTGTGTACACACAATTAAAATTTCAGCTCAGTAGCAATTCATTTCGAGAAATTTCAGTCCCCGTGTCCCTTGAGGTGATTGAAATACTTCAAAGTGGTTGATCAATACTTCTCTAGCATACGGTAAGCTACAATTTTCCATAAATTTGCAATGATATAATATAATAAGGGGAGAAATGTATTTTATTTGCAGTTACTTTAGCTACCCGTGGAGTCGTCCAACGGGTAAGAACGAGTGGAAATACCCAGAGTACAGATTTCTCCAGCGGAAAACGGTAATGTGGACCCTGACAAAGGAGGAGAAGTGGTCAGTTTTAAAAATTCAGAGAGGTCAGTCTGGAAGGAGACGGAGGAAAAGCAAAAAAAAGGATACGATAGACGAGTTTAGAGGAGTAGATGTTTGAACGCCAGATCGCAAGAAGGACGAAGGAAGCCGACTGTCAATTGCCGCCTACCAAATAACGGAAATATTAGCAGGTTGGAGAAAATATTAATATAAAATTACCTGTATCGTGTGCCACAAAGCCCACCAACAAAAACCATAACCACCCACACACGCGTAGCCTATTTTTATAGAGTTCTCATGTGTTTTAATTTGTGGAAAATAAACCTTTTTGTTAATAAAAAAATCAATACGATTTATTTATAGCTCCCATCATAAATACTAAATAGAGTAAATCTCTCTCTCCGATGGTGCTATAGCCCAATTAGGCCTGGGCCTACCAGGGCGACTGCGTACTGTCATCTTGCATGACACATAAATAGACTAAACAACTGTATAAAATATACAAATTATTATAAAATATACACTAAACAATTAATGTTTTGTTTAATATCGTTGAAGGTTCATGTTGCGTAACATATTGAAACAGATGCATGTCTATTTCATAAAGAACTTTTAGGGTCATCGAAATAAATATCAACCTTTTTCTTCCATTAACCCTAGTAGTTTTAATTGAATAGACTTTAACCTCATTTTAAATGGAGGATCCATTAGAAAGAATATGACGAAGGGCTAATGAACGACTGTCTAGATTAAAGGGCTAGACAGTCTCCGAATTGGATTAAGAATAAACAAGCGGATTTTTAAGGTAGCGTGGTTAAGGCATTTTTAAATTTTTTTAATTTACTGGCTCCATTAGGGTGATCTTGAAAGAGGCAACTCACCTTTAATGGGATAGGAAGGGGGGAGGAAGAGCAAGGTAACTAAGGTTTGACTAGAGTCCCCGGGAGATGCAGCGAAAACCTCAGAAAACCTGCATCAGGAAGGTTGGGTCTTTTGGGTACTACTCTCCTGCCCTTCCGAATAAAGGGAGATGATATTGTTGTGGGGTCACTGCATTCCCTTCTCCGTGCCTAAATTTTAGGAGGCAGTTAGCCGACTGATGCAATGAGATCAGGGGACAACTCTCACCGTATACCAAAGGTCTTCGAACCGAGTATATGCACCTCCTAAAATAAATACAACCTATAAAATATATTGTGAAATAAATAGTATTGAGAGTTGAGGAATTATAATTTTTTTAAATATATATGTACATCTGTAAAAGTTTATTATCAAATATCAAAATGCGAAAAATGCAACCAACAATTTGCGTCAAGTAGACTCAAAATCTCTCGTATTTCACATCTGAGGAAGACAATAAAGTTTCTAGTAGTCTGTTTCAGTCAACTTGTGTATCTATTTGTTGCTATTTTATTATTGAAAAAACACAATTTAATTGCCTTTCAATTTTTAGACAATAAGTTATTTTCTATGAAAATTTAATTTTTGTCTTTGAATGATATGCACTGTATTCACATTAAGAGACAAGTATTGTGTTAAATGGTACGCATTTTGGAAACTAATATAGAATTGTAATTGCTGTTTTTACTTTAACATTTGGAAATTATTCCAGATAAAAGTGTGTTTCGTTTTTTTATTACGCTGAAGTTTTCATTTGCGCTCTCCGGTCATAAACAACGTTAAAATATTCGGTGAAATATTAATAAAGGCGACCTCTGGAGATCAGCTTGTAAGTGGTCATCCTTGAGCTGCCACGGTCTGTTATGATTTAATCTATTATACTTGAAGAAGTCGTCTATGCTTGCTTGCTGTGTACAAACATTTCACAAGCTTCATAACGGATTTCTCTGAGGTCCAAAGGCAACGTCCACCATCAAACCAAATGTCATGAAACTTGTTTCGGAGTCGAGGATGTGGAAACTGATACACGCGCTTTGGAATGCAGAATCTCTCTACGATTAAGATTCCAGACTACACATAAACGCATCTTGAGGTTTGGCAATAAAATACTTAAGCTCTTAACTTTTCAGTTTTGGAACGCAGGATATCTCTACGACCGGAATCTGCACATTCTTAAAAAGATTCAAATTCTGAATTAAAATTTTTTTGACGAACCTGGACAAAATACGGTAAATATTCACTTTTACCCCGCATGTTGGATGTAAGAACAAAACTCAGTGACTCACATAAAGCCCGGAGTAGTAACTAATCTCGGTTGTTATAGCGTTATTTAATCTACCCGCGACCTAAAGGCTGTTCCCCTCCCATCTCGAAAGTTGTTGAAATTATACACAAAGAACATCGTGAGAAACACTGCCAATCTTATTGACACCTAAAATATTTATTATATTGAACCTGTCGATCGTTTATATAGGTGGCATTCGTGTGTTACCACCACAGTTTTTGTTTCCAAGTCACAGGGATCAAGGACGTGTTAAAAGTTTGGTCTCAATTACTCCGCGTGATTATATCTGTATGATGAATCAACAAGCATACGAATCATCACATATGTAAACTTATATCCTCTCCATTGTATATAATATTCCTCAGTTCAATGAAGTTAGTTAGTGTTACACTTTTATAAATTATATACTTCTGTAAATTAACTTATTGTATGGACTAGAAGTTAAATCATTATCGAAATAAATATCAAGTTTAACCTTCTGCTTCCACCAAAGTACGTCAATTCAATACATTCTAATCTATTTTATGAAATAAAACTTAATATTTTAACCAAAATAGAAGGATGATGATAATAAGTACCAAAGATATTCTTAAATCCTTAGATATATCCGTCATTCCAGGTAACCACGGCACATACCAAACTACATTTTTGCCTAAGACAAACTTGTAAATCCAAAGAAAAGCTTTTTATTATTAAAATTTGGTTCAATTTTCCATCAATTGTATAAATAATTTTTTTCTAAAAACTTGGTTAAGTGTATATTTTAAATCTTTTTGTTTAATTTAAGTGCTTTTGACATCATAATAAAATTACAGAGTTGTTTAAAACACAATTTTTAGACTAGAGGTTAGAGATTGAAAACGGCGGATATCTTACAATGAGATATATCTTTAATTAGAGATTGAAAACGGCGGATATCTTACAATGAGATATATCTTTAATTACGAGAAGAAAATGAAAATAAAATACAGGCGGCCAAGTACCTTAAGAAAACGTAGAAAAGATTCTGAGTTTCTGTAACTGTTGAAACACTGCCAATAAATATCTCAGCTACTTCTCAAGTTATTACATTTTACATTATTATGTGTTTAAACTGGACATATTGTCCATATGAAGGGCGAGGTCAATTCCCGGTTGGATCGACATTTTTCCTTCCAGATCCTTCGATAAAATTTTATAGCATCTCAGGATGAGCTTTATTGTTCCTAAATAGATGGTTTTACATTGCTTTAGAACGTTTAAGATGTAAATTTTCCTTAAACTAGAAAATGAAATTCACGTTTTAGAAAAAAATATGTATTTACAAATATATATATATATATATGTAAAAACTATTTTCTGTGGTTTGAACATTTGTTATTTCGTTGAACCCGTGAGAAAAATAAAACTAATTTTGCGCTGTCATTAAACACTTTTATTTGAATAGTTGGACAACTGTATAGATCAAAATCAAAGCGAATGAAGTTTAGCATTGAAGAACATTTACTTTTGTATCAATGCGTTTAAACGAGGTCCCAGGAACACAGATGATGAAACTCTCCCCGGCCGCCGGCCCAAGTGGGATGAACAATCAAGAAAATTCGAAAAGTTTTACAATATCGTAATGGAAGATCACAGACTAAAAGTGTGTGTGTTTGCTAAGGAAAAACGTTTGTGTGCTATGGTTGCCTCGACTGCTGATGTTGGACCAAAAACGGATTCGGGAAAAAATTTTTGTCGCAGAATCTAGAAATGTTTAGGCGTAACCCACAAGACTGTTCCGTAACTGTTCCATCGCTACACTCCAGCGACCAAAAAACAATCAAAACAATGGATAAAGCTTGTGAAAGTGCACCTAAAATGGCGAAGACCGTTTTGTCAGCTGGGAATGTGATGCTCACTGTGTTTTTGGTTTCTTCGGGTATAAATATTTACAGATTTATTGGAAAATGGCACAACCATACCTGGGTTCTATTAAAACAAGTGTTGACTGAGAAGCGACCATGAAAGGGCTGTTTCACCACGACAATGCAGTCTAAATAGTGAAAGTTTTCGAGTTGGGATTCCAATTACTTTCTCATCAACCCTATTCACCAGACCAAGTGACTTATTACCGTTTCCAAACTTCAAAATTTGTCTTGGTTGGATGAAATGGTCACCATATATTAGAAGTGATCCAGACCGTGATTGTATATTTTGAAGTTTGACTAAACCTATTTGTGTGACGGGCTGGAAAGATTGGAAACTCGCCGGACCAAATGTATAGCCAAGATAAGTGACTATGCTGAGAAATTAAGCAGGTTTTCTAAAAACATTATTTTTCATTTTTACCAAACTTATGAAACAATCCATGTACATGGGTATATTTCACATTTTGTCCGGAATATTTGTGTGTTCAATTGCTTTAGAGTTGATGCTGATATGAGATGCAATTTGAGTGAATCAGACGTCTTTATGCGGGCCACGTTTTTTTTCCTCGAGTAGAAACGCCTTTGTAGAGTCGTAAACAGAACGTGGTATGCGAGTCATGCGCTATTGGCAGGAGGGAAAAAAATGAGACAGCGAGGACACGCAAGAAACACTCAAGAGCCCTGTGGGGACTGCCACACATATATTTTATGAAGACACCTCAGCATCATATACTCGTATATATTTCAGAGAACCAACCGACGCAATATTTGCCTTGCATTTTTTTTAATACAGAAAATAAAAACCTCTAGGAAAATACTCATATTAATAAATATACTTTCAACATTTACCTAGCCTTGACTGTCTTTTCCAGACAATTCGCGGAAGTTTACTTATAAATTATTATTTATATTTTCATTTAATATTCAATTTTACTACGCAGCAGACAATTCTGTAATGTTCTTGGAATCAGTCCAAAGAATAGTTTGATGTAACTCTATGAAAACCTGAACTTTGCAAGACTATTTCTTTCCACATAACTAATACATCACACAACCTCCCTAATTTTCTTATTATAATCCATCCTCAACATCCGCATCTGTTCTTATTCAACACACTTCCCTCTAATGCTAATTTTACTCGTACAAGACCCGCTTGTATTCAAAACGTGGCTTTGTAATATATCGTTTCTCTTGATCAAATTCCTTCATATTGTTCTCTCTTCTCTTATTCTGCTTGGAACTACCTGGTTACTTACTCTATAAACCTTTCTCATTTTCTGTTGTTTTCGTTGTGGTATTAAGTGCTAAGATTGGTCTGATGCAAGCCTTTTCATTTCCGCATAACTAGCAATCCCACATCCTCCATAATTTCCTTAGCGAATTCCACCCTTCGCTTCCCTCTTCTGTTCATACCCCACACTCTTCCCTCTTCCCCCGTGTCTTAAAACGTGGCCTATTAATGCATCCCTTTTCTTAGTTAAAGTACTCCATATTGTTCGCTTTTCCCCTATTCTGTTTAGAACTTCCTCGTTTGTGATTCTATCCACCTATCTGATTTTCAGCATTCGCCTATAGCACCACATTTTAAAGGCTTCTATTTTTTTCCCTTTCCCAACTCCTATAGTCCACGTTTCGCAGCCATACAACGCCACGCTCCATACGAACTCTTTTAGCAACGAATTGCTAATATTTCTCTTCTTCGGAAAGCCTTTCTTGCCTGTGCTATCCCTAGTTATTACGCTTCTCAAGTAGCAGAATTCCTAAACTTTCTACAAATATTCCTTCCCAATCTAACACCCTTTGTTATTTCACAATTTCCCACAATACATTCCATTACCTTGGTTTTGCTTCTATTGAATGAACTCTTTCTCCATGATCCCGTTCATTCCATTTATTATGGTTTCCAAGTCTTCTTCTAACTCCCTTACTACTACAATGTCATCGGCAAAGCGTAAGTTTTTCATTCTTTCTCCTTGCAGTATGATTCCTTTTCCATATTCCGTTTTCACTTTCTTCATCGCCTGTTCTATATATAAGTTAAACAGACTGTCTCCTTATCTTACTCCTTTCTTGATTTCTACTTTCCTTTCTTGGTCTTCTATTCTAATTATTGCTGCCTGTCTTCTGTAGAGGTTATGTATTAGCCTTCTTTCTCGATATTATATTCTAGTTGTCTTCAAAATCTTTAATAGCGTGTTCCAGTTCACATTATCAAACGCTTTTTCTAAATCTAAAAATGCCACTAACGTAGGCCGGTGTTTTCGTATCCTGTATTCTAAAATGAATCGCAAAGTCAATATAGCTTCTCTTGTTTCTATATTATTCCTAAAACCAAACTGATCTTCTCCTAATTCACCTTCTACATGACGTTCCATTCTCCTATATACTATTTTCGTTAATATTTGGCATTGATGTGATACTAAAGTAATTGTCCTATGCTGTTCGCATCTATCAGCCCCAGTCGTCTTCGGTATGGATATAATTATGTTTTTATAAGAATCTTCTGAGATTCTTCCTGTTTCATATATTTCGCAAACTATCCTGAACAGCCATGATATTGCTTCTTCGCCCGATGCTCATGTCAATTCTGCTGGAATGTTATCACTTCCTGGCGCTTTACCATTGCTCAGGACTTTCAGCGCCCTATCAAACTTAAAATTTTGTCCCCAAACTCTTCATCATTCCACCTTCTCTTCTTCTTCTATTACTGACTGATCTAGATTTCCACCATGATACAGCTCTTATAGATATTCCTTCCACCTTTTTTCTTTATCCATAATTGTCTTCCCATCCGCTCCACTGATGTACTTGCTTTTTTTCTTCTCGCCGAATGTTTCTTTGATTTTCCTATATGCTGCGTCTATTTTCCCCTTCACCATGAAATCTTCAACCGCTGCATTTCTCTTGTGGCCAAGCCTCTTTGTCTGATTTTCACTTCCTATATATCTCATTCTTCAAGCTTGTGTTCGGCTCTTTACCATTTTCATATCTCGCGTTTTTAAGTTTACGCCTTTCATCAATCATTTTTATTATTTCTCGCGATATCCATGCTTTCCTATTGGTCTGAGCTGTTCTTCCTATTTTTTCTTCTGTTTCTCTAGTCGTCATTCTTCTATAGTACCCCATTTCAAAAGCTTCTATTCTTTTCCTTTATGCAACTATTACCGTCTATGTTTCACACACACATAACGTCACACTCGATACAAACATATTTAGTAGTGATTTCCTAATATTAACGCTTATATTAACTGTAAGTAAATTAATTATTTTTTGCGAAAACCTTTCTTGCCTGTGCTATACTACTCTTTATGTCTACTACACTTCTACCATACTTTGTTATTATGCTTCCCAAGTATCAAAATTTCTTCTCTTCCTTTAAATTATTCCTTTCCAATCTAACTCTCTTTGTTAGTCCCCTGATTTCCATACTACACCCCATCTCCTTGGTTTTTCCCTAATTATTCCTCATGTTGAACTCTTCCTCCAGGGCCACGTTAATGACATTTATTTTGTACTTTTTTGTATTTTTAATACAACATCAAACCTTTGGGTTTTTATTTCTTCCTTTTGTAGTATGATTCCTTTTATACATTCCTCTAAATCTTTCTTCATTGCCTGCTCTACATGTAAGTTGTACGTAAAATAAAATACATAAAATTCGTAAAGTGAATTTGAAAATTTAAGCCTTCCTTTTATTAAGAATGTAAATTACCAAAGCCTTGTATGAATTAAAAAATGATTTAAACATTTAATAAATGTAATCGTCTAAACATCTGTATATAGTTTCGGTTTGAGGACCAGGAAGATGTAAAAATGAATTATATCGATCTTTACGAGGAATAAAGATAAGTAATAGCTGATAAAAAGAAGGGAATAACAGCTGGCTCAAAAGAAGCAGCAGATGATCGAAGTGTCATATTGGTGAGGATTATTTTCCCTTTTATAACCTGTAACATTCGACAAGACCAACAGCAGTCTGTAAAGATTTAAGGTCTTGTATAGTTACAAACATTCCCTTGCATAAAATGGGATTTAAATAGTAAAGTATGGGCCTGAGTAAACTTTAAAATGTGATTAGCTTTATGCAATATTTTCAGGTATGTCAATTTAGATGGGCAGAGTATTTAAACCGCAGGCCATGAGGACGACGGAAGCTGCGTAATCTGGTTGCACGATCTCGGAGGTCGGGTTGTTGGCCTGCCATTGTGGCGCACAATTCATTTCATTAGCACGCGCACTCGCATCTCGCATGCTTCATCTTGAGGTTTGTTTTATTTCGGGCGGGCTATCATTAATCTGGTGCTCACGTTTGCGTGTTGTCACCTCTCGCGAGTTCGTTTCAGTTACCGAACGCGAGATGAATGGCCGCCCCTCCTCCATTGTGTTCCGCCGGAGCCACTCAAGCACTTAAATGAGATTTCTTCGGCGATTAAATTTCCCAGTATTTAATCATGCATTCTTCTGAGGCCGATTTTGGGCCTCTTACGTTTTAATAGAAATAATTTATAGCCGGGGAAAGGGAACGGTGAAATAAATCAGACGGTGAGGAAAACCCTTTCTCAGAGCTCCGTTGCACTCGATTCAAATTATTAAATAGCTACTTTTTAAAAACATTCCTGATAGTCATCATTAATTTATTTTTTTCACGGTTGATTACTTTGTCACATATTTGAAAGTTGGCGTTGAAATTCCACTATGATCAATTAATTGTTGTACAACTTATTAATATTTTCTTCTTTTTCCAAAAACGCATTAAATTGCAATTATAATACTATTTAATAATTGATGATATAAAAATATGACCTAATTTGTCATCAAACAAATTTAATTAACATTTAGTTATTTTCAATAAAACGTTTCATCGGCTAGTGGATTTCTTCAGGTAACTAGACACAGAAATTATAAAATCAATACTAACTTTTAATACATAAAAATTACGTTGCAATAATAACACAATAACAGTAACATTTTTAAATGAAAAAACTAAAATAATATCATTAAAAGTATTGATTTTACTTTGTTTCTTTGTTGTGGTATTCAGTCGAAAGCTGGCTTGATGCAACCCTCGAATCTAACCCATCATGCGCAAGCCTTTTGATTTATACATAGCTACCACATCCAACATCGTCCCTAATATGCTTAGCACATTCATTCCTTGGCCTCCCTCTTCCGTTATTATCCCACACGCTTCCTCTAATGCTAATTTTACATGACCATCATGTCTTAAAAAGTGGCCTATTAATTTATCCCTCCTTTTTATTTTACTTTATTGACTCTTATACTTCATATTTTACAAACAAAACTTTTGTTTCAAAAACTCATATTAATTTTACAGTTTTTGTGTCTAGTTACCTGAAGAAGTTCACAAAGATGGATGAAACGCTTGTATTTATAATAACTAAATGTTAATTAAATTTGTTTGCTCACACATTTGTTAATAATTTTATTTAATATATTTTACTTAATTGTCAGAAAATTGATTTTTTAAATTAATTAGATAACATAAGTCTGAATAAAAGTACTAACATAGTAAACAAATACAAAAACTTTTCAAATATTTTAGCTGAACGTTTCGACGCCGCGTTGCGTCTTTCTTCAATAGCATTTAAAGATAGAGTGATAATGAAAGCAATGATGTAAACCTGGGTTTAAATTTTTTTAAAAAAACTCACACCTTAAAGGGGAGTTCTGCATAATTTATTAAGGAAATCCTTCGTTTTTTGTTCATAAATTTTTAATATCTTCATTTGCAACTGCATGATAATGATTTCCTGGCAATATATGTGAAAATTTATTACTTTAATACTACTATTATTAACTATTCAAATACAGAGTGGCATTAAATGTATCATTTAGTTTAGAAAAACGAGCAAGCGACTAGTATAAATTTTAATTCAATATTTTATCCCTTACTGTATAAAACTCGATTAAGTGCGTCGAAGGAAGAGATTTCAATTTTGTAAATCAAGAATCATGTTAATGAATGATGATTTTAATTATAAATTTTGAAGTTAAATGCGGACACTTGAACCATTTCCAAAAGTTGTTTGAATGAAATTGTACTATACGTCCTGACTTTATTTAAATTGTGATGTTAAAATTATTTCAACACAAATTCTTTATTCACAACTAAGTTAGATTGTGTGGCTTAAATTTGTATTTTTGCAGCTCGTGTTTGCTGGTAATCGTCAAAAAACTAGGTTAAATGTACCGAAGAGGTAGTAGAACTGCTGCCAAACTGCCGGAGATGAACGACCTCCTGCCGATTGGAATCGAATGAATGAGAAATGGGTTTTGTGAGGAAACTTTCCAGGTAATTCGAAAGAAAAAAAGCCTGAGACTTCTCTGCACTGCTTACAACAATCCTATTTGTTTCCGCTGGTAGTTGGCGAAAGGAAATGCTAACTTACTTGCCTGTGAATTTTTATGTAAAATAACAAGCAATTTTAGAATTTGTAACAGTTTTTAAAATTTACGCTGAGTCACAGAAACTCATAATGAAAGCTGTAAATTGGGAATCCGTTTGCGTGAAATTAAACTTATATTTTTTCACATACGAAATTATTTGTTAATTGGACTGTAATGCATTTATATATATGTACATGCAAGTGGACCTAACAGTTCTTTATCTTTAATCAAATAGGGAGAATGGTCTCATGCAAACCTGATGTCAATAAATTCTAGTACTGATGAAGATAACAGGCCGAAAGCTGACGGAAAATCCCATTCTTCGCCTGGCGCCGGTCTGACAAGACGGAGAACCAGAAGACATCATATCAAACAAAGGGTGGCGGATTAACGCCCAATCTAAGGGGAAGTTGTAAGTTCATGACGTCATCTACCTGGAATAAAATTCCTCTCCAACACAAACAGGAGTCACGTGAAGTAGAACAAATCCGTTGAAAGTGGCGGAGACAATTTCATCTTACTCACGGTCGGTATAAAGGTCCAAATGCATACTGAGTTTCTTACGGTCTTTCCGGGGCCCAGATCCGTTTATGACTGAAGAACCCTCACACATGGGAAAGCTAAGAAACGTCGCATTGTATGGGCGTGGTGGATATTGGCTCGGCTGGAAGTCCAACCTTGCCTAGACGAGATCACGGTTCCATCCTAGCTTCCCCACACACGGACAGCTTTGGCCGAGAATGGACGGATGGATCGCCCGTATGTGGTGGTTTTAAAAAAGATTTAATCAGTTGGCTTGTAAGGAGGGAGGATTGGAAGGAGGAAGGAGTTAGGAGATGAGGAGAAGAAGATAGACTCAAATCGGGAGAGGAGTAGACGATTAGCTGATATTCATATTCTATAGAAGACGTTTCTGACCCATCGATTGTGGAGAAGTATTGGAGAAATTATTCATCATGATTGAAGGAAGCCAATAAAATTTAGCCAAAGTTGAACCATTCAGGAAAATCTACAATTAAGTGAGCGGTGGTCCATTTACCCGCGAGCAACGAGAGCGCGTCCAGCAGGAGAACCTTTTCCCAACGACCAACAAAAAGGAAACCATAGCCGACCCAGCATCCGCAGAAGCTGAATAAACAGATGTGTGAAATGAAATGACGACGCAGATGTCCTGCTACACTATATACACACAGATACGCCCCTATGTTTTTTTAAATATGATTTTTATTATATCATAATTTACCCTGAGAGACTAGCCGTATTAAATTTGCGATTTAGGAGAACAGATAAAGCAAATGATCCTACTTGATGTAATACCAATTTGATTTGTTAAATATATTTTAAAAGAAAACATTTTTTCTACATTTTAATAAATAAACGTGAATTTTTATTATATTTTATTGGTTTCACTAAATTTCTATTGAGGTGGTTGAAAAAGTCAAAAAGTATACATAGTTAACTTGCACAGTAACAAAATAGAGTCACTTGGAAATAATAAATAGCTATAGCTTTTTGTAGAATGGAATAATAATTAGTGAACATCAGGAGACTCTGTTGAGGCATCACCGTTGAGACTGGAAGTTATATTCAATTACCGGAACGTGATCTTAGTCTTAACCAATTCGATGCATTAATCTGCTTATATGAAGACTCGGACTCTCGTACCAAGCCTCGATTAAGATCGAAACATTAATCACTTCCAAATGTATTGCAATTATTGTAGGACGAGGAAATGAGTTCCAGGCCCACTGGACTGACCTGGACTTATCACCTCTATTACACGGCCAGCAAGAAGCTGCAGCTGCTGCAGGGGGGACTAGGACTAATGTACAAGGCAGTTAGCTCGCCATCGACACGTTATTAGTCGTGCAACAAGAACAACTGTTATCGAGCCCAGATAGTAATTACTTGTCGCCGAGGGTCTCGCGCCTGCTAGATCGTATCTGGACCGTGTTCAGGCCAAATCGGTACAGCTTTCCGCGCTTCGTCTTCCCAGGCAATTTGCCAGGAAAAAGGGCAGAAATTATTCCGGTAAAGGGGGAAATGCAACCGAACCAAGAAATTGGTCGGATACGTTTAATAAAATGCACTTCATTTTACGGTTAGAATGCACTTTCCTCATCTGCATTTTTAAACAAAATTATCAATTAATACCAGCCTCAAAACTGAATATCTTTGAGAAATTGGACGCAAATCATTTCCTTTAAGCTTTATTTCATTTAAATAAACCTCTGCGTGCCACATTTCATACAATAGAAAATTAAATTCATCTTAAAACACAAACATAGTCTTGTGACTATACGTTTACAATAAATAAAAAGACGGCCAATAAGTCAGCAAATACTTTATTGCTATTTAATTAATATAAAAGAAATCTTTCGAGACTTAATCAGGCAAATTACAAACAATTGAAGGGCATAAATGACTAAATTTGTAAGTTTTTATATATAAAAATATTGTAACATAGAACCCATATTCAATATTTTTTAATGATATGTCTGTAGTATGTCTGATGATGTCTCAATTATTAGCAGTCTTTTTATTTATTTTAATATTAAAACACTATCTAATTACTTTTGTAGTTGGTGAAATAAAAATACTTTCCAGCTGTTCTTTTTTCAAGAAATAGGAAAAGGTAAATCTTAACTTCCTTTGTACTAAGTATCTATAAACGTATGTGTTGGTAATTCAATATTTCTTACTTACAACTGCCGTTAGTAATCGTATTGTCATTGCTTATTAGTCTGAATACAACAATAGAGCCGATCATAAGCTCTTTTTATCCAAAGATTACCTTTCGCAATGAGTCTCAGACATTGCTTCAACTTTCTTATTTTACACGATTATAATTACATTTGTCATATATATATTGTAATACCCTCTTCATGGGATAGGATAAATATTATTTAAATTACAAATTTTAAAAGGTTTGACAACTTTATATTTATGAATTTCATCTGTACAATATCTCAGGGAATTTTGGGTCTCTAGAGAAATGAAGTACGCAGTTACTGAAAAATAGAAGAATATCATTTAGATTTTTATGCAACCAACAAAATGAGAAATTTTCACAGCTAAATTGGACTTACCCAAAATTATTGGGCCTACAAATATTCAACACCACGTATGCATCCACGTTTCTCAGTCTTAGGTATGCCTTGCTGCTGCTTTCCATCCAGGAATGTCGTGCAATCCTCTCCCACAGCACATTTCCTAAAGACCAATCCTTCCAGATCCAACTCGTAATAGTACCCACTAGCCCGAACTACCTGATGCAGGTTTTCTAGGGTTTTCCCTGCATCTCTTTAGGTGAAACACCAGGTAGGATCCTTAAACCATAGCCCGGGCGGGGGCCCTAGTTAACCCTTGGCTACCTTGCTCTACCTTCCACATCCCCCCATTTCAATTCCCTTCCTATGCTATTAAAGGGGAGTTGCCCGGTTCAGGATCACCCTCATGTAGCCTGTTATCCCCCAACCAAAAAAAAAATATTTCCACATTCAATCAACGTCCGCACACGTAGGCCCTACTGTTCGGTTTCACACCGAACTCCCGGTATATAATCAAGAGAAAGTGTGTTCTGAACTCAATGAGAGTTATTCGTGAGAATTCAAACTATTATGGTACATTTTGGATCAATAAAGATTAAATAACTTCAAGATATAACTATCCAGATACAAACAATCGTTATTTACGTAATTGACGTGCACAAATAGCCTACCGATGTTTCATCTTTTGAAATTTTGGACAAAAATAAAATGGCGTTTTGAAATTTATGAAAATGTGATGATTTTTGAACATAAGAGGAGACATAATCAGAGTGTATCATGACTATAGGTAGAGTACATAGTATTTATACGTATAGAATATCCTTAAGAAATAGTCTTTCCCTATTGGAGAGTTGATATCATGCTCCACGTGAGAACTATTCCAAAAATTATATGACTAATTAAAATTATGTAAATTAAAACAGTGGCCAGTATGGTTATATTAATTTTTTTTACTAAATTTACACGTATAAAAAGGAAGATTTAATATTAACAAAATAATACACGATTTAACGAATACACCACATTAATTTTTGAGGTTTACGGTTCAAATCTTTGATAATTTGTTATTTTAATCTGATTCATTTTATCGTAAATATACTGTCCAAGTTTATGCAATAAACTATTTACAATATATTAAAATTATTTATAATGATTTTATTACCAAATAAAATAATAATAGGACCTTATTGCATAATTTACTATTATCATATTTTAATTTACTACGGTTATCAGCATGAACTTACACGTTGACTGTAGTGGTTAGGAAAATTACACCAAATTACATGTCAAATCTTAAATAGGGAAAAAATACCGAGCGATTTATTTAACCCCATATAAAATTATGGAAAGAAAATTAATAATTTATGTACCCAGATTTTAGCAATTATATTATAACAACGAAATTACTGTGTCAACGTGAGAACATTTGTAATTAATCTGGTTGGGCACTTACTATGGCTGAGCTGTTGGCTGCTCCGTCTCGGATGCTTCTATGTGATAGAGGAGGACGATGAAGACAGGACATCCGGTGCTGTGCCTGGCTGATGGTCTCTGATCTCTCACATCGCTGGAATCGGCAACTGATTGCCCATGGTACTTCCACGCCACGTAGTAGAGGTGGATGGCTGGCTTCCACCTTTCTTCTTCCGATGGCATAGTTACACCACCCAGGAGAATACTAACGGGCTCTGGACTTGTTGTCCAAACTTCAGAGAGAGCTCTTCCCTTTTGGATTTGTCAGCTCGGACTATGTTCTTCTCTGGTTCTCTACACCAACTCACCTATTTCGTCACACGTCATTTTCTCTTCCCATCTTGACTACGAATGGCGGGGAGAAATAATATATTCGGGGGCAGGAATTCACATCTCTTTGTCCTAAAAAAAAGACATTTACCCTCCTAAAATCTTCAGACTGATGCTCTCACGCAATTTCTCTCATCCCCCGCCTGCACATGTAACAAACAACGTGTATTCCATACGGTCAGGCGGATAATAACTACTTAATAAGTAATATCTTAACATCTAGCACATATCTTAATAACTACTTGATATCTAATTTCTACTACATGTGGTTTGCTACAGAGATGATCAGGGGAAAATTATTTTGGGAGAGCTCCCTCGTAAATTATTTAAAAGACGAATATATAAATATAAATGCATAATTTAATATCATAAAATATCATGGGATCCAATATATTAATAATATGTTATTTTCGATTCCCCTAACCAAACAAAAACTCATAAAGGTTTTAATAGGGAAGGCATTTCGCAACATTTGAAGCTTCCAGATATAATTAGACTCCATTGCCTTTGTTCCATTTGCCTTAATTGAGGTCAGCAGTTGTAAGCAATAACGAGGCGTTTTTGTACATCGGAAAGAAGTGAGTCGTTTCATCGAGCCTTGACAGGCTGTAAATTTGACAGTCGTTAGTTAGAGTGAAGAAGCGTTTGACGTTCCGGGCAATCTCCTACTCGTGGTTATATTGATCAAGATATTTTATTTGATAATGAAAATTCTTATTCAAATTTAATAGATTAAAATAAACTTTTTCATATAGTCAAATGGATAATAACTTTATTTCACGGAAAACTGTGGACATAAAGACTACCAGAAGACCTCAATTTATTCCAATTTGGAAGAAATGTATTAAATGACACGTAGGGTTGGAGAATATATACTCAACGTTTTGTAATCGGACAATTTTCGATCCACGGGAATCATCAGGAAATAACAAGCGAGTGGTGTCACGAAGTCGTCCCTAAAATCCTCTGAGCTGCCACCATGCTCATTAATTTTTGCCATGCTTCTCATGGTACAATGTCACTCTACAATACTACTAATGTAAACTACAATACTAACATAACTCACAATGCTAACATCTTCATGAAGAAGCGTACCTCGGATTTTATATCACTTCTTCCGACCTCGAGAAAACGCCAACTATCAAGTCTCCAATCAGCGAATATAGCGACTTTCTCTGCGTACAACCTGTTCTTTAACCATAAAACTGTTTTGCTCAAGATTCACCGCTATGGCCGTCCATATCAAATAACCCTTCTCTCTGTTACACAGTTTTAATGAATAATAATGAATTATTTAATGTAGTTAATCATAAAGAGCGCCATGGCTTACTTTTTCTACCAAACCACAAGTCGTTAAGATTACGACACGCGGAAATCACGTCTCACGGTCGTCTATCAATTCAATGAAATTGTACAACTTCCGTGGGAAGACGGTATAGTATAGTAAAATTTTACGAATTTGCTTCACTTATGTTCAGTAAGATTCCAAAGAATACTGAATATTTCACGATTGAAATTTGTACCGTCTTAATGGTGAACACTCAAGTGAAGCAAGTGAGAAATATATTCCAACGAATCGTAGCACGATATAACTAAAAACTTGTAAAATTAATTTAATTATGATAAATATTTTTAGGTAATTGCACTATTTACCCCATCATGACCAGCTGATTCGCTCTCTCCGACCCCGCCTTACTCTCTCTCTCTCTCTCTCTCTCTCTCTCTCTCCCGCCAATCTCTTCTTATTCTTCGCGGCACACAAAATTATTCCCAACCGAAAACTTTACACACATTTAGTATGCATTATTACAAACACCTTGATTATTTAAGTTTCTTTTAAATCTCCCTTTCGTCGCCGTAATTATAATTGCATACTGCTCAGGTCAGAAACATGACCTTAATATCATTTTTAAGGGTAAAAAATTATTAACACTTCTCTAGAGTTTCTCTTTATACTACGTATACCTTTTTGAGAAATATCCGTTGGCGTTATAAATAAATACAACGCTGAATATTAAGCATAGCTCGCGGATCTTATCTAATTTCTTTTGCGTAGGGGAGAGGTTGGCGTTACCTCGGTTCTTGATTGTGGTATTCAGTCCTAAGACTGGTCTGACGCAACCCTCCATGCTAACCTAACTTGTGCAATCATTTTCATTTCCTCATAACTAGCACAACCCACACCATCCCTACTATGCTTAGCGTATTCCATTCTTGGTTTCCCTCTTCTGTTCTTACCCCACACACTTCCATGTAATGCTAATTTTACAAGACACTCATGCCTTAAAACGTGGGCTATTAATCTATCCCTTCTCTTTATCAATTTTCTACATATTGTTCGGTTTTCCCCTATTACTTTTAGAACTTTCTCATTTGTGATTCTATCCAACCATCTGATTTTCAGCATTCGCCTATAGCACCATATTTCAACGGTTTCTATTCTTATCCTTTCCGGAGCTCCTATCGTCCACGTTTCGCACCCATATAACGCCACTCTCCGTACGAATATTTTTAGCAACGAATTCCAAAATAAGTAAATTCCTCTTTTTCGCGAAAACCTTCCTTGCCTGTGCTATCTTACTCTTTATGTCTACTATACTTCTACCATCCCTAGTTATTACGCTTCCCAAGTAGCAGAATTCCTTAACTTCCGCAAAAATAACGGTTCCCAATCTAACACCCTTTGTTATTCCTCTGTATCCCAACTACACTCCATTACCTTGGTTTTCCCCTCTATTAATCCTCATACTGAACTCTTTCTCCAGGACTCCGTTCATACCATTTATTATGGTTTCCAAGTCTTCTTCTGATTCCCCTAACACTATAAAATCATCGGATCTTTTATTTCTTCTCCTTGCTGTAAGATTCCTTTTCCATATTCCGTTTGAACATTCTTCATAACCTGTTCTATAGATATAAGTTAAACAGGTTGTAGATAAACCCGAAAAGGAAACAAAATAGTAAAATAAAAATTTTAAATGTCAAAAACTTGAATGAGTTGTAAAAATTGCGTTAAAACCATCAATTTAATCAAGTACTGAGTAGTAATTAAAAGTGAAAATCAGATGGGCGTCCATCTGGTATATGTATAAATGGTTTGACTTTGTCGTGCAGGCTGCAATGTTGCTCTAAACTTCTCGTGTGTGTAATATTTAGCAATGACACCATACAGCCGAGTGTGGTTAAGTGAACAAATTTTAGAATTTATCGTGGCAATCTTGACGGTCCCTACAAGACCATAATTACGCTCCCGTGACCCCAGATGCCTCTGGGAGCAATACGTCATGTCCCGCAGCTGATGTGGCGGCGCCACTGGCCTGACAGCTCAGAGGACAAATTAATTCCACGGCTCTAGGTGGCTTTGTCCTGCAAGGCTGACATATTGCGAGCGCGATCTATCTAGCGGATCCGCGACCGAAGACCCAAACCAGATCCTAATAAGGGAACTGGATCTGACAGCCGTAAACTCCGTCCATCCACTCTTCTTCCTTGATCGGATTGATTGAGTGCCACGGAGATAGACCTCCGAGGAAATCCAATTATCAAATAAACCTCGAACAAAATGTTTACTCACGAATGTACTCGCAGTCAGTTTTACGTTTCAGAGTTAAACTTCTGCTAAAACAGATGCCAGTACATTCATCACACCGAAAGAAATAAATGGCACGATTAAACGCATTATGCTACTTTCGAACATGAATTGCAGCTCGCAATTTCTATATATTTGTAAAGCTTAATAACTGAGAATATAATTTAAAGGAAGCCTTGAGAACAAGTAATAATGGGTAAACATACAATAAAAAATTATATCTACGTCGGAATATCTTCTTACCCTGTGATTCCTGAGTATGATTGATCAAGTATGAGAATGTAATCAAATAGTCACTCCATATTTAGGCGCAATTAAATGTGGCGGATTCCCCTGTATTCTATCTCTCTGTCGTCACAGACTTACGCATTCGGATATTTTTACTTAAAATTCCTTGCACAATTATCCTCAGCCATTTTGGTATAAGTATACCAAGGTTTTTTCAATTTCTCCGCATGTTTAAATTTGTATAATTTATTTAAAAACGCCTAAATATATTGTAACTATTAATAATTAATATTCGTTTCTCTCTTTCCACATTGTGGTCCGTACACTTCCCCAGAAAATCCGAAAGTCTGGTCCGTTTCTTAACTTACAATTTCCCTTTGTAGCCTAATTGTTTTTTTTTCTTAGTTTAAGTCACCAATACCTAAACATAAAAACGCAATATCATCTATAGTATCTATAATATGATAATATAATAGTATATATTGTAGAAGATCCAGAGTACCTCCGTATTCGAGGATTTAAATGCTTTTTGGGCGCCAGGTATTTTTTAATAAAAATACCAAAAAAGTGGATTTTAATAGCTTTAATCCATTTCAGAACATGAGAAAAATTATCACTACAGGGCGTGGTCTTTCTCCGTCCGCAACTGCCGACACATCCTTCTCCTTTCTCTACCCCATGACGACTGCTCGAGTCTCGCCAGACTCCATTGTTGGCCCGAGTTGCGACAATTGCAACTCGCAAGCTGGCCCGCATTGTTGCGTGTAACTTTTCATGTTACATTATCCCTGCCCCCAATGAATTTAAAAAATTGTACAATTTTTTAATGACACTCACTGAAACACAGTCGTAAACAATTTGACTGGCCAACGCCCTTAGTCAAAATTACATTAGGTTTTACAAAAATTCACTCATAAATTAATTACAAATTTTTCTGACGTACCATTCAATCCTTCATCAGCCTAACATCCAGTAAAATACAATTTCATCAATTAAATAATTCAAAATTATTATAAACCAATCACGGACAAACCCTTAACTTTAATTACAACCACATAACTTCAACCCATACCATTTCTTTAAGAACTCTGTAATCAGCTGTTTGCTGTCTTTACAGCTGTTCGCTGTCAAGATCCAAAATTACTTTGGCCATAATTTTTCTATAGTCAACTGTCTCTGCACAACAGCTGTTTAACGCACTTCGCAAATTTTCAACAGAACATATGTTTCTTATAACTAATTACAATGTTATTACATAAAATTTTACATCCCAGTTGCTGTTTCTGACAGATCATATGACATTTATTTTAATTGTTGCCAGCTGAATTTGATGTATCATCTGATCTTTATTAGTTTGACATTAACAGAATACCGCATTCAGTTTTTCCACCTGGATTCCAAGGAAATCCACATCCACCCCTATTCCATACCTTTCTTCCTGCTCTGTTTTCATCATAGGATGCACAATTTTGAGACAGAGAGAAACATTTTCCGCTAATCATTAAGTTCCGCTCAGTTTTTTGATGAATGTTTCTTCCACGTACCTTTCTCTTGTACGTTTTTCGGGAGTTATTCTTAAATCTGTTAACAAAACATTTCACTACTTCATCTTTGTTTGCAAACATAATCAGCTGTTCCCTAAACTGCTTATTCAATGCGTTCGCATTACCTTCACACTTATCAGCTCCCATCTGATGCTCTACACGTTTAAATTTTTTGTTAAACTTATTTGCAACTACATTATGAAATCGATGATTCCGCATCAGATCTTCCTTTATTGTTACAGCAACCACACTCCTTTTCTAACAAATAATCTCTTTGCTGTTTTGGTCCATCCTTAGCCCCCAATGGTAGTTTTATTTCTATTTCCTTGGCTATCTCATTTGGTCTTCTTTTCCCATCTCCCTCAATTTCAATATCAACAGATAACAACTCAAGGTCAGATGATTTCTCTTCCCCTTCATCCTCAATTTCTTCTAATAATTCTTTCCCATTCACCAAAATTGGTATTATATATATATATATATATATATATATATATATATACTAATGTAAGAATTAGATGATATATATATCACAAAAGAAAAATAAAGAAGACAATATTGTACCGACTGTAAGTAAATGTTTTTATTTTAGTAAGAAGAAGATGCCGACTCCCTGTGGTGTAGTGGATTGCGTAGCTGCCTCACGCCACAGAGGTCCGGATTCGAATCCTGGCACGGACTTGGATGTTTGTGCCGTCATAGTCACGGAGACTGCGATTAAGACCGTTGGAGAATAGATATGCTGACCACGTGTCACTCAGAATATTACATGTAAGATGACAGTCCGCAGTCGACCCGGTTGGCCAAGGCACTCAATGGGCTGAGCAGTCAAGGAAGAAGAAGAAATAGTGATTATTACAAGTATTTTATACAGTATTGTTAATATGGAACACAATTTCAATTTATTTCTCTGGTTTAACCTTGACCATGTCATTAAATGCTTTTTTAACTGAACCAAATTAAATGCTCGAAATTGAAACAAAACTAATTTCAAACTTTTATTAGAATAAATTTACGATTGAGTACGTAGTTTGTACTTGATTGAAGCTGCTCCTTGTGGGCAGTGATTTTAGATTTTTATACATTTGGATTCCTTTTGTTCATAAAAATATCAAAATTTAACGTCTGTAGAAATGACCTGAAGAAGTCATAAATATATTGACGAAACTTCAGTTTAATTATATAAAAACTTTGTAATTGGTCGTAAATTTAGTAGTGAGCAAATGATAAATGAATTAATTTAAGGGCTATCTCATATATTTTATTTTTTGTATGAACTTAAGGGGCAGAATATGATGGTTAATTGGGGAATCTCAATTCATTTCGAGGCCATGTAAGATGACGCAACCCTGGGTTACATTTTCGTCCTTAGGAAATACTCAGAAGCCACAATATTGGTAGACACGAATGTTCCCTACAGGAAGTCGGAATGTCACTGATCTCGTGAGATACTTTTCCTAATTGAACAATTTTAGGTGATAGAAATTAAAATTAAAAATTTTCTAGGGAAAGTGTTTAAATGTTCGTGGAGATTATGTTTGGAGGTAAGAAATTAATATAGGGGGGTATTCTTTAGTTTATAATAATGACAAATGGTTAGAAAAATAAATTATATTGAATTTTAACATTTATTTTATATTAATATACAATTATTGAATATAGTTTTAACTTGCATAGTCGGCCTTTCTTCATAATAAACATAACATGTAAATACGAGTATTTACAAAAAGGTACTAATAATAAACTTTCTTACAACTAAAATTCTAGATCTCTCCACGCAGGGGTCGCATGATATGGCCCTTCTCATAGAGAAAAAATATTTCACACAAAATCTACTCGGACCTGACAGTAAAGGAAATCAGCAAAAGAATACACAGGTGTTTTCATGTTGGACCTAGCGGCCACATCTAGCGTTTGCACTTCCTCGTATGACTTCAGTCTGGTCTCGATCACGCCTTATCTGCCGCTGCTATTGTCCGCGGTTCAGGATAATTCCTAGTCTTCTCCTCGTCTCCTCAGACTATCTGTCCGAAACTGTGATCATCTGCTTAGAAATCTCAAAATCTTCCGCTAATATCTTCTGATCAACAGCTTTCACTCCCTCAATCTCCTTATCTGTCCTGTATCATCTGCAAAGGTTTCCCTACTTCTTTAATTCATATCCCAAAGGTGGCAAGGATGGATACTAACCAATCATATTTAATCTTCTTTGGGAAGAATAGTTGTCCCCTCTCCCCCAAGGTTTTTGGGGAAAATATACGCTTATTTCCAGCCTCTGTCCATCGCATTTCAGAGGCCGTGGGACTAACTCCGCTTGCGTCCAAATATGTGACTGTTTGTAAGAATGTCTCTTTTCTTTTGACTCCTCACCACCGACGTCCGAGCAGATGTACTTAGCCGTTACAGGTAGTAGACGCCTCATTGTATAAAAAAGGCATGTTTTCCTATATCAATCAAGGAATAAGTTTAAATGTAAACTTGCAGTAAGAAAACATTCATTTTTAACAAAAAAAGTCCAAATACTTAATCAAAGTTTTAGCAGGACTAGTTTCTGAATTATTGACTTCAAACCGAGTTACAACGCTAGAACCATCTAAAAAATAACTAATATGGAGCTTAAAAATTTACAAATATAAAATATATCAGATAACAAATTTAGTTAGCATTTAGTTGATATAAATACAACGTTCCTTCCACCTTTATGGACTCCATCAGGTAAATTTTTAAATGGATGAAACTAATCCCATTGTAAATAATTTTGGTGTTGTGGAATACCTCGAGCGTCGGCTACGGCGAAAAAAATTAAATAGTGACAAATCGAATCCTTAAGTCTGGTGGAGGTTATACAACCTGTTTTCTTTTTTAATTGATAATATAAGGAGAGAGAGATAGAGAGAGGGAGGGAAAGACGATTGATAAATATAATATATTCATGTAAATTGGTTGTGAAGCATGTAACAATGAATACTGGGTAAATATCACTTCAACCACGAGTAAAAAGATAAATGATTTGTAAATTTTGTCAACTATATTACACAATTTATAGTGGGTTAATATATTTTGTGAAAATTTGGCGTTTTGTTTATAATTGCCTCTATTTTTTTTTGAATGACAGGCTGCATAGGGTGATCCTT
The DNA here is from genome assembly GCA_034510155.1 of Eucriotettix oculatus. NCBI lineage: Eukaryota > Metazoa > Arthropoda > Insecta > Orthoptera > Tetrigidae > Eucriotettix > Eucriotettix oculatus. Next base: position 12,614,673 of record CM067377.1, read on the forward strand.
AAACAGGCAATCCCCTTTAATAGCATAGGAAGGGAATTGAAAAGGGGGTATGTGGAAGGTAGAGCAAGGTGGGCAGGGGTTCACTATTTTAAATATCATACCCGGTGTTTCACCTAAAGAGATGCATTAGGTAGGTCGGATACTATTCTCAGGCCCTTCCGAATGACGGGAGAAAAGTTTTCTGTGCATTCTATTTTCCATGACTCCAACAGCTTAAGGAGGGAGTTGACTGACTGATCCAATGGGATCAGTGGGCAACTCTCACCGTATTCCTAAGGTCTTCGACCCCAGTACATACACCTCCGAAAATAGAAGAAGGTGGCTCGGAATGTAAGTACCTTGACTCAAACACACAAAGAGAGAGAGAGAGGGGGGGAGATCCCCAAATGGAATCTAGCAATCAATTTGGGGAGAAATGCCTGTGAGAGAGAGCTCCCACAAAGTATTCATAATCATCGAGCCCGGCGTAGGGATACAATAAAAATTTGATAAAAATCTTTGTGCTATTTGTGTTGATGAAACCTTTTCGGTTTACTTCGGGGTAAGTTCATGAATTCAAGGTATCTTGGATATTATTATATAAGAATATTATTATTTCAATTATAACTTCAATTATACCTATTTTATAGATTGTTTCGCATCTGAAGATGTTCCAATGATGGGAACGAGACGTCCTATCATATTTTAGTAATACATATTGTTCAGTTCTGACCAATTTTGGCTTTATTCTTCAAATTATGATCAGAACTTTCTTTTGGTTAACAGGCTACATGAGGGTGATCCTGAAACAGGCAACTCCCCTTTATAGCCTAGGAAGGGAATTAAAAAGGGTGGATGCGGAAGGTAGAGCAAGGTAGCCAAGGGTTAACTAGGGCCCCCTGGCTATGGATTAAGGATCCTACCCGGTGTTTCCTAAAGAGATGCAGGGAAAACCGTAAAAAACTTGCATCAGGTAGGTCGGGCATTGGGTACTATTCTCACGCCCTTCCGAATGACGGGAGACGAGTTTGCTGTGGGGTCGCAGCATTCCCGTCTCCATGTCTCCACCAGTTTCAGGAGGCAGTTGGCCGATTTGTTTTAATATGTAAACTAGCAATATAGTTGCCAGATATAACAATTATTGTAAATACTTGATTTTGACGTTTCTTGACGAAATGAATTGAGTGAGAGTATAGTAAGTAATATTAGTAAAGAAAGGTGTACTTAAGAAAGTGTACCAATTGGCAGAAAGATCGTCGTACTGGTATTCCTAAATAATATATATTGTTTATATCTAAACAGTTATACAATATAATTATTTATCGCACACTTTCCAAATTTGCAATGGAGGGTTTTACAGGCTTCAGTGGAAACCTTGATGCTGATTGTACGTGAAGAGACGTGGTTTGGCTCTTGATTGGGTCAAGTTTCCCAGTGGAGGAGCGATCCCGAGATGAATGTGCATCCTGCTATCGCGCGTGATCCGTGTCCGGAGCCTTCTAAACATATTAAAGCGTATTGTCCCATCACAATGACGCCGGCGCACGAGTACAAGTGTAGTGGAATTCTTTTGAGCATTATTAGTAGCACGAACCAGAGGAATGCGTGCGTGGAAAACATTAATCTCCTCTGGGTAATCAGTTAAGTACATTCTCCATGGGCTTGTTGACGATGGACAGTGACTGATGAGGCCGAGGTGTGTGCGTGTGTGTGTGTGTGTGTGTGTGTGTAGGTAGCGCGCCTACACCAGCGTCTGGACCGCGACGGTTCTGCGGACAAGTTGTTGACAGCAGCCGTCCACGGCGCTGCTCTTCTCTCCTCTCCTCTCCTCTCCTCATCACTTCACCACTCACTAAAATTCCCGCGTTCACGTCTAATTTGCCCTCACTCGCAAACTTCGGGGCTGCGCATTTATGTTAAATTACTACTTTTTCCGCCTTCCACGGAAGTGTACCCGCTTTCCAGAAACAGAAACCATCCTGCGAACTTTGCCATATGAAAAAATAATCTGGCATTAATAGTGACAAATAAACGGATACAATCCAGAATCTTTCTGTGACTATTTCGTTAATTTACTTACTTTTTCCTAACGCACTGATAGAACCTAACCGTAGATTAAGTTGGTCAAGCCACGTCAGGTTGCTGCACCACTACAGGAAAATAGAAGCTGTTAATGCGTCCCGTTAAATTTTGTTAGTCAAAATCTAATTTTGTTAATTTAGATTTTGTCAATATGATGAGTTTTGTTTCGGTATTCATTCCTAATACTGGTCTGATACTACCCTCCATGCTAATCAATGTTGCGCAAGCCTTTCCACTTTAGCGAATTCCATCCTTTCCCTCCCTCTTCTGTTCTTACCCTCTAATACTAATTTTACAAAATGACCTATTAATCTATCCCTTCTCTTGGTCAACGTCCTTCACATTGTTCTCTCTTCTCTTATTAGTCTTAGAACTTGATCGATAGTGGTTCTATCCACCCATGTGATTTTCAGTATTCTTCTATAGCACAACATTTCAAATGCTTCTATTCTTTTCGTCTCTGCAACTCCTACCATCCACTTTGCGCAACCATATAACTTCACACTTCTTACGAACATTTTTAGGGATGATTTCCTAATATTCATATTTATATTACCCATTAAAAAAAGTCTCTTTTCTACGAAAGTCTTACGCTTTGCCGACGATATTGTAGTATTAGGAGAATCAGAAGAACACTTGGAAACCATAATAAATGGCATGAATGTAGTCCTCGAGAATGAGTTCAATATGAGGATTAATAGAGGGAAAACCAAGGTAATGGAATGTAGTATGGGAAACAGTGTAATAACAAAGGGTGTTAGATTGGGAAGGAATATTTTGACGGAAGTTAAGGAATTCTGCTACTTGGGAAGCGTAATAACTAGGGATGGTAGACGTATAGTAGATATAAAGAGTAGGATAGCACAGGTAAGGAAGGCAAAAGAGGGATTTACTTACGGGTAATACAAGTGTGAATATTAGGAAATCGTTGCTAAAAATGTTCGTGTGGAGCGTGGCGTTATATGGGTGCGAAACGTGGACGATAGGAGTTGGGGAAAGGAACAGAATAGATGCCTTTGAAATGTGGTGCTATAGGCGAATGCTGAAAATCAGTTTGGTTGATAGAATCACAAACGAGGAAGTTCTAAAACGAATAGGGGAAAACGAACAATATGGAGGACGTTGACTAAGAGAAAGGATAGATTAATAGGCCATGTTTAATGGTACGAGGGTCTTGTAAAGTTACCATTACATGGAAGTGTGTGGGCTATCATGCAAGTTTAAGAGCATGGGCGACGGACTGCATCCTTGTGTTACTACTTTCTTGATTTCTGATTTTATTTTCTTTTCCTTCATTTATAATTTCTGATGAATACATTGTACAGAGGTAATGATTAACTCTTATTTCTCGATATTTTATTTGTGTCATTGTCAAAATATTTAATAGTGTGTTTCAGTTCACATTACCAAAGGCTGTTTCTAAATCTATGTATGCCATGGACGTAGGCCTCTTTTTTTATCCTGTGATCTAAAATTAGCCACAGAGTTAATATTGCTTTCTTGTCTCTAAATTCTTCCGGAAACGAAACTGATCTTCTCCTAACTCGGATTCCATTTGACGTTCCATCATCCTATATACTATTTTCGTTAATTAAATAGTTTATCTGAAAATTAAATATAGAAAAAATGATTGAAAGTAGCCTCTCTGATAGGTTTTAATTTTAAATAGTAAATATCAAAACGTATCGTTTATCTTTTGAGACTTCATCAGGTAAAAGTTTAGCTGTACATGGAACCCTCACTAAATAACTCCTTCTGCCGAAATAATACTTGAATTAATATTGATTAGTGTTTCTTAATGAACGTTTCTGAAATATTTGACTATGGTTTAGAATATTGATCGGAGTTTGTTTTTAACGGTTTGGAAATCTTGAAGGTTTAGAGGAAAACAGATGTAAAGATATCTCGTTTAAATATTAATTTGAATGAAAAGGTCTATTAACGTAAACTAGAGTTCTGGATTTTCGAAGTGAAATCTATTTCGTACGGCGAATGCTATTAATGACGTCAGAGCATGGAAGCTCTGTGTCTGTCTGTAACATGGCTTTCAGGTTGTAGTGCGTAACGTAAAACACTCCACTCGGACGTAATCTCCCCATCAAAAGTACAAACATTTGCTTCTCATCGTTTGCTGTACAGCGAGAGCTACATTTTCATGATTTTCATTGGGAGGACGCGCTCGTTCAGTGGGAAATATGCGTGTGGGGCAAATCTCCTGTGAGAGGATCAGCTGGTTGTGCCTGTTAATCACGGCTCAGCTGTGAAAGATCCGATGCAACGCACACGCTGCATGCCAAATCCACGCTCAGCCGCTTACCACTCCGGAGGAATTCTGCCATCGGCAAAGGCCACAGCGTTTCCTTTAATAATTATCGTCGCTAACGATGCGTCTTTTGCTCCGTAACATGACTGTTTGTATATCTTAAAGTACAACGAAAAATTTTAATACCCATTTTTAGAAACAAGTTATAAAGTATTATTCATACTTAATTTAATGTCATTCATTATAAGTTTACCTAATTCTAATATATTACTCCTTTCCACATTTTCTGTTATTTTGTATGTTTCCCGCTTTTTCATTATATTTCGATCCTCCATTTCTATTTTTATTTTGTCATTATTTTTTCAATTATTTATTACTCTTTTTTTCTCTATATATGCATTTTTTCTTTTCCTTACTTAATTCTTCTTTCTTTTCTTTTTTTCTGATTTTCTTCCTGTCATTTGCAAAAACTTTCTTTCTTTATGCCTTTCTATTTTCTTTTTTCCCCTTATTTTTATTTATTTTTCCTTTACTTATTTATTTGCTTTCTTTTATTTAATTTCTTTGCCGTTGTTGTGATATTCAGTCCTAACACTGGTCTGATGCATATCTCCATGCTAACCTAACTTATACAAGCCTTTTCATTTCCTTACAACTAGCACAAACCACATCCTCCCGAATCTGCTTAGCGTATTTCCATCCTTGGCCACCCTCTTCTGTTCTTACCCCAAACACTTACTTCTGATTCAATTTTTCAAGATCCTCGTGTCTTAAAACGTGGCCTATTAATCTATCCCTTTTCTTGGTCAACGTCATGCATATTGTTCTCTTTTCCCTATTCTGTTTAGAACTTCCTCGTTAGTGATTATATCCACCTACATGATTTTCAGCATTTGCCTATAGTTCCATATTTCAAAGGCTTTTAACTTTTCATCATTTCTTTGCTATATTCTCTTTATTTTTTCTTTCCCTCTTTGCTTCCTATATTCCTTCTTAATTATGTACGTAATAAATTCACTCATTTCTCTTACTTTCCTTTCTCTGTTTTTATTTCTTTTCTACTTTTATTAATTTTTCGTTCATATTTATTCATACTTCTCTTATTTTTTTCTTTAATAATTTTTTGTCTTTAGTTGTTTCTTTAATTCCTGGTTTCTTTATTTTAAATGCAATTATTTCCTTTCCTCCTGTTTTACTTAACTTGTTTTCTTTTCTTTCTTACCTTATTTTTGTCTTTCCTTTCTTTTCTTTTCTTCTTAAGTGTTTCCTTTTTCATTCTTCTATTTATTTTATTTTATCCTTCTGTTTTCTTCTCCTCTCTTTGCTTCCTTTTAGTTTCCTTTCCTCACTTTTTCCCTTTATTCCTTCATGCTTTCTTGTTTATTTGTCACCTTGTTTCCTTTCTCCTTTTTTCTTCGCCCTTGGTGCTGCAGCCTATGAAAGTCTTGCAATATTTTGTAAGAGTGGTAGACTGTTGTCTTTCATGACTAATTACGGATTTGGAGGGTGGGTGGAAGGGGGGGGTGAAACAAGTTCAGCCTGTTTTTCAGTATTAAGACCAGCTTTCCTGACTAATTATCATAGTAATTAAGTAAATGTTTTATAGTAAGTCGTAAAAAGATCTTATAATTGAATACAAACATTTATTCATACATCGCTGACCCTAAGAAGTGTGGAGAAACCGCCTTCTCAATTCCGACTTTATGAAAAGGGGTATCACATTTATGTTCCATTCAATTTAATTACCCGATGATTTCAAGGGTAAAAATCCTTTAAAGGAGCGTTCTGCTGATGAATTTCTGCCCCCGCTGACGTAATCAAGTTTAAACCGACTGCAGAATGCTTCATGGGGCAAGCAATTAATTTTGCTTTGATTTTGAGGTTGAATCAATTTGTTTGACGTTCTTCCACCGCCTGATATTGGCATTCACATCAAATGTGACAGGGTGGGTTCTCCTCCAACCCGCCCCAAAATAGTTTAAATGAAATTATGAACATTAATGATTATAGACAATAAAATTATACGGTTGTAATAAGACTTTTCAGGTCTCCAATTAAAATTGATTCTCAAGTCAATGAAGCAACGTATTTGTAATTTATTAATTAGTAAATAAAGAAAATGACGCAATACGCTATAGGATAATACAGTCTTCACCGTTGAACCCATTGACAAACGTTAGAAACGATCTTACAAAATTATTTGCACCTAATGTGCAAAATGCTGGAATTTTCACGCGTTAAAACGTATTGTCTATTAGCAGCTTGGGAGAGTAATACGCCATTAAATTTTGAACAGATAAAAATGCACAGAGTTGCCAAATTATTATGACCACCTGATAGCTTCACGGTGTTGCGAGAAAGGTATAACATGATAATGTTGAGCAGTGGTTGTTGCAAAGATATGGGCAAAAGCCGTGATTTAAATGAGGTTGAACGCGGGTTGACCGTAGGCGCTCGAAACTTTGGAACCGTTATCAGCAAAATGGCTGCACTTGTGAAGTGTTGAAGAGCAGCCGTTATTAATGTTTTTTTCAGAGAGTGGAGAGTGGACTACCAATCAAATATACCGGCTTGAGGAAGGCAAAGGCAGACGAACGTGTAATTTTGTAACATTTTAATTACTTAATTGAGGAAGACCAGAAAGTTAGTGAACGAAACGTATTCAAATTAAATTATTACATTCCTAACTTTTGGCCAATATTTGTGTTTTTTATAATAATAAGTCAAATAATTTAATTATTTATACATAAAATAAAAATATATTTTACTAATTACTGATTACAGCCTTAAAAATTTATTATACGCAAAATATTAAATTTTTTATTACAAATGCTTGTTGTGGAGAAATAATAATATAAAATTTTGCGTTTTTATATTTCATAATTATTTAAGGAAAAGAGAATTGTGTAGGTAACATTACCCATTGCTTGAAGAAACAACCATATTTACTAAATGCTTTGTGTTATTCACAACCTTTTCATATAATTACAATTATTTTCCGGATCCTTGCTTGGTTCCATTTCCAAGTACATAATACGGTAAAAAACTAATATACCGAAATAAAATTGTGTGACAGTTGTTGTTGTAATATTCTGCCCCAATACTAGTCTGATGCATACAGGCATGATAATATTTCCTGCGCAAGCCTTTACATTTTCAAATAGCTACCACAACCAAAATCGCACTAATCAGCTTAGCGTAAAGTATGCTTGGCCTCCCTCTTCTGTTCTTACTGCACACACTCCCCTCTAATGCTAATTTTACAAGACCCTCATGCCTTAATCTATCCTTTTTGTTGGTCAACGTTCTCCATATTGTTCGCTCTTCCCCTATTCTGCTTAGAACTACGTCGTTATTGAATCTACCTACTCTCTCATTCTTCTATAGCACCACATTTCGATGATTATATTACTATCCTCCCTGAAACTCCTACCGTCAACGTTTCGCACCCATAAACGCCACGCTCCTTACGAACATTGTTAGTATCGAAACATAGTAATTCATACTTATATTGGCCGTAAGTAAATTCCTCCTTTTACAAAAGTTCTTCTGGTCTGTTCTATCCCAGTCTAGTTACTACGCTGCCGAAGTAGCAGAATTCCTTAAGTTCCTTCAAAATATCTCTTCCCAAACTGACAATTTTGTTTCATATTATATTGTTTAATTTCCGCACCTAATAAGGAACTTTTCATTAAGCAGTAGGTTATTTTGCCTTTTTTATGCAGACTGTATCAGCACGGATTTTTATTTACATATTAAACATGTTTAAAAATTTAATAATCTAAAATTCATTAAGTTAAATATACAATAAATAAGTTTAATCAGTCTCTTTATCAGGTTATTTAAAATTTAAATATTAAACAGTAAAACGTTCCGTCTCTTATTTCAGACTTCTTCAAGTAAAAATTTAGCTGTTAACGGAACCTGACTCAACGACTCCTTCGGTCGGAAACTTTTTTCCGAAACACCATGACTCGGAAAAAATGTTTTCAGCAAATGGAGTCATGGAGTCAGCTTCCCTAAACAGCTAAATTTTTACGTGAAGAAGTCTGAAATGAGAGACAAACCGTTGTAATGTATAGTATTTAAATTGAAAAGCACTGACGAAGACACTGTTTTAACTCATTTATTGTTTATTTAATTGTCATATAAAGTATTTAATTAAGTAAAATAAATGAAGAAGAAAGACAAGAATGGAAAAATGTCTACCAGATCCAGGACCTCCCAATTTTCTCAGCTTCAATGGAAGTAATTCTACTTCCATTAAAATTAAATATATAAAAATACGGCAAAACATGCCAACAAATAAATTTAAATAAAATTTAAATACAAGGTTTCATCTAATTTTAGGCAATTCAGCAGGTTAACTATTTAGAGATCAATAACAGGAATAATAGAGGGAAAACCAAGGCAATGGAGTGTAGTTTGGGAAACAATGGAATGACGAAGGGAGTTAGATTGGGAAGGGATATTTTGACGAAGGTGAGGAATTCTACTACTTGGGATGCGTAATAACTAGGGATGGTAGAAGTATAGTAGACATAAAGAGTAGGATAGCACAGGCAAGGAAGGCTTTCGTGAAAAAGAGGAACTTACGGTTAATATAAGTGTGAATATTACGAAATCGTTGCTAAAAATGTTCGTATGGAGCGTGGCGTTATATGGGTGCGAAACGTGGACGAAAGAAAAAGAATAGAGGCCTCTGAAATGTGGAGCTGTAGGAGAATGCTGAAAATGACATTGGTGGATAGAATCATAAACGAGGAAGTTATAAACAGAATAAGGGAAAGCGAACAATACGGAGGACTTTGACTGAGAGAAGAGATAGATTAATAGGCCACGTTTTAAGACCCGAGGGACTTGTAAAATTAGCTTTAGAGGGTATTGTGTGGGGTAAGAACAGAAGAGGGAGGCGAAAGGTGGAATATGCTAAGAAGATTAGGGATGATGTATGTTGTGCTAGTTATGAGGTAATGAAAATGCTTGCACTAGATGGATTAGCATGGAGGGTTGCATAAGCCGAGTTTTAGGATTGAATACCACAACAATAACAACAACAAACCATTTACATTGTTGTGTCGCAGAATTCTTCCATCGACGGTGACAATATTTTAAAATTAAAAATCGTCCAAGAAGACACTGCATAAAAATTCAGTGTCCTCCAGACTTGCATGGGACATAACTGCGAAAATAACAACCTGATTATAAAAACCAGAAAGAAATATTCAGTTTAAAAATTACAAGTTTAGCAAGCAACAAGGTTACATGTAGATGCCAACAGCAACGTGCGTGATTAGTGATTGGGGTGTGGACCGAATTTTCACATTTGATGTTTTGACGCAAACGACAAACTTCATTAACAGAATCGTACGAAATGTAACAGCGTAATACCACGGATTATTAAATCATGTTTCGATCAAAGGAATAGAGTTCACATGCCTCTAGCGTGGCCATATTTACAGCTATAGCACAAATTAACCACGACGCTCCTGATAGCAAACACTAACAAATTTCATTTGGCGAGTTTTGATATAAATTGAAAAGTAAATTTTTATTTAATAAAAAAGGGCAGGAAGATAATTTGTAATGTAAATTAGTTTCTTTATGGCATACTTTTCAGGAAATATCATAGGTTTCAAAACAACGAAACTAAAATAAATAAACTGAATTATATTATATTATAGCAACCAGCCTCACGCAATCATTCCAGGGTTTGTTTGCGTATCGTTCCATATTCGTCTAGACTATTTTCAGGAAAATAGGATACGGATTTCTCTGCTAGAATATTGGCCCAGTTTCTGATTTCCTTCAGATGCTTTCAGCTTTGGGAAGTAAACGTCGTCCTAGTTTCTATTCGTGTGCTTCTTACAAATTCCATGACACATTAAAAAACAGTTAATCATAACATGTGACGCGTATAAATTTTCGTTGTATATTTTGTGTTATTTACCTCCATTAATTTACAAAATTAAGCATTCTGTAGATCCTGAGATGTTCACAAGGCACATTTCTGGGGTAAACCAGGACAAAAACACAGTCATAAACTTGAATCTTGACAGACGCGGGGAGTCTGATTCCTTTGTCTGAAAGGAAAAACCCAGGTCAGCCAAGGTCAGCAAAGTGATTGACCAAAAGATTGTTAGGGGTGGCCCATCCCAAATTTTGAATTTCTAGTGAGGAAGGGTAGGGACGCCAACTCCATTGTAGGAACTGGGAAAGATAGAAAAATGGGGAGAACAAAGAGGTTTCATAGAGGAGGCGACTTCGAGTTGGGAAGCACCTAGGAAAGAAGTTCGAAAAAGAGAGTAGGAGGTAACAGGTTGGAGAAGTTCTGGTGAAACGGAAAGTCGGACTGGCTGGCTTTTAGGAGTCAGAGAGGAGAGGCGATCTGGCTTCAAGTGTCACGAGGAAACAAAAGTAGAGACATGTTTCCTGAACCACATTTGAGTCCTGCTGCTTCACATGTCACCCGGAAGCTGCCTTTGTGTGTAATCCAAGATGCCGGTCAACTAGGAAACTATGAAACCAAAATATGAAACTAATTGCAATAATCTCTCGCTCTGTTATGCGTATAAACACGCCATACGGCCCTGAGTAAAGTATATTAAATTTCTTAAAGTCTGTTTATACGTCATTTCCTTGTTTAGGGATCAGATGGGCAAATCCATTAAAATTAATAAATTTCTAAATATTGTAATTAAGTAAATCTTTTACATTTGTTAATAGAAAAACAGTTTTAAATGTCAAAGTTGAGATTTATTGGCGCCCATCCATTTTAATATATATTCTAAATACTTTAATATATTTATATATTGAAAAATAAAAGTATAAACCAAGTCACAAACGCAACTAATGGCGCAGTAACTGAATTTCAATTTTTCAATTTATTGTCTCGACATAGTTTTGGGAAGTTTCTTTTTAAAGCGACAGACAAGAGGGCCACTGCCCAAACTGTTACAAAAACTGACGCTAATACAACAACGGACTCCACGATTCTGTCCCTCCACGTTTCCATGATTTTTGTCCATGATTACCTGAACGTTACGTTACAACGTCACCCAATATGTCGTGTTTTGGCCACGGACTTGGCGCTTCTCCAGCGGACATCAGGGTAACCGGTATAAGTATATTGTAAATTTTCATTGAGCGGTTCAATTAAAAGTTCCACCTATAACAGTAAAACGTCCAAGACTTGCGACAGCGAAACACAGAATCTACTGCCACCTCCTGATGTGCTGGTAAATTACCGGTACCACGTGCAAAAGATTTATGAGAGATTGTTTTCAGTTTAATGTACCATATGTTGCATTATTTTTCGGCGTTCACAGATACATATCTTTAAAACGACTTTCAAGACATTTTTAAATAACCCGTAGCTACTTATTAAAAACGTCTCACAATGAACCCCATGTGGTAAAGAAAAGAGCTTTTTTCGTTTTATTTTACCCAATGTTCCACCGCCTTTGAAAATCGTTATCTTCTTCTTTAAAAATTATATATATATATATATATATATATATATATATATACAAAATTATGTAAGTAGGGATGATAGGAGTTTTGTAGATAATTATAGTATGATCGGCCAGCAGGATCTGAAATCACGAACATGCTACGAAAAATTTAATTTTATATATATTTAAATTTTATAAATATATATAACTAAGCAACTAGGGATTGTAGAAGTATCCTTGGTCTCCCTTTTCTCTTCTTACACCACACACGCGCCTCTAATGCTAATTTTACAAGACCCTCATGCCTTAATCTATCCTTTCTGTTGGTCAACGTCCTCATATTGTTCGCTTTTCCCCTATTCTGTTTAAAACTTCCTCGTTAGTTACTGTATTCACCCATCTGATTTTCAGCATTCGCCTATAGCACCACATTTCAAATGCTTCTATTCCTTTCCTTTCCGCAGCTCCTATCGTCCACGTTTCGCACCCATATAACACCACGCTCCATACAAATATTTTTAACAACGAACTGCTAATATTGACACTTATATTACCCATCAGAAAATTCTTCTTTTTCGCGAAATCCTTCCTTGCCTGTGCTATCCTACTGTAGTTATTACGCTTCCCAATAGCAGAATTCCTTAACTTCCTTGAAAATATCCCTTCCCAATCTAACACCCTTTGTTATTCCACTGTTTCACAAATCAAACTCCATTACCTTGGTTTTACCTCTGTTAATCCTCATATTGAACTCTTTCTCCGGGACCCTGTTCACGCAATTGATTATGGTTTCCGAGTCTTCTTCTTATTCCCCTAATACTACAATATTGTTGGCAAAGCGTAAGGTTTTTATTTCTTCTTCTTGCAGTATGCTTCCTTTTCCATATTCTGTTTTAACATTCTTCATTATATATATATGTAATCAGATTAATTGAGTTATTTCTTATAGTAAAGTTGGGATATTGGGACCTGGTATTACTGTAGGTAATTTTCCGTGGAGCGCCATTAGAGGCGTTGTCCACTGTGCGAGCTTCTACACGACGTCGTTAAGGAGTCGCGTTGGCCATTGATAGGGTCAGCCTGGGAGGGGGGGAGGAGATTGCTGATCTGTGGCCGCAATATTTGGGTCGCTGGATTCCTCTGGTATTGTGCAGTCGGGCTTGACCCTGTCACTCAGATAATGTTCTCTCGACAACACCACAATTAGGTCAGGGTCCTCCGCTTTCATCTCTTCAGAGAGAGATGACGCTTCTGCATTCAAGACGGGAATGATTCATTTTTAATAGTCTGTAACTCTCTACTGTTAACTGAGGGCATTCGTCTTTGAACGGACTTTACAAATATGTATTTAACTTTATGTATATTTTATTCTATGCAACCGTCCTGTGGTCTAGTGGCTAGCGTACCACAGAGGGCCCGGGTTCGATTCCTGCCAGCAGTAGGATGTTTGTTTTCGTCTATGTATGCTGTTGACGAATTCCCAGCACACTCAAAACGATTAAAAGAATGGTGATCACTGTGCGAAAAACCTCGACACCGGAAGGTATTAGAAGACAAAATTAAGAAAAAAAGAAAAAAAGTTTTATTCGGAGTGAAACTTGAACTGTCGTAAAATTTCATGTTTTACAAATACATGGCTTACAAAAAATTTTTAAAGGCGATTTCATTAAGTTCAGTAATACGTCATAGAAGCCACGCTTCAATGTAATCATAACATTATCCTTATACATGCGTGAGGTGGTAGAGTGAAAAGAAATTCATCTTAAGTACCGTTTTCCTTGGAATGCGACTTAAGTTTCTGTTTTGAAATGTTATTTCTTGGAAAACTTCTCTCTCCGTCTCCACAGCTCATTGAGGACCTAGACCTACCTGGTTGACTGCGCACTGTCATCTTACATTACACATTCAGAATTTGGATTCTCCAGCAGTCTTAATTCCAGTTTCCGTGACCATGAAGACACAAACATCCATGTCGATGCCAGGATTCGATGAAACAGTGGCGCTATCCACTAGACTACAGGAGGTCAGCAATTCTTGGAATTATTAAGTAAAATATACCTTCCGGACTTTATTTTATACCCTGCGCGTCACTCCTCGTGTCAGCGTTTGAGCAACAACGTTGCTTGTCCTACACGGAGAGAGCTTCAAGTAATTACAGAATGCATTTTAATAGTGTTCAGCCATTTTATTGTAGCTTAGGTCAAATGTCAGTAGCAATTACGAATATTGATTAAAGATGGTCTATGAAGGAACTGAAGATGAAGGAAGTGAATTTCAAAATAATTGATGGTACAAATGACATGAATCGTCGACTTTTACAATTCTTGGAATCCGTTAGGCTCCTTTGATCAGCATTGTTGCTTGCCTTACACGACCAGTCTTTTAAGTAATATAGGTATTCCGTTATATTTTAATAAGAAATATTTGCTATCATCATCTTCTTCTTCTTCATTGGCTCTGCAGCCTATTCAGGGCCTTGCCCTACCGGATCGACTGCGGGCTGTCACCTCACACGACACATTCCGAATGTCAACGTATCGATCCTCAAGCAGTCCCCGTAACCATAAATATTTACTATAGCTTGAAGATGGCATATGCTATAGTCACCTTTGATTAAAAAAAATTAATTTAAACATTACAATATATAATATATATGAACTTTATTGTGTGACTCATTTAAAACCAAGGGGTTTTCTTCATTATCGTGGAGAGAAACGTTCTCTGAGACGATCAGCGCTGAAATTTCACGACAATCGGATGATTGGTATCAGAAATCATAAATTGGGCAAACATAAGAAGTTCGAACGACGCCCGTTGAATATAGTCAGGATACATTGACTTTGATTTACAAAGATTTTCAAAGTTTTAAAATATTGACTGTTGTTGTCAAGTCAAAATCTTCAGTGTACATTATAAAGTTAAATTCAGACTGCACTGTTAGTTTTTATGTCTTTAATAATTGCATGTTTGAAAGTTCTACAATTTATAAAATATTTTAGGTATCATGAATTGCATTAGCGCGGAAGAAACTGTTCACTGAAATTATTATAAAGATTTCGGGACTAAGTAACTAAATCAACTTCCATTATGGCGTTCGTTTGTTTGAATATTTTAATTTCTGATTCTGATAGAATCGTTAGTATAGATGTAATTCAATTTGGTCTCTTTTTCTTTACAGCATGAAATAGTTAGCGTTTTTCCTATTTTCTTTGACCGTGCTTACAACAAGGTGGTATCGGATTGACGTGCTTAATTGGGCTTCGGATTAGTTTGTTTGTTTGCGTAGACCGTTTCCCAGATTAGAGAGCCGCATGCCGCAGCCAATTAGCTTAGAACGGGGGATTTGTAGTGTACCTCGACGAGACTCTCGTACGCCTTATGTATCATTCCCCTATTTACACACTGAAGCTGAATTTCACACTCGGGAACAGCTGCGATTGTTTTCAATTTCTTGGGTGTACAAAGATGGATTGCCCGGTATAATTAGGGTTTTCTTTTACGTATTCCTCCAAGTGATATCATTTGTATATAATCTACAAAACAAGTCAATGATACACGTGCTGATTTAAAATGTTTGAATGCAGTATTAAATATTAAAGGTGCAATAAATTATCTCTTTGTATTAAGTGAACTCTACAACCACTATTACTATTTCTTTATAATATATAAAACATGTGTACGAATTTTTGATAATTCTTTTTGGAAATTTACACCTGTTGCTTTAAACGTGGCAAACTAATTTTTAAAAATACATAATGAAGAACAGTGGGAGTAATAAACAACTCTATTGAAGGTCGAAGGAATTTTAGTTTTAAATATTGTTACGTGTATTTTATAAGTTATGAATATATTAAAAAAATAGTTTTAATTAAATTGGAGGGCGCCAACAAATCTCAACTTTAAAATTTAAAACATTTTTATAATTAACAAAAGTAAAATATTCGAAAATATTACAATATTTAGGAATTTATTACTTTTAATTAATCTTATTTTGCCAAGCTGACCCCTAACCGAAGAAATAATATTGCAAGAGACTATTGTAAATTTAATCTACTTTGATCAAGGCTCTATTACGTGTTTATACGCATAGCACAGCTAGAGATTATTGCCTTTTGTTCCTTACTTTACATTCTTCCTCCCCTAGTTTCCTTGTTGACCGAAAATCCTGGATTTAATGTTTCAGGGTCAGCATAGAAGCGGCAGGCCTCTATTATGTGTCGCTTCCTTGTGATACTTGCAGCCAGATCGCCTCTCCTCTCCGACTCGAAGCCAGCCAGTCCGACCTTTTGTTTCCTCGTGCTGAACTTTCGCCTCCAACTCTCTTTTCCGAATACTATTTTCCTCCCATGGAGTTGGCGTCCCTACCCTTCATCTCCAAAAATTCAAAATTTCTGAGAGGTCACCCCTAGCAATGTTTTGGGTCAACCATCTTGCTAACCGCAGCTGATCTGGGAATTTCCTCCGGACGGTAAAAATATTTTAAGACAGATTGCGCCTTTCAGGCGTGACTGTGTTTGTCTTGCCGTGTTTTTCCCGGAAGGGTGCCTTGCGAATACCTCAAGACTGTTCTCTACTGAATTTTGTACGAAATGATTAATATTATAAAATTAATTTATATGAATAAAAAAAAATATAAGACGAAATTTTATGTGTCACAATGTTTGTGACTATGATGTCAAAGTCAAAGATTAATGTCATTGGGGCCAAATTATCTTGAAATTCGCTTCCTTCACCTCCCGAAACACTCAATTTCTTCAAACACCATCTTCTAGATTCGTAATGGTTACTGTTCTTTTATCTAAGCTGCTATAAAAATTTCTGATCAGAATGTAACAGAATACTCGAGGTACTTGAAGCTCAATGCAGTTGCTCAAACACTGACACGAGGAGTTGCGCGCAGGATAAAACGAACGGAAGATATAACATGCATCATAAATCCAAGAATGAAAATTTCAAAACAGGAACGAAAGCGCACTCCAAAGCAAAATTATCGTGTAAAACAGTACTTAGGACGATTTTCTCTGCTACAAACACACAAATTTTCAATTCGAATATACGTTTTATTCCTCATTTTTCTGGAAATACAAAAATTTTCAAGGATTGACCGAGATAGAATACAGATCCGCCATGTTTAATAGAACATGATATTGTGAATAATTGTTACACTAGTTCTAGTTTTATTTTATATTAAGTTCTAAGTTTGTTTCTATGTGGTAAGTAGAACAACGTTGTTTCTACTGCACAATGGCGTAGAAAGTGACGTTACTGGTTTTTGTTTTGTTGGATTTCCCCACCGTCCGTGAGGTGTTATTTACTTTTAGTATCGACGTGGTGTATTTGAAAATAATCTTATTTAATCCTGTTATTAAAGTTCCTTTATCCTCTTCTTCCTTGGCACTGCAGTCCATTGAGAGCCTTGGCCTATCGGATCGAATTCGTTCTGTCAACTTACATGACACATTTAGAAATTGGAACGATACGTAGCCAGCGAATCAAATCTTCAACAGTCTTAACTCCAGTCTCACTGAGCATGACGTCATATGTCCATGCCAGGATTGGAACCCAGGACCTCTGTGTGAGGCAGCAGCGTTAACCACTAGACCTCAGGAAGTCGTCTTATCAATCTTTACGCCTTGCTATGTAAAATAAAATATATTCTATACAGTGTTGCCGCAAATCGTGCTTCTTTCCAGGATTTTCCTCTTCTTTATGTTACTGTCGTATTAATGTAAGAGCTTAGTTGTCAGGACGAAAAGAAGATGCCCTTTTAAACATCAGGTGCAAGCTCCTTTTCCTCTTTACTTGGCACTTGACTGTATCCTCTTTCTTTTTTTTTCTAAAATGCGCAACAAAGAGCTGTTGGATTTTGCAGCGGAGATTTTTAGTGCTGATTCTGGCTGCAGCAACGGAGGACCAGACGTAATGAGGTCCGGAGCGGCAGAGATAAAAAACTGTTTGACGATGAAATTATTCTGTGTCTCTGTAGGCTAAAAGGACCCACATTTATCCGTAAACTTTCCTTGTGCGTAATAATGTTACGTAATACGTTACTCATTTCATGGCTTAATGTTTTAATAAAATTAGTTAAGGTGCTTTTCAGTTTTTTCATTCTCTGACAATTGAAAATTCTGAAGGCGAACTAAACCATTTATCGGCATAAAAATATGACAGTCGATTAGATTCATTTATCCCAAAGGTAAACTTGCATTCGTTATCTAATGTAGGGTTCCTTTTCCTAGTTTTCCTTTCTTACAAAATAACTTGTGCTTAAGAAATTCGTTGGTTACTTGATAAACTTTCTATAACAGCTACGTTATAGAGTAACCTAAAATGCCGATTTAAAATGGAACTAATTTTCAGGAATTAATTTACTGTACTCTTCATCTGATAACATTTCCTTATATTTAACCAATTCGTGTTTGTAGTTCAACTGTAGCCACAACCAGTGTTTTGGTTTCGATGAAAAACCGATATAGAATCTCTCGTCATTTCCAAATTAATTTTTCACATTTCTACAACTCTATACGTTAGGGAAATTTTAATAATTTTTAAGTCTCTGTCAACAGTTGGAACGACTCATGCAACGGCATGAAATAATTAATACTGCACATTGCAGATTCGTAAAATAAAAACAATTTATAAATAACAGCTAAATCAAAACAATTTGTTGTCAACACACAGCTTTTATTGTAAATTCCTATTTTAATGCAGGAACTTTGGGCACTTTCCGATATATTCATCAGTGAAATATTATGCTTTGATTACTATATATATATATTAATAAATATTTATATATATATATATATATATATATATTTTTTTTTGGCGTATAAACATTTTTAAGTAACAGACAATAATATGATCAATTTTAAATTTTTGTTTATTAATTTTAGTAAATACAGGGGTTATTCAGGGGGATTTTGGGGTCTTCAAGAGATGGAGTATGCAGAGGAAATAAACAGACAAATTCACTTATTAAATATTTGTATTAGTGCAAAAATGAGCAAGTTTCACAATTTTTTATAGCTTACCACAATTATGACCAACAAAATCCACCTCTCGAATGTTTTGTTGGTCTCTCTGGCGTCTTGCAGGATTTTGGATCAGTCGGACAGTACTGCTCACGTACGCCCTTCTTCTGGCTTCTGGATGTCAGGACCAAATCTGTCCTTTCTGCCACTGTCTCACTTGCTGGATATCGGCTCGGACCATGTCTGTCCTCTGTTCATCTCGCCTAGCATCTGGATATCTGCTCGGACGAAAGTCTGTCCTCTCTTAACTTTTCACTTTCTCCAAGGTTCACGTCGTTCCCTGCCTCCACTCGCAGCCTTTGGGGGCGAGCCACATCGGTTCCTTTTAAATCTTCCGACGGGAATTCCCTCTTCACAATGATAAATATATATATATATATATTAGGAAATCGTTCTAAATATGTTCGTATGGGGTGTGGCGTTATATGGGTGCGAAACGTGAACGATAGGAGTTGCAGAAAGGAAAAGAATAGAAGCCTTCAAAATGAGTTACTATAGAAGAATGTGATAAGTAGATAGAATCGCTAACGAGGAAGAATAAGAATGACGGAAGATCGAACAATATGGAGGACTTTGACCAAGAGAAGGGATAGATTAATAGGCCACGTTTTAAGACATGAGGTTCTTGTAAAATTAGCATTAGAGGGACGTGTGTGGGGTAAGAACAGACGAGGGTGGTAAGGATGGAATACGCTTAGCAGGTTAGCGACGATGTGGGATGTGCTAGTTATGCGGAAATAAAAGGCTTGCGCAAGATAGGTTATCATTGATGGGTTGCACCAGACTAGCCTTAGCCACCACCATATCAACAACAGCAATATATATATATATATATATATATATATATATATATATATAGTGTTAACAAGTGGTCATTACACAATCTTTATTGATAAATTATTAGTAACACAATTGTTATTAGATAACAATTTAATGAGTTGTGCATTTATTGTAGTAAATTTCATGTATGCAACGCGTTGCTCCTCTGTCTCAATGTTACCCACAATTTAAATAAAGTAACTATTGTAGCCGATCCGACGTTCGTCCGTATTGGAGGATTTCTTAATTCCTTTAGGGCGCCAGGTATTTTTCATAAAAACACCAAAAATTGATTTTAATAGTTTTAATTTCAGTCAGAGCATGAAGAAAAATTATATAAGCAGGGCGTGGTCATTTTCTCGTCTCCCGCCGACACAACCTTCTGCTGCTATCACCCCATGACGACTCCCCGTCTCGCCAGACCACATTGTTGGGCGTCAGTTCCTCAACAATTGCAACTCGCAAGCAGGCCTGCATTGTTCATTGTAACTTTTCATGTTACACTATATTAAGTTGACTTAATATTACAAATAAAATGCAAAGAATGACCAAAATACAAAAATTGTATGATTTAATTTTTAATACGTTTCGTCCTCTAATTTTTGGGACATTTTCAGTTCTTTAATTGAAATACTACATAATTTCAAGTTGCTGCTGTAACGTCGGGGAATAGAAATGAAGAAAACCCTGTAGTTGTGGGACGAAACGTGGTTAAATTTAATTATTCGGATTCTTACATTTTGTCACTATTTGTATTTTGTCGACAATTTAAAATACGTCAGTTGATGGTATTGTGATGTTAAGGGAGTCAGAAGAAGACTTGTAAACCTTAATAAATGGTGTGAGCGTGGTCCTCGAATACGAGTTCAATATGAGGACTAATAGAGGGAGAACCTTGGTAATGGAGTGTAATAGGAGGAACAGTATAATAACGAAGGTTGTTAGATTGGGAAGGGATGTTTTGGAGGACATTAAGGAATTATGATTTTTCAGAACTTTAACAACTAGAGTAGGATAGCTCAGGTAATGTAGGCTTTCGCAAAAAAAATAGGAATTTACCTCCGGGTAATATGAATATTAATGTGAGGAAATCATTGCTAAAAGTATTAGTATAGAGTGTGGCGTTATATGGGTGCGAATCGTGGACGATAGGAGTTGTAGAAAGGAAAAGAATAGAAGCCTTTGAAGTGTGGTGATGCAGGACAATGCTGAAAATAGATGGGTAGAATCACTAACTAGAAGTTCTTAGGAAAATATGATGGATGTTGAGTAAAGAAGGGATAGATTAAATGCCACGTTTTAAGAAACGAGGGCCTTGAAAAATCAGGGGGAAGTGTGTGGGGTGAAAACAGAAGACGGAGGCCAAGGATGGAATAAGCTATGCAGATTAGGGAAGTTGTGGTAGTTATACGAAAATTGAAAGGCTTGCGAAAGATAGGAAAGTATGGAGGGTTGCATCTAACCAGTCTTAGGACTGAATACCACTACAACAGCATTTCGTTTAAGAGTAGCTTTCGGCCTACATTAGGCCATAATCATTGGTACTCTCACTCCTTATAACTATAATGTTATTTTGACAACTGATTAGTTTGTTGGATCATCTGCAATGTTGCCAGTTATTCAAAAGTTTGTGACTGTGTTTAAAGGTTGCAATATAGGAACATTTTTCCATAGATACGTAAATAACGTGATTACAACATTTACAGAATCACAATGGTCAATATATTCTGATGCTCCTGTTACTGTTAAATTTAAATACGTACACATTCCACACATGATCCTGAAACAAACGCTTGATGGTTGTTAGTGGAAACGGAAAAATAACAGGCCAATTTATGATCTGTGTTCGACAGATTAATAGCGTAATTACTGATATTACGATATATTTATATTATCTTCAGTGGTGATGTCGATGCAATACTCGCTGTTGATAATATAAATATATTGTACGTAATTTCAAGGAATAATTTATTAATTTCCTTGAATTACATAATTCCGCGTCGGTTGCATATCAAACACCAACATGTTATTTTACCGGTTTCCCCTAGTAACCCAAGAATATTAATTGCAGAATCCCGGGTGTATCATATCTTTGCTCCTACAAGCTTAATATTCCGACATCTCACATAGGGTAATGGGCGTGGAAAGGTAAATGCTCATAAACGGCACCCTTGATGCCGCATGAATCACGTGTTTACCAAGGGAGTAGCGTCAAATTATATACTTTACAGGGCTAATATCAATTAATTACCCGGGGAAAGCCGGACGCTAGTGAAAAACTAAAAATGGAAATAAATACGTTTCATGGCTGTCTTCTGATTATCCTGCATAAATAAAAACAAATTTTTAAAATATCATTTAAAAAAGGTATGAATATTATTCAATTCGAGATTAAGTATTTGCACTGACCAAAAAATGCCTTGTCGTCTTACAAAACAAATTTATTTGAGAATTGTCCTTTGTTTTTTCCCACCATAGGAAAGATGGTTTAATTGAAAAATTTATTGGTCCTCATTTCCGGATGATGTGTGGTGTACGTTGGCTTACACCAACAAAAATATTGTTGTACAATCAAACGAACAATAATAATGTATTTAATTTGAATAGAGATATAACTCAAATTAAGTTATAGTGAAAAACATATAAATTTACGAATATCAATTTAATCATTGGCTCAGTCGGTAAAAGCAAAAATAATAATCTACGCAGCTTCTTAAATGGCTGCTCCCGGGAACGCGGGTGACGAACGATATAGTTGAAAATTAAAATCGCGAATCAGACGAGAATGGTTTGTGTGGAAAAGCCGGGTAAAATGCCGTTACCAGATGTTAACGCCTGATGACGTCGTTCTTCGTTTTTGTTCGTATGCCGGTTGTTCCTTTGCTGGGTCACGTCTTCTTCATATTAAGATTCTCTAGCGCCTCTCCTTCAGATCAAATGTTATCTTTTTATTTTCTGTACTCCCACCACAAATGAATCTCCTTTCTCGAAACGTGCAGAAACTAAATTTTATACATGTCGCCTTGTTCTGCCACTGCTTCGTCTCTCCCTAGCGTCTCTCTCATACAGCCTCCCTGCACCAACTGTCCAATCTACAATCTACTCCAGGCCATCAACAATGTTGCAGACCGTGACGTTTTCCCGCCGACATTTCCCGCCTACTCGGCCCCACCAAACCATTCTCGCCTATGTCCTGTGTACGTAAATAACAAAAACTAAATTATTTTTGCTTTACCCGATGAACGTAAGGGTCATGAATCACCACAGATGTAATTACTTTAATTGATACCGTTGACGAGACTTAAGGGTAAAGTTGTGGCGTTATCTGAAACGTACTGCTTGTTTTACCAAGGGTTGAAATTACTTCAACAGTAGTCAACGTCCTCCATATTGTTCGTTTTCCCCTATTCGTTTTAGAACTTCCTCGTTTGTGATTCTATCCACCAAACTGATTTTCAGCATTCGCCTATAGCACCACATTTCAAAGGCTTCTATTCTTTTCCTTTCCCCAACTCTTACTGTCCACGTTTCGCGCCCATATAACGCCACGCTCCATACAAACATTTTTAGCAACGATTTCCTAATATTCACACTTGTATTACCCGTAAGTAAATTCCTCTTTTGCCTTCCTTACCTGTGCTATCCTACTCTTTATATCTACTATACGTCTACCATCCCTAGTTATTACGCTTCCCAAGTAGCAGAATTCCTTAACTTCCGTCAAAATATTCCTTCCCAATCTAACACCCTTTGTTATTACACTGTTTCCCATACTACATTCCATTACCTTGGTTTTCCCTCTATTAATCCTCATATTGAACTCTTTCTCTAGTACTACGTTCATGCCATTTTTTATGTTTTCCAATTCTTATTCTGATTCTCCTAATACTACAATATCAAGACAAAGCGTAATGAAATATTCAACTGCTTTGCATTTCTCTTGTAGCCATGCCTCTTTGGCTGATTTTCACTTCGTATCAATCTCATTCTTCAAGCGATTGTACAGTTCTTCGCGTTTTTATCTTTACGCCATTCATCAATCATTTTTATTATTTCTGGTGTTATCCATGCTTTCCTATTGGTCTGAGCTATTCTTCCTATATTTTCTTCTGCATACAAAATTAGTAATAAATGATTAATCACGGTAATTTCGGGAAACGAATGAACGATTGCGTAGCTTTAATATTACATCGACGCAATTTAACTTGTTACACAGAATAAATTAAAGTTAATTTATGTTTTCTTTTAATAATTATAGTATAAATCTTCTTAAGGTACAATATGTCTTAAAATCTGTCGTCAATATTCATACTTATATTGATAGTAAGTACATTCCTACTGTCTTCAACAGCCTTTTTTGCCTGTATTATGCTACTGTCCAAGTAGCAGAATTTCTTAATTTCCTTGAAAATAGTATCGTTATTTAAATGCATTGTTAGTTATATTTCAGAAGTTTAACCATTTTGTTTGGCGGACTACATGACGCCATAAACTTACCTCTTGCTAGTTCTGTATGTTTTAGGCTAGGATCATTTTTATTCTAAAACAAGAGAATGAATGAACCTAAATCTGGGAAAAATCTATGGAAGCCTTCTCTAGGGTAATCACCACTAAAAACCAAAATTTAGAGAAATCTGGTAAATGGTATAGAAACGTAAAAGAGCAACCTTACATGTAGCAATGTGTTTAAACGGTTTAAAAATTAAGGGTTAGCTGCTAAAATTGCGTTTTATTGGCACGTATTTATTTATTTAGTATTTGTGGTAAGAGTGAATATTATTATTTGAGCAATTTTTCTTGTCGTCTGTCCCATTCATTTGCAAATACATGGTCACGGAGAGCGGCAGTAAGATTCAATGACTTCAGGATACATATTATAAGGAATTATTAGACACTGGCGCAAAGATTTGGCGCCGCCAGTGACGCGTCGCGTCGTGACGCAGGGAAAGCGCCGGGGAAGCCTTGTTTTGTTAAATAAACCCTGAAGCAGACGCCAGCCTCCGCCGTGCGTCGATGGATGTGCACAAAGCGTGCTAACTTCTTCACAAAGACGCCTTGGAATGTATAAAGAGCACTCTAAAACGCTTGCTTTACAGCAGCTGCAAAATGAATGTCATTTAATGTTCAAGAGGCGTTAAACGCGAAACTGGGACGAATGTCTTGCCGACTCCGAAATGAGAAGAAATTTCACTTACAAGCAAAGCATTCTGCGTCTCTTCAGAATTGCAGAGAGCACTTTATTACACGGAGGAAACTACTTCCGAATGTAGGTCATGTAATTACAAACCATTAAAGTAAAGAGGGCGGCGTCAACTGCCAACACCTGCTGTGACGTCAAATAAAATACTTCTCTAATAAATGTCATTGAAAAGTCATACGATAAAAATACAAATAATTAGATTTTATTCGTCCTTCGTAAATACAGAACCAATCAATTATTTTCTCTATAGAAAATACTTTAACGTCTCAATTTTTTTAATTTAATGAGATTAATTAACGACCAGATACTGTAAACATTTTTATTGAGTTCATTCAACGTTTTCTAATAGAAGAGGGGGGATTTAAATTTTTATATAACCGAGAACAACTTCTTTCTATTTTAGGTTATTATCAAAATAAATTTATTTATTTGAACCAAAATTTAAATACAAATTTTGGGGTCTATTAATTATTCCACAACTTAGCTTTGTATGAGACTCGATTTAATAAGGGTCCTGAATGTGTGGATTTTTACACCCTCTACTCATTTTTTTATTTTGGCACTGACGCACCTCAGTCGTTTTTTGAGGCGGCTGTTTCCTCTTTCAGCACAGGTAATTTAATTGCTCTCGGAGTTCACGCTCAAAACATCATCTTCCTTCCCAGAATTCTGGTACCGGAAATTGATAGGTGGGGTCCACCTTGCTTCATCTTGACGTCTGTCTTCTTTCCTCGATTCCAGGGAATTAGGTGAATGAACTTCCACCGGTGGCTACCTTCTCTTGTTTTGTCTCGAATTTTAAGACAAACGTCTCTGAATCTCGTCTCCAACTATCTCTCTCTCTCTGACCAGACTCTTTTCTAGCCGCCTTGGTCCAACTACCACACTCTCTCCTTTAAAGTTTTTTCTTCCGATATAACCCAACTGCCCAATTTATGTATATTCACCTCTCCAGGTAAACTCTGCTCATGTCCCCACCATGGGGGTGGATAGCGGATCACACGACTCCGAGCTCCAATCAAATATCCAGTTAGACCCGCTGTTTTCTTCATGCTTCGTGGAGGGAGATTCAACATTTGAATTTGCCGATATCATTGCCCGAGGCCCATTTAAACGTCCTTAATCCGGGAAACCCCTGGATTTTACAAGCCTAGGGCCTTTCCTAGACGCCAAATTGGCATCGGCTGCATGTTATTTCCGTCGGACTTAGTTGTTATAATAATACGGAATCTATCCTCACAGATAGAATAAAATGACTATCGTTACCTTCATTCATTACAGTTTACTGCACCTTCTTCAGGTTTTCCTTTCATCATTGAAATAAATTTAGGTATTAAAACATTTAAAAATGAATAATTATAAAAAATGTGAAAAATATTAGAGTTTAAACTTTATTTATGACAATATACACTAATTGAATAAATTTCAATTAGCATTGGGGCCTTTTTTAAATGATTAACAATTTATATTTTTAAAGTATCTACAAAACTTAAATATCTTATAAACTAAAGAGATGAGTACTATTCTAAGGGTCATCTACACGCACATTCTCATGGGGGAAAAACAAACACAATTCCATCGCGCAATTGGCAGTACTAGAAAATCGGAAAAATTCATAAACCTGTGTAATTACCCTTTTTTCTCAGATTAACCTGGAACTTGCCACTGGAATTGGTCACGCCCCTCTACCTCGTTGCTATCAAGAAAAGCTTGGTGCCCCAGATCCGATCACGCCTTCCTCCCGTTGTTAAAAAATCCATGCCTATGATAATCTCCAATTTTTTTATTATATACTCTTACTGCCCCTCTAATAACTCAATCTTATTCTCTCCCCAAAAGTCCAAACTTAATGTCCACGACCTTAATGTGCAAAAATCCATTTTTCCTACGTTTTAATGCCTGGTCTCCTCTTAATTATTTCGTTTTCGTCGGTGGCGGGACCCGATCCTGTCCAACGTAAATTAGTTCCCTATCATCTCTGGGAAGAGTCATCCAACCCCACTCTGCCTAATTTTTGGAAAAACGCTATTCTCCCCTAACAACCCGATGTCTCAAAATATCATAGGCTTGAGAAAGAAAACCAAGGCCACGCCAACTTCATGGGATTTTTGTTACCACTGTCTGTATCCTTCAACTTCCCTACGCCGCTTGTATTTGATTCCGTACCGCCAAATTCCGCACGTAGTTGTCTTTGATCAATACACCATCATTCAGTTTTTTTCCCGACCGCGGTTTCAATACGTATTGTGGTGCCTCTGGTCCAAATATCTATGTATTATTTCAATATAGTAAGTGTTTTTAATGGCTAGATGTTAAATTAATGTGAAAGGAGAACCTGCAGAAGGTGCGAATATTAACAGAAACGTTCAGTTAACTAAATAAAATTTTTGTCCGTATCTGGTCGTTAATTAATTTGATTTACTTTCTTTCCACGTAGTACTTCTGTGACATAGTATGTAACAAAACAACACTCTAATAAAAAAAATTAAAAAAGACTTCAACATCTTAAAGTGAAAAACCAGTAATTTAAAAAATTTGTAACACAGGAAGTTGATAATATTGTGGGCGCCAGAAAAATTTACAGTTGGCAGTTTGCAACTACGTAGGGCGAGACGGCATCCATTTTTTTTCTCTCAGGAATTCATAATTTAAAGTTAATTTGTGTGACAAATCATGGATCTTGTGATAGTATCTTTTAAAAATAATAATTCACTTACTTGAGAACACTTCAGACACCTACTTCATAATAAATTTCCTTTTATATGAAACGAAATGATTCACCGTTACCTTTAAATGCAATTTTGGCAATGAGGATATAGTTTTTGTATATTTTCATGAGTTGAACAATTAATTTCTTCAATTAAATTGCTTTAAATTCAATAAATTATATGATTGTATTATGAATCGTGTTTCCAACGATTATACTCTACTCCATCAAAGATCTTACTCTTACTTCTTCTTACTCTTTGACTACAATCCTTGGTAAGTGAATAACGCTACTAATTATTTGTTATCAGTTAACTTTTAAAAAGAAAAAGGTGAGTAGGAAAATTCAACATTTGTAATTTTTTCTGTAGGTAAAGTATTATTTAGGTAAACAAACCCAGGCCTTCTATCTTTTGTAAGATTTACAGTTTGGTACACATCCGCTTCGACTACTCTGTCAGTATGTTGTAGTCGATTACGTACACAGAAAAAGTCAATTTAGTTCATTAAATTTTAATGCCACTCACTGATCTATAAAAGTTATTACCGTTATTTCCGTACAATAAAACTTTTAATGAAATAATGAAAAAAAATTACGTGTCCTGGAGGGCCACAAATGAAATTAATTGAATTCGTAATGTAACCAATCTCGTAATTATAAATTATGCAACTTGTTTTATAATATAATTTCCAGAATCGACCCTTCAATAATTAATTCCAAAGCGGAGTTTTTGTTGTTGTTGTCGGCTAATTAACTCTTATATTTGAGGGCTACCATTTGTTTCGCACTCCATAAGTTAAATTAATTTCCTTGATATCAATAATTTTATGAGGGTGAGAGTGAATAATCTTACGATAACCGCTGTGTGATGTGTCTTCAGTGAATAAGGGAGAGGTAAAGACTATAAATGGTAGTGTGTGGTTATTCAGAAACAACTTTTCAGAAAACCTTTGTAACGCAGACACATTAAATCATAATTTAATCGTTTAAAGACTGAACACAAAAGTGAATTAAAAAAACAAGTTCTTATGATGTTTAGAGCTATAAATGAAAATTATGTTGTTTTTTAGGATCGAATGTGAGCAGTAAAATGGTAAAGAGGGTCCTTTTCCAATTCGTATCCCCATATTTTATGTTACTCCATAAAAGCAGAAATAATACCCATTTATTCGTTGTATTTTTAGATCCACCATTTTAAAAAATTGCTTCATTTTATACCATTTTAAACGATCCTGTTACAATAATTACTGATAACTAATGTAATAAAGCTGTAACAAACATTAATAAGGTATTAAATATTGATTTTATACTATAATAACAGATAATTTATTTTTAAAGAAAAATATCTTTTTAATTTAAGTTTCCAGTGGATCATTATAGCTAAAATAAGTGAAACTATAAATAATTAACGTTTAGCGCACAGTCTATATTAGAAAGTAAAACTATTAATGTAATATAAGGGTTAGCTACCTTGCTCTACCTTCCGCATCCCCCCTTTTCAATTCCCTTCCTATGCTATTAAAGAGGAGTTGCCTGTTTCAGGATCACCCTCATGTAGCCTGTTAACCAAAAATAAAAAGCTACTTTGCTCTACCTTCCGGATCCCCCCTTTTCAATTCCCTTCCTATGCTATTAAAGGGGAGTTGCCTGTTTTAGGATCACCCTCATGTAGCCTGTTAACCAAAAAAAAAATGAGAATCACATAACATTAACATTGCAGCTTATTACTGCTGAATATGTCGTCAAAGGTGCCAGGCATATTCAAATACGGCCGCTTTCACTTTGGCAAGCATGTCTTTAGTTACTGCTTCCTGCGTTGCTGTTATGTGGTTACCTTTTCCAAATGTTGTTTCTGGAAAGGGAGGCAGAAAAACCGATTGAGTTACAAACGCCCCACAAGGAAAATAAAATACAGATGCAATGAGATCGTTAAAATTGGACACCAGTCTTCAAAGGCTCGTTCATTTTATCCAGATCTGACGATCCATCGTCAAGAAAGCTTTCGTTCAAGAAACCTGTATTTCATAATTTTCAATTGTTATATCAAATCGGGTTAAAAGAGCAATTTACTATGATTTATTTTTTATACCTGGCAATTAATGATGAAAATACGAGTGTAATTATTTTCGCGTCTCACTTCTTTTACTATTTAGTTTTTTATGCGAGATACCGTCACGTTGTTATTTTTGACAGAAATTTAGTTAACTAAATTATCTATTGTCAGCCGTATACTATACTTTATTCAACATAATTAAAGACGGTTGCGGAAACCTAAGGTTATATACTGGCTTATTTAGTTTATTTTATACAGTGTGATTAATATAAGTAAATGAGTTTTTCACTTTCATAATTTGCTTTTTTAAATAGATGACTATTGCTGTTGTTACTCTTATAATATGAGTTAGATTTTGAAACATTTTTTCCCGCTGATTTCCTATTTTCTTTTTCATGTGTATGTATTGGACTCACAGAATCTATTATTTGATACCGTAGTTGTCATTTTATTATTTTTTGTCAAACGGCTTTCATCCCTGAAATATATATTAAGGGTTGTTGGCACAATTTAATAACATCAAAAGAGGAGGAATATAGTTGCCGTCTGATCGTAGACAACTATAACGTCTGCTTGAAGGATTTGGTGGACATTCCAGGAGTGATGCTTTAGAGACGTAGTTACAGGTGAGGATATTTCCCAGAAATGTGGCCATTGTCGAAGTATTAGAAGTTAGTCAAAATCAATATATAGAGAGCAGAAGAAATTTAACGACAATTTTGAGGACCCTGAGCTCGTTATTTCTGAAAGGAGCAATACGCGCGGCCGACCAATGCCGTCCATTGAGGAAGTTGGTCCCTCACGTATTTCATAGAGGCCCAGGAGCTCACCTTGTGGTGGCTTCATTACGTCTTAGGCAGATTGGAGTTGGAGTCGACGTGCACACTTTTCCCCTTTCCTTTCTCAAAGGTACATGACTCTTTTCCCAAGGATTTTTGCATTTTGGCTCCATTTTAGGGGCTTTGTAAACGTACCTGTGAAAAGCAAACTACATACATTCTGTGATGTTTTTCATATGACCACCGGCTGACAATACGTTTTCTGGGTAAATGGATTTGCTACGGGAATTTAGAAAATTCCTAACGTATAATGATGTATCATAGTTTTTTGCAGCTATCTCTAAATTAACCCAATTATATAAATGGAATGATGGAACCCACTAAAAGTTTTATACTGTAATTAATTCTGTAAACAAATTTTAAAAATTCATGCTTTCATCTTTAACAATTAAACTCACGAGATAATAAATATAACTGATGGCAGAATAGTTTAGCAGTTTGTAACGCAGAGTTTCCGGGATATAAATTTCAAGTAGAGTGATGACGCAGAGGATTTGCAACTTTGTTTCCAGAGGTTCTGAAGGCCGGTCCAGCTGGCGCGGTTCCATTTATGCCTCTGCGGTGAGCCCCAAACCATTGAGCCATTCAACGCGCGCGAAACAGGGGAGGGGAAGGGGTTCCTTTGATCGATTCCTCCCCCACCCCTTCTCCACCCCAGCAACTTGAGTAACCACGTGACAAGATTCCCATAAAGTCCTTGTTACAAGTTGCAAGCATCAGTTAGGGGAACACGAGTTTGAAGCTCCGCGATAGCCGAGAATGTTTTCACACACTTAACGTCCGACTGACTGTTCCGTTAATACTAAATTTAACTACTGAAAATTGATTATTTTTAGTCATGGAACATTTTTGTATTCGGGAGACGGAATACATTTGACTGTTAATTAAAGTATTCATAGAAATTTCTATTTATCAGATTGTTCTCTGTCCAAAATATCTCGTGTTATCTCGTCTATTTGGTTACTTTACTGATACAAAATGAGTAATAAATGATGAATCTCGGGAATTTCGGGAAACGACTGAACGATTTTGTGGCTTTAATATTTACATAGTTAATTTATATTTTCTTTTAATAATTATAGTATAAATTTGGGAAGAGTGGTGACGAGCTATAATTGAAAATTTATGAGTATGCAAGGAAAATTAGATTAGTTATGTGTTGTAGGATCATGTATTGACCTGTAAATGTTGCAATTTTTTTGTTTACTGTTGGCGTATTTAAATCACATATCTAACTTAAATAAATAAATAAACTACCAGTTTTACAGACATCGATTTCATTTCGATTGAACGAAGTTTCGTAACCACATTTGAGAACTCTTCAGGTGTCAAATTTTGATAAAAGAAATTAAAAGTCAGGTGTGCTAAAATCCAAATATGATCGCCACAGATTGAACCGAAATGATATACATGAATTTTTATACATTTTGAATTATTTTTCCCTTCATCAGAGTTTCAATATGTCCCAAACGGGGTGACGAAACGTCGTTTAATCTATCAAAAATTATTTCTTGACCTTTTTGCAGAAAGAATTATATATACAATTTAAAGATAAAAGACGTTTGCGTGCATATCAACACCTTCAGATTTTTCGTTGTGTAGAAGAAATATTTACATACAGTTAGATTCACATACAATTAAATTTATATTTATTGGTGTGCAAATTAAATAGACTTGAATGAAATTTGACAAGACCAAACTTACCAAGTTACCATTATATCACACAGATAACTCTTAACAAATAGAGTTAAATGAACAAAAATTGAACTAATAAATATATCTGTTAAAATGTCAGGAATTATTTCTATTAATTTACAACATAAATATCTGAAAAACTGGCCGTTAATTTATTTCATTTTGAAGCACAAATTTCATTCATGTGTTCTTGATTTTAAATTATCTAAATTCAGCAAGAATATTTTAACTCGGAAACAGGCATTCAAGGGGTAGATTTTTCCTAGCGCCAGGGTACCTGGCTGAAAACTTGTCTGTCTGCAGCTACAAAAGATTACCTTGTTTTTCTGAAGGAACGTTCACCCTTCAAAATTTCCGAAGGACGGTGTTCTCTTTGTCAGGGAAAATTCCCGCGCTGGACAAATGACGCATAAAGATCACGTGGGATAACGCTTTCCCTTGGAGCAGGGGAAAATAAGAGTTTAAACTTGGAGGCAAGAAAACGAAAAATAAGGCAGTGTAGTACAAGACGTTAAAAGGGAGGGGGAACTTAGAGTGTAGATCAAGATGTGGAAAGTGTGAGAAAGCAGAGAGGCAAGAGGAATTAGAAGGAAGAGCGAGCAAGGAAGGCTGGAACTTCGGACTTGTTTGCAGTTTGTGTTGGAGTGTAGAAGGAGGAAAACTGGGTTCTCCTCAATCGGCAGCCCAGAGTCTTCAGCCGTCAACAGAGGGCAAATCCACAGACGACCTGCAAGCGCGAGAGTGAAAGAAAGATAACTAACACGAAGATCTTCCAAGATTACTGAGGAGGAGAGACACAAAGGTCTTCCAAGATTACTGAGGGGGAGATACACGAAGATCTTGCAAGATTACTGAGGAGGAGAGACAGGTTCGTCAAGAGTGTGAAATCTCTGCTACACGTTGTTACTCTAATAATTAATTTACCCTGAGAAACTCTTTGAAATTAAACAATCGTCCCCTTTAAGGAATATGTATATTTGTAATAGTGCTCAAGGCCCCTGAAAGAAATTGTTTATATATATAAATAAAATAATACAGTATTTTTAAAGCAAAAGTAATTCATTTACTATTTATTATTTGAATATCATACGGCAGATTTAAATCTACATAAGACAAATTATAAAAAGAAAATTAATATTTTTTAACCCAATATACTTTAATACAATTTTTGTTAGTTGCAGAAGCGAGAATTTCCGATAAATTTGGTTATGTGTGTATTTTAACTTAAATGTCTTTTTAACAGTACGCTTTTGATGTCTTAATAAATTGCAAAATTGTTTAATACATAATTTTGAGGTTAGAGGTTATCATTTCGGATGAGTGCTCATCATGTAAAAGGCTCAAGATTGTAGCAGAGTGAGAGGTGACCTCTCAGTGAGATCTATCCGTAATTACGAGTAGGAATTAGAAAAAAACCAAGGGTGTTGGTATCATGGTAAGCATCTACGAACGACAAATAAGAAGATATGCACGTCGTTTCATTATAAGAATCCCCATCTGCCAACAAGGCTATAGAACAACGCGCTATATACGGCTTAAATGGCATTAGTGCCAAATGAAATATTGTACGGGGCTTCTACCGTGCATGACCCGGCACGACGGTAGTTACAATATTTTTATGATTTTTTTGTTTCTCTTTGTTCAATTGCACGATTAAGAATTTCATTAATTCATATTTTTGGGGTTTTTCACGTTTCTTAAGTCAATATGTAATAATTAAAAAAAGATGGGGAGTAAAAACTGCAACAGCAGGGGTTTATTTAGAGATTAAAAGAGAAAGGAGAAAGAAACAACATTGAAGAGAAATGGGCACTCTTGAAGGCTGAAACGACTTGAGCAGCAGAAGAAAAAAGAGGAAGAATAGATCAATCCAATAGAAAATCATGGATTGCACAAGAAAAAATAAAAATGATTGATGAAAGGCGTAAATATAAAAACGCAAGAGATTTAAATGGAAAAGAGCAGTACAGACGCTTGAAGAATGAGATAGATAGGAAGCGCAAATCAGCCAAAGAGGCTCGGCTACAAGAGAAATGCAAAGCGATTGAAGATTTCATGGTGAAAGGGAAAATAGACGCAGCTTGTGGAAAATCAAAGAAAAATTCGGCGAGAAGAAAAATATTAGCAAGGACATGAGGAGAGCGGATGGGAAGCCAATTCTGGATAAAGAAGAAAAAGCAAAAAGATGGAAGGAATATCTAGAAGAGGTGCATCAGGGTGAAAATCTAGATCAGTTAGTCGTAAAAGAAGAAGAGAAGGTGTATGATGAAGAGTTGGGGGACAAAATTATAAGGTCTGAGTTTGACAGGGCGTTGACAGATCTGAATAATGATAAAGCGCCAGGAGTTGATAACATTCCAGCAGAGTTAATAAGATAATCGGGCGAAGAAACATTATATTGATTATTCAGGATAGTTTGCGAAATCTACGAAACAGTAAGAATCCCAGAAGATTATAGTAAAAACATAATTATACCCATACAGAAGAAAACTGGGGCTGATAGATGCGAACAGCACAGGACACTTAGTTTAGTATCACATGCATGCAAAATATTTACTAAAATAATATATAGGAAAATGGATCGTCAAATAGAATGCGAGTAAGGAGACGATTCATTAGGTTTTAGGAAGAAAGTAGGGAGGGGGGGCAGGAGAAGCAATATTAACTTTGCAACTAATTTTAGAAAACAGGATAAGAAAAAACCGGCCCACGTTCATGGCATTTGTATATTTAGAAAATGTGAACTGGATCGCACCATTAAGGATTTTTAAAAGCACTGGAATAAAATATCGAGAAACAAGGCTAATACATAACCTGTACAGAAGACAGGTAGCAATAATTAAAATAGAACACCAAGAAAAGAAAACTGAAATCAAGAAAGGAGTAAGCAAGGATGCAGTCTGTCACCCATGATGTTAACCTTATAAATAAAACAGGCGATAAAGAATATTAAAATATGGAAGAGGAATCATACTGCAAGGAGAAGAAATAAAAACCTTACGCTTTGCCTACAATATTGTAGTATTAGGGGAATCATAAGAAGACTTGGAAACCATAATAAATGGCATGAACGGAGTTCTGGGGAAAGAGTTCAAATGAGGATTAAAAGGGGAAAATCACGGGTAATGGAGTGTAGTATGGGAAACAGTGGAATAACCAAATGTGTTGGATTGGGAAGGGATATTTCCCGGAAGTTACGGAATTTTGCTACTGGGGAAACATAATAACTATGGATGGTAGAAGTGTAGTAGACATAAAGACTAGGATAACAAAGGCAAGGAAATTTCACGTAAATGAGTAATTTTCTTACTGGTAATATACGTGTGAATATTAGGAAATCGTTGCTAAAAATGTTCGTATGAAGCGTGGCGTTATATGGGTGCGAAACGTGGACGATAGGAGCTGCGGAAAGGAAAAGAATAAAAGCCTTTGAAATGTGGTGCTATAGGCGAATGCTGTAAATCAGATGGGTGGATAGAGTTGCTAAGGAGTAATTTCTAAACAGAATAGGGGAAAAGCGAACAATATGGAGGACGTTGACCAAGAGAAGGGATAGATTAATAGGCCCATTTTTAGGGAACGAAAGTCTTGTGAAATTAGCATTAGGGGGAAGTGTGTTGGGTATGAACAGGAGAGCGGGTGGGAAGGATGGATTACGTTAAGCAGATTAGGGAAGATGTAGGTTATGATAGTTCGTAGGAAATGAAATGGTTGCGCAGGACAGGTTAGAATGGAGGGTTGCATCAGACCAATCTTAGAACTGAATACCACAACATCAACAAGTCAACAGACAGCACAACGGAAACGGGAACAGTTCCTTTTATTTCGCGATGCACAGTTATCGTGTCGGTTCAGATATTCAATTCCTAGAAAATGAAATAAATATTGTTTCGTAAGAAACGACATTTCTGTTCAGAAGCCAGTCACTGACGTTTTCATAGCAGTAATGTTTATAGAGAAAAATCAATGGATGCCTCGTGTGGGACGCAACGACGCGCGCGAACAAAGCTGTAATGTCGTCATAATATTCTTCCGCGGAGCGAAATAATGACGGTGCGTGGGTCTGTTTCTGATAAGAAACATTCTAGCGTATCTGACGTGACATTGGCAGTCGTTGCGGCAGCTCGTCGGGGGCTTTAATGTGGCCACGTGACTTACACGGCTGCGGAGGGAACCACATCACACACCCACACCCACACACACAGCGGTAGATGGCTCTTTCCGCTCTACGGAATAGATAGTCAGCCGGCCGATGCGCTAATGCGGAAATCAATGAGTGGAGCCAGTTATCCCACGCACGCAGAATCTCCGCTCACATGGAAAAACCCCTTTAAGCTCATTTAGATCCGTTAAATATTGTGGGGCCAGTCGTTATCAAACTCTATAAATTTGCGGGTGAAAATTGCAAAACTTTATATAACGACCAGGAAAGTTCATTAGCAGGTTAAGAAAAACCTCTGAAATTCTATCGTGAAACAGAACTGTAAATTTCACACAGGCGAAAATTTACGGCCAAAATTTATCATAATTGATCATAATTTATTAATTAAATTATATCACAACGTTTCGTTCCTTTGGATCTTCCTCAGGTGTTAAAAAATCTATAAAATAAGTATAATTGAAATAATAATATAGACTTTTTTACATATGAGGAGGTTACAAACAAAGTAACGAAACATCGTGGCATAATTTAATTAATAAATAAAGTTCAATTATGACCAATTTTGGCCGTAATTTTTCACCTGCTTTCTTGAAATTGTTAAAAATTCGGACTATATTTAATGGGGGGAAATGACTAAATAGTGGGCTTTTCTAAGGCTTAATCTTGGAGTTGAAAGTAGACTCCAACAAAGGGACTCTTGTGTGCCGAGACGCCAGAAGGATTATCAGAGTACAATAGCCCAAAGTTTGCGGCGTCGGCAGAAAAATATATTTTTCGTACCGGAGAAATGCCAAGGCAAGGGAATTTTTTTCTTTTGAGAACTGCCATGTGATTGGTAAATTAGGGCTCTGGAAGGGAGAATCCGAGGTGATGAAATGGCGGACAAGAACAGAATTTGGCAATCTGGACGCAGCAGTAGAGAGAGAATTTTCGGACTTAGAAGCCAACAAGTGCTTCTTTGGAGCAACGGTACGTGACTTATGCTGGGCCAGCTAAAACCCAGAAATCATCAGGCTTGGGTGTGACTCAGGCATCACAAGGACCGGACCGCATGCTTCCTTCAGCCAACACCGAGAGGGGGAGAGGCAACACAATTCCGCCAAGGTTAATCCGAGGTATTGTAGACTCCTGAGACGAGCGGGTTTTTCCAATATATTCGTCAATTATTCTCCCAAGCCACGAACACCCTTTAGAGAAAGAGCTCAATATAGATGCCGCGGAAAAATGTATATATATATAATTAATAATTTACGTAAAATAATTGTGTAATTATCAGTATAATCTTGCCTTTATTATTATTATTGTTATCAAAACCCACCCAAGAACAGCTTTATAAAAATCTTCGACGTAGAAATTATCCAGAAGTGAAGAGGAAGCTGTACATTCTTCCAGGTAGAGTCAGAACAATTATATAATTTGTAAATTTCAATGTATTAAATTTATGTGCTAAACACTGAAATGAAACTCATACCTCATAAAAATATCTACCTTTCGAGCAGACAATCTGTAATAAAATACAATCTATGTAAGTAAAAGGCAATGTATATATTTTTTGGAGCTTCTCTCGTACGAAGGGATACAAGACAAGGAAATATGGAAGGTTGAGAAGGCAACCAAGGGTTAACTAGAACCCCCGGATTATAGTTTATGTGGTGATTCACCTAAAACTAATGCTGGGAAATCCCTAGAAAACCCGCATCAGGTACTACTCCCAAACCCTTCTGATAATGGAATACAGAGTTTCTTGTAGGGACGCAACAGCCCTGTCTCCAAGAGTCAGCCGCATTTGAAAGGGGCAGCTACCGACTTGTCGAATGGAAATAGAGAACAACGCCTACAGTATGCCTATGGTCTACGTTCCCGTAACATAAACTGCATAAAGAATGACGATTGTCGTCTCGTCTTGTGGGAGACATTATTTAAAATCCCTGGAGTAGGGCCAAAGGGGGGAAGCAAAACCATTACGACGAAGTCAGCTCTTACAGACTTCCCTGAATTTGTCTGAGTCCCTCTTCCTTTGTATGCTTTTTTTTTGGGACAGCGGGTTACATGAGGGTGATCGCCTTGTAAGAACCATCATCATCAGAAAATTCTTGCTTGTTCCGCCATCTGATCTAGTTGACACCCAACATCATCATCTGTTTGAAG
Source organism: Eucriotettix oculatus (assembly GCA_034510155.1). Taxonomy (NCBI): domain Eukaryota; kingdom Metazoa; phylum Arthropoda; class Insecta; order Orthoptera; family Tetrigidae; genus Eucriotettix; species Eucriotettix oculatus. The sequence continues at coordinate 12,653,105 of CM067377.1, forward strand.
GTCTCGCTCCTTCCATTGCTTCCATGTGATGATGATTCACACATTCGCCACGTTTGTTTAGGCATTCTTCTCCTTCTTTCACCACAGTCTCTTTGAATGAGTCTCATTTCTCAGTGTACGTCCGATACATTTCCATTTTCGCAGCTTTATCTGTATGTTTATCTGAGTTTCACCCGTTCTCCTCTATAGTACGTAGATGGAGACTACTTCCTCACTGAGTTTTCCCAAAACACAATTTTCTTGCAAGTGGATTGCGTCTGTTTGGATTTCTTCTCCCTTATGGGAGTAATAAGATCACTACAACGGTTTGTATTCAAGAAAGGAATCATTGATCTGGCTCCACAGTCACATGGACCGTTTATATTTCTCAACTTTCTGGAACGATCTAAAAAAGGAAAGTGATGATGATTCACACATTTGTCTACCATGAAAAATTAAGTAAGTGATCCTACATGCTGAAAATCGAAACTACAACGGCGCAGTGGCAAAAATGTTATAACTGTAGTTACCTTGAAATCAACCATCGTACATATAGACTGCAAATTAAAGCAAAAACCTAAAGATGGAAATTAAGTACAGAAGATAATATGAAACAGAAAATAATTAACGTATATTAGTTTCATGGTTAGTATCAATAGTATATGCTTGAGTAATAATGTAAATCATTTCAAAAATTAGGTTAATTCAATAATGATTTTCTCTGACTAAAATCGTGTTTTTTTTTGCAAATTGAAGCTATTAAATGTAATGTGATTCATAGATATAAGGTTGACAGATCAAAATTATATTTATGTTAGTTTTTGTTACAAAGTTTTCTTTATTTGGCCGATGTAACACAAACTACAATTAATTACAATTTATTGTATATATATATATATATATTGCTGAATAATTAATTAACTGATCTATATAGTTACAGTTACATGTTAAATATACATTTATATAAAATTTAGATATCAATAAATTAATTTTATTTTATTTTAGAACAGAACTGAATAATTTGACCATTTCCAAAAATATTAAAGTATTTGGAGAAAGCCACATTTTCCTTAAAAGGAAATTTATTATGAATAAATAATTTATGAGACATTCCTAATAAGTAATAGGTTTGAGGTCCATGAAAAGATAAATTATTATACCTGAAGAAGTCTCAAAAGAGAAGCGAAACGCAGTAAAATTTATTATTTAAATAAAATAACAACTGCAGTTATAACTCATTTGAAAAACAATTTTGTTTCGATAGTCAATTACGGTCTAAAAATATATTTAATCTTTAAATTATTGTGGTAGATATAATTACCCATTGCATAAATAATGAATTAGATCCCCTTATGATGCGAGGAAATGCTGAATCAAAGACTTGTGGGAAGTTTCGTTTGATTAAACTCATAGGTTAAATTGAGTGTTAGTGAGTCTGAAGAAACCGTTTTCTTCTATGGTTAATTACAAAGCGCAACTTAGTTATACGAGCGAGCTTCTTGGAGTTAACAAGACCTTGGGTGACGTCGTTGTCCGTATAAATTTTGACAGCGCTGTACCTTCTGCGAAATTTCACTGAGTAATTGCTGGAGCCTTGCAAAGGCCTTTTACGAGTGTAACAGGGGAAAGTCGTCAACGAAACAGTCTTGTTTCTCCTTTTCAGTGTTTATTACGCATATAACACTACAATATTAAATTTTTCTTGAATTGTAACAGCAGTACAATTATTTTATGACGACCCCCCAAGTGTCAATATAAATTACAGAAAATATAAACTTTGTAATTAGACTCACCAATATGGAGCTCCTGTTATAAATATAGAAAGTCGGTATTAAATTTCCTACTGAGAACCAATTATATTTTCGAAAATAATTTCTCAATAAAATTCTCCGTGAGCTACATTAAAAAAATATTCAGCATAGAATATATACGCAAAAGGTAAAAAAATTAATAAATTACATAAATAATTTACGGTTTGCTGTAAAGACGAAATAAATTAGAATGGTGGAAGATATTTTCTCCGGAAAATAAAATACTCATTACTTGTCCTAAACTAAAAATGAAATGAAATTTAAGGAAAACTTTTATAAAATATTTTGAAACGTTTCCTTATTTATTTGATATAAATTCAAACGGTTACTGCAAGGTTAATAAAAAACATCGTGAAATGGGTTGATAGAAACATTAATAGTTTCTTCATTCAAAGTGATTCAATCTGACACAGGAAGGCATAAATTGATTAATATCATAATAGTTTACCTAAATTTATGTTTAAACAAAAACCGTTTAATGCTTAAATTAATTCTACAAGCAAAAACACAAAATCAGTCAATTAGTCAAAAAGCTGTAAATGATTGTCCGCCATTCCAAAGATAAATTACCACGATTCTAATTGTAAAAATGTATCAAATTTCTTCAGGAGTAAATTAAGTTAAATATTTATTTAAAATATAAATTTAAAGTGATAATTATTATATAAATAGAGGGCGGTCTGAATAGCCTGTTAGCTCAGGTTTGATCCTTTCTACGGTCTTTCGCGTTTCGCTCTCTTTTTAACTAGATACTGGTGGGCTGCTTGAATTTGCGCCCGCAACGACGTGATTAATTAAATTCAAGGCTTCTTAAATGTGAAAATGCGGGACATTTTTAAGTCTTATCTTTACGATTATTTATCAGTACAAGGAATCCTGCAATACCTGTTCAGATATTTTCAGACCACCCATCTAAATTAACTGAGCACCGAAAAATGTATATTTTAACGAAATTGTCGTAAATTTGATTTTATAGTTTTTGTATGTCATTTAATCTGTCATCTAACGCTGAATATAAATATAACGCGAGGGAATTGGACAATAAATACTAGAGTACAAATATTTCGTCTGAAGTTCACGGTTGAGGTAGTGATATTGGCGCTGGAGTGTTGTTACACCCTAGCAGACTAATCGAATGGCCGCCTACCCTAAAGAGCTAATTACACTGAGTGACTGGCTGCTGGGCACAAGTGCTGAATTCCGGAAAACAGACGCCTAACCAAATACATTACAGGATTTTCCTCTCTGCCACGCTGAGTGCATCATGCATGTAGCACACTTCCAACAATCACCACCTCCAAGTAGAGAGACGGTTTCAAACAACAGGGTAGTCATTATTAACTTCTCTACCACAAAACACGTGTACACTGCGACGAGTCTTATTCTAACTGATTAATAAATTCATACCATGTCTTAGTAATTTGAAAATAATTAGAATATTAATATCGGAGGTCACAGAAAGAACGAATAAGAACGTGTATCGTGAAATTGGTTAATTTGAATGATTAACTCGAAGTATGACGGCGGATTGAATATAAATAGAAGATTGAACTAAAGTAATTTGGTTGATAATAGTATCAGATTTCTGAAATTAAATCAATTAAATTAAAAAATTGTACAAAATGTGAGATTGGTAGCACAATCGCGGGACGCGGTTCTATGTCACGAATTTAAAGATGGGTTTAAACAAAACGGAAGTAAGGCTCGTTCCATTTTATACAAAAAGGAAAATAGGGCTCCCGTCAATATATTTGAAAACAGTAAAGTTATCGCATTAAATTTACTTACAAAGACAAATTTGTGTAGACTCTTCATCGGATCGCAAAACTGTGACAGGTGGACCCGATGGAAAATGGAATTGAATTTTTGTTATGTATGCAGTAGAGGAGGAATGGATACCTTCGAGACAGATTCCTGTTGAACACCTGTTCGGAATTATTAAGCATTTTTCACCGGCGAAGGCGTTTTTTACCCTACGTCGGTGTTTGCGCAACAACATTGGTCGTCTTAGACCCGCGACCGTATCAAGTAACTTGAGTATTCCGTTACATATTTTTAGAAATACTTACAATGTTGTTTGTAAGTGCTAGATCTTGATGTATTTTACGCCATTTTAAGTTTAGCGTCCACCAATGCTCGAGAGTTAAAACTTTATAAATTTTTATTTTCATTTGATATCTTCTGGAGTATTGCCTGAACATTTTAACTAAAATTCCACCCGTCTTCATGTTAAGGGTTTCACAGCTCCACAGTTTTTCATCTCCGAGATTATTAGGAATATGAATGCAATTTGTCCTCACGTTTTAAGTTTCTATTTGGAATATATCACCAAACAAACGCACATTCATACAGTAGATTTTATTATATAGACGGAATAACAGTAGTAGTCCCCGTCGGGGTGGCAGGGGATGATTTCCTCATGAGGGTCTTACTGATTCATGGAGTACTAAGTGTTTACTCTGGCAGCGTGCCACCAAGCCAGTGGACGCGCAGTGCAGCGCCGCGACGCTACGCGCCGCGCAGATGGACCACGGCGAGCGCATGTCACGGGAATAATTTAAGAGGCTATCAGAGGCTGCAGGAGACGCGAGAACCTTTGAAACTTTGATGAAGGCCTGCGCGGGAAAAAACTCGTTACTGTGTGCATTATTTAGGGACTCATCGGGAGCAGCCTGCCGTCATGTCCGACGAATGGTCACGATAGAAGGCGGAGGAACGCCATTCAAGGAGGAAGGCAGCATTCGGCTGGTGTGTGTGTAAAAAACCGTGAAAACACTTCCACAATTTTGCATTGAAGGGAACAAGGGCAGCCATTGGATAGGAATACGTAAAAAAGGGAGAGAAGGTTAAACGACAGTAACTCCACTTCTTTCCATGCGTAGTAGCCAAGTATATGGCAAAGAATAATGAAATTATTAGATTATGTTCGAGTTTAAAATGAAGCGCGGATATTGTGTTAATGTCATGAAAAGTGTGATGTGTAATAGAGATAGGAGAAATATCGATAGAGGAGAGCGATAATGACAACTGATGTAAAATGTTTATAAATTGAGATACCAATTTCTGATTTTAAGTTTAAAATAAATAAATAAAATGTCAGTCAAATAAGTCAGAAAAAAATTTAATTACAATTAAATAATACAAATACAACGTTTCCTCCCACTTTCAGGACTTCTTCAGGTAAACTATTAAATGGATGAATTATTAACATTAGAGAAATCTGGTGACGAGGACAATCTCCCGCGACGGTTACGCCCAGTTAATCCATTTAATAATTTACCTGAAGAAGCCCACAAAGTTGGATAAAACGGTGTATTTGTCTTAATTAAATAGTAATGAAATTACTTGCTGTCTTATTTGGCCGCCTTTTTATTTTATTGTTTCTTTATACTCACATCAGCTGTAAGGTCATTAGCGACTGTGCATGATTGGGGGATATCATAGTAAGGTTTCTCAAACAACACAAAAATTGAATCCCATGCCAGGATTCGAATCCGGGACCTCTGTGGTGCTGGTGACGTCACAGTCCGTTACTACATGTATTTGTATTTTATTGAAAATGCACACGCACACAAAAATGATGATATTTACATAAATTTTCTGAGTAATTGTGCAGGTGCACTTGTCTTAGTACACGTCATCACGAGCAATCTTGTTAGTCGAATAACTCAAATCCTTCTTCAGACTTGAAATCACTGACTAAAATGGTCCGTGTGGAACAGAACAGAAAGAAACCTGTCATTATTTATTAAATATGCACCTAATAATTATCAACGCTGTTCCGAAAATTCATTAAATTCGCTAAGAAAGTTATGAAACCCAACAATGTTATCAAAAAACGACGTTACGGTATGGATCGTTTTTGACGTCATTTTAGTTATTCAGGATGTATTTCTACACGGCGTTGGGTATGGTTGTAAAATGCAGAAATAATGAATACGTGGAAACAATACTTCCAACAGTTGTTAAACCCCAACACGAACAGAGACTGAAGAAATCGTATATACACCACACAACAATGCAGGAGAAGAGGAAGAAGAAATATTAGAGGAACCACTCAGAAAAAAATAAGTAGAGTAATGTATAAAGTAGCTAAAACTGGGAAAAGCACCAGGTGGAGATAAAATAACAGCCGAAAGTTTAAAAGGGGGGAGTACAGGAATAGTAAGAACACTGCATGAGTTGATAAAGGATATATGGAGGGAACAGAGATTCCCGGAAGACTGAAACAAAAGCATAATATGCCGTACATACAAGAAAGGGGACAAGCTAATATGTAGTAACTACAGAAGTATATGCCTACTGCCAACCTCATACAAGATATTTAGTGGGATATTAGGCTAGATGCATATACCGAGAAGATCATTGGTGACTACCAAACACGCTATAGGCTAGGTAGAAAACAATCAGGTTAGGAAAAATAACTGAAAAATGTTGGGAACATAACATAGCTATCAATATGATATTTATAGATTTCAAACAGGCCTATGATAGCATAATAAGGAGAAAACTAGTGAACATTATGAAATCTTTTAAGATATCAATTAAATTGGTAATACTAATTAAAGAAACTATTACAATTAAATCCTCAGAGGACAGGAGACACATAAAGAAATGCCAAAACGGTTGGTCTAGGAAGAATTCTAACAAAAACAAAAATGATGATTCAGTCGCGTAGGCAATATGGAAAAAAAAATAATGGATGAACATAGATGATGTATATATCTGGGATCTAAATTCCATAAACTGGCATGAAATTAGTAGGAGGATAAACTTAGCAAATAAATCGTATTTAACACTACTACTAGCATTCAAATCAAAAGCAAAAAGTACATAGCATAACAAAAATGATAATCTACAAAACTGTGATTAGGCCAATGCTATATTATGGAATTTAGTGCTGGACACTCAACAAGAATGAGGAGATGGCCCTTAACACCTTCTAAAGACAGATTTTAAGAACAATCTGGGGCCCAAAAAATGAAAATGGCATTCAGAGACACAGATATAACAAATAAATATATGATCTATATAACGACCCTAACATCGCAACAGTGATTAGATTAAAGGGGTTGGAATGGATAGGTCATGTGCAACGTATGGGAAAGGAAAGGATACCTTACAAGGTATTAAACAATGAAATGGGAAGCAGAAGAAGGACAGGAAAAACAGGGGACAGATCGATAGACGCAGTAGAGAAGTATAGAAAAAGGATGATGGATTTGAGTAACTGAAGGAGAACAGCACTGGAAAGAGTCGTATGGAGGACGCTACTAATCGAGGCCAAGGCACGATATCGGGCTGTGGAGCCATAGAAGAAGAAGTAGTTGGGTATGGTTATGGATCGACTTTTGCAGACACTCGTTTTATTCCCGAGCTTCCAAAAATATTGTTTGATATGAGTCAAGGGCCATTCGGGCGTCATCAGCAACCTCTCGGCGATTTTCCAGAATCATTTTCTTCATTTGTTCGACGCAGTCATGGGTTGTTGTTAATGTATAGGGCGGTCGGCATCATTGTACTCTTGGAAACGTCTGTACTAGTAATAGATACTTCAAACACTACGTTTAACATTTCTAATACGGGACAACATTTAATTTCCTTTTTGAAGCAAAATTTTATAGAAATATTTTGATCCATATTTTAGAAATAAAAAATCGTCAAGCGCACGGCAAAGGTGTCGTATTCTGTTATTACTAATGTTGTTGAAAACTTTATCGAAATCTAACAATTGCAAATAAATTGTGGAATGTGACTGTGTTGTTAGGGTGGAAACGATTAATGGACTGAATTTTTAAAAAAATAACCTCTCTTCTGGGAAGTGATGTCTCATGTTTCTAATATTTGCTATAAATTTGTCTGGAACCATGGAGTTATTAAAAATCTTAAATGTTTCAAATGAAGATTAAATGGTAAGTTGAGCTACGGCGTAACGGAAATCAGAGAACTGGACCGGTACGATTTTTTTGTGAAGTTACACTCGCGTCACAAGTCCGCCTACTCCTCATTGTCCGCCGTTTTATTCCTTCTTACGAATCTCGGATCCCGAGTTCGTCGCCACGATGTCACATGAGGGACAGCGCTCTGGTGGCCGGAAACCAAACGTGCCTAGTGACGTTGGAGGAAAGGCGTTTTACGAGAGCACGACCAGGAGGACCTTCCTTCTGGATTTGGACTTTATGAGCAGTTCTGGGACCACGGCTGCCCTGGGAAGAGAACAGTAGCGCGAGTCTGAAATTGTGTATCAGCCTCGTACTAGTTTCTATGATCTTTCAAAAGTTTCCTTTCCTTCTTTTATTTTCATGAATAACCCTTTATTAATTTTTGTACCGTGATTTTGGTTTCCGCTTCTCCCTGCCTTTCACGAGGCAACCAGAGAGTTCTGAACTAAATCACGACAACGGAAAGGTTAAACTTTGCAAATTTTGGGGATATAAAAATTAATAGTTCTAATTTTCATCCAGTCTCGATATCGAGACATTATGGAAGCAATTTACATTGTTCCAACCTGAAGCCTGATCCAGTATTTGTTTCGCAAGCGTTCCCTCCATCAGTTAATGTAACTCAACGACTGAAGCTGAACTTGCATGTGAATATTCCCAAGATTATTCCGCGTCATTAAGGTTAATCCCTCCGCGAGGAGACTAAAGCGTTTCAAGCAGCCATTCAAAACATCAGAATTGCCACCGGCATCCAATGACTAATTTACTTTTCACACAAGTATCTAACACATACCAGGGTATTAATGCTACTTTACTCTCATCCGGATGACGACTGAAGACTTTACCAAACGTTTATTTCGTATTCTTCAGTAAAATATCAAAAAATCTAGTGTTACTAAATATAAATCGTAATTAATCCGATTGTTTGTGATAAATTAGATGCCATGAGAGAAACCGATGTCATGGCTAAGTATAAAGGACTAATTATATATATTTATTAATAATCAAACTTAGTCATTACCAGAAAACTATTCACCACACCGAGATAATTCTAAATAACAGCCTCTTTCAGACTTTAAAAACGATAATTGCTACAAAGGTTTTGAGAATCTGTGTAAAAATGTTCTATTAAATGTCGTTGATTTTACTCTCTGTACTGGGGTTTCTAGATCATCCATCTGATTGTTGAAAATGTTGCAAAATTGTTAAATGCGTAGCTTTGTAAAATATTCTATTGCATAACTATAACACTTTCTCTTTGTCTGCTTTTATATAATTTAAATAATGAACTGGACTACGTGTCGTCTATCATTCGACAACTGACAAAGAGGTCAATTTATCATTTATTTAAATGTCACAAACTATTTACGTATAATAAATATAAGTAATGTTTTCGGCCGAAGGAACCCTGGAGTGAGGTCCATGAGAATTTTCTTATAGTTGAAAACTTTTAAATGAGCCACGAAACGTAATAGTATAGTCTATTTGAATAAAACAAAGAGTCAATACTAAGTCGCTTAGTATTCATTAAAATGTCAAAGAAATTACTTATTTAACACTTTCTGTGTTTTTTTTGTCCTTCGGTTTATTTTGTATATTGCCCGGAACTGTAGCTCCAAGAAGTGACATTACAATTATTTACCTGTGTTTTGGTTTTCTAATTATTTCTTAGCTGATGTAATGTATGAAGTTTTCTATTTTCTCAACCCAGGTCTAAGAGAAATAAAAATGAATCAAAATCTATATTTCCTTACAAAATTTAATGGTTCCAGGTTACTGCAGACGGTCTTTTGAATGTTTTGAAGAAAATGGTAGTGCCATCATCGAAAAGATGTGGCAAACACATCAGTACACGGATGGAAACCCCAGAACTAGGCATCCAGCTTTCAACAAGTTCATCAGTATGCTAAAGATTAAATGCAAATATCGATAACAAAATACTATCTACGTACACTCGAGTGAGGAATGAAAAGAATTAGAAACAACTTTCAGAAATATTAGTTGCAAAATTGTATGCGAAACTGTAAAAATTCATCGATGATATCCACCAAAGAATGCCTTCAAGACATCGAAAGTAATAGTTCTTTAAGAATTCCAGAGTACCTAACCCAAAAAGGAAGTTCTAAGCAGAAAGAGAGAAGAGAGAAAAATTTGTTGGACTTGGACAAAAAAAAAAGAGATAGATTAATAGGCCATGTTTTCAGACACGAGGGTCTTGTAAAATTAGATTTAGAGGGCAGTGTGTGGGGTAAGAACAGAAGAGGGAAGCCAAGAAAAATAGGCAATGAAGAAAGTTAAAACGGAATATGGAAAAAGGAATCACACTGTAAGGAGAAGAAAGGAAACCCCTACGCATTTCCAATTATATTATGATATTAGGAGAGTCAGAAGAAGACTTGGAGACCATAATAAATGGTATGAACGTGTCCCGGAGAAAGAGTTCAAAATAAGGATTAATAGAGGAAAAACAAAGTTAATGGAGCGTAGTATGGAAACAGTGGAATAATAAATGCTATTAGACTAAGAAGGAATATTTTGAAGGTAGTTATGAAATTCTGCTACTTGGGGTACCGTAATAACCAGACTAGGCAAGGAAGGCTTTCGAAAAAAAATTACTTACTAAAGGATGAATATTAGGAAATTGTTGCTAAAATGTTCGTATGGAGTGTGACGTTATATTGTTGCCAAACGTGGAGGAAAGTAAAAAGAATAGAAGCTTTTGAAAGGTGGTGCTATAGGAGAAAGCAGAAAATCATATGGGTTGAGAAGTTAACTAACCTGGAAGTTCTAAACAGAGTAGGGATGACGTTGACGAAAAGAACAACCAAATTAATAGGCCACGTTTTATGACATGAGGTTCTTGTAAAATATGCATTAATGGGAAGTGTGCTGGGTAAGAACAGAAGAGGGAGACAAGGATGGAATGCCCTAAGGGGATTCGGGAGGATGTAGGCTACGCTAGTTATGCGGAAATTAATAGGCTTGCAGAAGATAGGTTGCATCAAACCATTCTTAGGACCGATTACCACAAAACAATAACATGTTTAGATTATTGTGTGCTAACTTTGATTTAGTTTCCGTATAAATTTTTAAAACTTTTGTTTAACTTTACCTACCTAGGTTTTAATTTACTGTAAATATTTCCTCTATAGGAAAATAATCTGAAGAAGGCATGAACGTTTCCAAAACATTTTTGTTAATTGAATTTAAACAATAAAGCCTGTAAAAGGTCATTAATTGTTTTACTTTTTTTGGTTTAAATTATTGGTAAACCTATTCATTTGGCTGATGACTTAAATCTGTATTGGTAATTTTCATCAACAAGAATTTTTAATGGAAATTCGCATTTAATGAAGGAAATGGAGGTCCTAATTTATAATAAAAGTATTCTTGAGTAGTGTTAAAGAAAGAATCGCCTTTGAAGTCGTCGTAATGATAAGGCGGAGATATTGCGGAGGAACCAAGTTAGAGCCTCGGGACGCAGTTTACTAAGGCCTGGAGTTAGTTGCGGGCCTGTAATGTTATAGCCGTATAACCACATCAATGGACGTTGGGACGTTCGATATCTGGCGGCAGTAATGCGCGGGACACAACGTATTAAATTTGTATCTAGACGCAACTGCACACAGGCGATATTGAACGCCTATTAAACTTGAAACTGCATCGCGTTAGCATCGGTAATGACGCTTCGCTCTCAGACAACATTCCAAATTAATCAAAGATGAACGGGCGAGGAATATTCCACACTAACATCTCCATTACGTCAAATATTACAAATCAAATGTACTCCATCTCATGTTCCTCCTCCATCATATCTTCACTCGTGTAAACACTTCAACTTATTACTGCTTTTCATTAAAAACATAACTGGAACATAAAATCAGTAGTAAATGTCAGTTAATTAAACTATAATAATTACGTAACAGGTAGTGTTTGGAAAACTAGTAAAATTTTTGCACTTCCTATAATTTTATGTAAAACAATAGATCTTTTAATAAATACTACATGCCAACAAAGACCGGGGCTGATACATGCCAACCGCACAAACATGCCTGCAAAATATTAACGAAAATAGAATGCTAGCTAGGAGAAGATCGGTTTTAGTTTTAGAAAGAGAAACAATATTGCCTCAACGTCTAAATTTAGAAGACAGGATAAGGCCTACGTTCATGGCATTAGTAGATTTAGAAAAGCCTTTAATTATTTAAACTGGAACATACTATTAAGGATTTTGAAATGGATAGGAATTAAATATCCAGAACAACCTCTACAAAAGGCAGTCGGCAGTAATTAGAATTGAAGGGCAAGAGAAGAAAGAAGTGAGACACGGACGTCGTCTGTCGCCCATGATCTTTAACTTATATATAGAACAGGTGGTGTAGAAAGTTAAAAGTGAACGTGGAAAAGAAATCATCCTTCAAAGAGAAGAAATAAAAACCCAAACTTTATCTGAGGATATTGTAATATTAGAGGCGTCCGTAGATACTTGAAAACCATAATAAATGACATGAACGTGCAAACATGAGGATTATGAGGGAACAAACGAAAGTGAAAGAGTTTAGTAGAGGGTAAAGTGGAATAACAAAGGGTGTTACAATGCGAAGGAATATTTTGAATTCTGATACTTTGGCAGTATAAAACTAGGGATGGTAGAAGTGTAACAGACATAAAGAGTAGGGTATCAGAGGCAAGGAATGCTCTCGAAAACAAAGCGGACTATGCTCACGGCCAATATAAGTACGAAAATTAGGAAATCGTTACTAAAAATATTTGTATGGAAAGTAACGATACATGGGCGTGAAACGTTGACGATACGAGATTGAGAAAAGGAAAAAATATGGAAGATTTGAAATATCGTGCTATCTAAGAATCAGATGAGTGGATAGAATCACTAACTAAAAAGTTATTAGCAGAATAGGAAAAGAAAGAACAATTTCCATGACTTTGTTCAAGAGAAGGGATAGATTAATAGGTCACGTTTTGAGACATGAGGATCTAGTAAAAATTAGCATTAGAGGGAAGTGTATGGGGTAAAACCAGAAGAAGAAGACCGAGGATGGAAGACATTTAGCAGATTAGAGGGGCTCAGGAATATGGTCGTTATGTAGAAATGAAAAGGTTTGCGAAGAATATAATAGCATGGAGAGTTGCGTGAGGTCACTCCTGGGACTGATTACTGCAACAACTACAAATACGTCAACAGTGTTATGTACAGTATTTATTTTATTTTATTCATATAAAATTTTTTGTCGTAATGATTGTTAGATGGTACAATAATTGATACAGTATATAAAATATGAAATGGTGAACATAAAAATAAAATAATGTATATAATTGATATATCAGAATGGAGGTAGGTTAATCCAATGATTAACATACTTAATCAGAATGGGTTTAGTTTATTTATTTTTGTGAGTACCTGAGAGGCACACGACGTGGGTGGGCGATGGTTGACAGGTGGTGAACTGATTTTTGGAGGATACATGAGGATGTGGTCTGCGGACATGATGGTAAGGATGTGCCTGAACGTTCAGCGGGAAGGATCAGGTCCATTGGGAGTTTACTTTCCGCCGGCGGAACCGTAGAGGTGGAGGAGGATTGTCAAGGTATTGTTGGATCGTAGGGGTTTGGATGGTTAATGGCGGTTTTAATTAGGGAGGTTATGGATTTGGAGATTACGGAATTTACTTTAAGAAGTTTGATGTTGTTGTGTATGACGGAATTTCTAAGGTACCAAGGAGAGTTTGTAATGATGCGTAGTATTATATTTTTAGTTTGGCTGAATGGATTTAGGCTGTTGTTTTCAATATGGACGAGGCGTAGGACCAGGCGGGTTGTATTATGGAGAGGTATAGGAGGCGTTTTGTGCTGATGGTAAGAGAAGTTTTCCCGTTTAGGAAGGGATATAGGGTTCCTAATTTATGGTTGATTTTGGAGAGGAGAAGATTAACATGTGGTTTCCAGCAGAGTTGTGAATCAAGCATGATTCCGAGGTAGGTGGTTTCTGTTTTTGTAGGGATTAATGAGTTGCATTAGGAGCTCTTGGGCTTCCGACCGGGTTAGAGCAGGCATTGGCCACGACGTTCCGATGACGTTCACTGTCATCGTTATCAAGTGATATCATCGTTATCAAGTGATAAGAATGACTGAACGTCATGGAAACGTCGTGGCCAATGCCTTCTCTCACCCAGTCGGAAGCCCAAGAGCTCCTAATGCAACAAATACGCTGGAAAAACTTCCGATCTTTGATTATTGAGATGGTTAGATAGAGGTGGATTTGGGGAGGAGGGTTTTTTGTTAGTGTGAACGGGACGGTTATTGATTTGGTGGGGTTGATGCTGATTCGCCATTGTTTGGACCATTGTTCTAGACTGTTGAGCGGTGGTTGGAGTTGTTGGAAATTGGAGATGAGTGAGGAGGTCTGCTAGTGTTGGGATGTTGAGGGAGGAGGCGTTGTATAGTAATTGATTGACTGAGGTTGGGAGAGGTAGTTATTTATTTTGACAGAAAAGATTCTGTTAGGAAGGTAGTTTAGAAGTATTCTGTATTGGGTGTCATTTAGAAAGTCTTAAATTTTGGATAGTAGGTAAGGGTGGTGGATTTTATCAAAAGCATTTTCGATGTCAATGAAGGCGGTGATTAGGGATTTCCGTTGTTCAAAGGAGCTATGAGGTTGGAGAGACGGCAGGAGTGTTTTGGGTGAAAACCGTATTGTATGTCTGGTATCCTTCATAAACAGGGTAAGTTAGGACTGCAATGCTTTGCCTACAAGGGTACTAGAGACTGTCCCTAGGAATGCAAAGGTTTTAAAAAGGATATAAGAAACACTGAAACGTAATATGCTTACTTTTCAAAAGAAAGTATGTGAACTATTTTAATTTTTCAAAAAAATTGTATTATTTATCGTTTTATTTCTGTAATTTATCTTCGTACCTTTATTTTATGTTACGGACAAATGTCCACCGGGCAAATACCCATCAGTAGTAATAATAAATATAATCCGATTATTAGTTAGAAAAATCATTATATAGTTCTAGAACAATATTTATTTTGAACTATGAACGTGACAGGGTCTGATTTAAAACATGAGATTTATTACAAGGAGATGAATTAAAGGACAAATGAAATGGATTCTTTTACGGTAGTACATATGAGAGAGTTTGATTTAATTACAAGCTGTCTCTTAAATCTCGTGTGGTACGAATAAAACAGTTTCATGTTCTCAAAGGCAAAATTTCTGGTAACGTATCGGTTTCGTAAAGCATGATATTCGCGTGTCATTCCCTCAGCGTAGGCTCCGGAAAGCTTACTTGTGGGTAGTTGAAATTCTGTGGCCTGAAATGAAATTTTTCCGCAGATACGATGAGGGCAGAGAATTCGTTATTGCCACGTCCTCCTCCTCCTTCTCCTCTTTGTGTGTGTGTGGAGGAAGAAACGCGGCATACTTATTCGTGTACAGGAGCCTGGAAACTCTTGGCATATATAATTCCACGACTGAGAACTGAAAGCCGAAAACAGGACCACTTTCGAACGAAATTTCCTTTCCTAGGAGTAGAATTCCGTGTTTCTTAGGATTTTATGCAAACCACGTGGTTAGCATTCAAAATTTATGCTGAGTTTAAGAGGTGTGAGCAAGGCCACAAACGAATTATTCTGAGGCTCTGTTGGACCTCTCTAGGTCAAGCAGGTTCCCAGCAGAATTTGTTTCATGATCATTAAAATAAAATAAAATATTGAAGAAGTGGTTCATTAACGATATCAACGAACACAATCATAAATTATAATTCGCGTAATATATATTTTATGTTGTTGTTATTTTAAGCCCTTAGACTGGTCTCATGCAACCCTCAATGATAACCCATTCTGTGCCACATTTTCATTTCTTCATAACTACCACATCCATCATAATCTGCATTGTGTATTCCATACTTGACTTCTCTCTTAAATACCACTCAACAATACTTTTGCTGAGAATTATAACCTCCATTTCCTACATTAAATGTGAATTTCCATTAAAAATTCTTGTTTATTAAAATTACCAATATAAATTTAAGTCATCAACCAAATGAAAAGGTTTATCAATAATTTAAAACAAAAAATTAGTTAAACAATTAATGGTTTTTACAGACTATATTGTTTAAATTTAATAAATAAAAAAGTTTCGAAAACTTAATGCCTTCTTCAGATTTTCTTCCTATAGAGGAAATATTTATAGTAAATTAAAACTAAGGAAGGTAAAGCTTAAGAAAAATTTAAGAAAATTATACGGAAACTAAATCAAACTTATCACAACATTATCAAAAACGAGTTGTTGTGTTGTATTGAGTCAGAAGACTAGTCTGATGCAACCTATCTTGCACAAGCCTTTTCAGTTCCGCATAAATATCACAGCCTACATCCTGCATAATCTGCTTAGCGTATTCCATCCTTGTCTTCCCTCTTCTATTCTTATTTCACAAATTTTCCTCTAATTCTAATTTTCAAGACTCTCATGTCTCAAAACGTGGCCTATTAATCTATCCCTTCTCTTGGTCAACGTTCTCCATATTGTTCGCTGTTCTCCTATTCTCTTTAGAACTTCCCCGTTAGTGATTCTATCCACCCATCTGATTTTCAGCATTCTTCGGTAACACAACATGATCTGAAATGATCTGGTTCCTTTAATTTTGAGACGAGAGTTGTAACTTTCCTCTAATATCCTTAACTGATTTCCTGGATATGCTGAGAACTCGTAAAGAAATACGTAATTCCATTAACATTTACTTAACCAAAATTTTACTTATCACGATCTACCGAGGCCGCTGTAAACACGCCCTTCCCACCAGGCAATTCCATCACAGGCATTCTATTTCAAGTCCAAAATCCCCTTTGTGATGGGACATATTTTTAAAATTATTTTATTTCTATATTAGCTTGCTGCCCAATCAGAGAAATATATTCATTTATATTATGTAATTTGTTAATTGTATTTGAAATGCATGGACTGTTGTTTAGTTATGTTCTAGGTGATAACTAATGACATAAAAGCTATGGCTGCATAATTTCTCCTTATCTTTGTAATTACACACTAAATGATGAATTGTAGCGAGCTTGTTTGTCCAGTGATGTCCTTCTACTTCGCCTTGAACAAGAAAGGAATAATTTTCTGAAAAGTCAGCTAAAAGAATACATTTGTCATAGGACAAAATTTGTTTTTTGCGTTTCATAAACTTTTTTGCGATTTTGTAATAAAATGATACAGTTTCAAATTTTTGTGTTTAGAAAAAAATATCTCAAACAAAACCAGGTTTAATAATTCTTTTCGTCTAAGTCCTGTACATTGCTTGAATTCTATATTGTCTGGCATCGAGTCTTCTTCAGTCTCTTCAAACATTTTAACCAAGGCATGTTATCTAGACATTTCTTCATATATCATAATTATCTGTTGCGCATACCATAAGTCCCAAGAGAACTTTATAAATAACCTTTAAAGATTAGTATTATTAATCATCAACTTTGTATTCTGGTGTTATAAACAAACATACTCGATGAGTACCAGATACCCCCACAATGACATACCTCGTTCTTTCAATTTCAATATTAGGGTACTTATTTTAAAGCTCTGAAAATATTTCATTTAAATTAAAAAGCACTAACCACTTTAGTTTTTATACCTTAGTACCGTTTTCTTTCAATGACACACACTTTTTCCCGGACATTAAACAAGTATTTTCATAACTTTCACACAAACATGATAATGGAAGAATAACAAATTGGTGTATAACAATATATGCTGTTCCAATATAGTTTTCTTGTTTAAAATGTCTAATTATATTTGTATACTCACTAATACTACACTTGGAAAGTTTAACAATTTTTATACTATCATTGAGTTAAATCTTAAAGTTCAAATTTATATCGTAGTTTTCTACTATAACAACCTATTATTCGAACAAGTCTTACATTTTTATCTATATGCCCGAAAGCGATATAGCGTCTGAAACATAGAAAGAAATGAAAAATCCTATTTTTAAAGAGGTGTAATTTGTAAAGGGAACGTCAGTTGCCATTGATAATTTATATAGGGCAACTAAACCAATATGTGTAAAAGCACGGAAATTATACAGGTTCACAAACTGTATCTTCTTGGGGTAATTAGCCTATGAAAATGGAGTTTTCTTCATTTGGATTCAACAACTTCGAGATACACAGAGTACATTAAAAATTAATATAAGGTTAGTAAGTATGAGTTCAACGTATTGGCCTGAATGTACTAACACGATGCAGTTTATTTGAAAAGGATATGTCAACACAGTCCTGGATAATTTAGAAATTCGTAGATACCTGCAAACGCGGAAAACGGCGTGAGCGCTACAAGAAAAGCGGCCGCCATTTTTGAACCGGACCCAATATAAAATAAACAAAATTAGTTCTGAACTGCCAAAACACCAGGGAAAGCACAAACGAAATATTATTTTTTTCTGAGATGGTGCGGCAACCATCTCTGCCCCCGCTTTCAAAATAAAGACGTAATTTCTTATATAATTGTCGCCAAAATAATGTAATAAAGTATTTAGACAAAGATATTTCAAAGACATATAAAATAAATGAGTATTACGAACAAATGAGTTAAGAAATTATATGTATATAAGAATACAATAAATGTTAAATAATTAAATAATATTACAATTCAAAATGAATGATGGCACCGAAACTTTAATATATTAAATAAATATTAATAATTTTTCTTGTTAATTTTATTCTATTAATAATTTTTAGTTATATTAAATGCTGTTATTATTTTATACAAACATTTAGTTTTAGTTTTTATTGTTGAAAAATTGGATGCAATTTTTATTTACAGTAAATGTTTTCAGTTGATAAAAGTTACATATATGGGTCAATATAACAGTTGAAATTACTCAAGCTTATTTTTATAAATCTGCATGATCGATTGAGCTAATGAATATGTGCGAAAAAATTAATGACGAGAGGAAATCTATAAGAGCAACATTATACGAATACTGGAATGAGAAAGGTGTAAAACGAATATGAGAAGTAAAATCATTACTTACATGTATAACCAGGAGAGGATGATACAATTAAACTGATCCAATTATTTTATTTACCCATAATTAAATTATTTAAAAAATATCTTTTGTAGCTACAAGAGGTATAATTGTCACTCATGAGAGATACATTTCTGAATTAATTACTTCCCTGAATTGAAAACAACCATAGTAACATACGTGTCTTGTTCACGGCCAATAATAACTGTGTTACATCACGAATGTATTAGAATTATTACTCTGGCGACTAATGGGAGTAAACAGTCGAACCTTGATTTATGCCAGCCATTTCATAAATTAAACGCATCCTGCACTGTAGAAAATAACTGAATTCCAGTTAAATTAATTTATGTATTTGCATTTAATTACGTGATAGTGATGTGTTAGGTGCGAGAAATATTTCAAATACTATCTAAAGTATACACACACACAAATATATATATATATATATATATATATATATATATATATATATAGTGACTTCACGAACGGGTGGAAAAAGACTGCGAACAAATCGGGAGACGATATCAAAGTTTAAGAATTGGAGTCACCAGGCGAAATAAACAAGTACTTGTCTATTGACTACGTCCTTATCTAATTGAGTACATAATAGATCCATTATTTTTTCTGGAAGTTTTTTTATCACTCTTAGTTTTTAGTAACCATTTATTATTTATGTCGCTTCATATCATCTCATAGTAATAATTAGAATACACATATGTCCCTGTAGCAGATATCTGTGGGTGCATTCTCTCACATTCGGGGATGCCTGGTACTCTCTGGTTGCAACGTGTAACAGATGTTCCGTTCGTTGACGAACCTGAGTTGTTTGCATATGCGCCTTGCTGTAGATGTCACTGAAAGTTCCGTGTTGTGGAACTCTGAAGCGGCTGGTAGACAATAGCACAAAGTCGTGCTGCCGGAATTGAGGAAACTCAGCTTTTTCCTCTTTCTTCCCTCGTTGTTAACCTTTCTTCGCTGCTTCCTCGACTGATCAAAACATGGTACACCTCTCCGCTGCCTCCTCAGAGGGATCAGTCCATAATTTACTCTGTCTTCCTCCACTTGTTAATGTCTCATCCTACACTCTACTTCCTCCAATCATTAAACACGCCTCACAATCTCCTCCACCATCAGTCTGCTCTAGCCACCAATCTCCTCTCTCCACCACTCTGCTGCCAAAATCCTTCAATCTGCTCCCAAAAATCTCTCCGCCTGCCTCTTTATACTTCGTCCCCACTTATGCGACACCTATCACTAAGGTGGCAGGGATAGATATTCTCCAATAATAGCCCTTGTTGCATTTGAGGAACACATGCCATCTGGTCACCAAATTCTCAGATTAAGAAATTCCGAAACCGGCGACAAGTGTCTGAGCTTACTGGCCCAAGTGTCACCCGCTGTCACTTTGTTTTGATTCCGAGCCGCCAAGTCGGCGCGCAGAAAAATCCTTTCATCCAGGCAAGCGACATGCTCATACCGAAATATTTATACAATTTTTCCATAAATAGTAAAAAATTGGACGTGGGTTCTACTGCGCTACAAGGTCTGAGATTGCTCTCGTAGTTATTTCTCCCCATATTGATCTCGGGGTACACCTTTTGGTAACTCACTCTGGTTTTCACATTCCGAGGCACCTTAATCCATTTTAGGAAGTGTATGTACTAGTGTCGGAAACCTTGGGCATTTGGTAAGAGTTGTCCACTGGTCCTAATGGACCAATCGGCCTTCTAAAATTGGTGGAGACACGGAGAAAAAATTGTTATCACTCCACAGCAAATTCATCTCCCGTCATTAAGAAGAGTGTAAGAATAGTACTCAGTACCCCGACCTATCTGATGCAGGTTTTCTGGGTTTTTCCTGCATCTCTTTCACATTAATCACCGGTAGCATCCGTAAAATATATCCCGGGGACCCTAGCCTACCCTCAGGGAAGAGTAGGACTGTGAGAATTTCTCGCAGGCATTTCCCCCTTAGAGTGACTGAGGGGCTCACCTGATTTTGTCGGGAATGCCTCGTACTCTCTCTGGTTTTTTATCAAAGTTCTCACATGCCGAGACACCTTCATCTATTTTTGGGAGGTATATAAACTGGGGCCGAAGACCTTGGGCATATGACAAGAGTTGTCCACTGATCCCATTGGATGAGTCGGCCAACTACCTTCTGAAACTTGTGGAGACATGGAGACGGGAATGCTGCGACCCCACAGCAAACTCGTCTCCCGTCATTTGGAAGGTCGTGAGAATATTACCAATTGCCCGACCAACCTGATGCAGGTTTTCTAGGGTTGCCCCTGCATCTCTTTATGTGAAACACCGGGTAGGATCCTTAAACCATAGCCCGGGCCCTGGTTAACCCTTGACTACCTTGCTCTACCTTCCGCATCACCCCATTTCAATTCCCTTTCTATGCTATTAAAGGGGAGTTGCCTGTTTCATGATCACCCTCATGTTGTTTGTTCACCAATAAAATTAGCCAACATTTTATTGCGTTCTTTTCCCTTCCGCAACCCTATTTTAAATTCCCTTCCTACGATTTTAAAGCGTGGTTGCCTGATTTAGGATCACCTTCATGTATCGTTTCACCTGAAAAGATATTCGATGTCACACTGGAAATCAATATGAGTCCAACACTCGTTCAAACCTTTTCTCTAAAGATATTAATGATAATAATGGTCTCCAATCTTTCATATTCCTATTGGTCACATCATATATTGTATT
The DNA here is from genome assembly GCA_034510155.1 of Eucriotettix oculatus. Classification (NCBI taxonomy): domain Eukaryota; kingdom Metazoa; phylum Arthropoda; class Insecta; order Orthoptera; family Tetrigidae; genus Eucriotettix; species Eucriotettix oculatus. The sequence continues at coordinate 12,674,605 of CM067377.1, forward strand.
TTCCACGACCTATAAACATTTATGAGTAGATAAATTAATATTTGAGGTGAAACTAATGCTAAATCTCGTATGTACTCAAGGAAGGAGAGGGACAGACATTCCTGTGACGTCACTAATAATCCGTTTGTACTGTACAACTGGAAACTAAGAGCCGTGAAACAAAGTTTCCAAAGTTCCATCTCGATTCATTGCTTATGTAGGACTCGGCACGAGATTTGTGATATAAGATCCCCGGCAATCCTTCGGGAGACATCCCGGCCCTGGCGTCCCGGTGGGTAATCACGTTTCACGCCCGCAAGAGTTTAGTCCCGACAATTGAATCAGGCACAACACCGGTTAAATGGTTCGGGTAATGGGATGGGCCAAATCTACATTTCTCTGAAAGCCAAAGGCGGAAACCATTATTCCCCCACGATCTTTTGTTGAGCTGGGAAAAGGCAAACCGAGTTAGCTGCATCGAAACGAAACAAAAAAAAAGAAATAGAGGAGAAGAATCCTGCATAAATGGAATTGGAAGTTCGCTTACAGATACTCTGATACAGCAAGAGACAAAATTATAATTTACCGTACTTCCAGCGACTGGATTATCTAACGGACACAATATCCTTCACTTTATTTTGTATATGCCATCCGAGTTCCTGCAAAAAAAAATTGTATTATTAGGACACAATCGTGGACACTAGAATAATACCAGTAGACCAATAAATCAATAATAGGATATTATCTGCAATTATAAATGAAAAAATCAAACCAACTCCTCAACCCACAATATTGACATTTATCATCTACAAATTTGCATCCATATTTCTGGACTTCATCAGGTAAATTTTAAATGCATAAATCTCAATACGTATGAGGTTAATGTTTATGTCATGTACCTTTACGACCTAAATAATATTTCACAATCATTACCTGATTAAGTGCGCAAACGTGGCGGAAATATTTCTCAGTGAGAGCGGGTCGATTTTCAAACGGAATAATACAAGCTGTGTGTGAGGTATTAACAAAATTATTTTTTTAATTTGAAAAAACCATATATGCCCCTTTAAAGAAAAAATAATTTCCTGAATACTTCACACAAAGCTTTTTTTATTGCATTTTTAACATCGACTTGTCCTTATTGAAAAAGAAACCCCTATAGACAACTTAATTTGTTCACAAATTTGTAGGATTTATTTTTATTTAGGTCACAATCAATCGCCTTTAATAAAAGTGAAGCTATTACGTAAAATGAAAGGAAAGAATGAATGAATTTTTATTTAAAGACTGATAGAAACGTTGACGTCTTGTGCTTCCAAATCCTTACACGTAGTTATCACTGTTCTCCCCGACTACATTTCTTCCGACAAAGAACAATGAAGTTTCAAAACTGAATTATTATTTTTCACTCGTTCACTAACAAATCCTTTACTGTCGAAAATAAGAGAACTTAAAAAGTCCGTTAATACGGGAAAACATAATCCAAGGAAAGGAAAAAAAGGAGCAGTAAAATTCGATAATTTTCAAAAAGTAATTTACTAGGATAATAGATTTACCATTTCATACTTTGATATCTACTTTATCATAGTCTAACTTATTAAGTTCATTCGTATTTTCTAAAGGTCATTATGATTTTTTTATTCAAAATGAGTCCCCTACATATTAAATTTTAACGTCTTTAATAACAATAATAATAATAATAAGTACCACCATTAAGAGACACGCATCTATACGAATAAATAAAATTGAAGAGTGTCGCCTCTGTGTCTTTTTTAACAGGCCAAACGTTTCGATGTGAGCTTAGTGTCTTCCTGGAAACAATCAACGACCAGTTTTATTGGCAGGTATTAATTTAATTAGATTGAAAGATGTTTCGTCACTACACCTAGTACTTCTTCAGGTGTTACTACGAACGTTACAGAAATATTTATATTAAAAACTATTAAAGTGACAGAATATTGTTGATAATAATAATAACATTAGTAATAATGCCCTTTGAGGCGGTTAAATTCCGATGTTTACAGATTTGGCATATTTTTATCAAAATTTCGAAATAGTAATATTTTATATTATTTATTGTTACTAATGTTATTAATATTCTGGCATGTTAGTAACTTTTAAAGTAGATATTTTGTGTAACGTTTACCACCTGAAGATGGCCCAAATGTGTCGTTGAAACGTCGTTCAATGTAACTAAAGCACTATCTTGACAACTGGTCGTTAATTTATTTAATTATTATCGTTAGTTGATTTACTATTACATATTTATATTATTTCAATTATGTTTCCTCTAAAATGTTTACCTGTTAAGGATCGTATTCATCTATATTATTATTACAGATGTTAAAATTTTATATGCAGCTGAATGATGTTTAATCGGAGAAATCATGAGTGACTTTGACAGAATAGGAACGGACAATATATCTTGAATTATGACAACTTAAATATCTGGGTCTCTCTAAACTAATGTGTTCCATGTCTTTATGATTTTCTAAATTACGAATTACTCATTACTCTATTTTTTCTCTTCCCGATTCTCCGTTACCTCGGTTATAATTCCCAGTATTATCTTTTTCATTACGATCGCTAATTTTTTCTTTGTTTTATCCGTTGGATAAAGATGCTAAGGTCGCATCCAAACGTTCGACTGTTTCAAATTCTTACAGTAATAGTTTCTTTATTAAATTTTTCTATTAATTGTCGTGTTTAAAGTTATTATTCCCTTACAATTAGTTCTTTCATACAAAATTATAGAAAATAACCGCATCAAGTCTCCTCTTCCACGTCAATTTAAGCGTTTATTTACAATACTCTGTACTATTCCTCCCATTCAATTATTCGTAGAAAAGATTAATACAGTCTTAAAACAAGTCATAAGCACGTTTCAAGTTTTACCAGCCAGTATGAATTATTTTCCATTACGATTCGTTTACATTCATTATTCACCGTTGATATTTTTTTAGAAACACAGAAGAATTTAAATATTTGATCAATGAACGTCTGTTTTTCACTTTAATTAAGTAGAATTAAATTATGACCAGAATCAAGATAAAGATTTTATTCAACTGAACCGACGTTTCGTCACCTATATTTGGTACTTCTCCAGGTAATTTAATCAATTATAAAATTATGATGCACGAATAGAAGTCTAAATGTAAAAATTAAAAATTTCACTGACTGTTATAGCAGCTACAACCGAAATTAAACATTTTAAGAATTTACGTGAGGAAGTGCAAAACATGACGACCAAACGTATTTTTGTTGCTAATTAATTCGACTTATATAAATCAATTGCTTGGCATTCAAAAAATCTCAAATTGGTATTTTTAAATCTGGAACAACCCATTTTAAATTTTCATCACGATGCCACATGATACCACGTTATTCGATTGTCTCTGTCGAAATGAAAGTATAAAATCAATTAATTTTACTCACATAAATATTTACCTTTTACTTCATACGGAAATTAATACGTTAATTCTAAAAAATATTCCTTGAGGTTTTTTTTCTTAATAAATAATATCTGTTACGTGGTCACGGTCTTTAAAATTAAATATGGAAGACGAAATTATAATCTGCATAACTAATGCTTGAGATAAAAGTAAGTAAATGATACAGGAGAACAACGGCAATTAAGAGATTACCTGAAAAGATTCTGTATAAATAATTACATGAATTAATTGCGGAAAGGGGATGGTGAAGTTTATATTTAATGTTACATTAAGTGATTTATAGATGGAAGGTACTCTGCATTTGAATTACTGTGTAAATGGACGGATTATGCAGTGTAATTTAGGATATTAATTAGGATTTGGCAACTAAGTAGTTTTATTCTTCGTAAATTAAATATTATAGTAGGAGAAAACTTTATAAATAAAATTATGTATAAATTGGAATGGTTAAGCACAAATAAATAATAAAATTCGTCGTTACAAATCCAAAGAAAGCTGAAGAGACTGAAGAATGATGAAAACTTGATAATAAAACAGACCGTTTGACGCCGGTTTGAAATTTCTAATACCGTTGGGACTACGTGACATATGGCACAGATGATGCCTAGTATTTTCATCAAACATCTGTAGTAAGTACCGAGAATGGCTCCACGAATTTATAGAGGTATATCCTTTTAATTGGAGACGATTTTTTCTCAACCGCCGAACGAAATTGAATATTAGAGCGGAGAAAAGTTAGAAAACAGGGACACAAATTGATTCTGAGGGATTAGAATGAGTTTTATGGTTTTATGATAGTTGAGGAGAGACGTGAAGTGGGGATTTATAGAGAGAGTGGACACTTAGAGAAGGATTGAGGCACTATTTCAATCTGCTAGGTGCTCGTGATACGGATTCTTCAGGGCGGAATGTTCTTGTTCGTGGCAGAATATTAAATGAGCAAAGTATCCATTTCCCTACGCGGCAGTTAAGGAATCTGTGGGGACCGGCATGAGACCTGAGGACGAGCGTCGAGTTTCTTCCGACTTACTTATACTACCAATTTAGAGTAAGGGTTTTATTCTTAAATTTCTTCTATAAGGCCTTTAAATACGACCCGATAATAAATATCATTGTTATAAATGTTAATTTTAAGTAATTTTCATACAAATATTTTTAATTTTATTATTATTGTCAAAGTTGCGTCCAGATTTTTCTGGCGAACGTACACGGCAAATAACAATAATAATAATAATATCAATTTCCTCCAACTTATAGCTAGCTGATTTCTTTATTACATATAAACATTCAGTTTATTTCATTACATCCCCTTCAGAAATTAAATCCTATTGTAATTATTTCAAAACTTTATAGTATAAAAAATAATCATAGGTTGAAATTAAAATCTGTTGGTAATCCTGGACAGCGAAGAACGATGTCGTAATTGTGAATCGTTCCCACTTGTAAATTTAGATTATTATTTAACAAATAATTACAACTCGTGTAATGGAGAAGTAAGATTAGAATCATGTGTAAATAATTATCAAAACTTATTACAGAGAGCATTTTAATCAAATGTGTTGAAAACTTTCCAAGCATCAAAAAACCGAGTCCTACAGTTTCAGAACTTTTAATTAAATATGAAGCCTCTGAAAAAATTCTCAAGTCCCTGCTCACTTCGCCTCGTCAGGGTTACTTCTGCTGCAGTATGCACGGAATTAAATAATATTAGAATTTAATTTGTCACTGCATGCTACGTGTATACCAACACCAATATTCAAATAACACCAGCTTATAAAAGGGTGATAATATTAGCTGGGGGAAAATATCTCAAATATTTACAAAGTGTTGGTGAAAAGAATTTTCTCTTTCTCAAAATAGTTTCAGAGCGGGAATAAATTTTATTTAACGAATAAGGATACTGTACTGGATGAAATTTCATTATTATAATCATTTTTTAAAAAAATTATATAGTAATTAAGTCAGCCATTTACTGGAAAGAAAAAAGTTCATTTATTAATTAGCATTAATGTATCTGTGGTTATGGTATTCCGTCCTAAGAATGGTCGGATGCAACCCTCCATTCTAAACTATCTTGCAAAAGCCTTTTCATTACCGCATAAATATTACATCCCACATCCTCCCTCATTTTTTAGACTCCCTATTCTGTACTTACCCCACACACTTCCCTCTACTGGTAATTTGTCTACAAAACGTGGCCTATTAATCTATCCCTTCTCTTGGTCAAATTCCTTCATATTGTTCGCTCTCCCCTATTCTGCTTAACTTCCTCGTTAGTGATTCTATTCATCCATCTCATGTTCAGCATTCTCCTATAGCACCACATTGGAAAGTCTCCTATTCTTTACCTTTCTGCAACTCCTACTGTCCACGTTCCGCACCCATACAACGCCATACTCCATATGAACTTTTTTTACACTTATATTACCCATTCCTCTATTTTTACGAAATTCTTCCTTGTCTGTGCTATAATATTCTGGTTGTGATGCGGATTTCCTTAACTTCCTTCAAAATATCCCTTCCCAATCGTTTGTGATTCCACTATTACCCATACTACACTACATTAACTTGGTTTTCCCTCTATTAATCCTCATATTGGCCTCTTTCTCCAGGATTACGTTCATGTAATTTATTATGGATTCTAAGTCTACTTGTGACACCCCTAATACTACAATATCATCGACAAATCTTGGGGATTTTATTTATTATCCTTGCTGTTTGATTCATTTTCCATATTACGTTTTAACTTTATTAATAACCTGTTCTATATATATGTTAAACAGCATGGGCGTCAAACTGCATCACTGTCCACTTTCTTTCTTGATTTTTACTTTATTTTCTTGATCTAATATACTAAGTACAGCTGACAGTCTTCTGTAGTGGTTATGGATAAGCCTTCTTTCTCAATATTTTATTCCTGTCCTCTCCAAAATCTTTAAAGAATTATCAATCTTTTTTCTAAATCTATAAATGCCATTAATTTAGGCCTATTTATTCTTAACCTGTCTTCTATAACATATCCGTTAGTTGAGTTTATTAGAATATGAAGAGGAATTTTTAAAAGTAGTTGACCAAAGAAAAGTAACTTTTTATCTGAAATTAGATGTCTTGAAAATACAAGAACTGATCGATGAAAAGGACTGTCAAAATTGCCATTGACGTTAAAAAATGTAAATAATAATTATTTGGGGTATATGCAATATAGATACTACTCAACAATTGTATAATAAGAATTATGGATAATTTAATGAAATTAATCTGACAATTTATAATAAAACACACGAAGAATGGTCAATGAATTTGAATAATTATATTTGTAATAGTTTCGTCCCCCCAACATTCAGGAACACCTCAGTTCTTTAATTAAAATATAACACATATTTTACATGTTTCTGCAATTATTCCATTTATGACGTTTGATCATTATTCGTGTTTTAAATATAACAATAGGTTTATTAAATCAATGACTCTATTTATAAAAAATAAGATTGCCTGACATATTAACGTCTTTATCGCTTTTTATTTAATGTAAAGGACGTAATGTAATTCGTTTCGTCTCGCATTTGAGACTTCGTCATATATCCTTCCTCCTTGGCTCTACAGCCCATTGAGGGCCTGGGCCTACCGGGTCGATTGCTGATTGTCATCTTGCATGACACATTCCGAATTTGTAGTGACACGTGGTCAGCGTATCAATCCTCACAAAGTCTTAATCCCGATCTTCCCGACCATGATGACACAAACATCCAATGTAATATTTTACAATTTAAAAAAATCAATACTCATTACTTAATGTAATAAATTGTTATTTTCATTTATTACACCTGAAAAAGTCTTAAAAACAAACTGAAAAAGAGGCTTTTATACCATATTTAAAATTCTATTTATAGTTTTATTTATGTAATAAAATATAATTTTGAGTATTTAAAAAGTCTACAGAAACATAATTTACTCAGTTCTTGTCCATACCTTATGGAAATAAAAGTACTATTTCCCTGTATGGCCGTTCAGTCCTCGACAACTTACCGAGAAATGTCACCAAATATTTCTATCCCCCCCCCAACAGTCGAATACCGCTACACGTCGTTCTGCTTGCCTACAAATTTTCTTATCCCATTTTTATTTTCAATTTCCTGCACGGAGTTTCGTAAGTTACAAACCACTTGGGTCTGCAGTTTTCCTGTTTTCTTCATTTTCCGGGTTCAAGCTGTGTTGCGTGTTATTACTACAAATTTCCGGACTCTCAAAATTTAATAAAAGAATAACACTGCTGTGCTACACCTGGCCTCAAGGCTGCCCTTTCAATATTTATTTTAGGAAATTCCTTCATTGGCATCGATGACCTGTTATATTAAATTCTTGGGGACGTTAATATTCTACTGCTACGTAAAATTATAAAATTAGTAACAATGCAGTGAATACAGAAGTGTAATTAATAGTTTATGGTTATTTAAAAAAGTAATAAATATAATATAGTTTCTTCCGCAGTTTTTCAGATTCAAGGTTTATGAAATTTCGTGCAATTTAAATAAATAAATACTCTTATAATTGTATTAATACAAATGTACTTAAAAATGTTTGATTTAAGTACGACACTTCATCCACAAATTTAAAAAAAATACTGATCGGAAGGTTAAGAAAAATTTAAGTAAAAATGTTATGTTAAAAAATAAAATATTCTTGTTTCCACTTAAGGAATTATAAAAAAATAAACTGACAATAGTGTATGATTAAAATAAGTGTTTAAACAGACACCTTCAATGAATTCTTCCTGACGGAAAATAAACTATTCAAATCAATAAAGAAGCGAAAAAGTTGGGTTGTTCTATATTTTACGCACTCGCTATTACCTCTAATGTTGAAATGACTCAAAACCATAAAAATAAATTGTTTAAAAACAAATATTACAATTTATGAAATAATTTAAAATCTAATTTCTCATTATTACTATCACAGTTGAATACAAAACGGATCTTTATTACCCATAAATAGGGAGGCAGTAATATTTATTAGCTCTTAATCTGCCGGGATTAGTTTTAACTCCCGTAATGGAAAGGAAATATTTTTTCCCTTTTTGAGTTCTATATTTGGGATTTTAGGCTATCGTAGGATTTAATTAAACTACCGGTAATACTTTTCACTCTTAGTACATTTAGCGAAAAATACAAAACAGGAATAATACCAGAATATTTTAGTAAAACCATAATTATACCGATACCGAACAGAGACTGGGGCTGATTGAAGCAAACAGCACAGGACAATTAGTTTCGTATCGCATGTATGCAAAATATTAACGAAAATAGTATATAGTAAAATTGAACGTTTAATAGAATGCGAGTTAGAAGTTCAATTTGGTTCTAGGAAGAATATTGACTTTGCGGCTATTTTAGAAGACAAAAAAACGGACTACCTTCATGACATTTGTAGATTTAGAAAAAAAGTTTGTTAACGTGAAGTGAAACACACTATGAAGGATTTTGAAGGGCATAGGAATAAAATATCGAGAAGGGAGGCTTATACATAACCTCTATAGAAGGCAGTCACCTGTAATTTGAATAGATCAAGAAAAGAAAGCAGTAAGACGCTTTGCCGATGATATTGTAGTATTAGGGGACTTGTAAATCATAATAAATGGCATGAACGTGGTCATGGACAAAGAGTTCAATATGAAGATTAATAGAGGGAAAAACAAGCTAATGGAGTATAGTATGGGAAACAGTGAAATAACGAATGTTGTTTGACTGGAAAAGGATATTTTGACAGAAGTTAAGGAATTCTGCTACTTGGGCAGCGTAATGACTAGAGTAGTATAGCACAGGCAATGAAGGCTTTCGCTGAAAAGAGGAATTTAATTACGGGTAATATAAGGGTGAATATTGGGAAATCGTTGCTAAATATTCTTGTATGGAATTATGTGGTTGCGAAACGTGGACGATAGGAGTTGCAGAAAGGAAAAGAATAGAAACATTTGAAATGTGATGCTACAGGAGAATGACATGTGTGGATAGAATCACTAACGAGAAAGTTCTTAACAGAATAGGCGAAAGGCGAACAATATGGATAACGTTGACCAAGAGAAAGGATAGATTAATAGGCCACATTTAAAGACATGAGGGTCCTGTAAAATTAGAATTAGAGGGAAGTGTGTGGGGTAAGGACAGAAGAGGGAGGTAATGGTAGAATACGCTAATCAGATTAGGGGGGTTGTGGGATGTGGTAGTTATGCCTAAATTAAAAGCTTGTGCAAGGTTGGTTCGCACGGAGGTTTGCATTAGACCAGTCTTAGGATTGAATACCGCAACAACAACAGTATACTGGAATTAATAAAATACTTATTTTTGTTTACGGATAGTTCTGGACTGAGTTAAGGTCCCATTAAATCATCGTCCTTGTTAATTTTGAAGATAATCCACAATCTGTATAGGCCTGTGTGTTCATCAAGAACATTTGATAATTAAATCACCCGCAGGCCAAAAGATTATTGTCTAATTAATTCATATTTAGGGCTAAAACAAACAAATACCCGGGAGTGGTATATTATACATTGGAAATAATTATTTGGAATCGTCATATGTCATGAGATAAACTATTAAGTTTGGGAAACTAAACTGATATCATTAGCAGTTACGTACAACAGATGAAAATATATTCGGAAGTATTACACGTTGCTTTTTAAGGTGTAATAAAGATTCGTTGATTATTACTTGTCGATTTAATTTCGTCGCGTTCAATAATTCTGAATAAATGCCTTGCTCTCACAAGTTGAAGAAGAGTTCCGCTATACTGCATACCTTTTTCCAAATTATTCATCTTGAGTCCGGGAATATTGAACACTTCCAAACACTTTGGGGAAGGGTGAGCTAAATTAAAGATACCGCGCATCTGTGCACCCGAAAGAAATCAAAAGTTTACGCAACGGAGTTGGAAAATATCCCAGCTCAAGATCTTTAATTCGTTTTAATCTGATATTTAACTTTATCTCGATTTAGTAAAAGTAAAAGGAGTAACATGGCTTATTTATTCACAATTAAATTTGAATTAAAGTTAAAAAAATTATATAATAAAACAGCACAATTTATACATTTTTAAGAACTTTACAAACCACAGTCACCACCGTCCTTCAAACACATGAAATCATTCCCTTTTTTAATAGATGAGGCTGAATAATTATAACAAGGACCCTATTGGTCGCCAATAGATAGTAGTTTTTTACTAATTCAGTGTTATTAGTTATCTTAATCTTTGTATACGATTTCCACAGTTTTTATTGTATTATTTTCATAATTTATAATTGATTTAAAGTTTGACGTACTGTTTTATATATATAAAATTTTTAAACGTATATAAAAATAATACTATTTATTTTCCATAACTGGAGATATTGGCCAGGAAATTGCGTTCATCAAGCTGGAGATTTTTGTTGAAGGTTCAAACGAAGTACAGTTTTAAGTATTCTATGTTGTTATTTTTATAAAATTCAATGTTTCCACCTAAAGGGGTGCGTATTGCGATGCTATGAAATCTCATCTGTATTTATTCCAGTTTCCAGGGCACTGCGCGACGCGCCGCGACGCGACTCGACTCTCCTATATCGAGTGGGTCCCAATCGCCGGAGAAGTTAGCGCTTGTTCCGCCTTTACAAATTGCATTCCGCCGACACAGAGAGAGAGAAGGGCGGATTCCAATTTCACGGTGAGCCGAGTTTCGGATGCCCAGTGGCACGCGTATGAAGCTAATGCGACGAAAATGCCGGTAATTGTAATTCATTGTCTCTGCGCCGCGCCGCGGGCAAACCGGACACTTAACGTGCCCTTGAGGATGCATCACCTTATTAAAACGCCTTTCACAAATGCCAGATTGCTTGTTGGCCCCGTGTAATTTAGAAACTAATTCGTATCATCTTTTGCCGATGTCAATCTTAAAAGCGTAATTGAGTGGTGAGAACTTTTTACCTTTCAGTTGGAACATGTTCATATCAAACCGTACAGTCCACAACGACAATGACTGCTTACTACCATAATTAAACAGCGAGGAAGTTATCAAATAAGTTATGATTTATGTTACTAGAACATCGGTATATATACAATCCTGATTTTAAGGGCAAGGGTGAGTGCAGTGCGTCTGAGATAAGAAATGTAATCATCCCAGAGTGATTTTACAGATGGTTCAAAGTCGAATGATGGGATAGGATACTCGGTTTTCTCTGCAGTATTTAATGATTCAATGGCAAATAACAAATATGCTTCAGCCAAACCGGCTGAAAAATATACGATACTGATGGCTTTACAAATTGCAACAATCACTTTTACGATTTCACGTTGATTTTGACCGACCCTCTCATGGCGATCAACACTCTCAAATCATTGGTGCATATTTGTTTGCGTCAATGAAAACAGGAACTTTGTTCAAAATATAAAAAGAAACAACCAACAAATCACTATATGTTAGATCCCAGCTCATGCGGGCATCTTAGGAAACGAACTTTCTGATAAAATTGCTAAGCTAAAGGCCTCCTAACCAATAAACGGCTTGGACTTTCCTACCTGTTCAAGGAAAAAGCTTAGTGATCGGATGTACCAACCTCCTAACAGAAAGTTGAATTTGTAGAGGAAAAACGTATGAATCCACTGTAAAGAAATGGAGTCTTTAAAAGAGATAACCCATCCACTTGACACCTCGAGTTGACAACAGATCGTTGTTTGAAGACTCAGATCTTTCCATTGCCGCCTTACATTCACTTCTCTTTCCTCGGTCTCCTCAGAGAGTGTAACATCACCCATACATCCTTATTGAGAGCTCCGGCTATGTCACCATCAGAAGGTCCACGATTTCTAACAATTCCAGGCGTGAACTGGGTTCCTCTCCAAAGGCGGTACATAGTCTTATTAATTTTAGTGTTGAAAATGATGATGTAGAATAAATTTATGTATATAATATATGTGCTGTTGTGATCGTTTTTCTTCTGTTCTAAATGTCTTCCTTTTCAGTCCATGCTTGGTGTTATTCGCAATTTCTATGTAGTTTTTTGTTTCTTATTGTAAATATTTTTTGCAGTCGCCAAGAAGTCCACTGTTGACGGGACTGTAATTTCAAATTAAAAAACGTCGGTATAAGAAATCGATATATGTAATAGCCCTGAGTATTTCAGGGCTTTAGTTTCGTCAAAGAAAAATGTTTCAGAGAGTACACTTCATACCAGTTTTCTATAATAACAATTACGTTTTATTGCTTAATGTTTATTATTTAGTTTAAGGTGATTGAAATAATTGAAACTAGTTAATACTTCTCTTGCATATGGTAAGCTATAGATTTCCATAAAGTATAATAACATAGAAACTTAATATTTATTGTTTTATAAAGATAGGTACGACACGGTGATCTGATTTTTTTATTTTCATTAAAGTTTTTGCGTCGCTTCATTCCTAGGGTCATTAGCGACCATCTGCAGCATAAATTACATGAACAAAAATTACCACATTTTGACTTCTCTATATCGGTTTTAAGAGAATAGGTTTTCACTTGGAAGAATAAGAAACTGGAGATGGTTATTGTTGATTTGTAGAAGTCCTGTTTGGCCAACGGCTCAATATGCGGTAATTAAAGTGCCTGTCTGACTGCACGTTTGCCTCAAGTAGGCTTCGAAACGTCTCAACGTATTTAAACGGAAATTTGAGGATTAATATTCGTGAATATTACTTTTGATAATGATAGTAATATAATATAAATGTTTATTCAACGGGATGGTTTCTTGGCAAACGTGCATTGGAATCTCAAAAACATGAACGCGGATTGCTTATACCCTTGATCTGTTTATGCTCCGAAACGGCTAAACGGATTTCAATGAAAATTTCGGGGATTGAAAGAGAAACTTTAACCTTACGTTTCGTATATGCTTCATTTCGATATCTTATAGAGTTGAGAAGATATTAATGTAGATTTTTGTAAGTCCATTGAATTGCCACACTAAAGGTGGCGTGAAAACCACCTATTAGGCGTTCCTATAGCATTCACCCCATTTACTGAGTTGTTATAATCATAATTTTGGCAGCACGTCTGTGTGAAAGCGGGACCTGTTCTAAACCAATTGCGAGTTGTAAGGTTTGCCGTAAACAGATAATAAAAAAAATGATACCAACTTTTGCTTTTAGAGCAAAATAAAAAGTTATTTCTGTTGGAACAACGTCACGAGCATAATAGTGAAATATAATTTAAAATGCTTTAATATACTTTCGCTAATGACCAGTTACTGTTGATGTGAGTTCAAATAAACCATAGTAGTAAACCACATGTTTCATGTGTTAGGGACATAGTATCATTAAGTAGATATTCATGTTAGAATAAGGTTAAATATATTGCTACTTTCGAGAACCTGCAGTCATAGCTCAGAGGTTGACAGCTGCATTAAAGAAATATGGACTCGATTTGTAGTCCCACTCGACGCAACCATTATTTATTTGTTTACTGTGTTCATATTTTGTTTCTAGTATTTTCTGTTTTGATAATGTTCTGCTTCTGGAATATTCCACGAATGTATAAATTGTACTGGACCTCGAAGCGGAGTCAGTCATTCGCAGGAAGAACCTTTGTATATTACTTCCTGTTAAATAAACGTCTATAACCTCTATCAGTGTGTGTTACTCTACCTCACGGTCCGTCAGAAACGTGACAATATTTTAGGGAAAGTTATATTTCTTTTAACATCTGGTCTCGTGAAAAAAATACGTCTTTTGTTCCCTTTCAGCCGGGAAGGTAAGAAAACGTGAAACCGTTGGGACTTATTTTGACCTGTGTCCTGACTTGAGACAAGGATGCTCTTAGGACATGCGAGATATGTGAGTGCAAAGAAATACCTGGAAATGTGAGCTCTCCCTTACATTATTTCTCCCGCCAAGGGACAACTTAGCGAAAATTTATTAAGTTTTCTGGCAAATGGGAGCGTTCTTCATTCAAAATTACAGACTGTGATTGATGCTTGAGATGGAACCAAGAAATGGTGTGGTGACGGAAAAGAAAGGAGAGGATAGTCTGTGTTGAGAACCAGTGGAGAGAGGAGTTCTCTTGGGAGAGAATACGATTTTGCGTTCAGAAGCAGGGAAAGGAAGAGTTCTCTATGGGGAGAGTGAGCAGTCTAAATCCAGTCTCCAAACTCAGGCCTGGGCAGTAGAGTTTTTGTCTGTCCGGAGATTGGAGGTGGAATCCTGTAGATCACCTCTACTACTATTCGTGGAAGTTGCCCATGGGCAATTAACTGCCGACTTCTGCAACAATTTTTCAAAGATGAGAAATCACCAAAATCAGACCAGAGGCCATCAGAGTACAAGAACACTGGAATCCTTGCTACTTCACCTTCCACCATCATCGTCCGAGCATCAGCCGAGACGGAGTAGCTAAGTCAACCTACAGTAATAGGCTAACAATCCAATTTGTTCAATATTCTCACGTCGACGCTATTTTTTCAGGCGGGTTTTAAATGAATGTATATTCTGGGTTAAATTAATGGCTGTTTTATTGTATATTTTAAATCGGGTTTTAAATTTAACGTAATATATTTTGGCACAACTTTATAAACCAAAATGATCAACTTAAGTAGGTTCATGCGGCTAGCCGGAGCAAATTTATTGCGTAAATATTGTAAATATATTTCTTTTACTTATTTCAAAATATATGATGATATATGGTTGAAAAATATCACCATCATTGTACGAATGTAATTGCGGAAACGTTATACATTGCCAGGAGTGAAGAGATCCTTGCTGTATCATCTGATTTTCAAGTATGCCGATTGGCCTGAATATACGTTTTCAAGCGGATGGCGCTCATAGATTGTATTAACAAAAAGTTATCAGAATAATAACTGCAGGGTGAGTAAAAAGTCGTAGTACAATCTGTTATTTAAAAACCTCTACAGAAATTGGGAAACCTGAATATTCCAATTAGGCAGGGGGAAACTGGTCTATTATGTACCGAACAATCTTAAAATCGGCCAGCTTGGATATGTCCATTTTTTAAAAGAAAAGGGGTACACGTGATACATTACATAACATCAGCATTTTTGAACAACCAGATCGAAGTAGCAGTTACGGTTCAAAAGTTACAACACATTCGGTTTCTAGATCCACCAAGAAAATTGAGGTCATTTTGATGTCTGGATAAAGAAGTTTCCGTGTTACAGTTGCAGATTTTAACAACGGGCAAACAGAAAGACTTCCAATTTCACACAATAGCAGGGTTGTATAGCTGAAACAGGGCAAGAAAATATATTACTAATAATAATTTGGTTCATATTGTAAATGATTTTAGAGTTTTTATTATGTTATTCAATAAAATTACTTGCGTTTTAAGAAATAGTATAACGAATTTATTTATGAAAACAATCACTTTGAGGGATCCTGGACTCTATTACAAACAAATTAATTAATTCAAGGGGACATTTTTAAACATTCGGGTTAATTACTTATGGGGTAACCACGTGCAACAGAGATGTCGTTCACTTCAGGAACCCGTTTTATCTTCATTCTTGTTACTAGGCAACTGAAACTTCCTTCTCCCTTCGTGTTGAATTGCAATTTTTTCCGATGCTGGCGGAAAGTGAGGTGAACCTCGTACTGTTGGTAATTGAGGAAAGCGTAGTTTTTCCTTATTTTCCCTTTGCCTTTCTTTGTTCTCAATATCTTTTCACTAAAGTGAAACAATTCACACATCGCTTTCAACTATTGTTGCACTCTCCAGCTTTCTCCTCCCTTCCACGTCCTGATCAACTCTCCTCCCTCGCTTTATCAACGGCCTGTACAACTCTTAATATTTTTAGGCTTCTCGCTTCCCAGGTAAACTCGTCTATCCCTTCTCCAAGGGCAAACGGTATCCAAATCCTCATGTGTCCTTCCTCCAGCGCGGGAAATTTTCCGTGACAAAGGAAACAATGTCCTTCGGAAATTTGGAAGTGTGAATGTTTCTTTAGCAAAACAAGCATAATATTATAAACCCGGCCAGCAGTCTGACGGCAGGAAAACCCACTTTTTACCTGCCTGTCGTCTAGTCAGAATGTTCTCGTCGTATTTTTTGATCGTTTAAAATTCCAAAAGTTTGAACAAAACTGGGGAGGAGATCTACTGCGCTACAATATTCTTGATATAAGATGGTAGGAGCGTCTGAAGAGAGTGTGGCGTCATCTGCGGCATTAAAGCCGTCATTGAAAACTAAAGTAACAACTTCATAGCTGTGTTAAGTGGAAGTCTGGCAATATAACCACTGGCAGTGGTATAAATAATATTAATTATTATAAATATTATTTGTACGAGAGGAGTGATTGTAGGTATCCAGCCTGATGATTGAATAACCTTGATTAAGTAAACAAAGACGTACAATATTTAATCAGAAACGATTGGTTTATTATATATATGGTTTATTATAGTGAACTTTTATTTATAGGAAGTATGCGAAGGGAATTCTTTACAAAATACTAATGAGCAGTTAAATTGAAAGGCGTGGAAAATATAATCCCGAACAATGGTTTTCTAGTAGGCATATTTTCCGTGTCAACTCTATTCGTAAAAGGATTAAAATATTTAATCATTTGGCTTGTTAATTAGAATTTTGTTTAAAGTATAGTCTTCTCATTGAGACGCATTATTTATTAAATAACCAGTAAATGACATTTAGAGTTCGAGGAAAACGAAATAGTAGCTTTATGTAAATGAGCGCCACAGATGGGACTGTTGCACGGAACAAATTCCCCTTTTACAGGATTATTTAATCAGCGTTTGTAGATTTAGCGTTGAAAATGTTAATGTATGGTTGGGATTTCTATCCCCCCTTTCCATTTGCACTTGTACACGAGTTGTAATAACGTGATACATGGAAATTGTTTTAAGTTCCAGTCGGATGGAACCGTGTAGCTCCGGCGCGAACAGAACGAAACAAACAACAAAATAACAACTCTCCGCTATAAATCGACATGATCGATTCCAGCACGACGTGTCTGTGATGTCAAATATGCAGTGCGGTAAATTCCCCGCGGGCGGAGTGATACGTGGCCAGGTTTAGGCGGAGCGGGGGACGTTCATTAGACACGGTGTAAATGGCAAAGCGGACGGGCGGGCACCAACTTTGTTTTCAAGCAATTGAGAAATTTTTAAACGGCGGAATTAAAATTAATTAAAACTGAGTTGGCACTCTGCTCTCAGGCGGGGAAGAAGAGTCGGCGGAAACGAATTAAAGAGCAGTCTTTAAAGATTGCGGCCCTTTGTGATGGCAGACAGAGAAATTAATTCGTTGTAGACAGCTGCTTGGCAAATATTACATCCTTAATACATTTTATATCTAATCTCTCCCTTCTACTTGAAACAGAAAGCAATATATAATGGCTTATGAATTAATTGTTTACAACAAACAACTAGTCATACAATATGCCAACAAAAACCTCATCCATGAACCTCATCAAATGTGTTAAACATATAAAATACAAAAAATATATACATAAAAACAAAGAGTTGATTTGATAATTTAGTAATAAGTATTTCTGAATGAGTAAACCTATTCATTAATTTTAATGAATCAATAACTATTTGGCCAAAACAAACAGGCAAAAATTCACAACGTTTCTTCCACTAATAACTGAACATTATTAAGTGGACCTAACTGGGTAAGTTTAACCAAAATACCGCCTATTTATAAAGCAAGGTTTTCTTAAAAAATAACAATCACTTTGAAATGTCGTTACATTAATTTATTCTGATATGATTAACATATTTTGGCTTATAAATATGCTCATTTTCCTTTGCACTTGTACACGAGTAGTAATAACGTGGTGCATGGAATTTTTTTGGGCTGGTTACTGCAAGTTTGAACTAGGAGGGGACTCAGACTGTATAAGTACTTATGGTAAGAAACTACCACACAGATGTGTATTCTTAGATCGGTGGAAGCAGTTCTTGTTACTGGGAGAAATTCTAGAGAATCCATCACCCTTACGGTCGGAAACTGTGAAATCTATTCTAAATCGTCTATCAGATATCTTGGTATAATGATAGATGATAGGATGTCTTTTAAACACCACCTTGATTATGTAAGACGTAAAGTATCTAGTACAGTATCTGCACTATCACGAATTATGCCAAATGTTGCAGGTCCAAGACAATACCGTCGACTTCTTTTCGCGAATGTTGTGCGATCAGTGATCTTGTATGGTGCCTCGATATGGTGTACTGCTTTGATAGTAAAATGAAACAGGAGAAAGGTTAGTTCCGTCCACAGGCTCTGTGCCTACAGTACAGTATCTGTGTGGTGGCAGGAATGCCTCCGGTAGACATTCTGGCCGATGAGTGCCGCAGACTACAAACAGAGGTCTGGAAGGCAAGAGACTTGAGAGGCTCAAAATATATGAAGAATGGCAACGCCGTTGGGATGAGTCCAAAAAAGGCCGATGGAGCCGTAGGTTAATAAGATCAATTAAAGACTGGATTGATTGGAAACACGAAGAAGTGAATTATTATCTCACTCAACTGTTGACAAGTCACGGCTGCTTCAGGGCATTCTTCTACAGGTTTGCCATAGATAATTCACCTGCATGCCCTGAATTTGGACTTAATGAGACACAAAAACACGTGTTTTTCAGTTGCTGGAGATTTTCATATGGGAGACGAGCATTAGAAAGCGATATTGGAACTTCAATAACGCCAGATAATTTGATACCCAATATGCTGCTTTCACTTAATACCTGGAATAAAGTAAGTGCATATGCCTCCTCAGTAATTCAAAGATTAAGAAATTACGAAAAAGAGTAAGTGAAGTAATGTCTAACGACGGTCCCACAGGAAGATACGCACAGTCATTGTTGGAAAGGGAGGTGTTTTTAGTGGGTAGAATCCCACACTACTATCCAGTGCGGACCCTGTGATAGTGTCTTTAGAAGATTTTCACCTGCCCTCGCAAAAAAAACAGAGACAGAGAGAGAGAGAGAGAGAGAGAGAGAGAGAGAGAGAGATTGGTGGAAGCAACCTCATCAGTTAATTCATTTTTTCTGTGTCTTTTTTCATATTATTATCGTTTTAAGATTAATTTATGAGAAATTGGATTTGATGTTCAGCGTACCGGACATTAATCTCACAAAATAGTTACGGATTCTATTAGTATAATCTTATTCCGTTCAAAACACTGGCTATTTAAGTTGGCATTTTTACCTTTAGTAAATTTCGATACCCAGTTAGTGAGATCTACGGTATTCATCACGATCTACAGCAGACGGGAGAGTAAATTTGAGAATTTCAACGGAACAGATTAGAGATTGCCGCGTTTCTCATATTGATAAATTTTGTATTATTTTCCCAAGGGCGGGATTTAATTAGAGTTTATTTAGAAGAAAGAAAATAATGGAAAAATGTCGTCCAGACAAGGGACTCGAACCCCGTGAGGTTCGGGGCTCGATTCCCTGGTACGGTTGACACTTTTCTACCTGCTTGCGCTTTGGTTGAAGCATTTCTACTTCCTTAGAGACGGTTCAACCTGCTGATGTTGAAACTAAAAATATAGCTTAAGAATGAAATAAAAAGATTGAGCAAAAGTTAGAAATAGAAGAATTTAATTTGAATTAAAACGTTTCTGGGCTTCTTCAGTTCGTAAATTGAAATTAAATTGAAATACCTTTCAAATTAAATTAATTGACATAAAGTATTGTATTTATGACTTTCCATCATTCTTCGTATTTTATTTATCATAATTAAGTCGGACTAATTTCACGTTTTAGTTACAGCACAGCTTTAGATCATCTTTGAAGTAAAATAAAAATTACAAGAAATTTAATAAATGATGTTACTTTATTTTAATTTAACAAAGTATATCCAAATTACATACAAATACATGATAAATACTAAACAAAGTTTCTTTAATCCTTTTTGCTTGCGTCAGGTTGTTGTAAAGCGTACAAGACGCAAGTCCAACACAATGATCAGACCAGTTTACTTTATTATTAGTAGATTACACTTATATTATAAATTACGTTAAAATAGAACTATTCATATTCTCATAGAGATTCTATCTGTTAAAGTGACTAAAAAATACCTTCTTGGAAGTAAGATTTTATATAATTTGTTTCTGACTGATCCTTTTCCTCTATATAATAAAACCGCCGGATCGATCAGAACGAACTTTTTTCTATCGGATCTTAATGCACAATACTTTTGAAGTATGTTGGTAGGGTTCTAACGCTTTCGCGGTGTTCTAGATTGCTCAAAATATTGAACGCGGATTTTCGAAGAACGCGTTGCATTGGGGCTATGATGGACATCTGCAAGGAGAGCTGTTTCAAGAAAGTCTTCCTAAATTCATCACTCGTTCCTTCTAGTATATGTCCCGGTATTCAAAAATGTATTTCCATCGCCAGTAAGAACGTCATCAAGACCTGTAGAAGTCGATGACTTGAGATTGTAGACTAATAATAATATTCTCCCAAACTATTTTCAGTTTCACGGAAATAACATGTCATGAATCAACACTCGTAATTGTTCCTCCCGTTTCTCCCAAGTCAGAGTTAATGTCTAGCCGCAATCCAGCAAAATACACAGGTTACTTGAAGCGCCCTATGGTAATATAGAAACGACCGATATAATTACCTTTGAAATTCATGGAATTAGAATTGTTTAAATTCTAAAGCAAGGAGACAAAACGTTACTTACAACTATTACCTTCGTAACTGTTAACGTATGAAATTTTTAAGTAATACATTTGTCGGATTCATAACATAAATTGTCGCCTCTCGAGAGGTATGTATACAATACTCTATTTCTATGAGTAAACATGTAATAAAGAATTATTAATTAATTATGATTGCTGATACTGGTAAAGTGTAACAGCAATATATTCCACAAAGAAATAAATTGTTATACTTTTTTGCAATTTGGTAGTTTTTCAACTTGTAATTCAACCTCCGTGGATGGTTTCTGTTGTCGTAATCAGTCATAATACTGGTCTAATGCAACCCTCTATGCAACTCCATCCTACTTAGCTACCACAACACAAATCCTCCCTAATCTGTTTAGCGGATTCCATCCCTGACCTCCCTGTTCCGTTCTTATTCGGCACACTTCCCTTTAATGATAATTTTAGAATACCCTCATGTCTCAAAACGTTACCTATTAATTAATCCCTTATCTTGGTAAACGCCCTCCCAATTGTTCCGTCTTCCCCTATTCCCCTTAGAACTTCCTGGTTAGTTACCCCATCTAACCATATGATTTTCAGCATTCTTCCATAGCACCATTTTTCGAAAGCTTCTATTATTTTCCTGTCTGAAACTCCTATCGTCTACGTTCGCACCCATATAACTCCACGCTCCATTCGAACATTTTAGCGACGAATTTCTAACATTCACACTTATATTACCCATAAGTAAATTCTTCTTTTTCGCTAAAGCCTTCCTTGTCAGTGCTATCCTACTCTTTATGTCTACTATACTTCTACCATTCCTAGTTATTACGCTTCCCAAGTAGCAGAATTCCTTAACTTCCATCAAAATATCCCTTCCCAATCTAACACCCTTTGTTATTCCACGGTTTCTCAAACTAAACTTCATTACCTTGGTTTTCCCTCTGTTAATACTCATATTGAACTCTTTCTCTAGGACCGCCTTTATGGCATTTATTATTGTTTCCAACTTC
The DNA here is from genome assembly GCA_034510155.1 of Eucriotettix oculatus. Classification (NCBI taxonomy): domain Eukaryota; kingdom Metazoa; phylum Arthropoda; class Insecta; order Orthoptera; family Tetrigidae; genus Eucriotettix; species Eucriotettix oculatus. The sequence continues at coordinate 12,696,686 of CM067377.1, forward strand.
TTTTTCTGAGTCCCCTAACACTACTGTATCATTGGTAAAGCGTAGTGTTTTTTTTCTTCTCCTTGTAGTATAATTACTTTTATATATTTCATTTTAGCTTTCTTCATCCTCTGTTATTTATATAACTTTAACATCATGGATGTGTAAAGTATTATAATTGAGTGAACTTTATTCTGGAAGGTTCTAAAACTTGTCCTCTCCTCAGTTTTTTTCTTCATCACCTCACAGCTTTCTTTCAAGTCGTCACTAGTCACTCATGAGAGATTTTCTAAGTGATAAGTTTTACCTACGTCAGCATTCAATAAAGTACATAATAGCCGCAATGACACAAATGTGGAAAAGGTACGCAGAGCTCACAGTAAGCAACGTAATAAGTTGAGATTTCGTAGTTGGAAGTGAATAAGGTAGAAATAAATGGCTCGAGTTAGCTGTGTTGCAGCTTTATCATTGTACCGTCTTGGCATTTATTGCTATACAGTCGGAGGTGACGCCCACATCAGCTGATCAAATGTTTGCTCCGAGATAAGAGCATCCCGGGAGAGCTATCTTAAGAACGCGACGGGAGGCTGCGCCCACAATGGACTGCGGGGTTATTCATCTGAGCAACTCATTACGTGGAAGGGTGTACGGCCATCTTTTCATAATTATGCGTTTACACTCATTCAAAATCAATTTTATAGTCTCGGTAGAAATGAAGATAAAATCGATACCATCCAGTAGATTCATTTGCATTGTTAATTGGCACGGTTAGGGAAAGAGATCGCCTTGATTTTCGAAGCGCTCACGATTGAATTTACTCCTACGTGGCTGGCATCGGTTTAAAAGGTAAATAGCGAACGTTTGATGGCATATTAACATAATTGACTAATTTTAAGTACTACAACACATCCTTCGACTAGCTGAGGAATAGTCTTTAAAATCGATAATTACAAGAGTATTACAATATTCAGAAAACATTTCATGTATTAAAACTTCAATTACTACCCCCTGGCATGCTCTTTCTCTCCAAGGGCACACGTCAGTAATGTGGGCTGCTTACTGCGACAGACAACCAAGATTTGTACTGGGGGAAGGGACAGAAGGGTTCAGACTGTATGAGTACTTATGGTACAAAATTACTTCACTGATGTGTAATGTTAAGTAGGTTTCAAGCTTACGGTTTGTTGGCCCACACCAGTTTGCTTTGGTATTTGGTTGTATAACGAAACTTGCGTGAAGTCCAAATATCCGGGATGTCAACCCGTTTATCCTCATATGGAACAATTTAGATTCAGATTTATTATCATTCAATCCATTAGTCCTCGGTTGAGGAAATATGTTACGTCAAATATAATATTACAAGAAATAAACAAAATTTTTCTATTAAGAATTGAAGGACAAAAAGAGGAAAGATAAAATTCAATCTTCAATTTTCAGTCGACGGAGGAGGCAGCAGAAGATCGTGCGTAGGTTCTCGTCCAACATGAAAAAGAAAATAAGTCAGCAGTTAAATTCTAGTAGAGTATAGTTCTAAAATAATAGGAGAATTTGATAGGACACCAGCAAACTGTTTTAGTCCTTCTTATCTACGAACTATTTCAGTGAATAATACGCTCCATTCATTAACAGAGATTTACAATACTTTATAAATAATTTTTAAAGCTTTTATTTCTTCCGGACGAGTATTGTATAGATTTATGCCGAAATAGTGAATGCTTGTTTCAAAAAGACTTAGACGATGTTTTTCAACACGGAGCTGAGAGCGATTTCTTGTGTTGTGCGAATGGCTTGGACCGTTTAGAGCATATAGATTGATGTTGCCCCATACAAATTTAAAAATTCCTAGAATATACGTACAAAGCAAGGTTATAATTCCAAAGGCTTGCAAGTAGTATTCCACTCCGCACCAGATACAGATACTATTCGTACGGCCCGCTTTTGTAGTTTAAAAATGTGAAGCCCGTGATGCGAATGACCCCAGTTTGCAATACCGTAACAAATGACAATAAAAATATGCATGGTACATCATTTCACGTACCGTACCTTTCTGATCTCCATTCCTAATCCACACTGTCGGACCCTAGTGTTCAAAAATATACAGTTAACGCCGCTGACGTGGGCCTCCTATAACTTTTACTCTGCCCAGCCAACAATGAGTCCTTCGAGACTTACAATAGTCTCGGGTGACTCAGTTCCACCTTGCCTCTCCCATGGCGATCCTGTCCCGAGAGAAAATACTTACATATATTCCGACCTTCACAAAATAGCCGCTTATAAATGATTAAATACTAAAAATATAAACAAAATTATTATTCAGATAGTAATATGTTTCGAAGGATATTGTTTCTGTAAAACGAATATCAGAGAAAGTTATTCCATTTGCATAATAGTAAAGGCATAACACAATCATAGAGACAGGAAAAATGTATATAAATATTATATAATTTACAAATGTGTAAGCTACAACCAGTTTATTAAAATAAGGGACAGTTTAAGGATCGACAAAAGGAACAACGGTATATTGATTTATATGTATATTATAATGACCCATTTTGCATAGAGATTAATTACTACGTGTTTGAATGAAAATTAAGGTCCTAAATATATAATTAAAATTTTATTTTTCCGAACGTTTAATCGACTCTACGAGTAAACGACTGGGGAGATGTAGCTTCTTTGACAACCTTTTACAGAGGCTCTGGTTGATTTTTCTGAGATAATATTTTGACGGCGACGTTGGCATAAATTATTATTGCGACTCGAAAATGAGACGATTGTTTACATTTCGGGTAACTTCGAAGTTCCGTAGGGTTACCACAACGAAAAGCTTACAAAGACTCTGTTGCAGATTGTCAAACAACTTCCAGCTTCCTAGCTATTAACAAAAATATCTTAAACTTTTTATGAGTATTTAATATAAATTTCCAAATACGAGCAGGAACTTTGCCTTTTCTATCGAGAATTATTTTCTAACGGTGCTTCAAGGAGACAATTTTTCCTTGTAACGTACAATTCATACAGCATTTCAGATTTGTACCATGTGTTGCAGAAAATTGAAATAACCTCTGAAGTGTATAAAATGTAAGTTAATAATTTTATAACGATAGGATTACTATGCTGCCTCACAACACTGAGGTCCTGGGTTCGAATCTGGTATGGTCTTGGATGTTAGTGACTTCATGGCCACGAAGACCAGGATTAAGACTGCTGAAGAATCGATACGCTGACCACGTGTAACTACAAATTCTAAATGTGTCATGAAAGATGACAGTTCGCGGTCGACCCGGTATGCCAAGGTCCTGAATGGACTGTAGAGCCAAGGGAGGAGAAGAATGATTTCTATAAGTAATATATATGTGAATTGATATCAAGTGTAAATAACATGAAGGTTATTCAAGTATTTATTAAAAATAAGTGTTAAACTATTTCGCTTCAACATGTAGCGGCCTTCAGTCATCTACTCTGGGATTTATTATTGACTACTTCTAAATTATTATAACTTGAATACTATGTTACTTAAAAAATGCCGTTTTTTAGTGTTCCGTAAAGAAATGTATGCATGTGATGTAGTTTCAAAAATAAATTGTACACGTTTTCCGTGCGACCCGGAAACAAACACAGCAGGCGAATAGACGGCTATTACCCATAGGACCGGGGAGGAATAGGCATAAATATTTAAATATTCAAAACAGACCGATTATTAAGTCCAATAAATATTTTTCGGGGTCCACGAGACTAATAATAAAATTCTTTTTCAAGATTAACTAAGTTGATAGTGCCCGATGTTGTGTGCGTATACTTTCAGCGTCATTCGTCGTGAAACTGGAGCACTATAGGAGTCTCGGTCTGGAGGGCCATTACTTGAAAATGAAGTCAAAACAACTGTGATTGGTGTTAATTCCGTCGTTGAGTTCAATTCTGAAATTCAACATGTAACTTAAGTTGTGATTCATTCCTCGGCTGGTGGGTGAGGAGAGGAAATAGATGAAAAGGCAATCACATGAAATACTTTTTCCTCCTTTTTAAGGAACCGGCAATTACATTTACAGACTTTTAGACTTTATTTAATTCGCTTTTCTTATTTCAGTAATCACAACAGTTACGATTAAATAAACTCTCTTGGCAGCTTAGATCGTTACGGGGCGTTAAATTTTCATCATTAAGAAATTAGTGTACTGGGTAAGTGAATTTAAATTCCAGGGCACGCCGGGAAAATGGAAACTTAGAAACATGCATTTCTTAATTTTATAACAATTGACGTGTGAAACATCAATCAAGATCATATTCATAACTCCATAGCACACTCAATATTGCTGGAACAAATCATTTATTTACCAACCTGTATGGGAACGGTAAATAAAAAATACTATCTGTTGGAAAAGAATCAGATTTCAAGGAGAAGAAATGAATACCATACGCTTTGCCTATGACTTTGTAGTATTATGGGAGGCAGAAGAAGACTTTTAAACCATAATAAATGGAATTAACGTGGTCCTGAAGAAAGAGGTGAATATGAGGATTAATAGAGGGAAAATCAAGGTAATGGAGTGTAGTTTTGAAAACAGCGGAATAACAAAAGGGAAGGGATTTTTGACGGAAGTTAAGGAATTATGCTAGTTGGCAATCGCGGTTATCTAGGGATGGTAGAAGTATAGTAGTATATGGACATTATATGAGTGAGTACAATGGACGATAAGAGTTGCAAAAGGGAAAAGAATAGAAGCTTTCGAAATGTTGTGGTATAGAGAGAATGCTGAAAATTAGATAGGTGGTGAGTGTAACTAAGGAAGAATTTTAAGCAGAATAGGGGAAGAGTGAAAAATATGGAAGACGTTGGCCAAGAGAAGGGATATATTAATAGGCCACATTTTAAGACACGAGGGTCTTGTTAAATTAACATTAGACGGAAGTGTGTGGGGTGAGAACAGAAGAGGGACACCATTGACGGAATACGCTTAGCAGATTAGGGCATGAAAAGTGCTGTCCAAGATAAGTTAACATGGAGGGTTGCATCAGACCAGTCCTAGGACTGAATACCACAACTACATTAATTAATTTACGTAATTTTGTTTTTAGGAGTTTCAACCTAAATCAAGCCTGAAAAAAAATTCTTAAAACATTTTCAATAACAAGGGTAATTATTCATATTCATAAAATTGAGTATATACTAAAAGGCAGTTAATATTCTTTGGACAGTGTGAGCAATCTTTGTCCAGATGTTGTATTTATGTTGTTATGTGCAGAGACATGTTTATTATGCATTTTGTTACGAGAATTATGAAACATATTAGTTAATTACAAGAAAATGTTTTACAGAGGCATATAAGAAGATTTGTTAACTACATTTAGAAATCATTTTGGTTTAATTAAAATATATTGTTTGCAATGTAAGCATATTAAAGGTTTGTAAATGAATATGCATTTCTGCGTGTGAAAATGCTATTTCTAAAATAATTTCGTTCTTTATAGAGATGATTGTGGTACACGTTGGCTAAGACTTGTGCAACAATTAAAGGAAATTATGATTTTCCTCAAAGATCTAAGACTTTCCCGGTGTAACTTCTGGAGACACCTGTCTGGGGTATGCAACCTTGTCCAGGGACGTTTCGAGGATCAATGGAACTATCCTAATCTTCTTCGCCAGATGTGCCTTTGATCGTTGAAATGTCACTTATTAATAGTTGTTTGATCCGGTGGGATCCCAAGAATGATTCCTCTATTATTATTTTTTAATTCAGACATAATTTCACATTAACCATGGGTTTATTAGCACCCTTGAAATATAGTTGTGACAAAAAATAATATTAAATAATAAAGTTGTAAATTTTTTAGACTGATCTAAAACCAAACAACCCACTACATAAATATAAAATTCAAAATTAGTCATGGAAATTTCATATTATATGAAACTATTAATTTTGGTACACTTTCTTCTTGCCTGAGGTTTAATTTTAAATGTCCTGAATGTAAGGATTTGTTAAATGAATGAGCCAAGTATTCACGTTACAGACTTTTTTCCCTCGGAACGGAGAGTGAGTAACGTGAGCTCTTCCTCCTTTTCCCTTAAGGAAGGAGCCGGGAATTGGATCGTCCGACTCTTATCATGGCGTCTGTGGCCAGAGTCTTCTCCTCTGAGGCCCACTCTGCCTGTCGCAGATTGCCGAAGAGCCCATGAATATCTTAGTAGGTTCATGTGCCAGCCAGGTGGAGAGAGACAAATTGCCTTCATGCCACACACCTCTCAGTTTACAGAATTGATAACATTCTCCCCTCTACCGCATATCTTATTATCAGAGAAATCTTATTTGTGGAAAATGTAAAATTTATCTTTTAATTTGGATTAAAATATAAAGTCTTTATTTTTCTTCAAAAATTTATACTCTGCCTATAAATTATTTAATTGGAAGTTACTTCTAAGAGGTTTCAGGATATTTTCTAAGAGTAAACACCTTGGGGGATTGAGGTTCTTTGACATTTTGCAATAGAGTCTTTGTAAACTTTTCCATCTGATAAAGCTACGGAACTCCGAAGCTTCCGAAAATACAAACAATCCTCTCATTTCCAATTCGCAATATTAATACCTGCCTTCGCCGTCCTCAAAGTCTTATCTCACAACAATCAACCAGAAAATCTGTCAAAGAATCTCTATTTTCACAGCTGTTAATTCGTAGAGCCGAGAAAGCCTTTGAAAAAAGAAGAAATTGGGTGATTATACAGAACTTTAATTTTGATTCAATAACAAAGAAATTAATCTCTAAACAAATTGGTTCCTTTTAACAGACACATAATTATAATATTCCGTTACCCTTATCTCCACTCATAAATTGTGTCTTTTATTTGTAGTATGGTCACACACACTAAAACAAGGAAATAGAAACTCTTTCGCTATTTAGTCTCATATGGCTCATATGCACTGATAACGACCGCTCTCACTCTCAGTCGCTGTTACACACACACACTGAACACGCTTGTTTCTGTCTCTCACACATTGTCGTCCTCTGACGCATTGCCACCCCAAGATCATTCTCGTCCTACGACGTATTGCCACACTAAATACAAAACCAAGTAATTATGTGTTACATAAAATATCTGCATATAAAGAAACTTGTTGTAGCTTACATAAATGTAAATTATTTTATTTAATTCGTTTATGTACATTTCCCTAGTCTATATAATTGTGGTATGCGTTTAATACAGAAAATTAATTCCTGCGACGTTATTCGTGTAATAGTTTCCTCTATTATTCGTTCTTTACAAACAATTTTGTCCGAAAACTATATTACTATCCCAGAAATAATTTTGATTATATATTTAGTAGTAAATATTTTATAAAAGACCTTTTTTAAAAAAAATAATTCGAAAAAATAATGCGTAATATATAAAGCTTATAAGGGAGAACCACAGGGCCTGGAAAGAAATAACTAACCATCTTACGGCGCCGAATTAAATTTATAAAAATGATCACACATTCAAAATTAAAGGAAAAGGGCAACGCACTGACGTAGGAAAATTTTAATTTGTTAATAGATCTATACGCGATTGGAATTCATTGCCTGCAGAAATACTTACGACTTTTCCAGGTAGCGTAAATCAGTTTAGGAATAGGCTAAGAAACCTTAAGAGCAGTTTATTTAATTTTTTATGTAGAATGAGTGAAGTACTTATAGTGAAGTGCAGATCAAAACCTACACTTCAAAATTATTCCTTAGTGTGATTTGTATTTCCTTTTTGTAATTATATTTGTGTTTTCTTTGTATATAGCAGCCACCGGGTTAATGGCCAATAGCAGCTAAGTAAGTAATGATAATAATAAATACAAAAAATGCTTTCTCTGAAGGCGGGATGACAAAGAAGATGTGAGGGGCGAAGATTAATCTCATAATTATTAAAAGTCTGAAGGACCTGATTGTAGGCTGGGCAGACTACAAGAACTCTTATTAATGAAAGAACTTTGAATTAAGCAGTGGAATATTTACGTATATGTTTTAGGTACTTTTTTACTTGGGACGATAGGAGTTGAGGAAAGGAAAAGAATAGAAGCCTTTGAAATGTGATGCTATAGGCGAATGCTAAAAATCAGATGGGTGGATAGAATCATAAACGAGGAAATTCTAAATACGCTATTATTAGGGAGGATGTTGGGTGTGCTAGTTAATGGAAATGAAAAGGCTTGCGCAAGATAGTTTAGAATGGAGGGTTTCATCAAAACAGACTTAGGACTGAATGCCACAACAAGAACATCAATCACTTGGTTATGTCAGTTTCTCTCTGTCTTCTTACATTTGTTTTATTTCTAATGTGTCCAGTTTTGAGAATTCAACTTAGATAATATTGTCTCTTCATACCTGTAACAAATCAGATGAATACGTGATATTATTATATCAAAACATACAGGGTCATTATCATTATTACAATTCATCCGGTGATGTAAAAAAATAAGCATACTCTCCCTGAAACCAGTTAAGTTTCGTTTCGTTGTGATGAACTTCCCCGCCTTCACAGAATCCATTTTTTATATTCACTTCCGTAAATATTAGTCCCTCCGATTGAGCAATGTCTGAAGAATGATTACCTGTCACCAGGCATTCGATATGACCTTTATAATTAAATAATAATAAAAACGTGTACCTGAATGAATATTAGACAGATGTTATTAAAATTACATGAAATGAAAAAAAGGATGGTTAAATGAGAAAAGCAATCAAGACTTATTTAAGAAAAAATGAAACAATTAAAACTGATATGTTTGTTTTTATGGTTTTCAGTCCTCAGACTGGTCTGATGCAACCCTTTGTGCTAATCTACCTTGCGCAAGCCTTTTCATTTCCTTATAACTAGCATAACCCGTATTCTTCCTTATCTGCTTAGCGAATTCTATCCTTGGCCTCCCTATTCCGTTCTTACCTCACACACTTCCCTCTAATGGTAATTTTACCCTCATGCCTTAAAACGTGACCTATTAATCAATCCTTCCTCTTTTCTGGCATGTTTATATTTTCAAAAGAAATTACGTGAGTTATTATATAATGTAATTATCATCGTATAAGAGAATATTTCCGACTTTTAGGGAGAAATTGTGTACAGCTAGTTCCAAACCATAAAATATAGCCTTCATATTGACTTGGTGATTAGTTTTATTAATCATTGATTTTCATTTCAATTGCTTACGGGAATTTTAAACAATCGTTTCAACTCGAATGCCACAATTTTCACTGTTAGTGACGTGCCAGAGAAAAGCAACCACCTCCAGCTATGAAATCCTGGATATATATGTATATGTATATATTATTTCTCTCCAAGGTAACCTTTTATGCTATCACCAGTGTTACGTACATAGTAATTTGAGAAAACTGTTACTTGAGGGAGGTGTTTAGGTACGCTATTTTGATGACGTCATCTTATACCCACACCGTCGTAAATGTCAATGATAATTTTGTATTCTCGGTATGTAGCGTAGTCCAAATTCCAGACTAAATACAGCAATTATATTGATACTTTTGTAACATTTTGGAGAAGAAAAATCGCTTCATAAAGGTATAAAACCTCAGTTTATCTATTATTTTATCTAATATCAATATAACTTCAAACACCGAATGTAGACATTTGGCGATTATTAGAAAATAAATCACTACTTTCCTGTTCTGCCCCACTCCTCCGTGGCAGAACAGGATACGATGTTTTGCAGTTACAATTTATACAATAGAATTAAATTTAAATTCTGGAAAATTTTAATAATTTTCTGTTTTATTTAATTTGCGTACGGTCGATCGTTTTTTCAATTTTTCCTTTCGCAAAAAGATTAAAATGCAACTGCAAATTTTTCCCGATGTATTTCTTTATTTATTTATTCAATTAGGACTGAGAATCTTGTAAGTCCGTCTCTTAAGGTAGCTGTCAGTTTTTCCTCTTTTTTCGTGAGGAATACGATACATTTTCCTTATACAGTAGTATCTCGTTCAGCTGCGCATGCAAGTTTTAATTTAAGGATTTTAATCCAGTCTTAATACAAGTTGGATTAAACCGTACACGTAACTTATATGCAGCTAAAATTATCCACTTCACGAATGTATACCATTAAAGAGGTACAGGCGAGTAGTTTTTTAGCTTACCTTCTGTAGAATTGCTGAAAAATTTATGAAGATACTGAAGTAAGACGCCAAAACAACAGTTAATTCACAAGGTGCAGTCATAATTTTGTCAAACCAGGACATCTTCCTTGACCAGTGGTCATGTTCCACCTCTAGTAACTAGCCTCCAGTATTATTCAGTAAACAAAAAGGGGTATCACGTTGGCAATCCTATAGATAAGCATATGTAAGCTATTGCCCTGTATATCAGGATCTAGTAATATGATTCTCATACTCTTAGATTAACGAAATTATTCGACTTTCGCAATTTCCTTGACCATTCCATGGAATTTATAATAACAAAGAGGCATTTAACTTACGTCTTTCCGTATCGTTGCTTTGCCCCCATATTATATTCAAATCAATAATTTTCTCCATCGCTTCCGTGCATATATCAATTGCATAAATACAAATTATATGATGCACTAATTGGTAGTTATGCCGTCGCCAAAACAACCCGGAACTACGATCCTCGACTCTCTCCAAAGATCATTCCACCCCGCTAATACATTATTCGTATTTGTAACCTGTAACTATACCAAAGTACTTTCAACAGAAATATAAAAGGTAAAACAATAATATATCTATTCTAAATCCAAAATACAGTGTGTGATAAGTACGCGTTGTCAGGGCTGCAACCCATCTTACACGTGCTGAAGAAGTGTTGCATGGCGACAACTCCAGGCGTGAGAACGTAATGACGAGAAACAATGGTCGCCTTCTTGTCTGGAAGGAGGACAAGAACTGTTTACACAAGACGCATCCTATCTCGCAGTCACTGACCTCGTACAAATAGCGTTTTCTAGAAAACCGCCATAGATTTATGGAATGCCATACAACATAATAATGTGCACATATTACCATTTCTTTGATTTTTGCATTCACTTATTAAAGTGTTCATTTAATTTTATGTATTAAAATAGATCTTTTATAATTAAAGTATCATTTACGTTATTTTGTAAAATATTAAGAAATAATTATTTTATATTTATACGTCCCTCGATCAAAAAAAAGAAATTTTTTTCGTGTACAGCTTGAGTTAAAAATCGCAGTATGCCCTATCATTTAAACACTCTGCAAGGATTGTAAAAACTTAATATTGCAGTTAGGTATGAACATGGGCGCCATCTTTAAATAGGCCATCTTGTACCTACTGCATCTTTTGGCTCACCCCAGGATGTACTGCGACTTTTGATTCACCTTGTATGTCTATATATAATACGGAAAGGCAAAACTTTGTCCCCCTTTACAGGCTCATTTTCCACACGGAGGAATTAGAAATTTGGCGTAGTTAAAGTAAACCATACTAAATAATAAATGGCATGAACGTGGTCCTGGAAAAGAGTTAAATATGAGGAATGTGGTTCTAAATGTGCGTTTCAATAATTAATTTTTTTAATCTGATACAATAGGGACAGAATTTAGAGCTTTAGAATGTAATTGTTTGTGTAAAATAAATAACGTACCAGTTAAAAACTAATTTTAAAATTATAATTTAATTAACTAAACTACGTGTTTTGGTCTTAATGTAGTCATTTAAAAGGCCCATATTTTATAGCCTATATATATAATAGTCGTTACGCTATTCGTGAAACGCTGGGGACACATCGGGTAAGCTCGACTTTAACTTCGTCAAAAAAACACGGTACAGAGATTACACATATAAATTAACATATTTTATGAATTGAAACTTAATATCATCATGCGAATAAATGTCTTGTATAAACTGTTGGTTCAATTAAACCTATAAATGCTAATTCATTTTATTCTTAACCTATTTTATGAACTGAAAAACATTTAAAACCGAATTATATACAAATGGTTCGATGATAAAAATACGAAGGATTTTCTAAACTTCGTAACGAACTGAACGAAAATGTTTAAGTTTCTTTAAAATTTGTAAGAAATATATATTTTTAACTTATATTGATGTTAGTTTAAATAACGAATAGAATAAACGAAATTTTTAGACTTTTGAAGTATTATTTTCTTATAATTTTACAAACATTGTTAAACAATAAGCGTCTTGCTCCGCCCCGACTAGCCCCATTGCACAGCTTTGGAAAATATTTAAAAGTTATACAGAGATATGAGTGGTCAAATAGAAGGTACTCGTGGCCTTATTAAGTATCTCGGATGAAATTCAAGAAAGGTATTTAAATTACGACGCTCTAACCAGCTTCTTTGTGAGTAATAATGACATCTTCAATGTATCCTGAAATCTGGAGACCTTCTATTGGTACTGGTCGGTTGCTTCGGTCTCAATAGATAACCTCTCAGTTCACAGCGTTACAATCATAGCAACAACAACTGTCATACCTGCGGAAACGGTTAATACTAAACGTTACCAACAACAGTCAACCAATTTAAACTGCTTGTAAAAAAAGTCCAGAATACGGAAAGAGACAACACAAAGACGATTTTCTTTATGACAATGCTCCGTCACATACGGCAAAAACCGGTTCACGGCACATTGGAAGTTCTACCTAATCCGGTTTACTCACGACACTTGGCTCCTTCCGATTGCCTCTTGTTTGAATCGATGGGCAGCGCTTTGGTTCGTATGAAGCTATTAAAAAAAATATATAAAGAAATAAACACTTGAAACAGTCTCACAAACTTATTATGTAACAGGATGTTAAATAATAAATTTGTGAGACTGTTTTAAGTGGTTGTTTTTTCTTTATTGGATAAAATATACGGAGTCTAATACTGCGAAATTGATCTTCCCACTGGCGAACCACTTTGCCCTACTGAACTAAGAAGAAAATTGAAAAATCTGGTTCTAGCGCTCAAGAATGAACTGTGATTCCTTTTCAGTCAATAATATCAAAAATAATTTTAGACAATAAAATTCTAGTTTATGCAGAATGTAAAAACTACTGCTTAAAACATTGTACTTCGATATAATATCTTCAAGGAATTTCTTAATTATTTTGTTTAAATATTGATAATTAATTTATTATGATGATAATTTTCCCATTTTTTTATCAGTCACGTCATAAAACTAAATATATTTCAATTTGGATTTATTTGAAAAATTACAATTTTTAAAAATATATATGTACATAAATGTGGAACTTTGTTTCAATTTACGGTTATATGATACAATGTTTAAAAATATTATACATACCTCCATGTATTTCGAAAGCAAATAAAATGTCTAATTTTCTTCATGGATTAGTATTTTATTCCAGACTGTGCTGGCTTACACAGAGCATTTTGCGAACCTCGGATTTTGAGAAGCTCATACTTTTAAAAATTCTTTCAATGAGTCTTAAATTTAGCAACGTCAAATTTAATTGGCAAATTGTCGATCATATCGTAATTTTTAAATCGACCTATCGAATCTTGTAGAACTAAATTAGATAAGTTACTTAACTAAAATTCTGTTTTTTACTCTAAAACTTTGGCGTAATGTTTTGATCTTTCCTCACTTTCCTTTCTAGAATTCATACCATTATTTTTCTTAAAAATATAAATGGATTCTAAAATCTTTCTTTTAATTGTATTTCTTTCTTTATGTATAATTTCTACATTATCATAATCTATTTTAGGTTTTAGGTTTAATGATGTAGTGCAAGGCTGTATTTGTTTTGGTATTGCTATTAGCATTATATATTGTATTTTTTTGTAGATAAATATGGAAATTGCCGAAAGCACCTTCAGAATAAGTTTGGAAGTCAAAATTGAAATAAATTTAGTTTTATGACGTGACTGATATAAATAAGGGAAAATAATCATCATATAAACATTATTGATTTGGAGAACAGATACAACAAAGTTTTACGCAAAGTCTAATACACTTAATTTCATTAACTTAAACTTATTGAAATTGGACATAAAACAAGCAACCTGCTTATACCATACTTATAATAATGATTTGAAAAAAGTGAATAACATTACAACCAGTTGCTGGGATTAAATTGAAAGAAAAAACAACCTGGTAAATAATAAATTTGTGAGACTGTTTTAAGTGGTTGTTTCTTCATTATTGGATAAAATGTACACAGCTAATACTTCATAATGGATATTAAAAAAATGGCTCGATGAATGTTTCGCGGAGAAAGAGGAAGCTTTCTACTGGCGTGGCATTTACAAGTTGACGGAAAGGTGTGAAAAATGTATGCAAAGCGATGGAACGTACTTTGAATACAGCACTTTTTATAATTCTACTGAATTTAACATATTTTTTCTCTTAAAACCAGCATTTCATACTTGTACACCCGGCATATCGATCTGTTAACGATGTAACTGAAAAGGAAGACATTAGGAAAAATGATGCATAGGGTACGTGATTTCATTTTCAAACAGACTCATAAGTAGGAGTTATAAATGATGGTGCAACACTCTGAAGTTAAAATATTGCATTAGAAGATAAGTTTGAATGGAGCAGAACGTCCGCTCTAGTCCAGAATCAGTGTTCGAGTATCCATATTAATTAGAAGTTTCCAAGGAAAACAACCCATTTTCAAAATGGGGTTCGATTTATAATTTATAAATGCTGCAAAAATAGTAGTTTACTAGAATTCACACGCCGGAGACATAATGAAAGTTGAAACTACAGGGTTTCCGATGAGTTAAACCGCAAACTGTTCTGATCAATACTACTACAACCTACTTATGCTCAAGCTCTTTTAGGAAAAAAAACTGAACGAAACAATTTTAACTTTCCCATTATAGGCGTTTGTTCTTTATTTGAGTTTCTCCTCTGCAAAGATTCTTAGCTCGTCAATTGCTATATTTGTCGATAGCTGCTGACTGCGACTGTCTATTGTCCCTTCAGCTTCCCCGCCATCAAAAACGAACATCTGCCCGTGCTGCTACTACGTTTCAATTGGAACATTTAAAATATTTTAATTAAATAAAAGCGTCGTTCCGCAGCAGGTCTTATATCAATTACCAGATTCAAATTTACATCAGTTAATTTTCTTCTTCGAAGCACGGACAGAATGTAAAGAAGACGTATTTGCGTCAGTGGTGTTGTGTGTGTTAAGAGGCCGATGCAAGGTTGGGCAAGTGTGGCGAATGCCCGGAATTGCCGTCTCATTACAGCGCTCACTCCATTACGCTGTCGACAGCAGCGCCATGCGCGCGCGCGCCCGCGCCCGTGTGTGGATATATATCAGTTAGTGTCCACCGATAAAAGTGAGCTACGAGCCTGTGTCAGCAGACTCTAATAAAGAAAAAGAATTTTGCACTGAGCTGAGGGGCTGTTTGCGAAAAAAGAAAATAAAGGTTCATGGCCGATATTAAATTTTCTTATGAATGGAGGCGATGGAAGTCCGAAAGTGACGCCAGGTAGCGCGGGGGCCGGGGGCATGGGGGCCCTGGAGCCGGCGAAAGTGCTGGAGGTGGAGAGGGAAGAAGCGAACGGAGAGAGAGAGAGAGAGAAAAAAAGGCTACGATTAATCACAAAACGAAAACGAGTCTGCTAGAGCAGGCCCGGTAACAAACTCCCGAGTAGCCGGGTTTCATTAGCGCCGCTTGCCCGGTAGTCTCCGGCGTAATGATCACGACTTTATTTTGCAGATAATACGTACATTCATTACTTGGTGGCGCCATTTTCCAGGTCCCGTTGACGCGTTCGGAGTTCGTTAGTCGGAGATAAAGGAACAGTTCCAGGCATAATGTACCCGTTGGCCTTCCCAATGCACCAGGCTGATTTATTTTTCCAGTATTGAATACGTTTTCAACTTCCAGACAAATATTTTTTCATTTGTGCAAGTAAATTAAGTTCCCAGTGAGAACATTTCATAATTTTATTGTTTTTCGGGGCCCGCATTAACTGAAAATGTCCATGACACCATGACCGGCCACTTATATTTTTCTGAAGGCAAACAGGAAACGTTTCACCCCAATACTTTGAAGAATTCAAACATTTAAAAATATTATAAAATAACCATATTGGGCACGAAAAGTAATAATTTAATTAAGAGAATTATATACGATTTTTCAATAAGCGCTGGACGATATTAAAATGGAATGAAACAAGCTTAGTGTGAGGTATTAACGGTTTTTTATTTGAAATAAAATATAATTTCGTCAATACCTCACAAAAAGTTTGCTTTATTCCATTTCAACACCGACCAGCCCTTATTCAAAATCCTTCTATACTAATACAAATATTATTGGATTTAGAGGCTCAGCTTATTACGTCATACCAACCAAACCCCGCGTGATTAGTACGCAACTGGTGAGTACATTAGAAATGTTTTCATAATAAAATGTATAATACTAAATTCAACACAGTAGCGGGAACGAAGGAAAAACTATCAATAGATTACATATATTTGAATGATAACAGCTTTAAATTAACATCAATTCAGTATTTGGAAAACCTATGTATGCGAAACAGTGGAAAAAACAAAGGGTTGTAGATTGGGAAGGGATATTTTGAATGAAGTTAAAGAATTCTGCTACTTGGGAAGCGTAATAACAAGGGATGCTAGAAGTATAATAGATATAAATAGTAGGATAGCACAGGCAAGGAAGGCTTTCTCAAAAAAGAGAAATTTACTTACTGGTAATATAATTGTGAATATTAGGAAATTATTGCTAAAAATGTTCGTATGAATTATGGCGTTATATGTGCAAGAAACGTGGACGGTAGGAGTTGCGAAAAGGAAAAGAATAAAAGTCTTTTAAATGTGGTGCTATAGGCGAATGCTGAAAATCAGATGGGTTGATAGGGTAACTAATCAGAAAGTTCTAAGCAGAATAGGGGAAGAGCGACGTTGACCAAGGGGAGGTATAGATTAATAGGCCACGTTTTGAGAAATGATCTCTTGTAAAATAAACCTTTGTGAGAAGTGTGTGAGGTAATAACAGAAGAGGGAGACAAAGGATGGAACCCGCTAAGAAGATTATCGAGGATGTGTGATGTCGTAGTTATGCGGAAATGAAAAGGCTTGCACAAGATAAGTTGCATCAGCCCAGTGTTGGGCCCGAATACCACAACAATAAAACTATAATTATATTACAAATATTTTCATAATCAAACCTTAAGTTAAAAATCAAAACAGTAGTTGGAAAAAATATAAAAAGTATTAAATAAATTATTAATATTTAAATGATAAAACTTTTAAATTAAGTTATTTGTAATAGGCGTGGCTTATTCCATGCTGGGATGTGACTTAAAAAGTGGGGTCTATAAAAACAACCCCCCTTAATTCTAAATTTATTTTGAAGAAATTAAAAATTTACGTTTGTAATGAAAGTGAACATCCAACCTGAAATCAGACATAGTACCTCCAGGATTAATTTAAATATACAATTAAAACGAAAAGCTAAACGAGTTCAATAACAACAAAGTCTAAGTTCATTTGGTGCTTAATCACAAAGATCATATTTCACATGTAATGTATTATTCATCTTATATTCAGCACATTAAGACGATTTTGAGTAGACATGCATCTTAAATAATAATTTAAAAAACTTTCCTTCAGCGACAGTAACTATTGTGGGTAACATTAACAAAATTCGTACAGCAATGTTAGAATTTGGCCCAATTTCAAGGTAATCAAGAAATAGAAATAACATGACAATGACAATTACACACTACTAAATCGTTTATTTTTCGGCACAACCACACAATAAAATGAGAAGATTAAACTTTATTTCCGTCCCGTAATTCAACTGTTTAATGACTTAAAAATTTATGATCCTGCATTAGAGTTAATTTGTCGTCATCTCAGGAATTCATGTATAACGTTTGGGTCGTTAATAAAATTTGTCATGGGAAAAACATATTTCACCTCTTTTTACATTACATGAGTAAGTAATAAGATTTAATTGATAATAATTTATTGTATAAATAAATATGCGTTATTGTTGTTGATGTTCATTTGTAGTATTCAGTCCTAATACTGTTGTGACGCAACATTACATGCTAAAGTATCTAGCGCAAGCCTTTTCATTTGTTCATAACTTCCAAATCACAGAACCTACATAAACTGCTTAACGTATTCCATACTTTTCTCCCTCTTCTGTTCTTACCCCACACACTTCCCTCTAATGCTAATTTTATAAGACCCTCATGTCTTAAAACGTAGCCTAATAATCTATCCCTTCTCTTGGTGAATCTCCTCCATATTGTTCTTTCCGCCTCCATTCCTCCTCAGTGATTCAATCCACCCATCTCATTTTCATATAGCACCACATTTCAAAGGCTTCTATTCTTTTCCTTTCTGCAACTCCTACCGTCCACGTTTCACACCCATATAACGCCACACTTCAAGGAAACTTTTTAGCAACGATTTCCTAATATTCACACTTATATTACCCGTAATTAAATTTCTTTTTTTTCGCGAAAGTTTCTTTGCCTGTGCTATCCTACTATTTAAGCCTATTATTCTTCCACCGTCCCTAGTTATTACGCTGACCAAGTAGCAGAATTCCTTAACTTTTTTCAAAACATCATTTCCCAATCTAACCCCCTTTTAATTCCACTGTTTCCCATACTACACTCCATCACCTTGGTTTCCCCTCTATTAATCCTCTTATTAAATTCGTCCTCCAGGACCACGTTCATGCCATTTATTATAGTTCCCAAATTTTCTTTTGACTCCCCTTATACTACAATATCATTGGAAAAGCGTAGGATAATTATTTTCCTTTTTACAGTATGATTTTTTACCTTATTCCGTTTTAAATTTCTGCATGCCTGTTGTATGTATTTAATATTACTACTACAAGTGGGCATTTGCCTGGTGACAGGATTGATAAAATTTAAGTACAAAGATAAAATGTTAATAAATTAAAAGAAAATGATGAATTACAGAAAAAAATTAAAAATATAATTTTAAAATATTTATATAAGTTAAATAATATGGCCAACAGACTGCATCCTTACTTACTCCTTAAGCAATATTATCGTATGACATTTTTATTTGTTAATTCACTTTATTTATTTGAGAATAGGATATTAACCCTGAGGAAGGTACGAATGGGTATTAAAACGTTGGTTTGAATAAACTTGTCATAAAAACCTATTGTCCGTCTAATGTATTTTTTATTAATTGATTATTAAAATAACTTTCATTGTACTGAATTATATAAATATTTTTTTTCGCTGCTGGTTTCTGATATTTCATTACGTGATGGCGTGAGCAAACAAAAATTTCTTCCCCGCTGTCGATAGCAGGAGACGCTTGACTACACACAGGAAATTTCAACGCATCAAATGGGAAAGCTAATCCAAGTTGAGTGCCGAAACGTCATATAACTCGTGTGCTTTCCTTTCTGTGATATCCGCTCTTCCGCGATATTGGGTGGGGGTGTGACAGTAATTTACCGTGGGCAATAAATCATACGTTTATCGGTTCTACCAAAAAAATTGCATTGCACATAGTTAACTGCAGACATCGTCAGGTTGCAGATACTAGACTAAGTTTCCTTTACATCAGCTGTGAATTAGAAAAATTATTATTATTTCAAAGATACTGTTAGCCATTGTTCAGTGAGTGCTTCAACATAAAATGTTTCAAGAACAGTATAAAAACGAAAAGTAGGAAGTACAATTTATACTCAACTTATGACCATGAATATAAATTAGATGGTGGAAACAGTGTTTCGGCAGACATACTATAAACACATCAGCATTTATTTAATTAGGAAACTGTAGCGGGTAAACTATGCTCCAAGGAAAGCGTGGAACACTTTGCACTTAGTCATGAGAACACTCAAGAAGGGGAATGCGAAACCATTTAAATGTTAGTAATTTATTGAATACTTTTCCTTTCATTCCAACTACTCTTTTGGTTTTTAACCTAAGGTTTGATAAGGAAAAAAATTGTAAAATAATTATAGTTTTATTGTTGTGGTATTCATTCCCAACACTGATGCAACCCTCCATGCTAACCTATCTTGAGAAAGCCTTTTCATTTATTAATAACTAGCACAGAACGCATCCTCCCCAATCTCCATAGCGTATTCCATGCTTGGCCTCCCTCTTCGGTTTTTACCCCAGACATTTCCCTCTAATACTAATTTTACAAGACCCTCGTGTCTTAAAACGTGACCTATTAATCTATCCCTTATCTTAGTCATCGTCCTCCATATTGTTCGCTTTTCTCCTATTCTGTATAGTACTTCCTCGTTTCTGATTCTATCCACCCATATAATTTTCAGCATTCGCTTATAGCACCACATTTCAAAGGCATCTCTTCTGTTCCTTTCCCCTACTCCCATCGTTCACATTCCGCACCCATATAACGCCACGCTCCACACGAACATTTTTTGCAACGATTCCCTAATATTCTCACTTATATTACCCGTCAGTAAATCCCTCTTTTTCGCGAAAGCCTTCCTTGCCTGTGCTATCCTACTCTTTATGTCTACTATACTTCTACCATCCCTAGTTATTACGCTTCCCAAGTAGCATAATTCCTTAACTTCCGTCAAAATATCCCTTCCCAATCTAACACCCTTTGTTTTTCCATTGTTTCTCAAACTACACTCCATTACCTTGGTTTTCCTTCTATTATTCCTCATATTGAACTCTTTCTCCAGGACTCCGTTCATGTCATTTATTATGGTTTTCAAGTCTAAGTCTAAGAGATTGGAATATTTGTCATTAGTAAGTCCACTTATGGTGCAGAATGCTGAGATCCGTACAGTATATGTCAAATGGAATCCTTAAAAAGGGTGCAAGGAAGGGCCGCAAAATTCGTACAAATAGTACCTAGGGACGCAAATGAAGCGGTAAAGTTACTAGGGTGAAGAGAAACAGCTAGTCTATACAATTTCTACCGGGCCTTTGCAGGCCAAAGACCATGGCAGGGAATGCGAGATAGAATGAAAGAATCGACTCGGTACGGGACGAGTGAGCACTTGTTAAAATTACAAGCGAGGTAAGCCCTATTTGTCTACCAGCGGGCATCTACCCATTTATAGATTAAATACACACATTCATAAATCATTTATAACGCTCAAGGACATTAGAAAAATAAGTGCATGAAATATTAGCCGTAAATAAGTTGATGCTGTCACTCAAATCATTTCATATACTAACTGTCCACTTGTGACTTTTCTGTGTGTGACGAGCTCGTTCATGTTCATACAAGAACACGTACGAAGAAATATACTTAAAATAACCTTCGTTGTCTTACGTTCGTATTGTAAATTAGAAATAAAATATTTTTCAACACCCATAAAGGTAATATATTTAAATATATAAGTCCAACTCACATACCAATCCATTAGGTTGGGAAAATTTTCCTCAAATCAATCTTCCAAATGATGCGATTTTACTTTGAAATCGTTGTGTTCCGCCTCCTCCTCCTCCCTTCTGAATAAATTTGGTTCTCCTAGAAGAAGATGGATGACGTGTCTCTCCAAGGTGCGTGTTACAAATCTACGGAATACAGAAAAAAATGCTACAGTTTTCCAGGTCGATTGTTTAGGGGGTTCCGTCTTAACAACAGATCATCGGAGACAACTGTATATAATCCAGAAAATTAGTTCGTGAGTAACCACCAAAACTGTTAATAGATACAGCACCGATATTAAAATTAAATAAATAAACAACTCTACTTGTGGTCGATCGCAAAGCAATAGCGACCACTGGCGCCCAGGGTATGTTCCCTTAAGGTTTTGTGTAGTTCAAAATGAAATTGATTTTTAATTTTCATATTCTCTGGTATGACTGCCATTTCTTTGTTAACAGGCTACATCATGGTGATCCTGAAACAAGCAACTCCCCTTTCTTAGCAAAGGAAGACCGTTGAAAAGACGGAATGTGGAATATAGAGCGGGTAGTTAAGGGTTCACTACGGCCCCCGGGCTATAGTTTCATCTAAAGAGATGTAGGGAAAACCCTAGAAGACCTGCATCAGGTAGGTTGGGCATTGGGTATTATTCTCACGCCCTTCCGAATGACGGGAGACGAGTTTGTTGTGGGATCTCAATATTCCCTTCTCCGTGTATCCACCAGTTAGCCGATTGATCCAATGAGATCAGCAAACAACTCTTACCGTATGCCCAAACGTATTAGACCCTTCTTTTGGATTAACAGGCTACATGAGGGTTATCCTAAAACCGGCAATTCCCCGTTAATACCATAGGAAGGGAATTGATAAGGGGGGATGCGGAAGGTAGAGCAAGGTGGTTGACTGGTGCCCCCTGGGTTTGGTTTAAGGATCCTACCCGATGTTTCACCTAAAGAGATGCAGGGAAAACAATAGAAAACCTGCATCAGGTAGGTCGGGCTTTGCGTACTATTCTCACGCCTTTCCGAATGACGGGAGACGAGTATTCTGTGGGGTCGCAGCATTCTCTTCTCCGTCTCCCCACCACTTTTAGGACGCAGTTGGTGTAAGTGCGTCAGCATGTGAGAACTTTGAAAAAACCAGAGAGAGTATGAGGCATTCCCGATTGAGTCAGGTGAGCCCCACAGTCAATCTGGAGAAAACAGGCAATCCTTCCGTCCTATAGTTAAAGGATACTCTGGCTACAGTTTAAGGATCACATCCGATGATTCTTCTGTAAGAGATGCAGGGAAAATCCTTGAAAACCTGCATCAGGTAGATAAGTTTTTTTTTATAAAAGGCTACATCAGATTAATAAAATTTATTCTGCGTAAAATCATCATCATTCTTCAACCGGACGCAGAGCAAATAAAAAAAAGTTTTTAACTTCAAAAGCGCCAGGAAATGCATCAACACAATATGAATTCCTTCTGCACAACTTGGTACGGATTTACCATATTTGTCTTTTTTATAAAAGTCTTTGTTATCTTTGGTGTGCGGGTGAGAATCTCTGGTTGTTTATTATTGACGATGATAGTCTTTGTCACCTGCTTTAGATAGGATTAAAATAGTGATTGTCGGGAAATTAATTGCGATTATTGTAGCTTAATAATTTAATGCAACATAAGAAAGCTACATTTATAGTATGATTTTCTTATGTCCGCATGCGATTTGAAGGCTACATTAAGCAACATGGATGGTGGAGGTCGAGACTATAATTGAGGTTACCGGAAGTTTCCAGAGGAAGGCCCACCTTGTCAAGTGAAAGGATGGGTACTGTGTTTTTTTATGCAAATTTGTTGATATAAGAATAAATGGCTTAATAAAAATAATAGCATTCGAATCTGTCTCATTTGTTTTTATGATGATCGGTTGTTAAGCTTTATAACACACTGGTTTGCTTATTTCACTCACTCTCATTAATATTACATCTAATAGTTGTTTACAAGCCTCTGGATAGCAAAGTAGAAATGTAGAATGTTTCCTATTGCCTGCTTTGGCGTGGCAATAACGAATTTAATTTCTACGCGCTCTGTTTATTCACCTTTGTCTTTCAAAATATTTTATTCCTTTTATGAGTTTCTGTGTTTAACTAGCTCCTTTATACGCTTTCTTTTTCCGGGAAAGTCGGCCAATTACAGAGTGGCCCTTCAGACATATTAAATGCAAAGTAATACCGCGAAACGCATTCCAATATTCGATGTCATTAGTACACCAGTAATTTTGATTGAAAAATAATCGAGATTTCTAATAATAACAACAATAGTACATGGAATAATTCTTCGTATTGTTATGGGAACAGGACGAGGTGGATAATACCAACGACGTCATATGACTTAAAAAATTTCTCTTATTCATTTTTAAATGTTTGTCCAATACGAAAATAAAATCTAATTCTAAACTGTAAATACATTGGTCAATAAATAATAAGGGGATAAACGCTCGACGTCAACTCGGGGAGTGTGAATGACGTCACCGGTGTTATTAAATATGACTTTAGCTTAATGACGTAATAGTGAAATGCAACTGTTATTTTGATGTGAAGAAATTAGTAATAGGCTTTCAAAACTCTACGTTACGATTCCGTTATAAGTTTTTTATTATAATAAATGAAACGTTTAAATAATTTAATATTAAATTTAATTGTAATAATAATACGGAAGTGATTTGAGAAATGTTATCTGGTTGCATGAGTCAGTTAGGCACAAATTATCTGACCACCTGGTTGTTGCCAATTTTTTTTACCAGGCAATTCCTTCTTAAAAGGATCAAACAAATAAAAATGGAGGGAGGCAAATCTACAGATTTGTAGTTTTGATGTATATGAGCTTGTTACTGATAGCGTAATGAACTCTGCATATATAATATTATAATATTAATACAGATTGAATTTTTTGTTGGTTATTTGTTTGTACAAACAGTTCTCGGGCTACTAGCCGAGTGGGAATTACGTAAACCGACTTTTCGATGACTTGCTCTGTCATCATCATCTGGCGAAGTGATTGTCTGGCATGTGGCTACCTATTTATAAGGTAGCTGAAGATTTCTTCTCTGACCTTGTTTGTCAGGTGGGGAGGCGAATTTGTAATACTTCGGTCATCGGGGATAATGTCGTACAATGAGAGTTTCAAGCATAAGACGTTCATACTTGAACTGGCCGACCAAAACGTTGTGCGTCAATCACCGAGATTTAACAGTTTTTGGACTGTTTTCACCAAGTTACACCGGTTTCCATGGTTTCTAAAACTTTAAATACCCATCTGCGAAAAGCAAACACCGGATCGCCGAACGTTGTTCAAGTAACATGCACACCATCCTTCAATGTAATTTTAAGGTTGTAAGTAAAAGAGTAAGGCGTTCTCAGCAGTAATCATCCAAAATTCACTAAACTTATAAACAAAGAAAAATTTTTTAATTAAAAAATGGAGACGTTAATGATTCATCAACTTACTGAAACAACTAGATGGTCTCATCAATATAAGAAATCAATTAGGAGCTTTCGTCTTTTTCAGACATAATCATTTAAAAGGATAAATTTAATCATAAGTATATGAAAGTTCAGAAAAAAACACATAACTAACAGCGATAAACAGATTTTTGATATATACCTTTACACACAGATATACCCTCTGTGGTATGTTCTACAATATATAGGGTAAACTAAAAGGGCATTAGAAACTCGCATTAAAGAACATAAAAACGTTATTCCACTATGTATTATGTATATATAGACTTATATCCAAACACATGTATCTTAAAAATCATAATGTTGATTGGCGAAATATGGAGTTCCTTGATGAAGAAATTATTTACTTGTCAAGAACAATGTGTGAAATGTTACACATCTGGTACAACCCAGACCCACTCCATGTAAAAACTGTTACAAGGAATTTACTTCAGATATACGATTATCTCTTCTTACAAGTTTTATTTTTGCATATATTCATTTTCCATTTAATGGTTTAGAGCACTCAATCATTATTACACATAATTTCGGACGTAACCGTAGCTAGCAATAGTCGCCAACACCAAATTACTATGATGTAATTATTTTATTCATTTAAAAATGTAAGACTTTTATCTATTTTACTATAATGAAAATTGTACTTAATATTTTAACGATTTTTATTCATTCAAAAGTAATAATTATTTTATAATTTTTGGGTCTAGTTACGTAAAGGCGTCCGCAAATATGGGTGAAACATTGTAGTTAAATAACTAAAAGTTTATTAAA
The DNA here is from genome assembly GCA_034510155.1 of Eucriotettix oculatus. Taxonomy (NCBI): domain Eukaryota; kingdom Metazoa; phylum Arthropoda; class Insecta; order Orthoptera; family Tetrigidae; genus Eucriotettix; species Eucriotettix oculatus. Next base: position 12,722,275 of record CM067377.1, read on the forward strand.
TTTGTTTACTGACATATTATCACTTTTAATTACTCAATGGAGAATGCTCTATATTAATGTAATACGTCCATTTACTGAAAATACATCTCGTTATCTCTAACAAATGCATAAGCAAGTTCTGAATAACTAGAATAGCATTCTGTGACGTCACTTTAAATTGGAAAACCAAAATGATGGGGAAATAATATTTCGAACATTATCAATTTACAAACATATGTTACGTCAAATAACTCAATGACATTTATCACACTTTAAATAAATATTGAAAACTGTTCACTCATATTATTCGCATAGCACAATGATGTAACATTAAGGCAAAGTTACCGTGTAACATTATTGTTATTTTTAAAATTATTTTTCAACTGTTTTATGTATATATAAAGTTTGTTTTGTATTTTTAGATTTAAAATCACTCCTGATTAGTTTCCAAACTTAGGTACGCTTCGTAGAGTTAACAGTGTGTATTCATTGTGTTTTTATATTTGATAAGAATAGTTTGTTTGATTTAAGATAGTTGAGTTAGAGGCTGAGTATGAGTATGAGTGTGAGTGTGAGGCAGAGTTAGTGGCGCCCCCCTCCGCGTGCGCGGCGGCGCAGCGTCCAGGTGCGGGCGGGAGGTTCCGCAGTCGCCTCGCGCGCGTCGCCTTGCCATGGTCGCAGCAGTCGTGCGTTCTTCCCTGCGCTCCCTCGCGTCGCGTCGTGTCTAGCTTTGGCCTAGCTTTCCTAGCTCTACCATGGACGTGGCCCGCCTGCTGCCGGCGCTCGGCCTGCTGGCGCTCCTCTTTGCTCTTCCCACGGGTAAGCAAACATCCTGCTCGACGCACGGAAACGAAAAATTCTATTTGCATGTGCTACGATGACAGAAAAAAAATCGACCCCGTAATACCCCATATATGTTTTTATTTAAAGCATGTTTTATTTTTTTCAAAAAAATTGAATTAATCAGTGAACGTGCCCGGAGGGGCCAACGGCTAACTAGTGTCCGTAGTAAGTGCAATTTAGTAAATTTTATTAACTGGAGAACGTTTGTATTAAGTGAGCCCCTGACTGTAATAGTGAACGTGCGCCCCCGTGTGTAGTCTTCGTTTTCTCGTTTCGTAACCCTACCGTATTTTTCTCTCTCCCCCACGAGGACGCGTGGCGGCCGAGCAGATTCGCCGCTTTTGGCGCCAGGAAACCTGTTGACGTCTTGCCCGGATCGCTGACAGCATTGACACCACGTCGCACACCTCCCACGCTTTCGAGGAAGAACATCCCTGCTCCTCCGTGCGTGTGTTTGTGTGTCAGTGACGAGCAAGTGTTTCCGAGTAACTGTGACCAGGAAATATAAATCCAAAATAGGCCAAATTGTGCCTCGGCTCTTACGTTTCCCCCTGACTGTAGTCACAATTAAAATTTGAAAATTATAAACGCTTTAAAACATAATCGTTGGCAAATATGTTACTGGAAAGTATGGTCTTTGGCGGAATGTTACACGTTATCTTTACGTTAATTTTACGACTTTGTGTATTAAGAACAATATAAATTAATATTTGTCACGTATTATCTCTGACAGAATGTTGCAAACGATATCTTTGTCTTAATGTTACAGCTTAATGTGATAGAATAATGTAAGTAACTAGTGGCATGTATGATGTTTTCCGAAATGTTACGCGTTATCCTTTGCTTAATCTTACAACTTTGAGTGTTACGAAAAATATTAATAAATATTTGGAAGGTATTTTCTTCGCCGGAATGTTACACGTTGTCTTTGCCTTAACGTTTTATGTGTTAAGAATGATATGAATCAACAGTAACTGGTATGATGTTTGCTAGATTGTTACACATTATCGTTGTCTTAATGTTTCACCTTTGTGTGTCACGAACAATGTAAATAGTTGGAAGTTATAGTCTTTGTCGGATTAATACACGTAATCTTTGGCTCAATGTTACAACGTTGTGTGTTACGAATAACACGAGCAAACAGTTGGAAAGTATTTATCATTGCAATAATGTGACACGGTAACTTTTCTTAATGTGTTCTGTGAATAATGTGAGTAAACAGTTGCCCATATTTATTTAAAGTGTTTTAAATGTCATTGAGTTATTTGACGTAACATATGTTTGTAATTTGAGAATATTCGAAATATTATTTCCCTATCATTTTGGTTTTCCAATTTAAAGTGACGTCACAGAATGCTATTCTAGTTATTCAGAACTTGCTGATTCATTAGTTAGAGATAACGGGATGCATACGTCATGTTTTCAGTAAATGGACGTGTTACATTAATAAAGAGAATACTTCATTGAGTAATGAAAAGTGATAATATAATATATGTTTCACCTAAAGGTCACTGACGTAAATTTTTTGTTCGACACCTACGTACACTGGTTAAATAATAGGTTTGTGAACTCAAATCTACAATGCTAATGTTAAAAAGGACTGTAGATATTTTAATTAAAGTAATAAGGATAACCGTAAACCGCTTGCAAGATTAATTACTAATTTTCATAATCTCGGAAGCTTTCAAAATATTGTAAACATAATGTATAGCTACAATACAAAGGTTTGTATAGTATTACTGCAAATGCAGCTTTACTACACTAAGTGGTTACCCTGACGACGATTTTAAATTTAACAGTAAGACGTTTTAACACGTAAAGAAAACGGAGAGTCATTCATGACTGTGTGTGTGTGTTGTCTTCACGTTTTACGTAAGCCGGGTTTGTCATCAAGCGATTATAAACCACTCATTGCAACAAGTGGAACGCTTTAAAAAACTCATCGTCCTAAAACCCTATGGGGAGGTAAAAAGATCTGATACAGACCCAAGCTACGTTAAACGATTTGCGTGTCTTACCTTAATAAAGAAATATAAATTAAGCAAACATGAAAATGAACAAAATATCGGAGACAAGGTTAACTGTGTGTTTGCGTGCTACTCAACGTTATCCTCGGGTTCGGCTTCTGCTTCTTACTGACCAAAATATAACAGCACAATTATTTCTAGAAACGTTGGTTTAATGTGGCGGAGATGCGTGACAGTGTTGTAAAGTCTGCACAATTATTATTAACTGGGGAAAACAAATTAGAAAACCCGTTGAGATGTTCTGATTTGCTGGAAGGGAATCACTGATGTTATTCAAATATTTTTCGAATAAAACAAACGACAAGGAGGAAAAATGAGGGAAAGATTGAAGCTACTATGTTGAGCGTGTTTTTTTTTTGCGTTGACGAACGCGACGATGTAATGACATAACGTACCTGTGTTTGCTCCAGTTACATAAAATGAAACGTTTCGAACTGTCTATAAAAAAAAGCATCCAAACAACTCGTCTGCCAACGGACATTATTTTGTAACTAAACAACTTCCATAACTCAATTATTTCGACGTAATGAAGCGTCACGAATAAAAGCACTACTTGAAAACAGAGTTTCTCTCTGCTCGTGTCATAAATATTAGTTTGACGGTAGAGCTTCACGTGACAAAATAAAAAAAGAGAGCATCGGAATAGCTACTCGTCAAAACGTCGATATGGGAAATTTACGGGCGCTGCCGATGAGCCGGAGGTGATGGAAAGCGGCCATCTGCTGCTGCTGCTCCTGCTCCTGCTGCCGCTGCGCGAGGACGTGGAACCAAAAAAGAACAGCCGAGGATTACTCACAATTAGCAGAACCGATGCAGTTTCGTGTACAGGGAAGTGAGGAGAAGAACAGAACAAAAAAGAGCAAACCCAAAACGAGCCTGGAAAGGAAAGTGTACGCAGATTTAACCTCCGCATTCTCATGTCAGTCTGTTTTTTCTTTTATTGTTCCGGTGGCCAAATACGTTCGCCGCAGCTAGCTGTCGCCTGTGTAGATTGTCCTTTTTGCCCAGTCTCCGTCTCCGTCTCCCATCTCCCGTCTCTCTCGTATCGCGCGGTGTCTGCAATACCTTGTCATTGCCACTGGAAAGTGGTGCCGATGCAGGAGCAAGCTGGACCTTGAGGCAGCCGCCAACACGAAATAATCAACAGCACCGACCGACCGACCAGCCGACCGGCCGACCGGCGTTCTCTTTCGGAGAGGACGCAACCTGGCCCGGGGCGGCGACTCTTCAATTAGCTCCGTCGTGGGAGTGAGTACGGGCTTCGGCTTCCGGGTGGGTGCCGACAGACGCTCGGACCGACGCTCCACACATCACAAATTAATTACTTTGCACTCAATTACAGCCTTAGAGTAATTCATTTTTATATTTGGCGTTCATTATCTTCGCCTTCTTTCTCTCCGTCTCTGTCTATTGTTTAAAAAAGAAGTATCATCTTTGAATAGTATGAAAGTTAGGAAATTATTTTTAAAAATATTGTTGGTGTTTTGTGGGTGGGAAACGTAGACGATAGGAGTTGAATACAGGAAAATAATAGAAGTTTCCAAAATACAGTACTATACAATAATGGCATGCTGTTAAATTCATATATAGAATGAGTGATAAAAAAGTTAAAATGGAAAAGGAATCATAGTGCAAGGACAAAAAACAGAAACACTATTGTTTTCCAACGATATCGTAGTATTATAGAGTCAGACGAAACCATAATAAATGGCATGAACGTGGTCCTCGGGATGATGATAATCCAAGATATTGTAGTGTAGTATGGGAAATAGTGAAATAACAAAGGGTGTTCCATTGGGGAGGAAGTTAAGGAATTCTACTACATGGGCAATATAATAACTATAGTAGGATAGTACAGGTAAGACAGGCTTTCGTAAAGAAACAGGAATTTACTTACGGGTATTTCAGGTGTGAAAGTGGGAAGACATTGCTACAAATGTTCGGATGGTATGCGGCGCTATATGGGAACGAAACGTGGATGGTAGGATTTGCACACAGAAAAAAAATTAGAGTGCTTTATGAGAATGCAGAAAATCAGATTGGAAGGTAGAGTAACTAACCAGAAAGTACGATGTAGACTAAGAGAAGAGAGAATAATGTGGATGACGTTGAAGGAATATATTAATTAACAACTTTTTAAAATATGAGGGTCTTGTAAAATTATCATTAGAGGGAAGTATGTGGGATAAGAACAGAAGAAAAAGGCTGAGGATGGATTAAGCTAATCAGATTAGGGAGGATGTGGGATGTTATATCAGACCAATCTTATGACTGCTTACCACAACATCGCCATCTTTGACTAACTGTAGATTCTATTTTTGATCTCCGTTGACAATTGTGTTATTTAGATATTTGAAGAAGACGTTATAGCAAAAGCCATTGTCTAAGGAAGAAAAAGTATTATGAAAGGTTAGACGTGAAGACTCCTGGATCGTATCTCAGTATTGAGCTGAAACTAATAGACTTTTTTAAGCAATGTTTTAACTGTTTTGCTTATCTTTGGTTTTTAACACTTTTTTATGATGACCAACAATACTAATATTCTTCAAGTAATATGAATTATATAATTTTGATTATGACCTAAATTATATTTTAATTAGGTACCCGTGTGATTAAAATCAGTTACAATTTTTTCATAACATTAATAAATAAAATTTCTAAAAATCGTTACAAATTATTTCTACAAGAGTAATTCGGGATAATATGTCATATTCATCTATATTCTAGTGGCTGATGACTTCATACGTATCTTGGGTTTCTACCAGAGTTTTATCACTTGTAAAACACGTTTCGGTAACTATCTCAGCCATCGTCAGTCAGCTGACGCAGATAGCTATTGAAAGAATGTGTTTTACAAGCCATATACCCACGAGTAGAAACCCTGAGAGCTATATATTCAATTTATTCACCGTGAAAATCTACATTCTTAGGACTTCATACATTTTAATACTCTTTTTAACATAAATCGAAAATAAAAAAAGGTTACTCAATTTTGTTTGTAGTACGATTTATAGCTACAAAAATAGCAATTCATGGACACCTTTTCTCAGGGTAATTCCCGGTAGCGAGATAAAATTGAAAAATTTAATGTATTGGCAAGATATAAATTCAATTTTCGTGAAGGTTTATGTAAATAGTGTTTCATTAGCCTTTAGTGTGTTGAGTGAGGTCGCGGAAATCTCTCTGAGCTTCTCGCAGAGTTTATTTTTTTACAATGAATGGTAATTTTCTAAAAGAAAATCACTGTACTCTGCTTTTTCAACATAGCTTCACTTACTCCAGAAATATTCTACTAACAATTTTCTTGGTCGCCCGCTGCTCAGCTTCGGTATATTAAGTTTTCCATTCACAAAAACATTCGGTAATCGGGTCCGGAAATAAATGATGCCACACGTCTCCACCCTCGGACACCCCTCTTGACCGTGTCCGCCCCATCCCCCGCAATATGGGACAAAATACTTCATTCGGCAAATTACAAACAATTATGCCACATTGCACTTACAAAAAGCATCTCATATCAAGTTGAAAAAAAATCTTAAAAGTTAAAGTTTATCTTTTAAGAAATTTGAAACCAAAGTGACCCTTAAATTTATTGTAAATACATTCAATTTATTTCTAAAAATTGGCCTAATAATTTTTTACACGTACTGACGTACGGAAATCCAGTGAGTTTATAATACATTGTCCCTTATGGTCCAGGTTACACTTCGAGATTACCACTCATCTCATAGAACGTGGATGAAACGTCGTGTTTCATAATGTATCAGTCTAACTTTTTAAGTAACTCTATTCTCTGCAGTTAGCCATTAATTAACTATCAAAGTAATTTTGTTTAATATTGTCATTATTATTCATAAATTTCATTTTTTAAAATACATAATGGATTTAACACTCATCTCTCTTAAACATTTTACCGCCCAATAAAGGGGTTCTTTTATATTTTTAGTGTAATAAAGTGTGGTCACTTTAAACTGTAATAAATTATATATTTTATTGTAATTTTTATATTAAGACCACGATTATTCCATTTGTTATAAAAATTTGGAGAAATTGGTTACAGTAATGTGATGCGCATCCTCTGTTGATAAACGTAAGCGTGGTGTAATAAAAGAGCAAGATGAAACAGAATAAGGGAAGAAATAGAGATGCTGCTAAGGGAAGACGTCAGCTACATTAAGCAGGCTGACTCATTTTCGGAGGATCGGATAGTAGTGTTGTGAAAATATTATTCATTTAAGCGTTTTAGCACAAGTAATATCTGTCCGCAGCAAGTTTTAAATAGCATAACTGAAATTTTTATTTATTTGGAAAAACTGTGTGTATGTGACTCGCTGGTTTACTGCTCAGCAGAACATCTACTCTCTCTTTCTCTCCCTACTCCCGCGCATGTGTCGGAGTGAGACAAAAAGATTACGCGTAACTCGTACAAATTTAAAAAGAAACGTAAGGCATCAACGTAGTTAAACGTCGGCCTATTTTTGTAAACAATTCTTACGTAACAAATAAACATAAAAACGTGAAGGGCTCTCTGCTTTTTCTTCATATGGTACTTTAATCATGGATTTGTTAATTTTCAAAAATTTTATTCTGTCCGCCTGTCAACGCCGTTGCTTGTGCATAAATTCGATGGGATCAATCTACGGTTGGTAATTGAATTCAGTGCAGCTGGATTCCCTCCCTCCCTAATTGTGCTTTATAGTCTCGCAAAGGTTCACAGTTTCCATCGGCTACGAGGGTTCTCTTTTCGCATTAATTTCTGCCCTCCCAACTCCTCTATAAAGACTAATTACCCTACTTTTCATCCCATCCGATGCTTTCGCGTGTAACATTACAATTTCCGTATTCCGTAATCGATCGCAAAAGCGAACCAACTGATTTAGTTGCATCTGATTTACCGTATTACATTCGGTCTATTATAAAAGTCAAAATTTAATTTAAGTGGACAGTTTTATCTGGCGTCGTTCCCAAATAAAGGTTACTATAAAACCTTGTACTTTATTCTATTAGCTTTGTATTTAAATAACTTTTAAACATACATGTACAATACAGCAAAATATTTATTTTTAATTGAAACGTTATTACATATTTTGTAAAGATAAGTAAGGACGGTAGGATTATAAATTATGATATTTAATTATTATAATATGTGGGATCAATTACGAAAAGTTTTATTTTCAAAAGCAAAGATTCGATCTTAAATTATTAATTTAATAAAAAAATATTATAAAAATAGTATTTGATAAAAGTTAGCAATAATATATGTTTTTATTGTACGGTGGATCGAGAGAAGCGATTTAGTTTTTAATGGGAATAGGTCTGACAAATGTGAACTCTATTTTTATCCAAATTTACGATACCCGTAATGTTCTGCAGCTGCATTTCGTCTGCTCTGCTTCGTGATGATGGCTGCAACACCTTTAAATCGGGCTGATCTCGTTGTCTGGTTTGGAATGATTGTCCAGAGACTTCTGCCAAGAAGTCTGCATCACCAAATATCTCAAGAGGCTCGTCACGGCTCTCAATTGGCGCTTTCTAATACTCTTCTTAACGTTAGCAATTTAGGTTCAATCAACACTTGCTGACCTCTCAACATCATTTCCCTCTCCGCCTCAAAATCAGTTCGCAGGTAAGCTCGGTAGGAATCCTTAGCCCTCCTACTTAATCCCGGCAACCAATCGGATGTAATTCCCAATAGAATCCATTGACTTGCACTTCAACAATTCCAGCCAGTATGAAATGTCAGCTGCAGGACGCAAACATCGTATATGTATCACATTGTTCCGTTTCCGGTAGCAAATGCAAATTAGCGAGACAGATTCCGACTTTGGGAGACGAAACCTTTCAAATTAGAGACGGGTGATACTTTTCCGTGAAGAGCCCTTTTTTATATTCAGCCAAAAAGAAGAGGGACGTCTGCATTGTCCAAAAGGGAAAGCGAGGCCACAGCCAAGAATGCATCGCAGGTCATCTCATGAACTTTTAATACATTACAATTTTAAATATTTGATACAGGCAATGAATTGATACATATATATAATGATCTTCGTGAAATGCTCGAGGTGCTCTCAGGATTAGCTTCGTCAATGAAACGACGGTACAGAGGGTTCACTCAAGTTGAAAGTAGTTAAATATCGTTATCCAAATAAGTATCAAGTATAAACTTTTTCTTCCATTAAACCTAACGCTGTTAATTATTAATAATTTTATGAACTGAAACTTAATATGAACCAAATATGAACAGATGAAAGGATGGTGATAATAAATACCTAATATTTTCTTCAAACGGTATATTTATCCCACATTTCAAGCAACCGCGGTATATTTCAAACAGGATTTGCCCAAAACAAATTTATAGTTTCTTAAAAAATAAGACTTTTTAATCATTAGAATTGAATAATAATTTCTGATAAACTAGGTTATAAACGTATTTAAAATATTATGGTCCTTTAATTGTTTGTTTCGACGCCATAACGTTTAAAGCACAATTTTGAGGTTATAGGATATCTTTTTGGGTTGAGTACTCATAGAAAAGGCTTAAGATTGTAGCGGAGTGAGTTGTGACGTCACAGTGAGATATCTCCATAATTACGAGTAGGACCTGAAAAGAAAGGGTATTGAAATCAAGACGAGTATCTACAAATGGCAAATAGAAAATTAACATAGTTGCATTACATACATATACTCTGTCAATAAGACTTTCTAAAATCATTCTTGGAACCAGACAACGCGTTCTATACTGATTAAATCACAATAAAATTATATTAGTGTAGACTGAAATACCAAACCGGGTTAATACAAATGAGTATCCGGCAGCCAGTTAGTTTGCATATATGGATCAAAGCTGATGCTATTCCTTAACCTTTCTCCAAACGTGACTATGTTTCTATCTTCATTTTATAATCACTTTTCTTGGACTTATTCCTGTCAATCTGTTTTTTCATTCTAGCTTGTCGTTGTCAGCCTATTATTATTTATGCAATATAATCTCTCATTATTTTCTCATGTCCGAAAAAATATTCTATACTCGTTACAATATTATTTCCGTGACTTTACACTCTACTTTGATTTTGTTCTCATCTCTTCATTCATAACTTCCTCCAGTTTTAAAACTGTACATTTTCTTCTTGATATGTCAATTATGTCAACTTCAAGTTTCTTCATACTTAATTTATTATTTCCCATGTCTCGACTTCATAAAGAATTGTGCTTGGAATAATTCGTTAGCAAATTTTTCATTCGGATATTATTTGGCTGTATTATTGTGTTTAATTTACTATTGGCACTTTTGTTTTGTATATATTCTTTGTGTTTATTCTCCTTTACTCAGTCATTCCTTCTCAAATTTTTACCTCTACCATTTTTTTATTTGTTGAAGACAGCACTAGACTATCCCAGTTTAAAACTTTTCTTTTACTATTTACTGCCATATACTTATCTTTCGTTTTCTTCATAGTCAGCCCGGCCGTTTTACATTTTCTCTGTACGTTACTGAACATACATTCTGCCTCATACTCGTCCTCTTCTATTACGATTCGATGATATTGTTATAAGAAAACTTCTCTATCGCAGTAGACTTGTAACCTTTTGGGTTAATTGCATTTGTAGGATAATGTCAATAATTACACTCATAAACCAACACACTAGGAGTCATTTAATCATATTAATGTTCGAAAGAATAACACTTTAATTCTCGTTTTTCACGACAGACGTCAGCTGCGGTTTTCCCTCGAAATTTATCTACTTGAATTTTTTTTATATTTCTGTCTGCCGTTAAAATTTAACAAGAAAGGATGTAGTCGTTCCTGTCTGCAGCGGCAGCGACATCTTAGCAAAGCTTTCCGCGATAAAAAAATTCCAGGAAAACCGTGACGCACTTTTCTCAAGTTTAATTCATAATGTCAGAGAGTTAGTCTTCGCAGAGAAAACACTGATTATCTCTGTAATTTTTTTAAAAAAATAATCTGTAAACGTTTTTAATTGTTCACTATTTTAACAGTTCTATACGTACAGTTTCCTTATATGTAAATTTGAGGACACACATCCGGTGTCAGACTTTAACGTCATGGAATCTTAATTTTTCCTTTACTATGAGCCGAATCCTACCATCCTATGTTTTCCTTCCCTCTTCTTCTTCCTTGGCTCTGCAGCCCATTGAGGTCGCCTGCGGACCGACATCTTCCATAACACATTCCGAATATGGAATGATATGTGGTCGGATTATAGATTCTCCAGCAGTCTTAATCCGAGTTTCCGCCGTGACCATGATGACACAAACATCCAAAACCCTTTCCAGAGACCTCAGTGTTGTGAGGCAGCGACGATAGCCACTAGACCACAGGAAGCCGACATGTTTATCTTTTCTATTAACAAAATTATCATTATCTAAAGACAGTGCGTATTAAATTTCAGATGTTGTACTAATCATAAAAACGTGGCCTATTAATCTAACCCTACTCTTCGTCAACGTCCTCTGTATTGACCACTCTTCCCCTATTCTGTTTAGAACTTCCTCGTCATTGATTCTATCCACCATCTGATTTTCAGAGCATTCTTCTATAGCAGCACATTATAAGGGTTCTATTATTTTCCTTTCCGCAAATCCTACCGTCTACGCCACACTCCATACGAACATTTAAGGCAATTATTTCCTAATATCTACACTTATATTACCCGTAAGTAAATTATTCTATTTTGCGAAAGCCTTCTTTGCCTGTAGTATCCTATTCTTCATGTCTACTATACTCCTACCGTTTGAAGTTGCCCAAGTAGCAGAATTCTTTAACATCCTTCAAACATCACTTCCCAATTTTACACCTTGTTTTATTCCACTTTTTCCCATACTTAAGTCCATTATTTTGGTTTTTCCTCCAGGAGCACGTTCATGCCATTTATTATGGTTTACAAATCTTCTTCTGACTGTTACAATAATATATATATTGTAATATCCACTTTATGGGATAGGATAAAAATTTATTTAATGAACAAATTTTAAACGGTTTGACAATTTTATATTTATCAATTTTACAATGCTTACATGAAACAATATCTCAGGGGATTTTACCCAATTTCAGCCAATTCTACATAGTTGTTGGCCTCTATTATCGCGCACAAAACTTCCTTCATTGTAGGCCCAAATGTGCACTTCACAATGACACTATGACACCTGCGTTTTTATTATATACATACTTACATGCATATATATATATATATATATATATATTAAATAGCATGGGTGACAAACTGCATCCTCGTCTTACTCCTTTCTTGATTTTTTAAATGTTCCATTAATCTTCAATTATAATTACTACTACCTGCCTTCTGTAGCGGTTATGTATAAGCCTTCTTTCTGGATGTATAATATTTATTCGTGCAATATCGGTATTCGTCACATACTTATCATCCAGTCTTACGAAAGTTCAAATAGATTTATCCCAAAATACAATATCGTAACTGCGTCACAAGTTTCACATAATGAAGTAATAACATAATTACCATAATAAATGCTCTTGTTATCTTGGGCGCCAGCTATTTCAGTTTTCCGGGACAAATAGCAATTCCGCAGCGCGCTTGATCCTTATTTACGGAAAGCTTGACACTCACAACATCAGGATAAGTTGTATTACATAATTTGTCGTGGTTGCGACGGCAATATATAACGTCCGCTGAACATAACCTTAACCGCCTCGAGTACACTACACAATTATCTCAATGTTTTCTTCTCGCTAAGTTACTAAAGGTAAATACAGCTCCATAAACAAATAATTACCTTTTGTACTGAACACATAATATTTATTCGTTTCACAATCATAAATCAATTACACTGAATCTTTTTCACGCATCACCAGCGAGATTTTCCTTTCTCGCAGCGATAATGCTTTACCTCTCTCCCGTCATCTTAGACGCAGATAGAACTCTAGAGGTGGAGTAGATGCCCTCGCGGGTATTTCTCCCCAGACTGACCGCGTTGGGACAGCATCGTACTCTATTATTTTCTTCAAGATTCTCATTTGTCGAGGGGTGTATGTACTGAGGTCGAAGACCTTGGTCATACGGTGAGAATTGTCAACTGATGTCGTTGGCTGAGTCGGTCAGGCGCCTCCTAAAACATGTTAAGACTCGGATGAGGGAATGCTGCGACCCCACAACAAATTCATCTCCCATCATTCGGAAGGGCGTGAGAATGGTACCCTATAGTCCGACTTACTTGATGCGTATTTTTTAGGGGTTCCCCTGCATCTCTCTTAGTAATACAGCGGGTACGATCCTTAAAATATAGCCTGGGGACCAAGGTCAATCCTCGACTACCTTGCTCTACCTTCCGCAACCCTTTCCCTTCCTGTTTCAGGATGACCCTCATGTAACCTGTTAACAAAAAAGAAAATCTCTAGAAGCATTATCACACTTTGTAATTAAATGACTGGTGATCATGTAGAATCTAGCTCATAGGGCATTTACTTATGTTTATTTGGAATGCTGTATTGGGTCATTCCATGCAGTGTCCTGATACGAGGAACAATACCCGCGCGACAATTTTCGTTTTTGATAAAATTTAAACAGTTTGTACTCTGAAGCCTTAGATAAACATATGCAAAATTTCACTTTGAATTATGCATTTCTGACTGAGATACGGGTTTTTTCGTCAAAGCCTGCGGTTCGTCGGAGACGACGTCGTTTCAAAAGTTCCACTTTTGAGCTTCAATATTGTGGCAGTTACTAGAGAACAGACCTTGAAAATTCGTTTCCAAGATACACTGCATGCGTAGATTACTAAAATAATAATAAATCTTTTTAAAAAATACATACCTGGCAGCTATGAGCCCACAAAGTTAACAAAAAAAAGTCCCATTTTTTTCCGAATTTTCAAATGATCCTGCAGAGATAAATAAAATACGTACGATATTCATATTTGACAATATACTTTGGTAAATTTGGAGCAGCAAACCTGGCACCAAAGTGAAAAACGACAAAAATGAGCTTTTTCAGAGGTATAAATCGTTCAGGAGGACAACGATATCGTTTTCTAGTTGACACCATTAGAAAGACGAGGATTTTATGTAATAGAAAAAAAAATTGTTTTCTCGATGGATAAGGTCTAAAATTTTGGGTCAAAATACACTTTACTGCGCTCCCGACAAATATCGTCTCATAGTGTAATAATCGCGCGAATAACATGCTCTTTAGTGCTATTTCACTTTATTAGGTGTGTGACTTACATATAAAATAAAAGTAAACTTATTTTGATCAATCGCTTTTTTATTAATAACTCCATGAAGTCTCCAACACTCAAAATATTCCTTTCTACAAGCGCGAGTTTCTTTTTCAGTACTGTAGCATTAATTTATCAATGAATTTCGTAACACGACGAGTAAGAATAAATAAAAAACACTCAAAATTCCATGTGGGATCAAAGGTTCTTATCCCATGGTCCCGAGTCAGGTGAGAGCAGCCATGGGAGGGTGTCTTTAACGTAATCTAAATGCGATGTATCTTGGAAACGAATTTTCAGGGTCAATTCTCTAATAACTGCCACAATATTGAAGCTCAAAATTGGCACTTTTGAAACGACGTCGTCTCCGACGGAAAAGCCCGTATCTCAGTCAGAAATGAATATTTAGAACTGAAATTTTACGTATGTTCATCTATGGCTTCAAAGTACAAACTGTTTAAATTTTTATCAAAATCTGAAATGGTCGCGTGGTCACTTCACATGGAGTTATCATATTTATCTTTATATTTGTACTGTCTTTCTTTATCTGACTTTTCCTTGCCATTTAATCATTTTGTTACTGCACAGGCGCCGTTTTGGATTTTGGGGGCATAGGTGTTATTACTCAAGGAAAACTATCATTATTCCGCTAGACGGTCAAAGGAATATTTCATGGTGCTTAATCCACATACTCAGTCTTTGCTGACGTGGACATCCGCCAAAAGAATGGGCAATATGTAAAAATAAATCGATGGTAATGATTCGATTCAAACTTTTACACGCACGATAAATTAATAATTTCCACGAACTTAAGTGTAAGGGAGATCCAAAGCGGATCTCGTATTTTTCAACACCAACGAGCGTGAACTATTATTTCCAGATTACAAAGTTGGTAACTACCGCGGATTCCGAATTAGAATTCAGCGTCTTATCTCGTTTGATAATTAAAATGGCAACTGAAACCATTTTTTTTACGAGCCCCGATAGCAATTTGGTTAATGTGCCGTCGTCTTCCTTCCAAAGGCAAAGTCGTGCTACTTTTCTACTTTACTTGAAAGAGGGGCAAGGGAGGGGAGGGATGGAATAAAGAGTTAGATTTCACCTTGAAAAGTTGCCGGAGTTTTAAAAGTGCCGACGCTCACGGAAGGAAGCTTTATAAGTTTCAAACTTCTGTAAACACTCGACGGATGGAGATGAGTCTCAGATGACAAACGCACTCTCTAAATCAGTAGGTATCCATATCAATATCAAGGTACACATTTAAGGATAAATGCACTGTTATTTAAATCACAGAAGTGGTCAAAGTTCTGAAAATTGGGTGGTTAATTTAACTCACACGCTGAGTGAAAATTTACAAAGAAAATGACAGGACACGTCTTACTCACAATGAATCATTTTCAAAGAGAAATCTATTTTATTATCACTTCTATCAGTTCTTCAATTTTAATGTCAACTCTACTTAGTTTATTTTGGTCCCTAACTACGCATTTAGGTTAATACCCTGTAATAATTACGTTTCTGTTTTACTCTACTCTTTCGCTTTAACTTCTTTCCTTTCATCGTTCCTCTGTAAGTGTTCCATTATCTTATCGCTTCTATTTGTAGTGAAGTATAATTATTAGTTTACTCCAGTCTTAACGATTTTTTAATTAAATACTTGGCAATTTTTTCTCTCCATATTTTTGATTTTGCAATATTCCACTTATCTCTGAAAGGCACATTCGCGACCCGTATTAATTTATTACGAATACAGTGTGTTTCATAAGTCATCTTCCTGTTAGACACGTTTAAAATTGTATTTCTTCTTTGGCTCAACAGCTCATTGAGGACCTTGGCATACCGGGGTGACCGCAGACTGTCATCGTGCATGACACATTCCGAATTTGGAGTGACACGTTTTTTATAAATATGAAATATAATATTAATGATAATTTTGTTATTATTAATGCAAGAATAAATCGAGTTATTTTTTATCTTGACTGCCGTACAACAGAGATGTAATAGAAGATTAACGAATAATTTAAATTGATACCGTTGAGCATAACTTCACAGAGGCAAATAAATAAATAAAATGGTCAATACCGTAAAAACAGTTGAATATTTAACGGAGGAAATAAGTCTGACGAAATCAAATAACAAGACGCTTCGTTCTAGTTTTGGAACTTCGTTACGAATAATTCAAAGTAATTTAATAAAGGACGCATAAGATTGTGTAATTCGTGTCAGAGGGATACATTACATGGTAATTCCGCCATATTTATTTGCGAAACATATGTCGGCAGTTTTTTTGCATTCTTCTACTCTCACTTTCTACAATTATATCCTGCAGAATACGAACAGCAGAAACACATGGAACGATGATTTAAAAGATTACGAATTTTTTTTAAAAAAAACTAACTATGTATATTTCCGTTTTAATTGTTGTTGTTGTGGTATTCAATCCTACGACTGGTTTGATGAAATCCTCCATGCCAGCCTTTTCATTTCTGTTTTACTTAGAACCGCCTTTTTGGCGGAATACTCGGCGCATGACTATTAATTTTTCAAACTCAAATCTGGACCAGTTACTTCCTTTAATATGAACTTCAGAATGTTGAATGATAATAAAGACAATAGATAAGACGTTTCAAAAGCTATAATTTAATAGCTTTATTGACAGCTACAAAAACTAGCAAACTAATTTCAAGGTAGAATTTGTTGACAATTTAGATTGTGTGATTTGTTTAATTTTCGGCGTTTATTCGTAATTAAATACGAAAAAGAATTTTAGTCATTTTAATGTAATATATTTGGTGATCTGTAAAGACTGATGAGATAATTTCAACTGATAATTCCAAGATATTAACGGCATAACATATTAATCAATAGTTTTTGCTATTCAAGAAATTTCGGATTTCGTTTTCTTCTACATTTGTTTATTTTACAGGGAACCATGATTCGTACTTTAAGGTTGAGAAAACACTGCGCGTGCTGAATTTTAACGTTCGCGTGACAAAACGCGTTTTAATAAATTTTCGTGAGGCTTAATTTCGTGTTTTTTTTCTTAAATTGGGTGAAAATATAAATAAATCTAGTGAACAATATTTCATTAAATTTATTATTTTTTACTATTTATCCTGGTGTGGTTTCAAATCAGAAACAAAAATTCGAGTGACCATGTCCCTTGTTAACTATTAGAATGTTTGTGACGTATTGCCTGTATTTTTAAATATTCAAGTAATGCCAGATAAATGTAATTGTCAATGAAAAATTTAGTTATTGCATTATATTATTATTTAGTAGGAAAGTAAAATTTTTCAGGCCAATATAAGTCCAATAGAAACGGACTTTATATTTAACATAGGAAAGAGAGAAGTGTAGGGTTTTCCATTAAGGGCGGGTCTAGGTTAAAATGGAATGAAACAAGCTGTGAGTTAATACGTCACACGCATAGCTTGGTCATCATCAGCCTTATTGAAAAGACCAATAAAAGTTATTTCAAATTCAGGAAAACTTTGTATTATTAAAAATTCACTCGAACATACTGCTGCAGATAAAGTGACTAAAACTGATCAGATGAGACACTATTTTTCCCCTCCCTGTTAAAAGAGTTGGAGAAACAGCAGCTGCAGAGTATCTCGAGTCCGGAGGAAGCAATTGAACTGACGGGAAGAAGAGAGTGTTAGATTGGTCTGCCAGTGGCCAGCCCTCGAGAGCTCAAATCGATATGGTCGTGTGCAGCAGGTGTTGATGACGTTATGAGGCCACTGGTCTAGAAACCGTCCACAACAATCAACGCAGAAAAAAAGAATTAAGAACGTCGATGGAAAATCCGCAGCTAGAGGAAGGCAAACGCTTTTGTCCTTCAATTACTTATTGCTTGACCCCAAGCAAAACGTTTTTAATTAAAACGGAATTAACAGGTGAATAACACTGTTGATGAGGACAACGTTGATGATGCGCGAAAAGTAAAATTGTATCAAAAAGGCGTTTACACTTCAAATAAGCGAAAAACACAAATATGTAAAAAAAGTTTGCACCAGGGTGATCCAATGTAGACGGTTAAAATTTATTTTTGTTTTAACTTATAGTTTCCATGCGGCGCCGATAGACTCAAATAACGGCATAAAATTTATGTTTCTATTTTTCATCTTGTTATTTAGAAATAAATTTATTCCAAAAATATTTTATATCTCTCCAAATTAGGATATATTTTATTTACTATTAATGATTGTCAAACATACCAGTGACTTATTTTCTCTGTACAGTGCAATTGTTGTTGTGGTATTCAGTCCCAAGACAGGTCTGATGCAACCCTCCATGCTAATCTATCCTGCGTGAACCTAGCTGTCACACTCCCACATCCTCCCTAATCTACTTAGTGCATTCCATTCTTGGCCTTCCTCTTCGGTTTTTACCCCGCACACTTTACTCTGTTAATTTTACATGACTCTCGTATCTTAGAACGTGAACTATTTATATATCCCTTCTCTTGGTCAACGCACTTACATATTGTACGCTCTTTATTTTTTTCCTTAAGACTTCCTGGGTGTTATTCCATTCAACAATATGATTTTCAAGTCTTCTGTAGCACCACATTACAAAAGCTTGAATTCTTTTTCTGTCTGAAACTCCTATCATTTCGCGCTCCATAGTAACTTTGTTCATGATGAATTCCTAATGTTCACAGTTGTATTACCCAGAAGTAAATTACTCATTTATATTAAAACCTTCCTTCTCTGTGCTATCCTACACATTATGTTTACTATAGTTCAACCATCTCTAGTTATTT
This sequence comes from Eucriotettix oculatus, assembly GCA_034510155.1. Taxonomy (NCBI): domain Eukaryota; kingdom Metazoa; phylum Arthropoda; class Insecta; order Orthoptera; family Tetrigidae; genus Eucriotettix; species Eucriotettix oculatus. Next base: position 12,741,101 of record CM067377.1, read on the forward strand.
TGCTTCCCAAATAGCAGAATTCCTTAACTTCATTCAAAATGTCCCTCGTCAATCGAACACCACTTTTTATCTCACTATTTCACATTCTACACTCCATCACATTGTGTTTACCTCTATTAATACTCATGTTGTACTCTCGTTTATGCCAATTATTATGATTTCCAAGGCTTCTTCTGACTCCCCTAATACTACAATATCGTCAGCAATCCTTAGTATTCTCATTTCGTCTACTTGCAGTATGATTTGTTGACCAGATTCCTTTATCACTCTCTTCCTATCCTGTTCTATATATAAGTTAAAGAGTATAAAAATCCTTGTCAATTCTGTAATGATTTCTGCTTTCTTTTCTTGTCCTTTAATTCTAATTACTGGTGACTGTCAGCTGTAGAGGTTATGGATAACTCATCTTTTTTAATATTTTAGTACTGTCATCAGTACAACTATTTTCAACATTTTGGAATAGTTGTAGTAGTTACCTTTTCCGTTTCAGTTTTTTCAAAACCTTTCAATTTTTCCAATTTATACGAGAATATTACACTCACTATAGCGGGTTACTTTAATAGTTATTTAGAATGTATTTCATCTCCCTTTATTAGAGGTCATTCTAAGGGATGGGACATTGATATGAAGAAACGAGTTTACACGCGGCGCCAATTTTTCTGCGTCATAATCCCCGTTCACTGAGTATATGCAAACCATCCCTTAAAATACTAGGACCACGAAATTAAAAACTTGGTGACATGAGCGTACAACGTTTCGTGGTTCAGGGAGTTCGAGCCAGAAAAGTCGTGGTGCTGTGAAGACCAACATTCATCTACAATCACGTTAAGACATTAGTCCTTTGGATTTTCAATGTTGACCACAAAAGTTTTACGAAGAATGGACTGCTAAATGTTTCGATATTTGAAACACCCAGAAGTTGTACTTATGTCAAAAACTTTACTGAAGTTAAGGGATACTGTGACTAAAAATTCGGTCAAAATATGAAGAAAAAAAATAGATTTTCTAATTTTTTCATATTATATGCCCATAAATTCAGTAAAATGAAAAAAGAAGCTGTAAATCAAAATACGTAATGTGTAGCATATGCTGCAGGAAAATTTTAATTAATATTTTTGATTCTAATTAAATAAATTATTACTGTTTTTCAGAAAAATGTGTTTTTCTTAGATTCATTAAGTCTGGTACCTAAAACTTTTTATATTAAGATATTGTTTTCATTAATTTTTTACATAATCTGCATGATAATACCGTCAAATAAATGTATTAGCTTTTTAATCGTTTAAGTAGTTTAGGTGATAAAACTTTCAAAGTGCTAGTTTTTAAGTAACCCAATGAAGTTTTAAATATTTTCTCCCAACAGTTTTATTAAATTTAAAAAATAATACTGAAAATTGATAAAAATGGTCAGCCCTACTTATAAATGTAAAAAATATCAAATATGTTCAATTACGTAACGCAATGTAGATTTTCAAAAGTGCCGAATTTTGAATATAGTTTTCAAAAGATCTCAACAAAAAACAAGTTTAGAAAAACAAAATTTTGTATATTACTTCAAAGGTGCGTTTTTAACACACAAGTAAAATATTTTGCTCGGAAGCAATTCATTTACAGAAATTTAAAATGTCAGTCCCCGTGTCCGTAAAGAGACCAGACTGTTTCTCCGGCTAGCAATATTTCCATTCATTCGAATAAAATAATTCTTATTGTTTTCATTTAAGCTTAATATGTATATAGTAATTTACTCCACCACGGTACACCATCGTAGCCTCCCTTGTCACATTTTGTTAACTACTAACTCAATGCGTTAAATGTATCATAGATTCGTAGTATGCTCAAGTTGCACCTACAGATTTCGCGTTCTTTCCCTAAATTATAATGGATCAAATTTATATTTTCTTCTCCATTGTTGAGTAGCATAATATTTTTATTTGTACTCACAATTTGAATTATTTAAAAAGTAATGCTCAATTATGTTAACTAAATATCTTATTTATTGTAAATAAACAAACCATCAGTGTATAAGAAAAATGTAATAAAATAAAAAATGGCACCATTTAATTGAGAAAATCGTATGTTATTAGAAATTTCTCTGCTACCTTTTGCCATTTATTGAAACCACTAACAAATAAAATATATTCTTTACCGGTAGTACAATTCATCTATACAAAATTTAATACATAATTCTTAAATTGCTCCCTGGTAATGATTTGCTCTTTTGTACTGTATTAAATTGTTTATTGTACATTACCCGTTTTACTTAGTTGTTTTATGAGGATAAATGAAATAACCAGTTTTACAGAAAATGTCAAATTTATTTTTCAACTGACGACGGTCCGTCCTTCAGTTTGATATCTCATCTAGAACGAAGAGGACACAAATAATTTTATTTTCGAAACAATGACAAGAATGGAAAAAGGTCAACAGGACCAGGGACTCGAACCCCGGACTTCCGGGCGGGTTCACTAACCACTCAGCTAATCCGAGTCGACGTCCAAGGACCGATTCTATTCCCGGAAACCAAAAGCTTATTCATTAATCACATTCTTCACACCCTAATTCTAGGAAATACGTGAAGAGTGGACATTGCGTAATTTGGCCACAGGTGTATTGAATTCTGGTCTAATGAAGTAGTGGCCCGCGGTTCGAGTCCCTGGTCCGGTGGACATTTTTCCATTCTTGCCTTTCTTCTAAAATATTAATACGGTCCTGACAGAGCTTCCTTAGACTATAATTTTCTTTTTTTAACTGAATTGATTTCATGATGTGAATTAATTGTACAAAAGATTATAAATTCGAAATTCCAATGTTTCACTTCTTAATTTGTTGAAAAACTGTTTTTTGAACCATTTACTTTTAACAAACAATTGTTACTTAAATATTATATATGTTTTTGCTTCAATTAAAAAATTGGAACATTTTAAAATTTATATTTTATCGAAATAATGTCACCTCAAAATTTATAATATTTTGCTGTAGCTAAAAATCTTGAAAAACTATTGGGTCGTTTGTAAATTGATTTATTCATACACCGCAAAAAAACCAAAAAATTCGTCCATCATTAATTATTTCTGTATCTATTACAGATATTTATTTATTTTTTATTTATATATTCATATGTACTTTTTTTAAATTGTGGTTTCTTTGCAACTGATAAAGTCTCAAATCTTTGTACGAAGCATTGTAAAAGAAATTATTTTTCTTAACTTCGAATAATTCTATAATGAAACAATTTTCCAGAGTAAAATTAAATTTTTGATTAAACTGATGTCTGAAAAATATGATTTATAATTAAGGATTATATTTATATACAGGTCATACATGAGATAAATTATCGTATTAAAAAGAAGACTTCTTGTAGGGACTTTATTAATTAGAATCTCTAAAACGTAATGAGAATTAAAAATGAGGTCGTAATTGTTGGGATTACGTTTGCGGAACTATTAAACTCTTTAAAGAGTTACGTGTTTCTTATATATGTTCCATTTATTTATTTTTAACATACGTTAGTTTTAGGTTTTTAATGCTGTTAGGTTGACATCTAGAATAAAACAATGTAAATTGTTGTCTGGTAGTAATATAACATAAATAAATTAATGTTATTCCGGTATGTATATGGAAACATGTTCTTGAGATTCAATTTTAAATATGTTGCAGTTTAAATGCTGTTGTAAATGTTAGTTTCGTGAATGACCGATAGAACATTTTGTACACACACACAGGTTTGGCCTTTGACTAGTCATTCATTGTACAAGCTATAGCGGAAAAGGTAAATGTATTAATGTATCACTGCTGTTTTGTGAATATTTCGGAATATGTGAATTTCAATTGGTTTTTAATTACAGATGACTATGTCTGTAACAGCGGAAAGATCCATTTTTCTTTTTTCTTTTTTTGTTGTTGTTGAATAAATTTCCCATTCATGAATATGGTTGTTCTTTTGTGTATAAAATTTAATTGTAAGTTTAGTCAGGAAAATTCTATTTTTCTGCAATATCATGCGTTATGTAAAGAAAACAGAGGGAAGTAAAGAAAATTAATCGATAATGGCAGGAATTGAGGTGATAAATTTACAGTGATTTTTTTATTCAAAATTAATATTTGGAATCATGGCATATAAGATGGAGAGTGTCTAAAAGGTGTTGAAAAATTTCAGATTTCCCACCGCGGATAGATTTTTATTCTTCCCGAACATTTGACGTTTTACAGACATGATTTTCTAGTTCTAATTGAGTTAATGTCATCAAGGGAGAATCTAATTAATTACACGTTAAGAACAGTAGTATCTTCTGCTGACGTTGCTGATTGCTGATGGATCACCACTGACCAATGAGGCCAAGGTCTACCTCACTCACTCGGTTCCATTTGCATAATCGACTTATTACATCTTTCTCTTCTTCCCCACTGCCGATTTGATTAATCTGAAGGTAATACCTCCCGTGGCAAAACAAACCACTTTTCTTTTCTTTTTTTGCTGTTATGAAAGGGATCCGTCATGACCGGTCCTTTGTGTGGATTCTTTATCTCGCCGACTTTGATCATCAAGCAGCTACTCCTTTAAAGTGAGCCCATCGGCTCATTTGTTACATGAAACCCTCGTGGTCTTGCGATACAGCTCTAAGAGCTCGAGTACCTGTTAAACTACACTGAGACTAAAACGCGGAGTGCTATAAAACGAAAATATTGAAAATCCTTTACTAACACATCCATGTACGAATGTAATATTTCATAACTGAATTACAAATTGCTTGACTTTATTCTAGAAGTTCTGATCCTTTTCACCTTAGAAGAGGAACTTCACTCTGAACCGTATATTTTCGTCAGATGTCGACAACAGGTTGGTGTCTTCCGTTCCTTCGTCGGGGTCCCGACCCAGCGCCACTGCGCTACTATCCTCCATTGTTGCGAAAACCAGTTCTAGACTGGTCCGATGCAACACTCAATGCTATCCTATCCTGCGCAAGCCTTTACATTTGTTCATTACTACACCACATTCTCCACAATCTATTAAGCTTATTCCAACCTAGGCTTCTGTTCTTGCTGCACATACTTCCCTCTGATACAAATTTTACATGTCTCAAACCGTGGCTTGTTAATCTATCTTCTTTCATGGTCAAAGTGTTCCAAATTTTTCCCCCCTCCCTTATCCTGCTTAGAATTTTTCTCTATCACCACATTTCCAAAGCTTCAATATTTTCCTTTCTGAAACTCCTATCGTCCACGTTTCGCACCCATATAAACGCCACACTCCATTTTTAAGTAATAATTTCCTAATATTCGCTCTTTTTTTTGAGAAAAACTTCCTTACCTGTGCTATCCTTCACTAGTTTTTATGCTTCTCAAGTAGCAGAATTCCTTAACTTCCTTAAAAATATCCCACCCCAATCTAACACTCTTTGTCATTTTCACTATTTCCATTACTATGCTTTTTCACCTAGGTTTTCCGTCTATTAATCCGTTTGTTGTTCTATTCTTCCAGGATCACGTTCGTACCCTTTATTATGGTTTCTAGTGTTCTTCTGACTCACCTAATACCACATTATTATCAGCTAACCAGAGGGTTTTTATTTCTTCTCCTTGCAGTTTGATTCACTTTCCATATTCCTTTTTAACTTTCTTCATCGCCTGTTCGATATATATATATATATATATATATATATATAATTTTATCCTGGCTAAGTCCCTGGTGTTTCCCAGGTATATATTTATATTCTCTTGATAAAGAATTGTACTTGAGGATTTTTCCAGTCTCGTTTGTTCCTGACTAACGGCCTTGATCCGCGCTCGGCTGTTTCTGAAGCTCGCAAAGTCGTTTCCCTTTCCTACGTGCGAGGTGTAGATCGACCTGTTTCTCGTCGTTCGGATGGCGTAATTGATTTTACAACGAAAGTAACGCTGTAACACTAGAACCCGCGCGTCAGTTGCAGACACTGGAGTAAATTTTGGACCGTAGATTTCATATTATTCAGTCGGATTTTGTTCGACTCTCTTATTACGGATTGAGAAGCTTAAGGTATAGTTGATAATGAATTGTGAAAACACCCTTAATGAATACAAAATTCTTAAATCTGATGTAAGTTACTAGATTTAGATTTATTATTTTTCAATCCATTAGTCCTCGGTTGAGGAAATAGGTTACGTCAAATATAATATTACAAGAAATATACAACATTTTACAATTAAGAATTGCAGGACAAAAAGAGGAACGATAAAATTTTCAGTCGACGGAGAAGGCAGCAGAAGATCGTGCATAGGTTCTCGTCGAACATGAAAAAGAAAATAAGTCAGCAGTTAAATTCTAGTAGAGTGTAGTTGTGAAATAATAGGAGAATTTGATAAGACACCAGCCAACAGTTTTAGTCCTTCCTATCTACGAACTCTCTCAGTGAATAATACGCTCCATTCATTACCAGAGATTTACAACTCTTTATAAACAATTTTTGAACCTTTAAAGCTTTTATTTCTTCCGAGAGAGTATTGTATAGATTTATACCGGAATAGTGAATGCTTGTTTCAAAAAGACTTAGACGATGTTTTTCAACACGGAGCTGAGATCGATTTCTTGTGTTGTGCGAATGGCTTGAACCGTTTAGAGCATATAGATTGATGTTGCTCCATACAAATTTTAAAATTTCTGGAATACATGAACAAGCCAAGGTTAAAATTCCAAGTTTGCGAAACAAAGGCTTACAACTGCAGACGATCGCACTTCTTCAAGAGACTCATTATTGTAGACAAATTTTTATATTGAAATTAAATGAAAGAGCAATAGACAGATAAACAGTTTGTAATATAGTATTTTAACTATTAATAGATGGTTCACTTTAAGTTTTTTATTAAGAGAAATTCACAAAAACAACCTTTAACAGATAAAGTTTTTATTATATATTCTTGTACACCGACGTTTCGGTTCCTATTTGTACCTTCAAGGTTAACAATTGTATTCACAAATAGATAAGGGAATAGCCAGTGTTAGTGTGTGAACTGCTTGATAACCACCCCCTGTGTTTGAATTTACTTTCTTTATTTGAGAACAGAAATGTTAGCCTTAAAGGGGGTGTAAATAGGTACCAAAACGTCGCTGTACATGAGTATCTAATAAAAACTTTGTATGTTTGAGGTAATTTTGATTATTTTATTTTTTATTATTACTATTACTTTGTTGTTTATATTACCCTAATTCAGGCTAATTTTATTTGTTGTTTTTATAATGAAATAAAACTTTTGTTGATTCCTTTTTCTGTAGTGTGGTGTCAGTGGGCTGCTTTGCTGGTATTTGTTTTTGTTTATATTTGTATAATAAGGATAAGTTTATTTGTTTCTTGTATTCGCTGGGTTGGGTCTCCCTTTTTAATTTTAATTTTGAGTCTTAATTAACATTAATTGTTTTATGTTCCATTTTTTAAATATCTATATTCGTTAGTAGAATTTATTATTTAATATCAAATTATTTCGTATTTATTAATTTTATCTTGAATTTTTTCTGAATTTATCGTTCAATTCTATGTAATATAAACCGATTGGAAAACAATCTTTATGGGAGATGTCATTTTAATCTGTTCTATATTTTTAACTTCCGTTATTAAATATTAGTCCAATTCGTACAAATAATCAATCCTTGTTGCTTTCGTCACGTTATTCAGTCACAGGATTTTCACTTTATCTTCTGGTTTTGAATAATATGACGTAAGAAAGAAGAATTAAAAAAATTGTTGTGTATTATTTATTTTGTAACTTAATACTTTCTGTCTACAGTTTGTCTACTTTGTGTTGAATTAGAAGACTCCCGAGAGAGACTTTTTATACTTTAATAGACGTGCGTGTTAATTACTTAGGATATGGAGGCAATTACGTGTATTGTACACCCGTTAAAGGACTTCTACAGAGAAAACGTTTTTGAAAGTCTACTTAAATGCAAGGTGAAAGAACAGTTTTACTGTTTAGCGGTTTAGATTTACGCTTTATAGAAGAGAAAAGCTTATTTATATTTGTCAAAATCATTTATAACGAGAAATAGAAAAAAAATTAATTAATCATTAAAATATAAATAAAACCGTAATTGATTTTACACGAATTATTTAATACCTTTTTGACATTTCAGCAGCATATAAATAAATAAAATGAAGCTTCTAGCGTCAGAACAAAATAGTTGTGTATGTTGATGTTAAAATCGTGGATTCGTTTATTAATTAAAATAGATTCCGAGAAGAATTGAATTAGATATAATATTAGAGTGGGATATTTTAGTTAACTAAAAATATCAAAACTCGAATTAAATTATTTACTTCAAGTAAAGAAGTTCATATTCCGAGAAGACGCCACGATAAACAGACACAAAATAGATTTGAAGGAATTTTGTTTCTTACAATAAAATCCTGGTGGTCCAAAGAAAGCAGAAGATTGTTCCTACAAATGTAACGGAGTTAAATATATATAACTATAAAAGGTGAAGAAAGGTAAATTTTAAAAGCCGTCTTTTGTAGAATAGTATTCAAAATAAATAAATAAAAGTCAATTTGTGACCTTACACAGACCTTATTTCCTTAAATTTTATTATCAACAACGTTTCGGCATATGTTGAGAAAATCTTTTATTGAAGTATTTTCGAGATGGCTTGCTTCAAAAAACACAATTGATGCGCAGAAATAAGTAATTAAAATGTTTCTACAAAATATTTTCTTACTTCATTTTCTAGTACATTTCATTTTTTGATAAATATTTTTTTAAAGTGAACAACCCAGCTCCATAATATTTTCGTAACAGTTTTTCTTGCTTCTTTTGTTTTTCAAACACTTCACAGCGAAAACAGTATTTCCTCAAAAGCGTATATTACCGTACCGATTGTTTTTATTTAAAAGTTCTAAGGATTCATTCAAATATTTTGACAAGATATATCAGAGATTCATACTATCGACTGTGGGGCGTCAGAGAAGATTTTTTATGTAATTTGATTAACCCTTTTATACTAGCCTTATTGCAATAATTATTTACTGACATAAAACGTTTCTTACTTATTTTGACAGTAAATTTCATTTCGTTAAAATATACGCACACATTATTTAAAAATGTTCTTTCCTTCACAATGTGTAATTATAATTATAAGCTAATTAATTAATTATTAATAATTAAATTTCTAATTTTATTGATATATATAATTAATGTAAGCATATAAAAATCAAAAATAAAAAAATTAAATATTCATTGTATTTTTTTCTTCCTTCTACACCATGTATACATTTACATATGAATAACTATTGGCTCCAAAAAAATTTTATAATATCCATAAATAATTATATTATATAAACATAAATTAATATATAAAATATTGAGGAGCTAAACAAAAGTCTAATTTAAATAAATAATTACTTAAAACAAAAATAATTAAAAAATATAAATTTAACACATATAACACAAAATACTCATTTTTAACTTACTATAAACAAATCCTGACCTTAATATATTTTAGATATTTTATATTAAATTCATGAATGGCACTCTTATGAAATAAATTAATTAAATAATTAATAAGCTAATAGCATATGTTTTGAAAACATGTATAACTTAGATATATTCAGCAGCCACGATAAATGTCAGGGCATGTAGAGGACTAAGCAATCTGTTATTAAGGGTGTCGAACGTTGTACTAAAAGTAGATAATTAAAAATCTTTGGTATAATGCCAATTTTATGTTGTTGAGGTATTCAGTACTAAGAAAGCCTTTGCATTTCCTCATAACTAGCACAGACCACATCTCTCTACTTTCCTTAGCTTATTCCATCATCGTCCTCCCTCGTCTGATCTTATCCTACACACATCCTTCTAATGCTAATTTTACAAGACCCTCGTGTCCTATTAATCTATAGGTTTCCTTGGTCAACGTCCTCCATATTGTTCGCTTTTCCTCTATTCTGTTTTGAACTTCCTCGTTTGTGATTCTATCCACCCATCTGATTTTCAGCATTAGCCTATAGAACCACATTTCAAAGGCATCTATTCTGTTCCTTTCCCCAACTCCTATCGTCCACGTTTCGCACCCCACGCTCCACACGAACATTTTTAGCAACGATTTCCTAATATTCACACTTATATAACCCGTAATTTAATCCCTGTTTTTCGCGAAAGCCTTTCTTGCCTGTGCTATCCTACTCTTTATGTCTACTATACTTCTACCATCCCTAGTTATTACGCTTTCCAAGTAGCAGAATTCCTTAACTTCCGTCAAAATATCCTTTTCCAATCTGGCACCCTTTGTTATTCCACTATTTATCACACTACACTCCATTACCTTGGCCGTTCCTCTATTAATCACATTGAACTTCTTCTCCAGGACTACGTTCATGCCACTTAATATGGTTTCCAAGTCATCTTGAGACTCCCCTAATACTACAATATCGTCGGCAAAGCGTTTTTATTTCTTTTCCTTTCCATATTCCGTTTTAACTTTCTTCATCACCTGTTCTATATATAAGTTAAAAAGCATGGGCGACAAACTGCATACTTGCCAATTGAAGAGATTAAAACTGGAATGGAATAAGAGATGAAATGGTATTGGAAAGCCAAATTAATGTGATGAAATATTGAAATGATTTTAAAACCAGATTCAAGGACAGCTGATTCAATTTCTTGTTGAGTATGTAATTTGATATCTTATAAGGAAAACGTTGTTAGGAAATGGCTGTTGTCGGTGCAGCGAGTAATTGTAATGGACGCATAAGGTCGTTGGCTCTGTGAGTGTTGCTGGACGCATAAGTCTCAGGCTCGCTCGTCGGCACACGACGTGATTTACAGCACTGGACGTTTCACAGACTGTTGACCATTCAATCATTCAATCCAGACAACGTTCATAGCGCTCATACTACACGAAACAACACAGAAAATTTCTTTGCTGAATTTCCAATGCAACCATATTTTTGTATATCACACTACCAGATATTATATCATCAACGACTTGATGTGGGTCTTCAGACATTCTCTTTCAAAATTTCAATGCATCCCTTTCTTAACTCCTAAAATCGTTTATTTGAAATAAATCATCTTCTACAACATTTACTGCTTTCTTAAAATCGCATTTTACAGGTGAAAATTGCATGAAAATATCCACTCATATGGTATAAATCCGCCTAGGTAGTGATACTGATATATTTCATTAAAACTAAGTGTGTCCTGTTAGACAAACCCCAAAGCCCGTACTTCACGGTGTGTGGGATTTTTACCCACTAAAAACATCCTCCGTAAATAAAACTGGTTTTTAGAGACCAACCATTAGTTTTATTTTGTTAATTCTTATATCTAGTTACATTTTAGCTAAATTAGTCCAATGACATCCTTTAGTTTCCATTGTTGTCCTACGACTGTATTTCACGCTCACGCAGCGTGCTCTATTTTGTAATTTATCACTCATACTAATTCAAATGGTTTTTTTCGCTTGAGTCTTCTGAACAGGTATTTATTGTCCGAGAGCTGAAGAACTTGTGTGTTTTCATGCCTTTTTTCGTGCTTGCCCGCAAATCTTTTAATTTCTTCTTTGACAGTTGGAATGGCAAGGTGTTTATGGATATCAGCGTTTCTAATGTACCATGGGGCATTCACCATGGCACATAAAACTTTATTTTGGAATATCTGTATTTGATTGATACTATTTTCTTTCGCACATCCCCATAGTTGTATACCATACGACCAGGTTGGATTAATAATTTGGTTATACACCAAAGTTTTGTTATATAAAGACAGGTTGGAATATCTTCCAATAAGCCATCTATACTGTCGATATTTTATGTTGAGTTCTACCTTTTTCTTTTTTACGTGTTCTTTCCATCTCAACTTGGTATCTAATGTCATACCAAGATATTTGGCTTTATTTTCGTATGGTACTGTGGTTCCGTTTATGTGCAGAGATGGAGGCTCAATCATTCTGTTATTCGTAAAGTTAACATGTATGGATTTTAATTCATTCAATTTAATTTTCCATTGTCTGGTCCATTCATATGTAGTACTTGTGTGGATGTTGTTGGATTGTGCCCCGTTGCTACTATCGCTGTATCGTCAGTGAACATCATCTAATTTTGGGATGTCACTTGTAAACAGCAGATACAGGACTGGTCCAAGAACACTTCCTTGTGGTACCCCTGCTTGAATTTCTTATGTCAGAGTATTCATCTTTTTGTTTGATTCCGAAGAGTCTATAAGATATGTAGGAGTTTATAATTTTCACATATTGTTTGGGCAGCATTCTGTTCAACTTATATATTAATCTTTGATGCCACGCTCTATCGAATGCTTGCGCAACGTCAAGAAATATATCTGAGCAGATTAATTTATCTTCTAACGCTTTATTTGTTTAACGTCATAATATGAAGAAGAATAAAACCTGTCGCCGTAATTGGCCATCCTCAATACTAAACCTCTCTGTAAAATAAGGACGTACATGTTTAAAGTCAAACTACTCTCCTGCATGGGACATTCGTAACTTACGACTGTTCCATAGAGAAGAATAGTTTAACTTAGGACGTGTGCGTCCGTATTTTACAGACAGGTTTAAATTATTGAGGATGGCCAATTAGGCCGAAGGATTATTTATTTATATTACGACGATACAATAAATAAATTGCAAAGTTAACACTGAGGAAGTTTAATGGATTGACAACCACCTCACATATTATTGTAAATATTACACAAATAATTGCCAAAAATATGAAATAAAGGAGACATTTGAAAAAGTCTCGCCCCATATCCATAGAAACCTCTGTTTTTTTATTTAAATATTTTCATGTTACTTCTTCGAAATCATGCCAAAAGTTTTGTTATATTTTACTAATAGAACTGAAGAGGTCCCGAAATTTTGGGGACGCGTTCAAATGGAATAACTTATTCTCTGCTTTTTGGTCATTCTTAGTGATTTATTCATTATAAATTTATCTACTTGATTGGCGATGAGTAATTATTAAAAAATACATTTAATTATTTATTTTTTAACTATGAAGAATTTGACGGATTTAAATAACTTTTGACAATTGTGTTATAGAACCAAATATGATTCATAATTTAATTGTTAAGCCTTCTGTACGCACAGGTTTGTTAAATTTCCCGTTATGATTCACGTCTGATGTAAACAGACGTGATGCTATATTTAGTTGAGGCAAACACGAAATTTTAAGTCTGTAAATTAAAAGTTGACAATTTAACGTTACAAATTATACTTTATGCTGACAGTCAGTCCTCCAGTTGGGGGTCGGTTGTCTCACCCTTTCCCTCTCTATGCTAATTAACAAGATTCTAATCAGATTTCTCTACATTCTAGCATACGTAACCTGCTTTGATGCACGACTCTATGGAAATATTTGTCAGAAGGGAAACTCGGGCTTTACGCCAGTGTTAATTAATTTCGCGAATAGCGCTTCAATCCTTCAGTTGACGTTTTTATTTACTTTGTGCTCCTGGTTATGTAAATACTCCTCTTTTTTTCTACATTGTGCTTATATTTCCCCATTTTTAAACGTTATAGAAAAAGTTTTCCGAATGCGTTCCATACATTCGTTTGTTTTCCGAGTTTTCCTATTTGACGTAAATATGTATTGTGGAAGTGTAGCGAATCATTACAAACGTAATATTGTGGGAATAAAACATATATAATACTTATCATACATGAGCAAGTTATGTATTTTCTTTCCGTCACATTCTCTTCAACATGAATTGATACATTAATATTTTTACTAGTCGATATCTTCCCGAATAGAAAAACTTCAGGTTGTTCTCATTTCCGTATTACTACGTCACCATTCAGGTTTATTACAAAACAATCATTAAACCTGTAAAAGTTTGAAATATAAATGATATAAATTTTAAATTACTACATTCTATTTTTTATCTTTCATTTGTGAATATATTATTTGAATTGTTTCCTTATTTAGGAACTCTGTATTTTAATATACATTATTTGGGAACCCGGTGAAGCCCGGGATATTAATGCTTAAATATAACAGGCATTTTATTGTAGTTATAATAATTTTTGTTTCTCACGAATGTCGTCGTCGCCACCGCACGCAGGATTCTCAAGGGAATAATGTATTCTGTTCTATGTGACTTTATGGTAGGGAGGATACAAATAGTGTCGTGGGAAACCCCGTAAGAGTAGTCGATCTTGAAAAATTTTTATTCGACGGAAATATCAGATGATTTAGAATTTTAAAAATTTCCGTCCCCTCTACCCCCACCCGTATGGGTTGTAGCTGGGTTTCACCCCAACAGTGCTGATTTCCGAGTTGCAAAAAAACGTGTGTGCAATTTGGTTGAAATTGCTCCACCCTTTTAGATTCGTATGCGGAACATATATACATACAAACACACACAAGTACGAAATTTAGACTGTTTGTACACATAAACAAATAATTTAATTTATATGCATCTATTTGGTATCTTAAGCGCAAAATATGATGTTAGTTTAATGAACGTTTTATTTAAGTATCAATATGTTTTAAGTACTTATAAAACAGAAAAATGTTTATCTCTCAAGTGCGGCACAGACATGCTGCGCCATATAAACATGACGAGGGTAGGATCCTTAAACCATAGCCCGGGGGCCCTAGTTAACCCTGAGCTACCTTGCTCTACCTTCCGCATCCCCCCTTTTTCAATTCCCTTCCTATGCTATTAAAGGGGAGTTGCCTGTTTCAGGATCACCCTCATGTAGCCTGTTACCCAAAAAAAAATCGTCTCCCGGAGGGCGCTGCGGGAGTTTTCTCGCAGACGCTTCAGCCCAGAGTGACTGCGGGGCTTACCTGATCATGTCGGGAATGCCTCGCACTCTCTCTGGGTATTTTTTATCAAAGTTCTCATATGCCGCGACACCTTCACCTATTTTAGGAGGTATATGTACTGGGGTCAAAGACCTTCGGCATATAGCAAGAGTTGTCCGCTGATCCCATTGGATCAGTCGGCTAATTGCCTCCTGAAATTTGTAGAGACACGGAGAAGGGAATGCTGCGTCCCCACAGCAAACTCGTCTCCCGTCATTCGGAAGGGCGTGAGAATAGTACCCAATGCCAGAACTTCCTGATGCAGGTTTTCTAGGGTTTTCCCTGCATCTCTTTAGGTGAAACACCGGGTAGGATCCTTAAACCATAGCCCGGGTGGGGGCCCTAGTTAACCCTTGGTTAGCTTGCTCTATCTTCCGCATCCCCCCTTTTCAATTCCCTTCCTATGCTGTTAAACGGGAGTTGCTTGTTTCAGGATCACCCTCATGTAGCCTGTTAACAAAAACAAAATAAAAATTCTCACATGCTGAGACACCTTCTCCTTAATCTTTTTTGGGATTGATGTACTGGTGTCGAAGACCTTGGGAATAAAGCAAGAGTTGTATGATGATCCCATTGGAACAGTCGGCTCGCTGCCTCCTAAAACTTGTAGACACGAAGAAGGGAATGCTGTGGCCCCACAGCAGACTTGTCTCCCGTCATTCGGAAGGGCGTGAGAATAGTACTTAAATGACCGACGAACCTAATGCAGGTTTCTTAGGGATTTCCCTGCACATCTTTAAGGTGAAATATCGCATGTGATCCTTAAACTATAGCCCGGGGGCCCTAGTCAACCCTTGGCTACCTTTCTCTAAGTAATACTTAACTGTTTTAATTACCTTCCTATCCCATTTATGGGGAGTTGCCTGTTTCAGGAAGACACTCAGGTAGCCTTTTAACCCCCAAAAAATAGGAGGTGCCTGTGGGAGTTTTCTCTCGCAGACATTTCCACCCAGAGTAACTGCGAGGCTCAGCGGACAATGTCGGGAATGCTTCGTATTCATTCTGTTATTTTTTTCAAACTTCTCACATGCCGAGACACCTTCACCTATTTTGGGAGGTTTATGTAGTGGGGTCAAAGAACTTGGACATTAGGCAAGAGTTGCCCGCTGATGTTATTGGATCAGTCGGTCAACTTCCTCCTAAAACTGGTTGAGACACGGTGAAGGGAAAGCTGCGACCCCACAGAAAATTCGTCTTCCGTCATTTGGACGGGCGTGAGAATAGTACCCAATGCCCGACCTACCTGACGCATGTTTTATTGCATCTCTTTAGGTGAAATACCGGGTAGGATTATTAAACCACAGTTCGGGGGTCCTTGTCAACCCTTGACTACCTTGCTGTACCTTCCGCATCCCCCTTTTCACTTCGCTTCCTATGCTTTTAAAAAGGAAGTTACCTGTTTCAGGATCACCCTCATGTAGCCTGTAAACCAAAAATATTATTAAATTAATTGCCTGCTTTTAATTTTACTTAATTTACAGTACTTTCTGTCATTGTTTATGTAAGGAATATTTGTGTTGTGATTGAGGTTATCCTCGTTCCTTAACTGAGGTTTAATGGAACCCCAATAACAAAATCTGGAAACGGCGACTTCGGCATCAAGTGTGCTTGGACCTTATCTGTTCACCTTAAATTTTACGAACCATCATTACAATAATCTTATCTGTGATCAGAGGAACTTAGATGGGTTGAATCACGGCTGGAGAATGTGGCGCGGACCAGAGTCGACCCCGGACCTGCCTGAGTCACGGTTATCATAAGGCCATAATATTCAGGCACAGCGCCGTAAATTTTATGAGGTTTACTTAAGCGTGATCGCTCCTTATCGTCTAAGCGCAGACTTCACACCGAAACGCGTAAAGGTCAACGAACTTTGATGCACAACACAGAAACTTTACGTTCGTAAAACACGACAGACGCGCCATCGCATATGATTTCATTGTTCCACCCTCTCCGTCTGTCTGGTCAACTTAACCCGATAGACCATATCATTTCTACACCCTAACATGTAAAAGATTTAATTTCCATAATTATAAACATAAGGAGTCATCTACTGAATGCAATATAAATAATTACATTACATATTCTATAAGCGTAATGTGCTGCTTGTGTTCAACAATACAATTAAGTAAAAAATAAATATTTATTTACAGATATCAATACATGAAAATTTTGAATTTATTAAAAATCATACGACGAATTAGCGACCCATATAATAGACTTAAACAAAAATACTTTTTAACAAAATAATTATCATAAAGTATACGATTTTCGACCATCCACTGTGGCCCTTGTCAATAACCTTAATAAACTAAAGATATTAGCACACAATATTGCCAAATGATGGTTTATTAAATTGTCTTGTTTAATTTTATCTTGTGACTATTCTCTTTATGTTTATAACTTTAATTCTTTTTGTTTATTGATAACCAAAACGACTACTTTATGTTAAGAAATGTACAAGAAATTTGTGTTTATTTGTGTTATAGTTGTCGTTATTTCTTCATAGGTTTCTATTATTCACAGGCATTAATTTTTTCTATAAGATTTATTTAACAAATTAATAGACTTAATTATATAAAATAATTATTTTACATGTTTTAAAATAATATTTTTTCTTTTATAACATTGACGACAACTCGCAGAGGTTTTAGATTTATGGGAAAACTCGCCAGAATAACTTCATTGTGAAGACAACGTGGGTGAAGTTGATGTACTTTTTCCTGGTGTAGGAACCACATTAGGGTAACAAAACACGGATGAGTTCGATAATTGTTAAATTTGGAAAGGTCATTACAACTTTAACTATTGACGAATTTGTCCTATTTCAATCAGTATCCATTCAATTGGAAATACTTTCTAATTAAATTTGATTAATTAATTTTCCTTATTTTATAAAAATGTGACCCTCCTTTTTGTAATTAAAGTTACTAATTTTATTCTTTTGTTTCAAAGAAAACCGCGCGTATATAAAAAAAACTAAATGGAAGTATCGATTTTGTGTCACAAGAAACTTAAAGAAGGAATAATTGCCAAGTTTGCTTACGTTACTTTTCTTATTCTTCTTATAGGATGTTGCTCCGTCTGCTCTCACATTCATTGCAGTCTAGTATTCTGTCTCCCTCGTTGCAGCTTTGGGACATACACATTTGTCCTCCTTCTTGAACCAGGAGCTAACATCTCCAATCGGCTCTCATTACGTCGTTTGCAAGTCATTTAAAAAAAATCGGTCCTCGACCTTGAACAAAAACGCTGTCTACTTCACCGACGTGGTCTAGACAGTAAAGTTATTTTGACTAGCATTTCGTGAAATCCTTAACTGATGGGTATCCGGTGAACCGAAACATTTGTTACTCAAGGGAAAGTATCATTTTTAATGATAGGATCTTGACATATGATTTTAAATATACTTCGCGATTTTATTTACCGCATTAATAGAGTTGTATTTATACAAAATATATTTATGAGATTCATTAACAAAAAGTCTGTTAAAGTCAGATATTATTATTTTTTGATAGGCATACCAGAATATGTAGATTTATAAACAATTCATATCTTAGTATATTATTTCATTATTCCTATTGACCTTCGTATTTAGTCAGCAATATTAATTTACGTTCCAATACTTAAAAAATACCGCATTTCAATTAATATAATTGCAAATTTAAATATAAACCGCTTTTCCCTCCAATATATGTTCTATAAAATTTACCTGTTGCTATCAAATAGGAAAATGAAATTTTTTATTGAGCCTTAGTACATACATAACTTTTTACCTGTATTATTCCCGTAGGTTTCATAAACAAAAATTGCACTTATTTCTAACTGCAAAACTAAATTAAGGGACCGAAATAGTCATATATGTTTTTAATTGTAAGTGGTCGTAAATTGATATTACAGAGATGGTCAATATTGTTCGCTGTGACTCGAGTCGTTTATTAACGAGGAGGAGGAGGACAATGGAACAGCCACACGGCTCAGTCACAGACCAGAAATCGGAGTAATTACGAGATATCAAAGCAGATAAAGAGACTCATTTCTCTTACAGTTTCAATGAGCAACCACTTTACACTGTACATGTTCTGTTTTCGCCTTGTGAAAACTTTCACTTTGTAAAAAATTTATTACGGAAGTTAACGAGTGTTGTTATCTTGCTCACGATAAGTTTGCAATCATAGCTAAAACAGTACACTGACGTCATCAAATATTTATCCACTGAAGAAAGAGGTATTTATTTCTGCTATACGATCTCAATTAAATACATGTTAAAAAAATGAAAGGTGCACAAAAAAATTGTAGTGCTTAAAAGATAAAGTTGGCTTAATATATAATTTCACATTTAGATCATTTCTGTATCATAACTTATTAATTAAACAAATGATGAAATTTCACCAGCACTTTTATTTATTTTATTTACAAAGGTACTTATTTCTACCTTCATCAAGTTTATATATATATATATATATATACCAACTGTGTCCGGCCATACCTAGGTGCTTATTTGTGTTCGCCAGTGCAGTCTTTTATTCCATACTAATATAATCTAATGTGATTTAAGCGGTATAGAGCGCGCTGTCAAGGCAACCATGGTTCTAAGAGTCTTGTTAAGAGAGGGAGATATATGTAATAGAACTACGTGAATATCTTATTTTTAGATGATTCCAAAACCCGTGAATATTTTTCAATCCAAAAGATAACCTCGACATTGAGTTTTAAACAAATTTTCACTTTCATTACGATGTCAAAAGCACGCAATTAAAAAACGTAAAATTTCAAATACACCCTTAACCAAGTTTATCGAAAAATCTCACTTATGAAATTGACAAATTTTAATTAAATTTTAACGATCAATACAATTGCTTTCCTTTTATAAGTTTGTCTTAGGTACGTTTAGTTTTAAAAAAGCCCTGGTTACTTCAAATATGCGATAAGTTTTGGGATTTTAAGGAAAAATTTCGTATTTATTATCATTATCTCTGCATGTGGTTGTATTTTGGTTTGAAATATTAAGCTTCATGTCATAAAATAGATTTTGAATCTATTGAATTAACACTGCTAGATTTTAATGGAAGCAAACATTTAGACTTCTATATTTATTTCGATGATGATATTAAGTTTCATATTATAAAATAGGTTAATTTATAAAAGTATATAGCTTATAAATGTTGACGTAACATAAACTAAATACTTTGTGTGTACCCGATGTGTTCCAATAGTTTCACGAAAAGCTTCATCAAAGATTTTATATATATGTATATATATATATATATATATATAGGCATAGTGTAAATAGGATAAGATAGGATGTAGAGCCCTGAGGAACACTCTGGATAAATTTTACCTTTTTGGATTTAGTTACTCATTTGTTCGTGTTTCAGTGTACTAATACCTATTGGTAATATAGAATTTGAAGGTATTAAGAGCCGGGCCTCTTATGGAACATAGAATGAAGTGACTTACTGGTTCATAAAAATTTTATTTCATCATCCCACAAAAAAATAAAAGTTTATATCTAAATAAAGCATTGACCATTGACATCCAAGAAGAAAAACGGTATATGCTCTCCATAGCAGGTACAGAAATCATAGTCGGCTGGATGACCGCTCAACAAGGTATACAAGGAAATGAAATAGTCGTTCAGAAAGCTATAACGGCTGCCCATACCATATCCCCAAACTTCTCCAACACCTTGACCGACAGATGGGAGATAGCCCTAATTCACCTCGCCCTATACTGGAACCAAAACTCGATCCTACGGTAAGAAAGCAGGAATAATTAATCTGTCAACATCATCGGGTATTAGCCAGGATCAAAACAGAACACGCCATACGTTCCCTTTCCCCATCCTTTATTTGCGATCACCATAAGACACATCATCAAAACGTGTACCAATTTCAAAAGAATACTGGAAAATCATAGCACCAACTTGATCATCCACTACTCTGCATGTCGTTGTCGCTGTGGTATTCAGTCCTAAGACTGGTCTGATGCAACCCTCCATGCTAACCTATTTTGCGCAAGACTTTTAATTTTCTTATAACTAGCACAACCCACATCCACCCTAATATGCTTAGCGTATTCCATCCTTGGCCTCCCTCTTCTGTTCTTACCCCACACACTTCCCTCTATTGCTAATTCTACAAGACCCTCCTGCCCTCAAAAATGGCCTCTTGGTCAAAGTCCTCCATATTGTTCCCTTTTCACCTATTCTGTTTCGAACTTCCTCGTTAGTTACTCTATCCACCCATCTGATTTTCAGCATTCACCTATAGCACTACATTTCAAAGGCTTCTATTATTTTCCATTCCCCAACTCCTATCGTCCACGTTTCGCACCCATACAACGCCACGCTCCATACAAAAATTTTTAGCAACGATTTACTAATATTCACACTTATATTACCCGTAATTAAATTCCTCTTTTCCGCGAAAACCTTCCTTGCCTGTGCTATTCTACTCTTTATTTCTACTATACTTATACCATCCCTAGTTATTACGCGTCACAAGAAGCAGAATTCCTTAACTTCCGTCAAAATATCCCTTCCCAATCTAACATCCTTTGTTATACCACTGTTTCACAAACTACACTCCATTACATTGGTTTTCCCTCTATTAAGCTTTATGTTGAACTCTTTCTCCAGGACTCCGTTCATGCCATTTAAGATGGTTTCCAAGTCTTCTTCTGATTCTCCCAATACTAAAATGTCGTCGGCAAAGCGCAAGATTTTTATTACTCTGCATATGAAGAAAAAATTCTCAAAGTTCATAAAAGAAAACAACGTCGATGTACCTCTTGTAATTATATTCCAAGTTCCTCTCGCTCATAATTCAGCTTTTTATCCAACAAAATAAAATAAATAATGCCCTTAAAAGTTCCTATAGCTTGAAACCCACAATCTAATTAGTCTTAGAACCTGTGAACAAATTCTGTTACAGTATGTATCGTAGATTGCGGAATCCAAACTGGTTGCAATTTATTACGCTATTTTCAGATAAAAAACAGGATTTTTTTCACTTTGATGAATTTATATCAAATGCAGTGTTAGATATTAAAAAAAACTTTGGTCCCATTTTTATTTATCATATCACAAAACTTTGTAAATAAGTCTATTTTAATTCATCGTGAAGATTGTTTCACTTTATTTCACTTGGTACAAGGGACTAATTGCATTTGTAGTGAGTGATAGCGACGTACGCGGGGAATTGGAGCTCTGCAAGGGTCACTTTTGCAGCGGCGGTGAGTGGAGTGTTTGTCCAGGCTGGCCAACCCAACAGGCCGGCTTCTGCGCTTTTAAAGTTGCTCTCTTCTCTTCTCGTCTGGCCTCCTCTCTGCTGGGCTGCGTAGGGCAGGCGAAGGTACGCCCTAATTTGGAACACTTCAAAACAAACATACGCTCCTAATCTCTTCTATATTTCGCAGCAATTGAAACATTCGTAAACTCAACTTTTACGAGCATTCGCAAGGTTATATCGCAAAATAGACAGCACTGTTGCAGAGATAACGCTACCTTTTTTTTCTGAGAGTCAGCTTTTACGAGCCTTGCCTTAAAAAAATATATAAATAAAAACTATTTGAAATAAGTGGGACGTAGGGGGTTGATGAAACAAATATTACCCTACGAGCACTGACGCACTCTTAATTACGTTAGACGTAAATACGACCATACATTAGATATTATCTCCTGTTGAACTGTTAACTAACTCTTGCATGCAAATTTTACAAAACCAAATTGGAACTGTACATTGATAGAATAAAAAACCCTTTATCGCAAGGAGCATATGATTGTTTTTAGAAATTACCAGTTTTCTTTTTCATAATGAGTATTAATATTTTTTATAATGCAGACAATTTATTTAATGATAATTTAAGGTAACTACGTATTAATGAATTAAAATAGACTTATTTACAAAGTTTTGTGACATGATAAATAAAAATAACACTGCATTTGATATAAATTTTACACAACCATATTTAACGTGTCAGTTTGACCTACATTAATTGATTAGAAATTTTGTTTGGTTTAAATTGGCATGACTTTATTTTTCTTTTGAGTCTGACGAACGTCTTTGCAAATTACAGAGTGAAAGTCGCTGGTTGGGAGAGAAGACTGCTTTGTTTATTAAAATGTAATTGAATGTAATTTACGTTGCGAAATAAAAACCAGGTTAGTAAACACTTAATGACAAATATGTGTATCATTTGTTTTTGTTTATAACGCACAAAGAGAACTATATGATTGGAATCGAATGCGGAAGAAATTCTGATGAAGATAAGCTCCGAGAGGAACGGTTAGAATATTCCTAAAAAAATACGAATAGGAGAAGTCGTGAGGAACGGGAAAGCCGGGTTGAAGCGCGATACCTTAGTAATTTTTAAGTGGATAGTTCTGGAGTTCAGTAAATAGAGGTGTAACATGGTCACTGGTCAAGGAAGAAGTCCTGGCAGCCGACTTGACCAAGATCTAACTGAGACTTGTGAATAAACTCTTGTTTTGGCGTCTCATATCAGTGTCTTTGTATTTTCTGCAGCATTTCGACAGAAAATAATTCACAAAACTCTTCGCTTTTAACTTTTCAAAGTTGTATATATTAGTAGCTTGGTGTCTTTCGCTGCATATAAGTTTCGTAGTAGGTTTAAATCTGCATGTATTATGACTGGTTGAAAAACCTGAAAATAAAACTTGCGTGTGGGATGAAACAGGATACTACTGTATAAAGCAAAATGTTATATTATCCTCAAAAAAAGCTGGCAGACTCACCTTATAAGAGTGAGTTACCGGGTGCTGCACCGCAAAGAACAGATAAAGAAAGAAAATGATCGGGGAAGAAGGAAAAATGCTAACAAAGACTGTGCATTTTCAATAAAACCGTTTCGCGAAAGGGAAAATTGCTAAAACGATTAATCGTACGCCAAAATGAATATAATAGGAAACACGCAAAGGGTGGTTAGATTTTTCTTAATTCATTTAATTTTATTGTATAAATTGTTATTATAAGTAATCACGTACCGTTATTCCCCGGGAGTATGGAGCGGGATGAGATATTTGTAAGTTTCTTTTCTAAAATTCACCAAAATCTTAATTTATTGTTTTTTAGTTATTTTTATATTGGATTAAGTAAATAATGGGAAATTTTAATGTTTTATACCTTTATGAAGCAATTTATCTGTTTCGGAAATATTAAAACATTTTTAAAACCGTAAGTGTCCCGTTCAACCTCGACTGCACGTTCCTTACGTCGGTCATATAAATTATTGGCGTATCCAACATGGGGCTTGAAGTGACTACTAATAACCAATATGAAAGTATCAGGTAGTAACTATTAATTAACCCGTCTTTTATTTCTTCTTCTTCTTCCAATGGCTCAACAGCTCTCATGAGTGCCTAGGCCTACCAAGGCGGACTGCGGACTGTCACATTCCGAATTTGGGGTGATACGTGGTCAGTGTATCAATTCCCCATTAGCCTTAATCCCGGTCCTCGCGACCATAACGACACAAACATGCCAGGATTCGAACCCGGGACCCCTCAGTTGTGAGGCCGTCTTTTATTTACCAACTTAAATTACTTAGGGGGATATGGAAGTTGGTACAACCTGCATATGGTGGCTTGGGCTATTGGATACTATTCCCATGCCCTTCTTACTGACGGGAGATGAGTTTCCTGTGGTGCCGCAGCATTCCCCTCTCCGTGTCTCCAGCAGTTTTAGGAGACAGCTGATCGAATGACCCAAATAGAATATTGGGTCAACTCTTACCGTATGCTCCAAGTCTGATACTCCAGTCCATACTCCTCCTAAAAGAGATGTGAGACCCTTGAAAGTACAGAAAGAGAGAGATGAGGCACCATGATCACTCTTGTGATAGCTACGCTTCCAGTGTTACCTTTCTTGTAAATATTACAGTTTTTTATTGGGAGAGAGGGGGTAACAGATAACATCAGGGTGACCCAGAAACTGGAAACATTCCTTTAATACACATAACGTACACATAACGAGGGAATTGAAAAACCGGGGCTCACTTAAATTCATATAAATAAATTAGATTAGGGATAAAGTGAGTGAGGCTTTTAATTTTCTTAACAGAATTTTTATAACATGATATTTAAAACGTAAGGCAAAATCTATCAATAATTTATTAACTTATTGATGACGAGAATATTTTAATTTCGAAATAAATATTAATAAAACATAATAATATAAAATATTCATGATCATATTTTCTCTTTCAGGTAAGTGTCCTTTCGTCAGACTCTCTTTAATTTAATGAGACATCCAAAACGGTACGTAAAATTCCTTTTTTACAACTACAATCACAATTTCAGTAAGTAAAATTCTCTAAGGGCTTCAGTTTCTTTTTACCTTTAGTGAGCGTGTCGACTCTTGCAAGTTGTTTCCATTAGTGTTTGTGTTGAACAGGTGACACAGTCACAATGGCAACCACGTAGAGGTCACAGCACACCCATTCACTTCTCGCCCGTATTTCCGAGTTATTTCCCTTCGTGTTACGATGTCGCTTTCGCTCTTTTATGTCGTCTCCGACGCCTCGTTACGTTGTGAGTGGCAAGGACTTCACGGCAAATCACCAAGTTACGTGGGGAACGAGAACGCCTTATTTACTCAACCTTTCACGTCATCCTTACGTTAAATACTGTACAACCAACGCTACAGCATTACCAACTATAATAGCGATATTTTCATAAGTTAACGACTTAACTAACCCCTTGATTAAAATATTGCCGTTCTTTCCTCAACAAATCCAAAAGCACCCTGGTGACAAACTTCCTAAAGGGAAAGTAAATGTAATTAACTGAGAATCGTTAAACCATTTATTATATTCGAATACACATCCAAGTGACGTCATCAGTTTGAAGACATAACTGTATACGTAGATTCTCATGTTGAGAATAAATACTTCCACTTCAATTATAATTTTATACTTCGGATATAATTGGAGTTTTCTTTTTCAAGTAATCAAACACTTGTTGTCTAGACTTTAGAAAAAGGTCAGGCAGTCATTCATCCAAAATTTCGAAGTTTCCACTCAATGTTACCAACCTTACACTTCTCAAATTATATATTTTAAAAATGCAAAAATTATTATTCAACAGCACTTGTATTTACATATTTGTAACGTATTAGGTATTTAAAATTACCATTTCAGCATTTATAAATTTATTATAAATGTGTTAATTATGCTTGAGTATATTTCAAATAATTTTTAGTAACAACATGCCTGGACTTTTTATGTTTCATTAAGAAAACGACTTATATATATAAGATATATAAGATGCTAAGAATATATACTACTTGGGAAGGATAATAACTAGAGCGAATAGCACAGGCAAGAAAGGCTTTCGCAAAAAGAAGGAATTTACTTACGGCTAATATTAATATAATATAATATTAATAATTGTTACATTTTCCACTTTAATTTGATTAACTAATAATAGATTACACCCTAAGTTGGTTAAAAATATTAACAAGGTCCGAAATTGATGGTAGAAACGTCTTTAATTTAAGTTCAAAGTATCTTGCATACGAGAAGTTAATTTTTAATTTATATATGTAATTCACAGACGTTAAATGATCATATAAAAAGGTTGGATTCTATTTCAATTAATTTATGTCTATTACTTTTGGTTAACTGTAGGGTAGATGGACAATAAACGAAAGCAGAAATCACGAACGGAGTAAGACAAGGATGCAGTCTGTCGCTCATGTAATTTATCTGTATATAGACCAGGCGATGAATAAAGTGAAAACAGAATATGGAAAATGAATCATAATGTAAGGAGAAGAAATAAAAACCTTATGTTTTGCCGACGATATTGTAGTATTAGGGGCGTCAGAAGAAGACTTGGAAACCATAATAAATGGCATGAGGTTTAATAGAGGGAAAACCAAGGTGGTAGAGTTTAGTATGGGAAACAGTTCAATAACGAAGGGTGTTAGATTGGGAAGGGATATTTTGAAGCAGCAGTAGGATAGCACAGCCAAGGGAGGTTTTCGCAAAAATAGAAGAATTTACTTGTTGTTAATATAAGTATGAATATGAGGATATCATTACTAAAAATGTATGCATGATTTGCAGTCGGGAAAAGTGGACGATAGGAGTTTCAGGAATGGAAAACATAGGTGCTTTCGAAATATGGTGCTATAGAAGATGCTGAAAATCAGATGAGTATCCACTCACTAGGCTAACGAACCAGGAAATTCTAAGCAGAATAACAATACTGAGGGCTTCAAAGAGTAGGGATAGATTAATAGGCCACGTTTTGTGACATGAGCGTCTTTTACAATTAGTATTAGAGTGGTGTGTGTTGAGGTAAGAACAGAAGGGTGGAATACGCTAATGGGAATAGGGAGGATGTGGTAGTTATCTAGAAATACAAAGGCTTGCGCAGGACTGTAGCATTGATTTTGGAAATGTCAAATTATTACGTAAAATCCAAAAGTGTAGTCAGCCCTAAGTGATAAAATAAGCATCTGTCGTCAATTACTGCAAGTGCAAGGTGAAAATGAATCTTATCAAGAAAGAGATCATTGGAGATATTAATCTTTCCAACGAAGTCGCGATGCGCAAAGAGAAAAAAATATATATAATTGTGACAAATCAAGTAATGGACGTTTTAAACTGCGGTAGTTGAGGCAATATCTGCGTCTGGCTATGAAAAAGAATATTTGGATTCTTAGAGAGTGTTAAAGAAAAGCAGCTAGATTATAATTAAGTGGAAACTCTTGCTATAATATTCCTTAAAATAAATGCAACTTTGCAGTATATCAGGTTAAGAACCCTGTTACAAATTTCTCGAACGTAGACGTGTGAAATGAAAACTTTTTCATTTATTTTTTATTCCAAGTAGTTTTTCCTTTTGACCGTAAGTATGGAAGAGCTTTTGGAGTGGTATTTGCTGTTACGTGCATCACGTGGCTCGATTATAAAAGCAACGGCTGCATACGTTCTTGTCTACGGGGGTAGAGTTCGTCTGATAAGAGGGTTTCGGATGACGTCCTAATGAGGAGAGCGACATCCGGAAACTATAACAACTACGGTCTTCGTACCCGTTGCGAGTTAAGGAGGAGGGCGCTGATATGTGATACATCTTTCTAATTGCTCCTCCATTCGGGGTTTCATTTAAATTGCTCGCATTTATTCCACCTCGGAAATGCGGAAACTGGTAGATCACGAAAGCGATGTATGGCGTGAGGCACAAGAAGGTGAAAATATTATTTAATTATTAAGGAAATAATAATTTTTTAAGGTCACAGAACATCAAATGTATGACGAGATAACGTACATAATTAAAAAATACTTCTTTGTATTTAAATATTTTAAAATAATTCTTTGTTCCCTAACACTGAGAAAACATTTAATTTCGTAGGAAACTATAGCGAATAAATAAATTTTATGAAAAATAAATGCAGCTTAAAATAATGAGTTTACATTTCTGTTTACCATTCTTGTTATATCTTGCACGTTTTCTTTCTGAATAAATAAATAACGTTAAAACTCCAGATATTTTGCTTAGAAATCAGTGACGAAACCCGTATAAAGATAAAATCACAAACTTAAATTTCTGTTCCGTAGAATTATTACGGAGAGGTAACTTTTTAATCTTTAATTTATTCTCCCATACATTCTAGTATACCTCCAGTATTCTTTTAATAACTCAATATAATTAGATTAAGTTCAAACAGCTTTTACCACTAATTTTCTTACGACCTCACGACATTCTGGAAAACATTATGAGTTTAATTGTATTTATTTATTTTTGGTTTTGTTTGTAAATATATTCTACGACGCAATATTTTTTAACTGAAATTTCAGTTTCTATGTATAATTGCATACGGACAAAAAATTAAGACCCGAAAATTTATTTTTGTCTCCTTTCTAACAGACCCTTTTCCTAAATTTATGGACGAAACGTCGTAGTGGTTTAATAAAACTTTAAATTTGTCTTTAATATGTAATACATCAATAATATTATGACAATGAAGTATAATAAGCAAAAGAATACTGAAAACTTGTTGGGAAAGAAATTTAATTAGTAATTATCCAATTTATAAATTAATCAACCAATGATTCAGTCGCATTTGTTTAATCCTTAATTATACATCAGGAACACTGCACTTAGTGCCAGTTACATCTAATACAGAAATTTATAAATTTGATAACTAGCATCAGGCTTTTTATATAATTAAGAATTATTTAATATAATTACGACGATTCGCACATATTTTGCTGACTTCATCAGGGAAAATATGAAATCGATAAAGGTATTACGCTATTTTTTTGGCCGAAACCATCGATGGTCATAGATTTCGATGCAAAATAATCGAAATGTGTAATAATCCTATCCTTTTTAAAATTTACCTTATGACGTACACAAAATAAGGACGAAAAGTCGGAATTAAAATAAATAATATTAATTAATTATTAAATATATAAATATTTACTGAGAAATTAATTGTATTTTTCTATTTATTGTCATTTGATTTATCTGTATTGAAAAATTTAAGTTTCGCTGTAAATTTAATTATTTAATAACTTTAAAATTTATTTTACTAATGAGTAATCAAAAAGTTTCCTTATATATTAGTACTTTTATCAGCTTCACTATGAAAATATTATTAATTTTCTATCCACAACCTATAAAATCATTGGGTTGTTTGGCTGTTTAATGTTGATGACCATTGACGGTCACATGGCAGTTTAAAGCTGCCAAAAATTAAAATAAATTAATTTTTTTAAATACAGTTGTGACCATCATAGACTTTTTTTACTATCTCCATATCACTTGTAAAATCATTTTTCCACTATGAAAATAATGCAACGTTTCAAATAACAAATTTATCTAATTTCCTTTTTAATCAAATGTATCAGAGAGAAGGGCAACAATATTTTGTAAAGGGCAATCGAAGACACCAATTAATAAAATACATTATAATTATTCTTCCGTTTAAAATGATGTAAAACGGAGAGAGTTGTTAGTTTAAGGAGAATTTATGGATTCCGAATATCTTTGGATTCTGTATTAAAATATAATAAATAAATAATTAGAGGAATAAATTTAAAAAATTGGAACAGTAATTTCCAAATTTTAATTATTTAATTTACAAAACAATAATTACTGAAAACGTAATCATGAGAAATGATTCTGAATTGAGAAAAAATAATAAACTACGGTATTATTCCTATCACAGAACGAATGGTTAATGAATATTTTGCAATAACTATAACAAAGGGTCAATATGTCGTTTGTTGTATTACAAGAAATATCGCGACGTCTTGTAGTTCTGTAAAAAATTACGCGCAATACATTCAACTCAGCCCGCAAATTTTGAACTATTAAATGATACACATGAAAGGACAATTTTTCGTTTAATAAAAGATTCTCGGTTACTCAACCGGAAAAATTAATTGTTTCAACACTTATTTTTAACATTTTCAACCGATGAACTTCTAGATTAGGAAAAGGAGTTAGTAAATTATTAACCTCACTGTTAAATAATAAACCTTTTCTGTTCGCTCACTACGAATATTTATTTTAAATAAAATAATGAAATTTATATGATATAAATATTTAAAATACCGTACAAATAATTAAAATACATTACAAAAGCGAGGAATAGAAGATCTCGGTTCTGAATGCTGCGGCACTAACACGAAATTTTAATAAAATTAAATTAATGGACTAAAGAAGTCACAAAAGACGATTTAATTCGAATTAAATTCTTATATTCCTAACTTTAGACCATTATGTGTATTTCATTTATACCTATTTATTATTCACTTTAAGTATTATGATTGGAAAAAACTTCACAATTCCCAAATTTTAGGATATGTATGGAGAAGGATTAATAAAAGTAAACTCATCCTAGATTTTGTGGCTATTAAATCAAGAATAAGGAAAAGACAATAAACTCCCTTTTAATAGCATAGGAAGGGACTTGAAAAGGGGGGATATGGAATGCAGAGCTAGGTAATTAGGGGTTGAGTAGGGTCCCAGGGCTATAGTTTAAGGAACCTACCCGGAGTATCACCAAAACAAAATGTAGGGAAAACCCCAGAAAACCAGCATCAGTTAGGTCGGCCTTCCACGCCCTTCCGAATGATGGGAGATGAGAGTAAACTTACGAATAAGAAGGAGACGTAGTGCCATAGTGGGTCGTAAACCTGAGGAAGGCAGTGGGAAACGGACAAGGAATTGAAGAAAATTTGTTTGTAGACCACAAATGTGAGAGCTTACCACTAATGAATAAAATTAGAATCCATTACTTCGCCATCGAGTTACATGATCTTATTTCGGTTCGTAGAACTGCGTTTGTCTGTCACAGTTCCCAACCAAATGGAATACTAAATATAAGAATGAACATGTTATTATTGACTCTCACGAGAAAACTAACGGAACTATTTTCCGATCAGTAATAATATATTTTGAAGTTGGGTCGGATGTTGGCATTAAATCAGTTCGTATATAAATATTTACATTTCCCAACTGCATGAACCAACATACGACTGTATAAAATTTCCAACGTTTATATTTACATACGAAGGGCGACTGACATGACATCTTTACTGAAGCCAAGTCAGGGTATGTTGTAGTTATTCACCCTCCACTTATGTAAGATCACGCCTCATTGTAAACAACACATTCAGGTTTCAACAGTGTTGCAAATACCACCTCATATACTGTACCATCCACGAAAACTGTACGTTTTTGTCTTTAACGTAGGGGTACTTGAAGCTTCACAGTTTTCCTGTGAATTACTTAAGAAAGAACTTGACACGAAGGAGGTCACTGACGTCTCATTTTTGATCATTATATGCCCTATAACACATTTTAACATGCGTAATGGAAAGTTTTAAATTTTAAATATCTAACTATTCAAGAAAATAAAGAAGAAAACAAGAAAGAAGTACGAAACGGATTCAGTCATTCGCCCATGCTGATTAATTTATATTTACAACAGGCGATGAAGTTAAAAATAAATATGGAAAAGGAATCGAATGTAAGGAGAAGATATAAAACCCCTACGATTTGCTGATGATATTGTGGTATTAGGCGACTCAGAAGAACACTTAGAAAACATAATAATTGGCATGAACGCGATCCTGGAGGAATAATACAGAGAAAACCAAGGTGATTGATTGTTGCTGTGGAATTCAGTCCTAAGGCTGGTCTGATGCAAACCTTCATGAAAACGTATATCGCGCAAGCCTTTTCATTTACGCATAACTACCACATTCTTCCTTATTTGATATGCCTATTCCGTCCATAGATTGTAGTATGCGAAATAGTGGAATAACAAAGGATGTTAAGTTTTGAAGGGATATTTTAAAGGAAGCTATGACGTTTTGGTTTATGAGGGTTTAATTACACGTTCGATTCTTGTAATAATTAAAAATTTAAGTGTGAAAATGGTAATATAATTTTATTTAATGCAATAAAAAATTAGGATTATTAGAGGGAAAACCAAGGAAATTGAGTGTAGTATGGGAAACAGTGGAATAACAAATGCTGTTAGATTGGGAATGGATATTTTGAAAGACGTTATAGAATTCTGTTACTTGAGAAGCGTAATAACTAGAGTAGGATAGCACAGGTAAGGAATATGGATTTTACTTACTGGTAATATAAATATGATTAATAGGACAAAATTATTAAAAATGTTCGTATGGAGTTGTATGGGTGCGTAACGTGGACGGTAGGGGTTACAAACAGAAAAAGAACAAAAGCTGTCGAAATGTGGTGCTAAGGAAGAAGAAGAAGTAGGGTGGTGATAGTAACTAACCAGGAAGGTCTAATCAGAATAAGGGAAAAGAGAACACTTTGGAGGACTTTGACCACGAGAAAGGATGAATTAATAGGCCACGTTTTGAGACATGAGAGTCTTGTAAAATTAGCATTAGAAGGAATTTTGTGGGGCTAGAACAGAAGATGGAAGCCGAGGGTGCAAAACGCTAAGAACATTAGGGAGAATGTATAAGTAAAAGAGGACTGTTACAACAGTCTTGAATTTTCAAATCTTATTCCTTAGTTCCATTTCCTCCTACACGATTGATATCCAATTCATTATTGAAAAATAAGAAAACTAATTACATTGAAAATATTTGGTGTGTAATTTTTCGGTAAAAAGAATTATTCAATCAAGCTTATGACCAGGAAACGAAGGTTTTTGGGGGTGCGGCACTACTACCACCGCTGGTGGGCGTGAAGCTGATAGAAGTTTTAAGCTCAGCCGGTATGAACGTCGAATAAATATTTTGCAGTGAGACTGATGTTTCTCGCGATGTTTGTTTATGCATTACTTCAACCCCTTTCGACATGAATGTTGGGTTTAGTTAATTTAAGCTCACTTTTACTGCATCTCACGATATAATTCCTAAATTCGTATTCCATACAAATGTGAAAAATTGTAATTTGAATAAATAATTTTTTTAACGTAACATAAACTAAAAAAGTGTTTTTTAAATTTCTAATTACCCTTTCCTTGTTTTTCCCACAGCTAATCGATATTCGTTTGAATTTTAGTCCACCTAGCAGTTTTCCAGTCAGTGTTTTGTATTTATTTTCGTTCCCTTGTAACTATTTACAGTAAATCTAGTTACCTAAATTTAATTTACTCGTTTGCAGTTTATTTTAGGATTTTTAACTGTAGTACTTTTTACTTCCTACACTTTCCTGATATCACTGAAATTAAACATATATCGGTTGATGGTATCACAAACATATTAAACAAAAAGAGGATTATAAGGACACGACAGAAGTGACTTATCTTTTGAACCACACTTCATCTGAGATTTTGCGACGTGTCATTACAGTTGACGAGTCCGTGGACCTTGAGTCGAAGTGACAGTTCAATCAGTGGGTGGAAGTGCTCTGATGAAGACTGCATTTTTTTATGCTCGAAGCGTTGTTCTCATATTCTCTCAGAAAAGTGAAACAAAGACAAAAAGAGTCACCGGAGAAAAATACGGAGCATTACTGGAGCACTTGAAAGCAAGACGTTGTGATTAAATGTCCCACATTTAGCCCAGAAAAAAAGTTCTGTTTTACCAGGGAGAAGCATCTGTCACACTTCTTCAGGTGTTGTTGCTATCCAGGCTCCAGCTCCTAGAGATGGTTTCCCTTTCCTGAATCTAAGGAAATTGCTTGGATTTCTGGACGAAGTGTTGCTGCGAATAAGTAATGTAATTGAGTATTACTAATTTCATTTTTTTACATGTTAGTGAATTTAGTCATTACATGTGCAGTTTACATGAGAAAGGTGTTTGACGGCTGGAAGATTGGCAGACGATGGGACTTTTGCCAGGCTTATACTAAAGTACAAAGCCGATTGGAACGCCTCACAAATTTTCTGTAATTGAGAAGACGGTGACTCAGGCGCAAAAAGTGATCCTCACGAAGTGCGTGGAGAAGGTAACCTGAACTCTTTGAGTCAAACCCGGTGATTACGTAGCAATGTTACTGCGTAAAGCACCACAGTAGGCTGATCCTGAAGCTACGCAGCTACGCAATTTGAGGCGATTAGTAACTGGAGAGCCAATACACGCGACTTCCTTACCGCCAAGCTAGCAGACGCCGCAAAACGATAAACAAATTCCCTGACCATAACTGATGTACACGGGACAAAGTTGAAAATTTATATAATTTTTTAATCCTTCAGAATTCAGGGGCTTTTTGTATCATTAGTGATCGCATGGGATGATGACAACATCCTAATCAAAAATTAATTTACTAAACAGGGTTTTTTTACTATTTAAGATAGGTATAAAATAAAATATAGTTAATTTATCTTCTATGAATATTTTTTAAGTGAGGATATTATTACTTATTGTATGTTGGAAAATTTGAGCAATTATAAAGCAATCACCCAAGTAGGCTCACCATAATAGGAACTTGCCCTAAATGACCTTCACTGCCCACCCATACATTTTTTTAAATTTAGCTAAAAATAGATAATAGTCTACATTGAACTCCTGATTCAAAATATGAGAAGAATCTGACTAAACACTTAATCTTCTGTGACGTTTCTGCTTGACTACAGATGTGGCCATTGTATGAGAACCTAACGAAAAATTGACTTGAAAATCAAAGCTTACAGGTCATGACTTTATAGTATTAAAAATGTGGTGGGCGTGTTTCTTACACCCACGCGCGAATTATTAATCGTTAATGGTCCACCTTCTTGATTCAGCGATGTTTATCAGGTCCTGAGGGAAGATTTGTAAATGAGTATTGTAGACTTGCATTGCTGTTTTAAAATAAAATGTCTCTGAATAAACTACAAATTTTCGCGTTGCATACATTTTATATATCATATACTATATAGGATTACGTCTGGATTTGTGTAAGCTCATACGTAGAGGACGTTGTAATTTCGATACATTGACACTTGGTTCACAAAAGGATGCCCCAGAATTGATCCACAACTTTCGATGACGTCACACCAACTCAGCACCACTTGTCCCAGGCTTAGATTAGCGTCGTGGATCGCATACTTCGAGAAACTAGCTCTTTGCAAGTAAGTTTCATTGTTGACTTAAAACGCCTAACAGACCGGCGACTTTACGGGTATTGGTACTAGGGTCATTTTTGACGAACAAAAACAACAGCGTCTAAGTTTACGCTTAGGACAGGCCGAGGAGCCAACGTAAAGCGGGATTTGAAATTAACGTTAATATTTAATTACTTTCAAAGAGCTGGTTTCTCGAAGTCTGCGATCCACGACCGTAAAGTAAGCCTGGGACAAGTGGTGAGGAGCGCATGTGACGTCATGGAAACTTCTGGTTAAGTTTTAGGGCTTTTCCTGTCCGTTTGAACCCTAAGTGTCCTATATGTAATTATTTGTCTCGGTGTCTCCTATAATAAAATTTCGATACATATTTGTACCTTATTAAGTATTTTATCCGTATTATCTCCACAAGTTTGCACTATCAAATACAATATATATATATATATATATATATATATATGTATAAACATACCACAAAAAATGTACCATTTCTTTTATTATTCCCAAGGCTCGTCTACAATTGCAACACTTACTTAATTTATTTACAATCAGAAATCAGCACATTAATATCAATATTCACTGGTGCAACGGTACAACTGTTACATTTGTATTGTGGTGTTACTCATATTTACAGCGACAATATATTTACAATAATAAGGAAATAATAAAAGAACGAATAGTTAACTTTAATGTAAATAATTTTATTATGATTATACGATCGAAATTATGATAATACAATATGTTTACAAAAGAATAATATAACTCAAACTAAAAGTTTCAAAAACAATTACGAAAAAAGGATCTATGCATATCCTAAACGGCTGCTCCCGGGAACGCGGGTGAAAAACGATATTAATAAAATAAAAACAATTGCGCTTCAAACGAGAATGGTTTTCAAGGAAAAACCGGGTAAAAATGCCGTTACCGGAGGTTAATGCCTGGTGACGTCGTTGTTCGTTCCTATTCGTACGCTAACTGCTCCTCTGCTGTATCACGTCTTCTTCTGATTAAGATCCTCTAGCGCCTCTTCTTCAGATTAAATCCGCATCAAACGTTATCCTTTTATTTTTTTACTGTCTCTCTTCTCGAAACGTACAGAAACTAATTTTATAAATGTTGCTTGTTCTGCCTCTGCTACCTCTCTCTGCGCCTCTCTCAGGCAGATTCCCTCCACCAACTGTTCCACAATAATCCCAGGTAAACTCTGCTCCATCTACTCAACAATACACTCCAGGCAATAATGTCGTAATCGGCGAGGTTTCACCCCGACTTGATCTTGACCATCCTCGTCCTCCTGTACGCGACTCGGTAGAATATTAAACTAAATTATTTTTGCTTTACCGATTAAATGTAGGTGACATAAGTTACCACAGTATAGAAGCCTCCGGAGAACTTAAGAAATTTTTTAAATTTTGTGTTTTGTTTTTAAAGATGTTGTAACCGATAGTGTAAACTAACTAACTAACTCCATGGCTCTACGGTCCATTGAGGACCTTGGCCTCCAAGTTTAGATAGTGTCCCAAGACTAATGCAACCCTCCATGCTAAACTATCTTGCGCAATCCTTTTTATATATGTTTAACTATCACATTCCACATCCCCCCTGATCTGCTTAAAATATTCCATCCTCTTCTGTTCTGACCCCATATACTTCCCTCTAATGCGAATTTTACATGACCATGTCTTAAAAAGTGGCCTGTTAATATACCCTTCTTTTAGTCAACGTTCCCCATATTGTTCGATCATCCACTATTTCGTTTAGAACTTCCTCGTTAGTGATTTTATCCACCCATCTAATTTTCAGTATTCTCCTAAAGCACCACATTTCAAATGCTTCAATTACTTTCCTTTCCGCAACTCCTATTGTCCACGTTTCACACCGATACAACGCCAAGCTCCTTACCAACATTTTTAGCACACTTATATTACCCATAAGTAAATTCCTCTATTTCGCGAAAGCCTTCTTGCCTGTACTATCCTATTCTAGTCATTATGCTACCCAAGCAGCAGGATTCCTATCTTCCTTCAAAATATCCCTTTCCAATCAAACACCCTTTGTTATTCCACTGTTTCCTATACTACACTCCATTACCTTATTTTTGCCTCTATTAATCCACATTTTTGATTGTTTTAAATAAATGTTAACTAATATTTTTCACAATTTAATTATTAATTGTTACAAGATTCAGACGTATAACTAAATCTTCTTAAACCAAGACTATACCTGAGCAA
This sequence comes from Eucriotettix oculatus, assembly GCA_034510155.1. NCBI lineage: Eukaryota > Metazoa > Arthropoda > Insecta > Orthoptera > Tetrigidae > Eucriotettix > Eucriotettix oculatus. The sequence continues at coordinate 12,778,643 of CM067377.1, forward strand.
AGGCTATTTCATTTCACTCCATTGAGAAAGTATAAGTAACTGATTAAGGTATGGAATTTATTGATTTAAAAGGAGACTAGGTATAAAATAAATAACTACTTGATAAACATAATCTTATAAATAAACACGCTTTAGTCACAACTTGAATTCCGGAACATTACTCTGTTCATTTCAGACATTCCACAGCAACGTGCCATTTGCCTTTTTGTTCCTTTTACGAAATGAACATGAAGCAGCGCTTAATTAAAGCTTGTGATAATTAAGGAACAGGCAAATTGAATATTATTATTTGTGTCCTCGCCGTGTCGCGTGCAATGAAGATTAGCATCGACGGAAGACAGCTAATTGTTGGCCTCTTTTGTGCTCGTCCGCTCCGGAGAGTTCATTAGCGCAGCCAGTGACTTAGGGAAAAATTGAACGCGGCGCTCTGGCGGCGTCTTCGGGGACCACTCCAGGTAATTGCGTTGTCTGCCGCAGCTGCGCCGCGGCGCTGGCAGTTTTTTTTGCCGCTTCTTGAAACCCCCTTTAATATAGGGGACTGTACCGGGGGGGCACCTGTAATTTGCAGCGCGGATTAAGTGCATAACGCTGTATTGCGGTCCCGGAGCTGCTTATTATGCCGCAAAAATGGGTCACGACACGACGAGACATTCCTAGTTACGATTCTTATCCGCGAAATGAATAATGGTCGCGCATTTATCAGCACTCATTATTCTATATCTGTATCAAGCTCCATTTACATATGGAGATATCTTAATAAAGTTCCTCTACCTTGAGAGGAAGAGAAAGAGAGACTCACGACACCATTTAAGTGCTTCGAGGTCGTTAGGGAAGTCTGGAGACGGAGTTGATTTTTTTAACAAAGGGGTAACTTTAGAAATAGTATTAATAAAAAAAACTACAATTTTTTTGTTAGTCCATACAAGTTTAATGGAAATTTTGTTTGTAATCAGTCAATTATAATATTAAAACAGGAGCTGTTAACAACATCAAAACAATCACTGGTGTGAATATTGCAAATGAGAACGTCACATCCTATGTTTTGATTTTTATATTTCAGGTGACTGTGCATATAATTAAACCAAAGCTCCTGTTTTAACATTATAATTGGCATATAAAAAGTATATATATATATATATTATATATAAAAAATTTATAATTAAAGTTGTATGGCCTTACAAAAAACTGGTTGTTATTTTATTAACACATTTAAAATAGTTCATCTAGGTTGTATGATTCCAGAAATAGTTTTAGAAGAAAACATAACGATCAATTTACTATATTGAAACTTAATTTATAAAATGGGCCAACTGAAATACGTCATATTACAGTAACAAATCTATGAAAGTATAAGTATTATTAAATAATATTCGACAGAGACGTAGAACTTCAAGGATGTGGAACGATTCAGAGATTGTACATAAATTGTTATGATTGATTAGTTACTATTTTCCCTATGTTAATATATTCATCCATATGAGTATTGATTGATTTTTCATTGCAATGGGTAATGTTTAAGATACTTAAATTAATAACAACACAAACATAAGTATAAAAGTTATATGAAAAATAGTAGAAAATAAAATAAGATAAAAATAAATAAGAAACATTCCGCTTCGTTGTTGTTGTTGTGGTATTCACTCCTATGACTGGTCTGATGCAACCCTCCATGCTAACACATCTTGCACAAGCCTTTTAATTTTCTTACAACTAGCACAACCCACAGCCTAAATAATCTGCTTAACGTATTCCATCTTCGACCTCCCTCTTGTGTTCTTACCCCACACACTTCCCTCTAATGCTAATTTTACAAGACCCTCGTGTCTTAAAACGTGGCCTATTAATCTATCCCTTCCGTGAGTCAATGTCCTCCATATTGTTCTGTTAAGAATTATCCATTCAACTGATTTTCAGCATTCGCTACATTGCAAAAGTTTCTAATCTTTTCCTGTCCCCAATACCTATCGTCCGCGTTTCGGACGCATATAACGGCACACACTATACGAACATTTTTAGCAATTATTTCATATATTCTCATTCATATTACCCGTAAGTAAGTTCCTCTTTTTCGCAAAAGCTTTCCTTGCCTGTCCTATCCTACACTTTATGTCTACTATACTTCTAACATCCTTAGTTATTACGCTTCCCAAGTAGCTAAATTCCGTAACTTCCGTCAAAATATCCGTTCCCAATCTAACACCCTTTGTTATTCCACTGTTTCCCATACTACACTCCATTACCTTGGTTTTCCTTCTATTAATCCTTTATTCAACTCCTTCTCCTGGACCACGTTCATGCCATTTATTACGGTTTCTAAGTCTTATTCTGGCTCCCGTAATACTTCAATATCGCTCCATTATATATTCTTTTTAAACTAGTAATCGTGTCTTATTATTCTCTACATCTTTTCCCTTGCACTTCACTTCACTACACTGTAACTAATTAAATATTTCTTTATTATAATTATGTTTAACTGAAAATACGAATATTCTTAAGTAGTACAGAGACAAGATATGTAATTTTTACCCGATATACAATATTTATAATAACGTATACTAGTGTCACGACAATGTGATATGTCTATAGTAAGATCTATACTGAAATACACTCAACTCTTTGACTTCTTCAACGGAGTAGTAGGAGTTCATGTTAGAACTTGTATTTGTTTTAAACCATTTAATGGAGGTTGGAATTTTATTAAATGTAGTAATAGCATTATAATGAATACCCTTTTGTATTATAGTTAAAGACTTCCCTTTATTGTGGAAATTATTTATATTTTCGGTATCAAAGCTGTGCACATCTGAGTTTGTTGTGACTGTTATTAATGACATCAGTGGTTGAATGTACTGACAAGTAAGAGTGAGAAGTCCCATTTTATTGAAGTTTATTGTGGAACCTTTCATAATATTCTGACAACTTTTCTTCTGTAGATTTAAAAAATTTTCTTTCCCTGATGCATTACCCTCGTATATTACATCATGTGTTATGGCTGAGTGAAAGTATGCAGAAGAAACCAATTTTCATACGTTTGGGCTACTACATACTTGACATAATTCTAACAGTAATGATTGTCGAGCTTAGTTGTATCAATTTCCACGTGTTTTCTTTCTGTACAACAACTTGAATATCACCATAATTAATTGGATTTTTTTTAAAAGAGTTTATTTAAAGTGAGGTTATATTCAGATAGGAGAAAAGATGAAGGTATTTATTTAATCTTCAAATCGGCAGATGCCTGGTGGCAGGTACATAAGACTTACGATAAGTAATATTTTAAATGAGTTGACAATAATTAATAATCTGTTCATTAAGACCATATTTAAACTATAAATAAGTAATAGAATTTTATTACTTCAACGTCAGTCATATGTATACCAAACTGTATATAAATTATAAATAAATGTACTTGGGATGATGTTATTGGAAGATGAATAAAATCTGTTAAATTGGACAGCACAGTCAATTCTAGTACATTATATAATTAATAAAACCAGATTTAAGTGTGTATATTCCGTATTCTATGTAATGTAAATTAGATCATTCAAACAGTCCTGTCCTTCCCAAATCTCGTTCACGAGAGCCTTATACGGTACTTGCTTTTATGTATATCACTAAATCTAAATGTCCCACATTCATATGTGCTCTATTTCATTCGTTAATTATTTTCGTGCCAGAAAATACGGAAATATTTATGCTTACCAGATGTATAATATGGCAATGATCTCCGCGTGTCTCCACTCGTAAGTTAAAACATTTGGTTCTCTTAGAAGGGGGTTTCTGCTAAGCTCAAATTTAAAAAATATTCGGTTTTAAATTTGATCTCGGGCAAAGCTGATTTTTTCTTCCTGACTAAATTAAAATATCATTTTGTACAACCAAGTACTTGATGTTAGGAAGTAGAAAATTCTGTGAGTAAGGTAGCTGTACCAAATAAGGCCAGGACCTTAATAAGGCCCACCTTCATTTTCTGACCTAAAAAATATGACAATAGCGCCAATTGTCTTTGATAGTGCAAGCTTATGACATCTAATGCTTATAAACATAATTACATCTGCAGCCGCTCTTGTGTCGGCCATTTTATGTTAATTTGTGTTTTTTCATTAAGGGATAAAGGGCTGTTTCTTATTTGCAAGGTACGTTGTATCTAAAGCAAACGCTATGGGTATGGAGCAAATTAGTCTGTAAATAAATATTTATCAACGGAAAATTGTGTTTTATTTAGGTACTAGCTTCATTTTTCAATATGCAGTTTCTTACAAAACTATTAAATCACACGTGTTTTAAAGCAGTTGCTCCCGTTAAGGCCTTTCCCTGGGGCTAGAAACAAGGCCCAGGTGTTCGTGCTTACAATAGAGCATTATTTAAGTATTTACTTCATGTGCTACGCCAAAGCATATTTAACTGTGGCACATCCACACATTGTGACACGTATTTTTAATACACAAGTTAAATTTATTAATTTTTGGAAATTTTTACATAGCTATTAGTTGTTTGCTACGAGAAATGTCAAAACGATACATTTAAAGTATATATTCATTATTTTTATCTTAAGACTTATAGATGAAAGTCGTTTATTTTTTCATAATTTTATTTCCAGTATTTAAAAAAATTAAATTCGGGAATTAACTTGAAATTAATAACGCGTGGTTTAAGGTAAATATTTTTTTAGATAAAACCACAAAAGAAAAGAGCAGTATGGACTGAGGATGATTTAAAGAGAGCGATGACAGTTGTTAGCATAGGGATGTCTGTCAGAAGGGCATCGAAAATATACAAGATACCCCGACGTATGTTACGCAATCACATAAGTTATAAAGTAAAAACCAAAAATTTTGGACGGAGACCTTGCTTAGACGAGGGTCAAGAAAAAGAACTTTGCCAATGTGTTTTTAGAGTTCCTGAAGTCGGGTATCCAGTACAGATAAAGTTCTCCAACGATGCGTACTTTTATACTGTGAGAATAATAATTTGTAGAATCCATTTAATCAGACGAAAGGATTGACTATATATATATATATAGATTATACCAATGACAACGAAAATTACTGCTGTCAAAACAATTTCGAATGTTGTGTAACAACCGCAAAAATTGAAAAATAAGACACTAATCTTCGCGTATAATTTATTAAGAAGCTTTTGACTAAAAAATAAAATTATACAGATCTCAGTATTATCTCATTCCACTTATGATTTGTACAAAAGTGCGTTTAAATAATTTTCATGTCATTAAAATGCTCCATAAAAAATATGAACCGGATTTGGCTATGGGCCATATGTGGAACAAGGCCCAGACGCAAGAGTTTAACATTTACTTTAATGTGATGATATAAATTAAGTTATCTCTCTAATAACATTTGCTGTATAACTGCATACAGTTGGAAGATGTTATGTTCAGAAATGGTACCTCTTACACAAACTGACTAAACAAATCTTGTTTGGTACGTGTACCTTACACTGAGAAATTAATGGAAACGTCATTAGATTCATAATTCATATACAGCTTATTTGCATCCATTTAGAACCCTTATTTCAGAAAATAATTTTCAAAATAGAACTTTCAGATTACACAAAACTGAAACTTATTCTACTGTTGAATATGCACATCTATTTATTATAAGTTCAAATATGGCCAAAAACAGTCAAAAAATTGGTGAAACATAAACAACTATAACTTAAAAACAACTAAATGTTTCGATCCTGATATGGACCCGCTTCAGGTTGAAATGAATAACAAGGCAAAGAAGATAAAAAAACTAAGAAATCAAAGATAATAATAATGCATTTGATACATGTATCAAATGTATAATTCTGACCCAGGCCCTCAATGGGCTGTAGAGCCAACGAGGATGGAAGGAAATGTATAATTATTATCTTTGAATTTTTAAAATATGTTTGTCTTTTGGTTCTTTATTTACTGTATTATTTGGCTCTACTATAATATTTTTATAATTTTAATCTGTTTTGGCCTTATTTAAACTTATAGTAAACTTAAAGGCAATAATAACTATTATACACATCTATTTATGTTTAAATGGACTGAACTATTTGGACTTCAACCCTCTAAAGGACCATAAAAATAAACGGAAGTGAAAACAATATACACACGTATTATGTTCACAACTTGTTATATAATGCGACAATTTGACTTAATCTTCTGCCTAAATGAAAAGAAAAGTTTTTATGGCTTTCCTCAGTAAAGATCTTTAATGTCTTCAGATTTTCGTTTTATTTGTCAGTTCACTACTTTGTTAACGCCATGGTCCTGTTATGAAGATTCTTTACGAGTGATTTAAACTGTTATCCAGAAAGTGAATAACGTATTGTATTTTTTTTACAAAATCTATATTACTTTAACGGTTACAAATAGTTACAATAAACTATGTGCTAAAAAACATTTAATTCGTCACATCAACTATACGTAACGTAACAAAAAATTACAACAAGGCCAATTACTAAGGGAAAAGTAATACTATTATGACGAAATGGTATAAAAAACTAACAACTTGTGATAGTATTACGAACTATTACTCGTGGCAACCTGAATATATTAAGAAGAATGTGATTCTTAATACGTTAAACAACTCGTTGCTATGAGAAACAAAGCGCTTATGACGTCATAACGCGTCATTGAGAGTCACGTAATTAAAATTTCTACTCTTTCTCTCAGGGTTCAAAATTGTGGGTTTTACTTACAATAAAATAAATTAGTAACTCTGCAAATGAATAAAATTTACATACCTTGAAACAGAATACTGAACCAAATTACGTCTCCGATCAAAATAATTTTCTCTGCATTACTCTCCTTAACTGTTACTTTCCTTCATAATATTTTCCATTCAGCATTCAGCCCGTCCTGCCTGATGCAGGTTTTCTAGGGTTTTAACTACATCTCTTTAGGTGGAAAACAGGGTAGCATCCTTAAACTATAACCCGGGGGTCCTAGTCAACCCTTGGCTACCTTACACATTCTCCCTTTTCATTTCCTTTTCTATGCAATTAAAGGGGAGTTGCCTGTTTCAGAATTACCCTCGTGCAGCCTGTTAGCCAATAAAATGGATTTATAAATATTTCTACGAATATATTCTCAGTTCTTCCAGATATCAAAGTGAAACATACATGAAAATTTAAGTTAAAATTACTGTTTTAGTTCCTGAAATTTTCATTTAAAACTGTTGATTCATTTAGGAGCCTATTTGAGACAAACATACATTTAATAATTTCCATTTCATGAAAAACTCTATTATACATTATATGTTGCAAACATTTCCTTAGTACTTTTACAGTTAAGAAGCCAGATGATGTCCCAAACGAGGAGACAAATCGTCGTGTAATGAAATGATGTCAATAGATTTAATATTTTTTCAGATTTAATTGGCTTTCTTTGCCATTTATTATTTTAAAAACGTCAGAAACTAACGAATTAAATAATATTAGTTGGAATATTATAAAAATTTGGATTCTATAGAGAAAGCGTTCATTATCTGTGCCCATTCCCTACCTGTTTGGTTCAGTCCCTTTGTACCTACTCCGTCAGTGTTCACAAAGGCCTTGATACCCCTCAGGCGGATGATTGAATTTCGATATGATTGTATGTAAACAGATTACCATAGTATTTCTCAAATTCACGAACATAAACGTTAGCCTATATATGAAACGTTTATAACGTATTTTGTTACAACAGATATTGAGAATAATTCATTGTTTATGGTTACAAAATGGTGCAACCATTTATATTTAAATTTTATTTTTTTCTGTGCTCACATTTCAATGTGGTTTCCTAGTAATTTTTAATTGAAGCAAATGATAAATTAAGAAGTTTGAGAGCCAATAAATAGTGTGATCAATTTCTACAACAAATGTAGGAACTAAGAAACACTGAATAGAGTAAAAGATATGTTTATCTATATAAATAAAAGACAATATTTCCCGTCAGCATCTGTATGCCTGAAATTTCACAACTTCTTTCTCCGTTTTAAGATGTTATAAATTTTCCCCTTATGCGTTCTTATAATCCAACTGAAGTGAAACTTTTTCTGTTTATCGCCAATCAACCTAAAGTATGTTTCTCTCGATAGTTTGAAGATTTAGTTTCCTTCCTTCCCTCCTTTGAAGCCAAAAACTATCCTTCGAGTCTATTAGATCAGGTGTTTAAGACGTTGTTTGTTCCTTGTGATTACCTAAACTATTTGTCCGATAGCCATGAAATTTTAGTGTTTTATAATGATCTGCCTACAGAAGGTTTCTGTCGATCTTTAGAAGATCTAGTGTATTTCCTTCACCCCCATTCAGATCAATGATGTTCTTAACCTAAATATATATAGAACTTGGAAATGGATATATTATCCCCTCATGTAGCCTTCCCTAACGAAAAATTTAAATTTCTATTTTGCGTGAAATACTGTTAACGTTTAACTTACATTTCATTTAAGTAATGATACTTTTCGGTTGGATAAGAATAATGCAAAATATTTTATAAGTCGCAATATAAAGGATTCTTAATTACGATTCTGGCGCCGAGACGGAATTTTGTCTAACTAAACCCTCTTAGCCGATGTGACACTCGCGAGAAAAAATTAAAAAGTATCTACTCAAATATAATGTTATTATACCCTTAAAACTGTTCAATGATAAGTAATAATGCTTTTAATTGGTTTATAAATATATTCTAAACGTTTTATAATTCGCAGTGAAGAATGATTATATAATGACACAGGTTGCGCAAACACAATTTTATTTTTCGCAGATATGTATATGTTTTAAACTCCGTCCTTCCCTGACTTATAGAAATTACAACAGGATACATTATGCGCTTACATATCTCGTGTGCATGCGTGCGTCAGCGGCATCGGCGGCGACGACGTTCGCGAAAAACCAAAAAGTATTATAACTTATTTACATGTTAGTTATATTTAAGCAATATGTTCAAGGGCGTCGCAAGATAGGCAATAAATAAAGCCAACGAAGTATTAACTTGTAACTTTGTTGGGTGGGATAATTTTTAATTTTTTTTATATAAGTACGGTTTTACATTTAAAAGGTGCACATAAGAAAGAATAAGTATTTATGAAACTTGGATGTTTCCATCAATAAGAAAAACTAGATTAGAAATATAAGCGTGCCCTACACCAACTGTTTAAATATCATCAAGAATATAGAAAATAAGAGTTCAAAGTAGTCTAAAATAAGTTGTTGTGGTATTTAGTCCTAAGATTTGGTCCACGCAAACCTCAATGCTAGTATAACAATAATTTTTGAAATTGTTTATTTTTAAACCGATGCGCAATTAAATACTGTATACTGTATGTCTTTATTTTGACCTTATTGTGACCAGAGAAGTATTCAACGCTTTTGGATCACGTAGTCGCCAATGTTATTACTACTTATACTAAGTACAAATATCAAATAGGTACTATTATTTGTAGATGATGTTTAAGGATTATGTTTAACAATAGTTAAATAAATAAAAATACGGAAATAAGGCAGAGAATAATTTTATTTCTATTAAATTAACACAAATACTACGTTTCATCCAACTTTGTGGACTTCTTCTGGTAAATTATTAAATGGATGAACTATTTACATTCGAGAAATTTGCTGTCGCGGATTATTTCACGTGGACGGTTACACCCGAATAAAGTCAGAAAATTATAATCGAATATTACATATATTGTAATATATGTTTTTATATTACCGACTTGTGTTATGGATTTCTTCTACAATTCATTCTGATGATTATGGCTCACGCAGAATGGTTGTGGTGAAATGGAAGGTAAATGTGAAGACTTAATTGGTTTCATTCACTGGTATGCTTGCCTTGGAAGTTGCTTACTAGTATTTTATAACATAGAAGTACTTAAAGAGTAACTAATCAATCAATTTACTACTCAAAAGCTCCACTATATACAAAAAACAGTTACAAAACTATCTCTACACTGCGTAAAGGTTCATTCGAATGACAATTTCTCATGACACAAGCACGATTGCATGTTTGGGCTTGGTAACATACAGAGGATATTTCGTCCGTGTACCTGCCGGGAAGAGATAGAATGCAGGACTGTAACTGAAACATAAAACACTAAGAATGGCCAAAAATCAGAAATAAAATAATTTATTGGAAAACGTTTTGTCCTCCAATTTTCAGGATCTCCTCATTAGTTAAATCAAGTTATAACAAAAATTACATTAAACTGCTCCAACGTCAGAATTAAAGAACTAAGAAATATTCCGAAAATTGGGGGACGAAACGTTTTCAAATAATTCCTTTCTTTTGACCATTCTTGGTTTTTTATTATTAATAATAATAAATCAGATTAATATTATTACTTTATTTATTAGTGAAAAATACCTAACGCCCCCTTAATTCTACAACGGAATACTTTTAATAGAATTAAACTAACTCTCTAATTTTCCTTTGTAATTTTTAAGTTCCTCAGGGTTGTTTTTTTTGTAGACACAATATATATTGTCATAATACCTTAAAACCATAAACATTAAATGTAATAAAAGTGTGTGGTTTCAAATTAGAAATGATACATGTTGTGTTGAATTTACATTATTTAATGTTTAATGTCAGAAACAAAAACAGTGTGTGAAGACAGGAAAACAAAGCGCTCTTAAAGTTGACAGATATAAATATATATTTAATTAACACATTATATTTCGTATATAACGTGAAATAGCTTCAGGCATTTTAAGGAATATTTTCATAAATGTAAAATATATTATGATAAACCACTAATAATACAAAAACATACCATATATGAAGCAGTTTTTAAACTCGCTGCATTAATTTAATGTTATTAAATATTTGAAGCTGGTGCAATTTAATGCTAGAATTTAAAACGTGTACAGACATGGCATAAACACTGCACTCAAAGGTTGTAGCTTTTCTGAAAATTACACATGCATAAATACTGCAGACAATTCAGACGTATTATTTATTCTACTTTGACGCATCATCATCAAACTTGAGACATCAACAGATACAAATGAAGAACAAAAAATTTAACTTAACGCTTAAAAGTGTCCAGTTTATTTAATTATACAAAAATCTTTGTAGAAAATAGCGGTGCACATACAAAATTAAAAAACATTAACACCTGTAATTTGTTAAAATACGTGAAATAAAGACTTAGCATCTGCGGCACATTCACGGCTGTGTGTCGCCTTGCTTTCTCTTTCGGAATTTGGGAATGACCCTCCATTATGGGCTTAATAGAAGAAAGAACCTGTTTTCTAAGGGTTACACATTGCTAATTGGGAAGGGTTTGCTTCCCAAAAGTTGGAATCCGCGTGCATAGTATTAGAATTATTTGTAACACATGCGATATTTAGGTCCTGCTGTTTTAATTTACTATTGGCTGAAATTTTTAAAATGCAAGCCAATACTCAATACTCAGAATTGCAGCCGATTGGTTATCGGAATTAAGTTGGGGAACAATAAACCTCCCACTCACCTTACGTAGGAACGGTTTTCGAGATGGAGAGACAGATTATGTTGAGAGGTCGGCAAGTGCTGCTTGAAAGTAATTTTCTAGCCGCTTTTTTTTGCTGAGGGAGCGTTCACCTTTCAGAATTTACTGGGGACACTGTTACCTGTGCCAAAGAAAATCTCCTGTGCTTGACGGAGAACTCACGTTGATTGGTAGGCATCGTCAAGTGAGATAATTATATTCCTTGGAGGGGGACTATACAGAGTTGACCTGCGAAGTTGATAAGCGAAAATCGGTCAGTATGAAAAAACCGTCGGACAAGTCGAGGAAGGACTAGACAAGATAAAGTATGGTAAACCGTCGGACAAGTCGAGTAAGCAGTGGAAGAGTATGGTGTGAGAAATTGACAGTGGAAGAGGCAGAGATGTATGGTGTAAGAAATTGAGAAGAAGGAAGCTGAAAGCAGTGTAATACGAAGTTGAGTAGCAGGTTCAACAAGAAGGCTGGGTGGCGAAGGAGTAAGGTGTTAACGACGAGGAAAACAACTAGGGAAGAAGGAGGAAACTTTGAGTTTTCCTTAATTCCTGCATTTCTATGCTCAACCCGAACAAGAAAGAAGAGACGCATGTTAATCTGCTCCGAGACGCACAGGTAGACAAAACAGGTTCGTCCAGTGAACGGAAACTGCTGCACGTGGTTACCCAAACAATAATCTATCCCTGAAAACTTTAAAATCGTCTTTAATTATTTATTTTATACTTGTAATATTCGTGCAGGACATAATTTAAAATTGTTTCTTTTTTAAATAAAGTATATATATATAATCCTAAAACTTAAATTCAGTAAATAATTAATATATTCCCCCTCTAATCATTTACAAATAGGGATAGTTCATCCTTGTGAAGCCAGTATTTTCGATGTTGGGTCTTTTATGCATCCCCTATAAACGGAAATAACTTTGCCTTACTAAAATTGTTACTTACGTTTTGTAAATGTCTTGAAAATGTAATGGATATCTAAATTTTACGTACGACAGTTTCCCACACATTTGGTCGTCATTAGGTCCTGTGCAGTAAAGCAATCTATTGGAATTTTCGACGCGTATTAAAAGTTCTTTCCTCAATATTTTTTATTATTTGCATTGTAGGTATTATATAACTTCAGTTAAATAAATGAATTATACCGTTAAGCGGACATAAAATTTTAATATCTAATATATTGAAAGTAGTAGGTGGTTACAGATTCACACGTCTCACCTTTTCCTTATTCCTCACGCTCATCCGACCACTCTTGAACTGTTCGTATTGTGCAAAAAGTCTTCTATGAATTTCTACTCCTTGTGTACCATCAGGTCACTATCAAAAGCAGATTACGGGACGCCCGTTCGTCTTTGGTGGAAACAGAGTGCGGCTCGCCATCTTCATCGTGGAATACAAAGGGACCATCTAGCACACAGAGCCAGCCGTAATAAAGTTACACTAAAACTGATGATACTCCTCGGATATTATGAAAATATGTTGGCCTAATGCACAGAGTCACAATTGAAATCACGACGATGCTACAAAAATTTCAATCCAAAAATCTTTCCTGACAGTCGAAATATTATTCGTCTACCTAAACATAATGTAAATAAATCTAAATGATCAATGGTTTATCTGACAATTAAACAACATTTGATTTTAGTTTATATATTTCCAAGTTGAAAATATGCCACGTTTCGTCTCCCTTTATCGACTTCGTGAAGTATACTACAAACCAAACATTATAATAAATTGCATGTTGGTACTACTTTATGTTTTATATAAAATATTAGTAATGTAGTACACACTTGTTATGTTTAGCTTATAGTATGCTTGAAGAAGTCTCAAAAGGAAGATGAAACGTCGTAAATTTTAACTAGAAGAAAAAATTATGCTGGTAACAAAGATTGTTCCGATTGATTTAAATTGAGGCAATAATTTAAAACCCATAATTCGGTCTGAAACTAGTGTATTGAAAAATTACAACTATCTTGAACCACAATAATATATACCAATAAATAAAATTGAAGTGTCTGTCTGGAAGTTTATCACGAATAGGCTCCGAAACTGTTCAACAGATTTAAAATAATATGGGTTACCTACACTATATATATATATATATATATATATATATATTAAAATTATAAAAATTTTGCGCCGTAATTAACTTATTGTTGGCAGAATGCTAACTCCCAGAAAAATAATAAACACCTTTTGATCGTCAATACGATGTATACGTAAATTGGTTTTATTTTTATCGTCCGGTAAATTTTAATTACAAATGTAATTTACTATGTCTGTGTACCTTTATGTATGTCCTTATTTTAGGTGTCGGTAAATTTCTTGAGTCGATTAGGATACTGAGTCATCACGTTAGTTGTGATGTCATAAGATAGATGGCATGGAGAGGTAAATTTAGAAACGCTTAACATTTTTCTGATGCTTACAAAGAGATTACTGTCGAAAGTAATCTTGTAGCCGGCTAATGTAAATGAATTCCCGGGGATCGCCGGGCACGCAACTGGTCTTTAATATTAGAGAAAACTACATTTGTCCATCGAGATTTGTCATCAGTTTTTTTAAACAAAGTTCTCTTCAAAGATTTAAGTCGTACTTACTTCACGTTACAGTCTTAATGAGCTTTTAAATGTTAAATACATAAATAGACGAAGGATAATACAATTAAAACTTTACTTTTCTTTTATACTCAAAATAATAGCCTTGTGTGTTCAGGAAGGGTGTTTAATTATAGATTGTAATAGAGGAAAATGTATAATAAGCCTAAACGGAAATAATGGGTGATTTTCACCCGTCTCTCCCCTTTGTGTTGTTGCTTGTGGTATTCAGTCCTAAGACTGGTCTGATGCAACCCTCCATGCTAACCTATCTTGCACAAGCCCCTTCATTTCTGCATAACTACCATATCCCTCTAATCTGCTTAGCGCATTCCATTCTTGCTTCCCTCTTCTGTTATTACCCCACACACTTCCCTCTAATGCTAATTTTACAAGGCCCTCATGTCTCAAAACGTAGCCATTAATATATTCTTTCTCTTGGTCAACGTCCTCCATATTGTTCGCTCTTTCCTATTCTGTTAACAACTTCCGCCTTAGTTACTCTATCCACCCGTCTCTTTTTAGGCGTAGTTTTGAGAATTGGATGAGTTGTCAGGTCGAGGATGAAACTCGTGGCCTTCGAGAAGAATCTGAGTATCTGTCGTCAGTCAGCCTTCATACAAAATTGAAAACCCATTACGATTATTTGTTTATTAATATAGACACTAGTTCATTTTTCCTCTTCCAGGCCTATGGAAAAACTGGAAAGCAAATCGTCTATTTTAACTGAGCTTTGTACCAGAAAATTGTATTGGTATTTGCAGCTGAATAAATGTCTGTCTGTCTATCTGTCTGTCCGTATGGTTGTCTCGAATAGACTGCGAAACGGCTCTCCGGATTTCAAATGAAAATTTGAGGGTTTAAAAGAGAAGATTAATTTAAATATTCATGCATATTACATTTAGATATATTGCAGAAGATACTATTATAATATGAAAAAAATGAACTTCTCTCAATCGTCGATACGGTATATACATAAATTGATAAATTGGTTTTATTTCTCGCGTCAGGTAAATTTTAAAATTTTAAATATGAAAATAAAAAGTAAACTATCGAGTTCGGTGTCGAAACCGGTGTAATGCGAGTCAGTGTTGTATTATGACCTATAATATGAGAAATAAGAAACAATTGAACCATTAACTGGGGGAAAATTTTTATTGGTTAGAATACTGAAAATATATTTTTACCTGCTATTCTACCGGGGGTATTTTGGACTCTCTAAATAATAGGAGTATATTTGAGGTTCATACTGTGACGTTTTCATGTCGGTGTAGTTATGAGTTGACCAAGAAATATACCAGGATAATATAAAAAATACCCGGGTAACGCCGGGCCTCCAGCTAGTTGAAGTAAAGTAATTATTTGAAACGTTGTACAAGGTCCAAGAATGTCCCATAATGAGTAATAAATATTACCGATTAATTATCAGGATTTATTCAGTTCGTAAATAAGGAACAAATTGAAAGGACTATTTATAGAAGTCTATGTAAAGTCTTCATTAGTTCTTTAATATTTCCTTGTGCGAATGTCCGAAAGACATTTTATTTTTCCCTTAATCCATTAAAAGTAAAAAACGTATCCTACTCATAACTTTCCAGCCGTGTAAATCCAATTAGCACAGTTTCCAAAACCAGCTCCGCAGTCTTAATTAAATGAATAATCTTGAAGTACGACTTCTTAAACATGTCTCTCAGTCTCACTAATGACGCGAAGCCGTTTCACCTTTTTCTATGCCAAATGTCAGTTTATTCTAAAATTAAGTTGCTCAGTATTTATTTGAAATTCTTCCTTAAATAATTACATTACAACCAAAGAAACTTAAAATTAATCTGACTTACTATTATAAATCATATACAAAGGTTAGAAAAATAATTAATTTAATTTCACTATTTTATGTCCCTAATTTTTCGCGACCTCCTTAGTTCATAAGTGAAATTTCCTGTTGCTGCTGCGGCCCTTGACGGGATATTTTATGATATTGTAATTAATGATTTGAGGAGGCAGAGAAAGCTGGGTACGAAACGTAATCAAATTATATTACTTTATTTCCGACTTTCAACAATTATTTGTACATATGCATTGATTACAACGGATTCCCAATTATTCTCTTTTTCCTCTATTCGCATTCAAATATTATCCCACGCCAAACGAACTTTTTGGTAATGATTTTCTGATATCCTTCCTTGCCTCTACTATTCTACTCCAGTCATTACGCTACCCAAGTAGCAGAATTCCTTAATTTCCTTCAAACTTTCTTCCCATACTACTCTCGATTACATTGGTTTTCCCTCTATTAATACTCATATTGAACTCTTTCTCCAGGATCACGTTCATGGCATTTATCATGGTTTGCAAGTTTTTTTTGACTCCCTTAATACTACAGTATCTTTGGCAAACCCCAGGGATTTTATTTATTCTCCTTCAGAATGATTCCTTATCCATACTTCGTTTTAACTTTATTCATCGTCTGTTTTAAGGAGCATGAGTGACAGACTGCATCCATGTCTTACTCTTTTCTTGATTTCTGCTTTCTTTTTATTGAAGAAATATAACAAATAACTATAAAAAGTATTGTCATAATTTAGAGAGCAATTGAAAGTTAAAGGATAAGTGAAACAAGAAGACTACAAGAGAAGTGGAACAAATTTTGTTCAAATTGCTAATATTTAATTTTTAACATTGATAACGAATTATTTGATCTTATGTTAACTTTAAAGCTGATATCCGAGGGCTAATGGAAATAACTATTATCTAAATCTAAACTTATGTATCTCAAATATAATTCTGTTTTAGAGACAATAATTATATCCAAGACTTGTAATCTTTGAAAATATATCAATAATATTCTAATGTTACGGCAATTTATATAAGAAGTTTTATTTTTACACTTTGTTTATTATTTTCCTTCGATATATAGTCTGACTACCCCTAATACTACAATATCATCGTCAAAGCGTAGGGTTTTCATTTCTTCTCCTTTTAGTATGATTCCTTTTCTATATTCAAACTATTTAATAACATGGTCAAGAACGTTCTGTGGACTGAAAACTACAACACACCATAATTTAATTGAAATATGATGAATGATATAGGAACGTTTAAGGAATAAATATATAGCCGAAGAGAAGAGAAATGTTTTTCGGTATTAAAGGGCGGAAGGAAGAAACGTAATACTACAGACGATTGACAGAACACATCGCTAAACACTAAATCTTGCGGCAATCGGATGAGTGGTAGAAGAACGCATAAGAGTAAAATTTATAAGTCGCGATGTGTTGGAACGACGCACGCTATAGAAAGCACAGAGCGCACAGCATACATTGCTTTTTATTTATGTAGATAATAATTACCCAGACCTAAAATAATTTATTGAAATTTTAATGTTTTTTTTACGGGACTTGATGTGAGTTTAAAATAATATCCATCAAAGGTAAGTCTCCAGTGTTTGGAGTAGTGACGTCATCTCGGGTCGTGTGGTTAAGTTTGTTACACGTGAGGTGTGCGAGTGAAGATTTGAAGTGCCATGGAGCACGTGGACTGAGTGGAGGCCGCGGTCCTGGTCCTGGTCCTGGACTTGTTCCTGTCAAGGTCCAGACAAATGTGTCAGCGTCGTCGCCACCGCTGTGCTAATAATAAACACTCCTCCAGCACACCTCGCAGCTACGTACTTGCAACATCTGTTATTGCTAATTACAACTATGCTCATATTTATATTAGTTACAATTAAATTAAAACATTTATTTTCCCTTCAAGCGTTTAATTTGTCGAAACAGCTTTCGGCTATAAGCCATAATCGCCTTCAATTGAATAAATATAAAATATACCGGTTATTTGACAACTAGATCAAATAAATTCTTTGAAGGAAAGAAAACTGTTTAATTCGTTTCCTGAGACTTGTATTTAATTACTTCAAATTTTATACGTAAAGTGCTACTTTCACTGGTTACGAAGCACTCAGTTTGTATTTGGTAAGTTAGAGTTTCTGACACATTGTTTTAAAACACATTCTAAGCTTCTGTGTTCGTTGCTTCCATAAAATGTTTTCTCACGTTGTTATAAATAAGATTTAAAAGTGTCTATTTTCATTACCCTTAGAGCAATACTTAGGTTAAATTTAGATTTACTTATTTATTCCATAAATATAGAAATACTTCAGTGAGAAAGAAAAAAACGACACACGCACACTTACGAACACTACGAAAAATGCGTATTACGTAAAAGTTTTAATAATAAAACAAACAATGGCCAAATGTCAGAAATGGAATGCTTTTAATTAGAATATACGTTTCGTCTCCCACTTTTATCTTCCCAGTTCTTTAATTAAAATATAATAACATATAATATCGCTGCTGAATTACTCACTTTTGGCCGTTTTTCCATTTTATTTTTTAAGATTAACCCAGATACTTAAATTACTTTATTTATCAAATTGATAATATTTTCTACACTTAAGGTTTCTTACCTATTTTAATTGCAAAAATAATCATCTTACATAATTTTTGTTAAAATATATGCCTCAAGAATTTTATTAATCTTAAAACTTTTCCGATATTGGGAAGCCAATTTTTAAGCAAAACTACGTAATTAATATTTAGTTAATGTAATTACGACGTTTCTTCCATATTTGTGGACTTCATCAGATAAACGTTTAAAAGATTAAACTAATATTTATGTGATTAACAGTCTAAAACACATGATTATCCCTATTTGCCTGACGAAGTTCCCAACATGGACGAAACGTCTTAATTAGTTAAACTACATATTTTCGTGACACCGAGAAAATCTTCGTTCAACGATACCATTAATTTTATTTATTCCATAGTTAGTATCTGTGTATAGTATATTTTACAGTACTCAAAAAAGTATAATAAATTAAATATGGACCTGAAAAATGTTATAAAATTAAAATCAAGGAAAATTAATAGTTTAAATTTTTTGGTTGTTAAAAAACAAGTAAAATATTTTCGGAAAATATTAAATGGAAGAGTAATACTGCCAATTTAGTTATTAATACTAAATCAATTAACCTCTGTTTTACCAATAATTGAATCAATTAAATTAACCGTCTGATATAGACAATGATTAAATATATTTCATTCGACGTTTCGTCGCCATATTTGGTACGTCTTCTGGTAGTGTTAAATTTTGATGCATCAAAATTGCTGTTTAATATGAATACAAAAAACACACGTATAAATGTTTTATAAGTTGCGTATCTTTTTTTTTGTTTAGTTACTTCTAAAATAATTGCAAAATGTTTGTATTTCTTGTTAACACGAGGTTTATCAATGTTTCTTTAT
The DNA here is from genome assembly GCA_034510155.1 of Eucriotettix oculatus. Lineage (NCBI taxonomy): Eukaryota > Metazoa > Arthropoda > Insecta > Orthoptera > Tetrigidae > Eucriotettix > Eucriotettix oculatus. The sequence goes on from CM067377.1 coordinate 12,798,013, forward strand.
AGGATAATACCCTGACGAAGGTACAAATAAGACCCCAAACTTTGTGTTTTCCTCTTTGGAAATAATTAAAACTTAAGTCTGAGGGTGATTGAATTTTTTTTACTTTTTACGTATTGACAAAAATCAGACGTGAAAATACAACCATTTTATTAAATTAAGCAAACACGATCATAGAATCACTATTTTGTCTCATACTGCGACAACAGGATACTTTTTAATCATGTACGTCATATTTTAGTACTTCTTTAACATTTTCGTTTTTTTTATAATCATTCAATAACTTGAAGGACATTTGAAACGTGAAGAACATTTTTACTTAAAATTCGCTCCACCGCCCTGTTATTTCCAGTGACGGGTTCTGAATGTCCCAGTCCCGCCTTTCAAGTTAACCATTGCTTAAAATCCTTCTCGTTCCATTTCCGACCTCTCTTCATCGGCCTCGAAATCTCCTCACAATGTGTCTACCTAAATGTCATTCCACTTCCCTGAGCGCTGCAGCTCCTGTCCTACAACCTCGTTCCATACTTTTCTGAGCCACGTGTCATTCAAATTTCCTATCCGAGTGTACTGAAACCACAATAGTCTCTTTGCTTCATTATCAAGTTTTAGTCGCTATCAAATATTCTAAATAGGTTCTTTTAAAATGTGTCAAGACTATATAAAGCTTGATGTTTGTCATATGTGGCTGGTCAAATGCCGGTTCTTGAAATAATATGAATTTATAATTTTTATTTAATTTTAAGAGTGACACGATTTGTAACTCCGTGATGTGATTTCTTGTATCTCGAGGCAGCCAGAAGCGGTGATGATGCTCAGTCTGAGAGGAAGGAGCGAGTGAGTGAGTCACGGTCCAGTGGCTGCGAGGAAGCCAGCCTTCACGACAAAACGCTAATTAAACGCGCGATCTCTCCTCCAACACACTCTCTCATCTCACAAAATTACTGAAACGGCTTTTACACGCAGCGATACGCCTCTCCAACGAAAATAAGAAGAACCGACGGCAGCATCAACATTCGATTTATTCGCAAATAATGTGTAACAAGAAAATCTGGGAAATTGGTCTTTTACAGGAGTTCCCTTTTAATGAGCAGTGCGCTACTTTCCCCCTCAAAAGGTTTGTTAACCGTTTCCTTTTCAACACAGAATGTCACAGGTAAATATGTTGGAGATATTTGCATTCATAAAGACGAATAGCATATGGCTTTTTCTTTTCCGTTAGGTAAAATAATATGGCAATTTAGCCTGCGTAACAGAACTTTCATTAATGAGGATCTGACTGAACGGCGAATTGAAAATGTTTCCAGTGAGTGGCATAAAGAACGTTTGTGAAAGACGCTCAAAGTATTTCTGTTTTTACAGGTACTATAAAGAATTGAAACACAGGATTCTTATAGGCACTAGTGTAACAGTTACTGAAGTTGGATAACTAGCTTTTGCATGCTGTATATTTATACAAATAATATGCAAGTATATTGTTATTTGGGGGCAAAAGGATCCTGAAACAGGCATAGGAAGCGACTTGCAAAAGAAGGATGTAGACTGTAGAGCATGGTAGTCAAGGTTTGACTCAGGGCCCCGGGCTATATTTTAAGGATCCTACCCGGTGTTTCACCTAAGGATACGCAGCGGAAACCCTAGAAAACCTCCATCAAGTAGATCGGACTATTCTCACGCCCTTACGAATGACGGAGATGAATTTGCTGAGGGGTCTCAGCATTCCCTTCTACGTGTCTCCAGCGTTTTGAGAGGCCGTTGGCCAACTAATCCAATAGGATGACGGAATAAAAGTTTTTAAATACCCGATCTGCGTACATACAATACCTAAAATAGATTAAGGTGCCGCGGCATTTGAGAACCTTGAGAAAAAAAACAGATAGTACGAGAAATTCCCAAAGGTGAGCCTCGCAGTCAATCCGGGGACATATACCTGCGAGAGAAACCTCCCACAGGGCCCGAAAAATAAATTGAAGGATGCGACATTTCTTTGGTTACAGGTTACAAGAGGGTGATCCTAAAGAATCAAATTCACTTTAATAGTATAGGAAAGAACTTAAAATGGGTGGGTGGGGAACCAATGGTTGACTAGGGCCCTGGGCTATAATTTAAGGATACTACCCGGTGTTTCAGCTAAAGAGATGCAACGGAAACCCTAAAAAACCTGCATCAAGTAGGTCGGGGTATTGGGTAATATTCTCAAGCCTTTCCGAATGACGGGAAATGAGCTTGCCGTGAGATTTCAGGATTTCCTTCTCCTTAACTCCACCATTTTTGGGAGGTTGTTTGCTGACTGTTTCAGTAGGATCACGAGATCTAAATCTTTAAATACCCGATCTGCCTCAAGTACGTTGCGAGTTGGAAGTTTTGCTAAAAGTTTTGCCCTTGGGTGTTTCTATATCAATATTCCGATTTTCGTTTTTTTTGTATGTTTAGCGCTGATCATCATGAAAACAGGTTTCTGTTGAGCTTTCGAAGATTTATGTTCCTTCTTTCGTCCCCCACTTTTAGGCCAAGAAAGGTTTCACGCAATTAATTTCCTATTTTATTTTCTGTTTGTCCCTTATCATTTCCTACTCCATTCATTAAATTGCCATTCCATTTTGGTGAACTGTAATGCTCTATGCAGAGAAGGTTCCTGTCGATATTTTGAAGGTTTATGTGCCATCCGACTTCTGTATTCAGACAAACAATTGGCTCGGCGTCAGTTCTTGCTCTAATACTTTATTTGTCCCCTATGACTTCTTGTAACATTCATCAGATTTCCGTGAAATATTTTGTGTTTACCGCTGATAATTTAAAAGAAGGTTTCTGTCGATATTTTTAACTTATAGGTTGCTTCCTTCCCCCTCCCCTTTCAGGTCAAAACAGTCACATCAATTTCAGCTCATAAGCTTTGTTTGTCTCTTATAATTTCCTATACCATTCAAAGGCATATAGAACGTAGAGCACGATACAATATTCCTTCACAAAGCCCCTGCCAAGCGACGGTTTTACAGCTCCGTGCGTGCGTAGGGCGGCGGTGATGACGACGTTCGCGAAAATAGTTACAAAGTATTGTAACACTTATTTAACTTACTGAGAAAAAAGTATTATTTTATGATCTTGAATGATACATGCAGGGGTAAACGAACGTAAGATTGAATTAAATATTTTATCAGACATTTAATTATACAATAAATGAGTTAAATCAGCTTCTTTGTCAGTTATTTTATAACATTTCGTCTCTCATTTGAAACTTCTTCAGGTACTAAAAATAAATTTCCATGTACAGATAAATTTTGTTAGTGTAAAACCATGTTTTTTTATTTGAAACATATTTCATAAACTATTACCAAATGTATTCGATTTATAAATTTCTTTTTAGTACATGAAGAGGTCTCAAACGAGAGAAAAAAACGTTGAAATATTTAAATGATAAAAAACTGACAAAGAGGCTAATTTAAATCATTTATTGTAAGATGTAATTAATTACCCTTTGTGAATGGAGGAAAAATATTAAAGCATAAAATTGCTTCGAATGTGGTGATGCTAAGTATATTTTGTCTAATTAAATACAGTTGTATTTTTTAATAACAAGACAAGATAGGTAAATGCTGAAACAAAATAAACCGCACGGACAGGAGAAAAAGAATAAAACTAAATACGTAATCGGAATTGCAGCTTTATAGCGTATGGAGCAAGCAAGAAATTACAAGATAAGAGTTTGCAACGTCTTCCATTGAGAGTCGATGGTTTTTACAGAGAAGATCTTAAGGCTGTCTACTTCGAACATGTGAAATAAAATGACATGGACACTCGAAAAAAAACACGTGCGCTGTTTTAAATTGGATTTCGTACCTCACACCCGTGTTTCAACCAGTGTAACGTGTAGATGGAACTTGTCACGATATCACACTCGCCCGTCACATCGCCACAGATACACAAATTACATTTTTTTTGCACGTCACCGATTGACGGTGGATCCCGTATCGCAATGGCACAAATTAAGTTGTAAAAGTAATTCAAATTCATTCCATGCCAGACAGAAAAAAATTAATAACAACATCATATTTTCACAAATTGAATATCTTTATTCGTTTTTTCTGAATTAGATTTCTGTTGTATATTTTTGAATTTGCATAGCGCAGACATGTTTAACTCCCCTACTGTTTCCTCCTTCCTTGAATCCAGATATAATGTTACGCAAACTTTTAACAATTCCGTTGCACATTCAACGTTGAATATAGAATGACACTGTATGAGCGAGTAATCTCCAATAACAAGTCATCATTTCCTGGAAACGGAGATACGTTCGAAACAGTATTAAATACGGTCTAAAGAGAACAGCAGCTTCAGTTTCTATACAATGATGTATTTTAATAACATTCCAGGGTGAATTTTATGCTGTGCCTCTATAAACGTTTTAGAGTCTTTAAAAATTGTATATATATATATATAATATATATATATTATATACATTGAAAATACCTTTTTTTAAAGTAAATCACTTTTATAATAAAAACCGCATTTATATTTTGTTAATTTTTACTACGACATTTACTAAAAATTTATAGGCACATGCAAAATCATATATAAATAAGACCAGATCAATTGAAAAAATACATCAGAATTGTATATTACAAAACAGTTATTTTGTTTCTACGAAGGTGGCCCATAAAGTATTGCTCAACATTATTTTTCTTCGACAATTATTTATTGAACACAATTAACTGTATACACAATAAAGAATTATGATTCATCTTCACTACAGATGGGTGGGTAGAATCACTAACGAGGAAGTTCTTTGATTATTAAAATTACGTGACTATGTGCATAAACGTAGTAGCTGTATTTTTTTAATAAAAAATCTAATTGGCTACATTTATTTATACTTAATTATGATAATTTTGATTAATTTTAAATAAAAGTTTTATGTTTTAAAAATGATAGTGGTATGAATTCTTGGGTAGAAATCGGTGATGTATATTACGCAAAAGTTTAATAATAAATCACATTTTTAAGGTTAAATGCTCGCTTCACTGGACTTTCACGTGTCAAATCTAGTTCTTCAAATTTAGATAAATCGATTTTAGTAAAAAGGTCTGTCGTCTGGGGATTTTAATATAGCGGTAAATAATACATTTCGACGTGTCGAATCTTACGACTTAGACTAATTTTAACACCACAATGCAATTTAATATTTGGAAGCTACGCGAGATATGTGTTTCCGAACGTGATCGGACGGTGATGTCGACTTTGTAAACTTGTAAATTCAGATGTTGACAAGTGCCCCGTGTGTGGCGACACATTCAGGGAACATGTGGATTCAAAATAGAAATTCATGTATTTTAATAACATAAATTTGATAAAATGAAGGTGTGTAGATTAGATCAAGATTATATGCAACGAATTAATACACCAAAAACGGACCACGTTTTCGTTTCTTCCGACAGACACCGCACTTGCAGCAATGACTCAACTTGGCGTCTGTAAGTAATGTACGTTACAAGCAGAGTGTTGGCTTTGAATTTATCACTGAGAAGCAAGATGCGTTTGGAAACATTCACAAATATTTATGAACAGTTTTGGGAGCGCCAGCAGTCGACGAAATATGGACACAGAGGGTGAGGCCATTAGAAAGCGGTTCGTCAGTGCTCTAAGATTTGCAGCGGTCTGGAAGGCCAGCCATGGATGTTACACCTAAAAACATGAAGCACCATGACCTCTGAGGCACATGTGAACACATAAACCAAACTCAAGAAGCGCTTCCAGCGACTTAGAAGCCATAACGACCATGGTGATTGTTTGCTTCAACACGATAACGCTCGCCCTCACACAAGTTAAGGACGTCTGAACACATCTCTAAACAGGGTAGGATATTGTTACCCCCACCCTCACGCAGCTCCCTCAGACTTTCACTTGTTTGGGAATTTAAAAATTCCATTTGTGGGACATACTGAGAATGACGAAGAGGTGATTCGCACAGTGAAGAAATTGCTTCGTGTACAGAACCAAGAGTTGAATGCACGCCTTTCTATCTCGCTGGAGGAAGGTTGTAGAACGAGAAGGAGATCACTTGGAAATATATATATATATATATATATATAAATGAATTACCGTAATGTATGTACGCGCACAATTACCGAACAACTGCACCACATTGTATAATACTGTGTTTGATGTGTTCGTTAATGTCAGGACAAGTTTTGTATGGAAGAAATTGTTTTTAAATCTTACTGAAAAGTTTCAAAATCCGATCATATGAAAGAAATCTTCGGAAAAGCTGCTTATTATCCCCGCGTTTGAATCTCCAATGGGAATGTGGGTTGCCTATACTCTTGATCTGTTCATGCTGAACGGACTTCAATGAAAATTCCAGGGATTGAAACAGGAGTTTTAACTTAAATTATAGAATATGTTTCATTTCGATATCTTGCTGAGTTCAGAAGCTATTAATGTAAATATTTATAAATCCATTGAATTGCTGCGCTAAAGTCGGCGCAAAGTAAACTGTCAGTTAAAAGTCCTATTAGCCGTTCCTATCCCATTCAACCCACTTACAGTGTTATTATAAGCGTAATTTTGGTAGCTTTTGAAAAAGAGAGAGAGAGGGAGAGGGAGAGAGAGAGCGAGAGAGAGAGGGAGTAAGGGAAGGATGGAGGGCGAGCAGTCTAATTCCATCTATGAGAAAGCGGGACCTGTATAAAACTAACTGCGACTTATAAGGTTTGAGATGAAGCAATATAAGCTCAATCTCTGTGCTGCACGGACGTGTTCATACAGTCATGATAGATTGACATTCATTCGTATTCAATTACCGTTTCTTTCTCAAGAGCAAAACTTTGTGTGTTTCGAGTATTTATCGTCATGTTATTTATTGTTAATAATAAGAAAATGCCTCCAGTGAGGCGTCAGAATTTCGGTTGGCGTACGTGTAACGCTAGTCGAGTTCATAAACTTCGAGTCAATGAGACTGAAGAAGAGAGTAGGCAGCGTTTGGAGACAAACAGAATGAGAATTTCTCAAGCAAGATCTACCACGGCTCCGGAAGAACCAATATCGTCGGGTTCAGGTGAAAGGCGACAAAACAGACGACCAAACGAAACAAATATAAATGAACGTTTGGCGTATAACTTCCGAACGACCTCCGTAGGGGAAGGGGTGGAATTAGTGAAATTTGTATATGTAATAAAGGCTCATATTAGAGTCGAAAAATAATACTTGAGGTCAATTATTTTTATAGCGTTTTCCTTGACAATATTTGTGTATAATTTAATGAATGATATGAAAATAACAAGAAAATGATCAACTTTGGGGAACGAAACCAGTGTAAAGGGGATCGCTGTGTTACATTATGACCTTCAATATGCAAATTAAATAAAAATTCATCCCATAAGTGGGGATGAAATTTTATTCTGGTAGACTACTGAAAATATTTTTAGTTCTGTAATTGTACCGGCAGTATTTTTGACTGTCGAGATACTGGGTTCATATTGTCGTTTTATGTGCTAGTTTAGTTGTGTTGACGAAGAGTTAAATAATGTACCGAGATAATATGAATAATTACCCGGGCAACAGCTAGTTGGTGATATAAGCATTAAATGTTAATTGCCCCACAGGTAGCGAAAATTAAAAAAGAAATGATTTAAAATCACGACGTGATCTTAAAACTATGTCTCGTTCTTCCTTAAAATTTATCGTGTTCGATACAAAAATATTTTCAATGAATGCAGAAAATTATTTACCGTCCGTTGCATGTGTTGTGACCACTTTCTTTGTTTGAAAAAATTTCTTTTCCTGGGCGTTTAACTCCTAGGGGATCACAAAACGCGGCAGTTTAGTTTATGTAAGGCACGATTATGAGTTCACTTTGCCGACGCAGTAAATTGCAGCAGGTGTCCTGCTATATTTCTTTTTGTTTTCGTTTCATTACTAACAAAAGAATTTTAGAAATACGAGGCCGAGTATTTTTATTGCGTTGTCCCTTCCAGCAATTCCGTAGATTTACTACTACGAGCATGTTGCTGCTCTGCCCTCTAATACTTGCCTCGTCCCCAATCCCCACCAAAATTGCGCCCGGGCACAATGTTTGCTACGAAAACACACTTGCTCCCTGCTGACTAAATAAAATTTTTGTTCACAGAATATCCTTACTGTATGTCTTGCGTCAACGCTAACTTTACTCGTTTACGTTATTTGGCAAGCACAACAAAGTTATTCGCAATTCTCCGAATTAAAAAAAGAATGTAAGTTTTTTCTTGTCCGTGCATTACTTGCCCGAGGGATTATGTGTAATCTGTGACCAAGCGGACGAAGCTGGTTAAACTTCTGTAATACGTAATTGTTCATTATTCATGCAGGTCTCTGCTACTCTAATAAGTGGCTGGCATTCTTTTAATTAAAGTACACCGACTATAGTGAATGATGACGTATTATTCACAATGGCTTGTACCTTGATTAACATTTGTAATCTGAATTGCTTTCTGTGCTCGTGCAGTTTGTGCCAAATGGCCGGAAAGTGACAGGATGAAGCGGGGAAAATTTTCAAGACGGATAAAAATCTTGACGGTTAACCAACCGGGTCTGGCTTATAAAACACTTAAAGTTTTCGCGGCCATTCTCTGCCGCCGTCATCAGGCTATGTGCTGAACGCGTCGTGTTTACACCCTCGGAGTCACCTGATCCATGCTGTGATCCGATTGGTCCTTGTGCGTAACCAGAGGAACTACTTGTCTCTGTTCATGAGATTATTACGAGTGTCAATCCCGACGGCTCCCAATATCACAGTATGACGCCATTTATGCGTGTGTTTTAATTAAATCTTTTCTGAAAAACGCATCTTATCAATACAAGCTCAGCAAAATGAGGAGGGGCTTGGTCAGGTTGTTTTAAGCGAACGTATCTTTTAGTATTTAGTGCAACGTTTTTCAACAGTCCTGAAGGTTTGTCCGCAGTTGCTAGCAGTTTACAAGCCAATGTCATCTTTTTCCGAGCCAAGAATCTGACAGTTTATTTTATGGACGAAAAACTGTCTCGATGTTATGTTTGGCCAATATTCTGCTAATTTTATACGATATTAGTCCCGCGTATTTAAGAAATTCCAGGGCTATAGGTTTTAATTAATGCGTTCCTTCCTTCCTCTTTTTGCTGAGTACCTTGTCTATTTTAATTTCCAATATCCATTTTTGATGTATGTTTGCCGCAAATTTACAATTTCAGAGGCCAAATTGTCATCTGCAATGGAACGTGCTCTGTGCTTTAACAACTGGTTAGGCGCGTTTGGTCTAGCGGACCTACGGTTTCATTTTTACGTTTCTGAATAGTATTATATACCAATTATTATCAATTTACCTTCAGATAATTTAAATATATAATTTTGTACTCATATATACACAATTAACACGTCCAATAAAAGTTTTGATTACTTAATATTGTAATACAATTTCTTTATTTGATTATGGATGGTCGCGTCAACAATTGAAAGTGCTATTAATTATCCGACTTACATTTTTACATTTTCAGTTTCTTAAATGTCTTTGCACAGTTGAGCTTCCTTTATAAATTCTAACAGGCTTGATATTGCCTCCGCGTTGTTGCATACGTCTAATCTAGAGAAAGGAGCAAATAGTTTACTTCTGAGGTTGTTGCGCTCGAATATGATGTGTTGCATTATGGTCGCGGAGATCTGAGGAAAAGACAAGAATGAATGAGGCTGGTGTGAAGGGATCTTATTCACTTGTTGCCTTCTGGTGAGGTTAGGAGGATGGTCCAGATCGTCGTGATTGTTGATTTCCTTGTGAAACGTGCCGTTATTTTTTATGTTGATATGCCATTGATCTTCCATCTCTTTGCTAGTACATACAGGAATAGTGGTGACGTGTGTCCGTTGCTTTCTTAGGGCATTCACCCGATATTTTCCTTCAATTCCACATCGTGCTATATGGGTAGTTTTCTTGTTCTTGATCAGCTCATTAAAAATGTCTCTGATTCTATTTGTGTTACTGTTTCTGATTTTTGGATTAGGTATGACGTTTATCGCTGCCATACTATAAGTATAACGAAATAGTCATGTAGGGAGTTGATGCAATATTTCGTGGCTATAAGTATTGCAAAGAGCTCCTATTTTATTAAAATTTGACTAAAAATATAATTTTAAAATACACTAATTTAGGTATTTTATATCGCCTAACAATATTGTGACGCTATTTTAGAAACCAAACATCAGTTCGTGGCCTGAAAGATCATCCGCTCAAGCGTGTTAAAGAGATTAATTGTTAAAAATTCAATCAGATCTTTATATTATTAAATATTAATTTCACTTTAAGGTACTATTTATTTATTACATACACAATTATAATAAAGTAGGTAATTATAATTTTAATGAAATAAGTAAATTTATTCTGTGTTTGTAGCATTTTGTTTTGAAGATTCGTCAAAACATTCTTGGCACATTATCTTAGTATATAATGGCAAACACAAATGATTACTACACTTTTAAAGCAATATTAAGTTTTACACTGTTATTAATTTATTTATATTGTCTACCGTGTGTTATCTTACGACTTATAATTCTCTTATTGTTGCCTCATCCTTATCTTCAGTTTCCGATTCATCTAACGGTTCTTCAATATTTACTTCCGCCACAACATTTTAGTCAGACATCGTCTTCTAAAATAAGACGAACATCTCCTACATGTTTAGAGCATTATTCAATTCATATACTGTTTTACTCATATCGAAAAAAAATATTCAGTATCAAAAAAAGTTATAAAAGAAAAAAATACAAATTTATTGTATCCACTTTTAAAAATTTATATTTATGTAACAAATATAAAAATATTTAACGTGAATATTCGTAAAAGATTTCTACGAAAATAAATCAATAATCGAAAAGTACTACAGCAAAGAAACGCAGGAAAATTGTGACGCGAGTGGGTGCAGTAAATCCCTTCAACCTACCTGTATTTCTTTCTCATTTCCCTGGAATATGACCTCAGCAGGTCATTGTAAACATATCCTGCTGGTATGTCATAAACGTTCATCCTAGTACCTGCCCTAGCTTTCTAAATATAATAGAATAAAACGGCATAGGTCCTCAGGGCCAGACGTGTCAAACCTAGGGTTAAGGTCTACAATACCGCTTTTTTATGTACTACATGATGAAAACCCTTCGCATTCAGATATAAATCTGTATGCGTAGGCTTTCCATATTCAGCGTCCCAATTCTCTTTCTTATAAATAAGGATGTCCAAAAACTGTAATGCGCCTTCTTTTTACAATACCCGTTGTAAACAGGATGTTTAAATAAATAATTATTTCGTTAATACCTCACACACAGATTGTTGTATTTAATTTCAACATCGACCCGCCCTTATTGACAAACCCTTATAAATAGAAACATGTTTAGTCAACCAAAAAAAATCTTCAGAACAAAATTATTTATTTCTAGAAGAAACCTTTCTACATCGTCACTTTCAATCGCTTAAAAATTAACTGTCAACGTCGAACACATTGTCAACCTTGTGAAGACTGTTTTGGTTGACTCAACACTTTTAAATTATACCAGTCTTATTATTACTGGATACTTAAAAACTTTGTCTGTAATGTTCATAAAATTATTCCATTAAAAATATGTCTTTTGGACGTTAAGAAATAAAATACATCTTGGTTTTGTGCAAACTGCCACTAGCGATTGGTAATATTCATCATTTTTAATTGGAAATCAACAAAGTTTTAGTTAAATAAATATAATAGTAATAATCATTAGGTGATAGTATATGTTGTATACATATATTTCCGTTATATGTAAAACATTTTAAATATAAATTATCAACATATTTAAATAAGGAACTAGAGTTCTCGGGATTCCAGACGGATGGTGAAGTTCGTTGAACACGACATTTCAATGGCTGACGCCTCCAGAGTATTGAGGTTAAGCGCTGTCAATTTAGAGATGGTTGTATATATAGTCACAATCGGGATATCGTGTCCAATCAGAGATTATGTTTCTGATTGGACACGATATCCCAATTGCTACTATCACTAAATTGAAGATGCTGGTAACAGCCAATGAAACGTCGTGTACAACGAAATTCACTACCAGTCTGGAATCTCGAGAACTCTTCGTCCATCATCTACGTCGGTAAAAATCTATGTTCTCTATATTTAATGAAATTAGGTCTATTTTATTTCATTTCATACAAATAATTATAGTCAACATATTTTATTGTAACTTTATATCTATACTACTCCATGTAATCTTGTTGCTTCAATTTTGTCTGTTGGTTTCATAAGTTTATTAATACTCTTGGCCGATGCTTATCTATTTTGAAGACTATGAAAGGAAACCACTAGAAAAAATTCATTTTAAATAATTAATTTTCACTATGCAGAGGACAATAATTAGGTTTCCATATATTTCTGTATTAAATATACGTGATTTATAAATCCCAATATATTAGTAAGTAAGCACATGCAATGTTGGTATGTTGTTATAAATTGTTGAGTACATGTGTAGCGAGGCGCCACCATAAAGGGCAGATTGCTGTCCTCCCTTTCTGTGTGCTTATCCCTGTTTACAGCAGTGCCAACCCCATACAGTAGCAAAGTTCATCTTGTTTGTGAGCGTTGTTCACCTCCGAGTGTCATTCCCACCACTTCACCTGGCTGTGGCAAAGAGAGGCCGACTGCATTTCATAATTATCACCTGTTATATGCAAACAACAAGCACTCGTGACGTCTCTGCGAATGAACATCTATACTCAATAATTTCGGGAAACTTATGTTGAGAACGACATTAAAATAAAAGTTTCCACATATATGTAAAGATTTCACTTTAAATCAGGAAATCTAAGTTTTTATCCGCAACAAGACAAAAGATTTTCTCTCCTAATAAAGAACAAGTGTTAATAAGAAAACGTCAGGGATGTAATATAATTTATGAATGATTTTTTTGGTAAATGCATATATATATAATTTAAATACTTTACAATTAGCTTATACATATCATTAGATCTAATAGTTCAAATGTAATATACTTTTTTGATACATTTTTAATTTAAATACATGATATTTAATATTTATTAATTTAAGTGAAGACACGGGCTTAATCTCAGGGGATTTTGGGTCTCTCAAGAGATGGAGTATGCAGTAGCTGAAAATAGAAAGAAAAATCATTGAATGTTATTTATCCAGAGCAATGAGCAAGTTTCACAATTTTTTTTATCGCTTACCCACAATTACTGGGCCAACAAACATCCACCTCTCGAATGTTTGTGCGTCTCTCTGGCGTCTTGCAGGATTTGATCACGTCCGCTCACGTCCGTTCTCTGCTCCACTCGCCTGCCTTCTGCCCTCTGGTCCACTCGCCTGCCTTCTGCCCTCTGGACCACGTCCTCTCCTCTCCTCCACTCGCCTGTCTTCTGGGGTCTGGTCGCGAGCCACCCATCGGCTTCCCTTTTAAACCTTCCGACGGGAATTCCCCTATTTCACAACATTTCGGGGTTCCCCGCCCTCATTTTTAAACTCGTTCGGCGGGGTTTTCCCGCGGGGGTTCACCATCGTCATTTTTTATACACGCTCGGCGGGCCTCCCCCGCGGGGAACCACCATCTTTCGGCCGACTAGCCATTGTTGTTGGCCGAACTGCGCCTCATAACGCCACAACCTTACAAAATCCGCCTTTTTTATCACAATATATATATATATATATATATATATATATATATATATATATATATATATATATATATTGTAGAAGATCCGGCGTACCTCCGTATTCGAGGATTTAAATGCTTTTTGGGCGCCAGGTATTTTTTAATAAAAATACCAAAAAAAGTGGATTTTAATAGCTTTAATCCATTTCAGAACATGAGAAAAATTATTACTACAGGGCGTGGTCTTTCTCCGTCCGCAACTGCCGACACATCCTTCTCCTTTCACTACCCCATGACGACTGCTCGAGTCTCGCCAGACTCCATTGTTGGCCCGAGTTGCGACAATTGCAACTCGCAAGCTGGCCCGCATTGTTGCGTGTAACTTTTCATGTTACATTATCCCCGCCCCCAATGAATTTAAAAAATTGTACAATTTTTTAATGACACTCACTGAAACACAGTCGTAAACAATTTGACTGACCAACGCCCTTAGTCAAAATTACATTAGGTTTTACAAAAATTCACTCATAAATTAATCTGACGTCATCAATTAAATAATTCAAAATTATTATAAACCAATCACGGACAAACCCTTAACTTTAATTACAACCACATAACTTCAACCCAAACAATTTCTTTAAGAACTCTGTAATCAGCTGTTTGCTGTCTTTCCAGCTGTTCGCTGTCAAGATCCAAAATTACTTTGGCCATAATTTTTCTATAATCAACTGTCTATGTACAACAGCTGTTTAACGCACGTCGCAAATTTTCAACAGAACATCTGTTTCTTATAACTAATTACAATGTTATTACATAAAATTTTACATCCCATCAGCTGTTTCTGACAGTTCATATGACATTTATTTTAATTGTTGCCAGCTGAATTTGATAAACCATCTGATCTTTATTAGATTGGCATTAACAGAATACCGCATTCAGTTTTTCCACCTGGATTCCAAGGAAATCCACACTCATCACAACTATTTAACACATACAAATTATCTTTTACTCTGCTGTTACCATAGGATGCATATTTTTGAGAGATGGAAACAAGTTGTCTGCTAAACATTAAGTCTCGCTTAATTTTATGACAGCCTTTTCTCCCAAGTAAATTTTTCTTGTACATTTCTCGGGAGCTTTTCTTAAATCTATTTGAAAAACATTTAATTACATCATCTTTGTTGAGAACCATGATCAGCTGTTCTCGCTGTCCCTTAATCTGCTTATTCACTGCGTTCACATTACAATCATATCTACCAACTTTCATCTGTCGCAATAAATGTTTACCATTTTTCTTAAACTTATCCGCAGATACACCAATTAATTTTAGCAACCTTCCACCACTCTCGACATTATGATTAATATCCGTTTCACCTTCCTTAACTTTATACGCACGTATGACAATTTGCAATTTCTTTCTCTTAACTTTCCTCCCACACATTGTTTCCTCTGTGTTGTTCGGGGGAATTTCTTTCTATTTCGCCGTTTACGGCAATGAGCACAATTTTGCATACAGAAAGGTTTCATTACCAAATCTGTATCCTTTACCTTTTCATTCTCTTTAGCATTCTTAGCACATGAATGCTTAGCTAGCTTAAAATCACTGCGTATACCTTTAACCTTAAAATCTACCGCTCTTTTTAATTCTACCATATTTTCTATCTGCTTATCACTAAATTTACACATTCTTCCTTATATACATCTGCATGCATTTCCTTAATACCATTAACCCTGTCATCAAGAACTTCCTCTTTTTTCATAATACTATTAACCATGTTATCAAGAACTTCCTCATTTTTCATCAAATATCTTATTATGTACCTGAGCATAGCGTCCTCTGCCTTCTCATCTACTCTTTCACACGTAATAGCCTCCTGCACTTCTTCCATTTTAACAAAATACACAACACACACTGTACTCTGCTTTTTAATACACACACACACACCTCTCGACGAAATCCACGCAGCGGTCACAGGAACATTTGACCCCTCAGCTATGCGTAGAACAGCTCTCTTCCCCAGCGTTCCTTTTTCAGCGCCTCCCACTTCTTCAGTCGTCGTATAATTCTAGGGTACCACGTAGTCGTCCTCACCAAACCACGTTGTTCGGTGCCCCAACGCTGCGGCGCCAAATGTAGAAGATCCGGCGTTCCTCCGTATTCGAGGATTTAAATGCTTTTTGGGCGCCAGGTATTTTTTAATAAAAATACCAAAAAAGTGGATTTTAATAGCTTTAATCCATTTCAGAACATGAGAAAAATTATTACTACAGGGCGTGGTCTTTCTCCGTATATATTGTAACATGAAAAGTTACACACAACAATGCAGGCCAGCTTGCGAGTTGCAATTGTTGAGGAACTGTCGCAACTCGGGCCAACAATGGAGTCTGGCGAGACTTTGGCAGTCGTCAGGGAGTGTTCGGAGAAGTAGGTTGTGTCGGCGTGACGACGAGGAATGACCACGCCCTGCAGTTATAATTTTTTCTCATGCTCTGAAAGGGATTAAAGCTACTAAAATCCATTTTTGGTGTTTTTTTATGAAAAATACCTGGCGCCCAGAAAGAATCGTAAATCCTCGATTACGGAGGAACGCGGAATCCGCTACAATATATATTGCACTTTATTTCCTCATTGTCGAATTAATCGGTAAATAAATCACTGGGTACGCACGCAATTACAATAAACGAAATATATCAGAACTCGGCAATCCCAAATATCGAAAGATGCAATGAACTTTATACTTTTACTCGAGGAATATATATATATATATTTAAAAAATTGTCCTTAAATAATAAAAATTGTATCTCGATTACGGCGACCTCTACCGGCGCTAAGAAATATTCAGGTGACCCCCATTAACACAAAAGAAAATATCATCAAAGTCGTTTAAGAGGCGTACAGACGCACATCGGAATTTTATATATATAAAGATGAATAAAAGGAACTGTGTTTCAGTGCTTGAGACAGTTTCGGTATAAGCTGGAGTAGCCAGAAAAGTACTCTAGTTTCGTGGCAAACATTGGCGATTGTCCATGCTGTACGTCTAACGCCTGTACGTACGTGTTTGTAATATTTCATTGATAGTCTGTTAAGTGTGCAGAATGTAAGAAGGCCGTGCAGACGAGAGCGAGAGGGCCAGAAGCGCAGGAATGTTTACACGGATCTCGCCGCCTTCCAGAGATGCTATCAGCTGGCGGCTGCCTTTGAATTCCTCTGCCACGACGACTTGTCATACGTGCCGCGAGAACCTGCCGCCGACGAGAAAAAAAAGGAATCTATTACCTGTATTACTTCATTTTGAAATGGACACCTTTCTAAAGACCCAACGAAGGCATCATAGGATAGTTGACCGTTCCAGGTAGAGCGAATGGTAAGAAGTTTCCAAAAGTCGATTTTATTTTTAAATTATTTACTCACACCAAGCTTTAAGGTCATTAGCGAATACAGACGAATCAGAAAGAAAAAATAAAGTAAAAGAGAAAAATATTGAAATATGAGTTATCCGTTCGTATATGTTAGCATGTAAATTGCATTGTGGTAATTGCTTGTATGTCTTCGTAGAAATTATTAATACTTGTTCAGTTTTAATGGGTTCAGCTTAAAATTGACAAATAAGTAATAATTGAATTTCTCGTTGAGCTACGGAGGAGAGAGAGAACGTAGGAACGGTTAAGAGAGAGCAGATACGTCTGGAATTGCATTGCAAAAACCATCTTTCATTCTTAACTGAATCCGGCGGAACAAAGCAAGCACGGACTATGAAAGGTTCCGATTTATTGGAAAGTTCCTCAAATTGAATTTTAAGTGGGACGTGGAGTGAGATTTAAAGCTCTGCACATATTCAGCACGCTTCAGCTCCATTTGCCTTTTATTACGAGTGTCACTTTTATATTCTTTTGAACGGAAAATAACGTCATTTCCGGGCTGATAAGAAAAATGACTAAAATAGGTTATTGAATTAATAATTTTCGTTACTAAAATCATTAATTCAGTTTGCTTCAATTGACTTATACTGTCAACATTTATGTATGGTAGTTTAATCCTCCAACATTTATTTAATAAGTTAAAACAACGAGGAACCCGTGTGGAATAATGAACTTAAAAACAATCAATGTTCACATGCAGTTACATCATTTAATAATTTTTATTTATCTGTGGTGTGGACGCTAATGGAATCTTTTTCCTCTCTAACAAGTAGAATTCAACGCCCACAAAATTTGAACAGCGAAATAAATTGTGTTTGTAGTAGAGCTGCATTAAAACCCAACCTGAAATCTTTTTAGACATTCCTTTTTCTTTGAAATGAGTCTTTCTCTGTATTATTGCTTTATATTTCTCACCACTCCTCGTGTCACTGATTGAGCAAGAACGTTGACTGTCTTACGCGGACTACTCTTCTAGTAACTTGAGTATTCCGTTTCTTTGCTTACTTTAATGTACATATTGTTAATGAATATGTTTTACTTTCTGTTTTAATTTATCTTAAATTTTCTTTAATGCAACTTTTATGCCCTAATACTTATAATCAGACAGAAAAAAGCGTTTATAAAAAATTAAAATAATATCTTTTTTAAGTATGTTTAATAAAATTAAAGATTAAGGTCTGTGTAGTAAAAATTTGAGACAAATATTAATTAATAGTGTAGCTGGAGGAATGTGTTGTTATGGTATTCAGTCCTAAGACTGTTCTGATGCAACCCTCCACTTTTTTGTGCGTCCGTAATCTACTTAGCGGATTTCACCCTTGGCCTCTTCTGTACATACCCAATACACTTTTCCCTCTAATGCTAATTTTACAAGCCCCTCGTGTCTTAAAACGTGGCCTATTAATGTATTCCTTTTCTTAGCCAACGTCCTCCATATTGTTCGATTTTCCCCTATTCTGTTTAGAACTTCCTCGTTGGTGATTCTATTGCCCATCTGGCTTTTATCTTTCTTTTATTGCACCATATATAAAAGGCTTGTATTCTTTTCCTTTATGCAACTCCTACCGTCCACGTTTCGCAGCCATATAACGCCACACACTACATACGAACATTTTCAGCAAATATTTCCTAATAGTCACACTTATTACCCGTAAGTTAATTCCTCTCTTTCGCGAAAGGCTTCCTTGCATGTGTTATCCTACTCTAGTTATTATGCTTCAAAATATTCCTTCCCAATCTAACACCGTTTCTTTTCCACTGTTTCCCATACTACACTCCATTACTTAAGTTTTCCCTCTAATTATCCTCATATTGAACTCTTCATCCATGACCACGTTCATGCCATGTATTATAGTTTCCAAGTCTTCTTTTGACGCTCCTAATACTACAATATCACCCACAAATCGTAGGAATTTATTTCGTCTTCTTGCAGAATGATTACTTTTCCATATTCCGTTTTAACTTTCATCATTACCTGGTCTATATATAAGTTAAACAGCATGGATAACGGACTGCATCCTCGTCTTACTTGTTTCTTGATGTCTGCTTTCTTTCCTTGAACTGGAGGTAATGTAAAGAATGGGGACTGTTTCAACTTAACGCCACTGACCACCGGCTATTAAAACCACAAACATATATCTAATTTGAATTAAATAAATTAATCGACGTTTCGTCACCATTTTTGTGACTTTCTAGGGTAATTATACAGAAATCATTTAACGTTGAGAACGAAACGACTCAGTTGAAATTATTTTTTGTTATAATTTTGGCTCTTTTTATTATTTTTCAGATCTTGTTGAATTTTTATTTTATATAATATATATATATATATATATATATATATATATATATACATAAATCCAACCTTCAACGTCTTGTAGGGCATCTACAACCGACATGTAACATCTTTTTCTATCATAATTTCAAATTTTAACGTTATTTGAGGAAGTTTCAGATATGGATAAAAACATTGATTGAACTAAAAAAAATTGACATTTTATGATCGTTAATTTATTTCATGTAATGATTTGAAAACATATTATAATTCTCTTACTATATCTAAATTGGTTAAGTAAAGTTTAAAAATTAAGAAGATACTAATATAAAATCTTGTAGTTTCTCAAGTTATTCCAACAGAAAACTTCTCGTTTTAAAACTCGACTGACCCAGTGATTGTGATATTTTATTCCTCAAAATTATTTACTGACAGCTGCAAATATTTTAAGATCAAGAAATTTAAGTAAATACAAAGAAATTTAGCGCACAATGACAAGTACCATTTATTTTTGATCAAAGGTTTCTGTAAAGTAGTAAACGGTGTATTTTTGTTCGTATGTTTATTTTATACCCTTTAAAAAATTTAAAAGTATGGAGTGATTACAAATAGTAAATTTCATAAATTAATATTAAAACTTGAAGACTGATCTGACGGTGTGAATGACGACATTGACTGAGGAATAAGGATTAATTTGTTTATAGTTCGTTACTCGCACGAACATTTAGAATTATTTAATTCCCAACTTTATATAGTGCTGTGTTTATTCTCTAATGTTGAATTATAAAGGAGACTTTGCAACTAAGAAGGTAATTTAACAACCACGTATAGCAAATTGTGGTGGAGCTAATCTTTACTTGGCAAATAGTTCCTTTCCCGCAGACTCCATCCGCCTCCGTCTTAATGAAATTGGAAAAAGGTAAAATATTAAATCCCCTCAACTTCTAAAAAGTTTTTTAACTTTCCAAGTTTGGAAATTCATTCTGTTCAAACTTGTCCTTTTTTTTCTCTCCATCCTTTTCCACAGAAATGAAAGTTAAATGTTATTCACTTTTACGAGGGAGATTGTAAGTCATGATGCAGTGTTTATAAAGTTTCACAGTACAGAACTGTCATAACGCCATCGGATTTTCTTACATCTCGGGAGATAAACTTGGCAATAAGATAAGAAGC
Organism: Eucriotettix oculatus; assembly: GCA_034510155.1. Lineage (NCBI taxonomy): Eukaryota > Metazoa > Arthropoda > Insecta > Orthoptera > Tetrigidae > Eucriotettix > Eucriotettix oculatus. The sequence goes on from CM067377.1 coordinate 12,818,514, forward strand.
AGCAGCAGCAGTTACGGAGGCTATGTTTTAAAGTTTCAACGCAGGGAAAGAAGACTCGCCATACCCATAACTAAGAAAACTTGCATTAGTAGTGCTTTGTTCTTTCCTGTTTGTGGAAAGAGCTTTATTTCATTAGGCGCATTATTTTTGGACAACGTCGCGTCGGTACACTGCAATGGCTTTAAAGTTATTTTTAAAAAATACAATAATGCGACACAGAAAGAAAAAACTTTATAATATGACCTATAAATAAACTGACAGAAGGAAAAAGCTGAAGATAAAGTTGTTTCAAATAATTATAAAAATAAAATAATTGAACAATAATAAAATTAGTACCATGTTGTGTTGTTGTGGTATACAACCCTAAGACTGGTCTGATGCAACCCTGTATGCTACCCCATCTTGCGCAAGCCTTTTCATTTAAGCGTAATTACCACATCCTTCCTAATCTGCTTAGCGTATTCCTTCATTACCCTCCCTCTTCTGTTCTTCCCCCAACACACTACCCTCTAATGCTGACTTTACAAGACCGTCATGTTTTAAAACGTGGCCCATTAATTCATCCGTTCTCCTGGTCAACCTGAAACAGGCAACTCTCCTTTAACAGCATAGGAAGGGAATTGAAAAGGAGGGATGCGGAAGGGCCACAGCAAACTCATCTCCTGTCATTCGGAAGGGCGTGAGAATAGTACCCAATTCCCGACCTACTTGATGCAGGTTTTCTAGGGTTTTCCCTGCATCTCTTTAGGTGAAACACCGATTAGGATCCTTAAACCACAGCCCGGGGGCCCTAGTCAACTCTTGGCTACCTTGCTCTACCTTCCGCATCCCCCCTTTTCAATTCTCTTCCTATGCTGTTAAAGAGTAGCTGCCTGTTTGAGGATCACCCTCATATAGCCTGTTAGCCCAATAAAAATTTACCTGTAAGTAAACTCCTTTTTTTTGCGAAAGTCATCATTCCTGTACTATCCTACTCTAGTTATTAAGCTTCCAAAGTTGCAAAATTCCTTAACTCCCTTAAAAATATCTCTTCCCAACATAACCGCCTTTGTTATATTTTTCTTTTTTCCATACTACAAGCCATTACCTTTGGTTTTACCTCTGTTAATACTCATATTGAACTCTTTCTCCAGGACGACGTTCATGCCGTTTACTATGGTTTCCAAATCTTCTTCTGACTTCGCTATTACTGCAATATCATCGGAAAATCGTAGGGTTTTTCTTTCTTCTCCTCGCAGTCTGAATCCTTTTTCATATTCTGTTTTAATTTCCTTCATCGCCTACTCTATATACACGATAAAAAGCATGGGCGACAGCCTGCATCCTTTTCTTACTTCTTTCTTTTACTATTTAACTCTGAAAAAACTTTCTTGATAAAAGGAAAGTGTATATATAAGATTTTAAGTTTGTTTTGTACCTTCTTAAAGTGTGATCAATTGCAATAAAACTTGGTACAAATACAATAAAGGGTCAAAAGTCCAAAATAGAAGATAATTCAAATTAATGCTTCTAACTTTGGACATTCATTGTATTTTATTTATAATATTAAGCGACTTTAATTTAATTATTTTACTTGACATTAATATTTTTTATTATATAAAATTTAATTTAATTAATCAAGTTACATTTTTTGTGAAAATATTATTTAAATAATAGAAGAGATTTACTTTAAATTAATAATTCTAACTTTTGGCGGATCGTTGTATTTTATTTACATCAACTACTATGGTTATTAGCAACTACGGTGGGTGAACTCGTGAACTTGTTTTTCTGTGGAAATGTGAAAACATAATTATTTTATTTGGTACAATTATTCTTAAACGTCGGGAGAGAAACAATAAGGATGTGAGAACCCCTACTCATAAACGTTAAAAGGAATTATAAGTAGTATCATATTGGAATGCCTCATTATGTATAAGTCAGAGAAACAGGGAAGTGAGAAATCTGCCACAAAAAATTAAATGCAACAACTCGTCTCTATTTTCCTTCTCCTATCCTCATATTTAATCCAAGAGGATTGGGAGGATGATAACAACCCATGAAAGATTTGAGTTTGTGAAGTGCGTATGTTTGTACGTTACCGTTTTATTTAGAACCACCTTTCAACACGACTCTCGTCCTGTTTTATTCTGCAATAAATTTTTTAGGAAATCCTAAAGGGTAGTTGTTGGGTTAATCAAATTTTGTCCAATAATAACTGTGAAAATAAATTCTGAACAGACAGGGCAACGACGGGCACTAAGGTAGTAGACATAACTAAAAATAGTCACTTCATAACAATACAGTTTCTGTAACTATTTGTGCCTTTTATCTGGTTCTGACTAGTAAAATCAGTGAATCTAGATATTATGAAACATTCATCAATTATGACTGGGAACAGAAAAATCCAATTTCCGTTGTTAATTAACGGAAAAAATTGATTAAAGTGTTTAATTTTATTACACCCAATAGCGTTTCAATTACTTCTGTAATTTTACTTCTAACTTTTTCAGTGAAGTTACAGGCTGAAGGAGATAGACGTGTTTACACAAACGTTATTAATTTAGCTGTGCACATTTTAATCAACTGTGTGCTACTGGCCGTAATTTAATACATAATTTATAAAATTAAAGACGAACATAAAATTAGAAACATGAATTTGTAAATTAAAAGGCCGATGACTCGTTTAAATTAATTGTGTCTGAATGAGTTAAGTGTTCTACAAAGAATACAGTTACTCGTTGAATTAAATGTAATAATTATTTAAAGATAAATTAAAATGACAATTTACGGACAAAACAGATGTTTTATTCCACGAATTTGGGATGTAAACTTGTTCAAATAAATTATTTCACATTTCTGTATATAATTAAATGGTAACCTTAATAAAAAATATGAATAATTTTGTTTGTAACAGCCCATAGGCACAGTGAAGAACGAAACTTTTTATTTATGTAGTTTTTTGTTTTTTATTTAGTAAGGAATAATACTTATTTGCATTCTTTTTTTGGGGGGAGGGGTCTAACAGGGTACATGAGGTTTGATCCTAAAACATGCAACTCCATTTAATAGCATAGGAAGTGGATTGAAAAGGGGAATGAGGACGGAGAGCATGGTAGCCAAGGAATGACTCGGACCTCCAGTCTATAACTTATGCTGGCCGGTGTTTCACCTAAAGAGATGCAGGGAAAAGCCTGAAAAGCAGCATCAGGCAGGTTGGGTTTTTGGGTATAATTCTCACGCCCTTCCGAACGTCAGGAGATGAGTTTGCTGTGGGGTCGCAGCATTCTCTTCTCCGTGTCTTCACCATTTTTAGGACGCAATTGGCCGACTGGTTCAAGGGGTTGCATGATAACTCTTACCGTATACCCAACGTTTCTGACTCCAGTACATACTCCTCCTAAATACATGAAGGTGCTTCGGCATGTGAGAACCTTGATTAAACCAGAGAGAGTACAAGACATTCCTAACGCAGTAAGGTGAGCCCCGCAGACAATCTGGGGAGAAACATCGGCGAGAGAATTCTCTCACTCTCTGGGGAATGTATTTCTTTTTTAGTCACAGGCTACATGAGGTTGATACTACAAAAACAACTCCTCTTTAATAACATAAGAAGGGAATTAAAAAGTGGTATGTGGAAGATACAGCAAGGTACCCAGGAATTGACTTGGATCATACCGCCTAAAAGAGATGAAGGGGAAACCCCAGAAAACCTGCATCAGGTAGGATGGCCTATCGTCTACTATTCTCATGCTCATCTTAATGGCGGAAGAGATGTTTTTTGTGTTGTCGCAGTATTCCCTTTTCTTTGTCTGCACCAGATTCAGGAGGCAGCTGGGGTCAGGGAAAACACTTACCGTATGCCCAAGGTCTTCAACTCCATTACATACACGTCCCGAAAGAGATGATGGTGCCTCACCTTATGAGAACTTTGAAATTAGAGAGAGAGAAAGTGGCATTCGCGAAGGTTAGCCCCATCAATACTCTGAGCTGCAATACCTCTGAAAGAAAGCTCCCACGCGTATATTTTTTTTCTTAGGGGAACAGCCTGCCTGAGGTTGATCCTGAAACAGACAACTCCCCTTCAATAGCATAGAAAGGGAAAGGAAAAAAGAGCCTGAATAAATACCTGCTCAAGTCCGAAATGGGAGGACAAAATGTAAACTAATGGAACAATACTTCTATTTAGTCTGAAAATTGGTCTTTTTTGTTTACCTTTACACATTTTATGGAGAAAGCTGACGACGTGAAATATTACTAAATGTAATGATCCACTGTAGAACTTGATTGGAATGACATCTTCTGAAGATTCCTTTGTGTACACTAGCATCAGGTCAAGACAATGAATGCAATTATACAGCTACTAGCTAAGGAAGTGACAGTAAAATTATTCGTAGAAACAAATAAATGAATCAAGTATACGTTGGAAACCATTTGTATATTTATTTTCGATGAATGTTCGCCAATTACCCGCGAAACGTTTCAAACTTAACCCGTCGGCAGATCTATTTAATGGAATGCATATACAATAGCAGAGCTCCAGAGAGGGAGAGGAACTAAATGAGCACCTCGAAAGGAATTCCAATTAAACCCCGCATCAGTATGGTTGAAGAATATTGAAATAAAGAATGAGGAGTGCCGAGGTTTTAATTGTATTCAGCACCATGTTTCCAAGAGTGGAGAAAGTGTGGGCTGCTGAATGGTAGGCAAGGAAGGAATGGGGGATTGGATTTTCCCGAGGAGGAGGAAGGCCTATTCAATTTGCTCTCAGATAACATGGCCAGAATGTTAAATACTCTGCTCTGCAGTTATAAATTTCTCGCCGCGATTGTGCGAAACGAAGCTGCAGCAGGTTTACCTGGAGTGTTATTATAAGACACCTTTCTAACATTCGGCGATGCTTTCTAATACGTACAACTCAAACAGTGTTTGTCCCTATGAAAGTTAAACGGCCTCATCGCTAAATAATCTATTAGATGGATATAAATTAAATTACTACTAATTAATTACAAATCTAAATTCTGCGGAACTAAAGGCCAATTTCAGACACTTAAAATGTATTTAATATTAAACATCCGCAATATATATATATATATATATATATATATATATATGAATAAAACGGTGCATTTGAGCCTCATTATCATTCTCTTATAAATGGTCTTAATTTATTATTTTGTTTTATATTTATCTAATACATAACAAAAATTATACACGTATACCCTTTCAAAAATTGTATTACACAACCGCAACCGATTACCGTCTGATTTTAATAATAATTAAATTGAATAAATTTAATTTAATGGTTTTAAAATTTGTCAATGTAAATTAAAACGGCTTCAGATCCCATTTTTGATCACTAAAATAAATTTCCAAAAGTTTTCTTACATTGCGTCATTTAAAAATATTTTTATTCCTAAATAATGTATGATTTCTGGACAGTATATATTGTCTTGGGCTATAAAAGTATTTAAATTGACTTTTTATGAATAAATGAATTAAAAATTTAATCTATAAAACAAACTATACAATATACAATATAAATTGACTAATTAGAGACGAAGGTTTTAATTAATAAAACACGACGTTTCGTCACCACGTTTGGAAATATATAAAAAATTTCATGAACAAAAGGAAGTCACATTTATAAAACATCTGAATACATTTGAAGAAATCAACTGAAGAATAATAATAATAAGAAAAATAAATAAATAAAAGATAATTATTTAAAAGAAGACAGGAATAAAATATCTAGAAAGAAGGCTGAGTTATATTTTGTATGGAGAGGTTATTCAATTGATAATTTCAATTATATTATATGATATAGATAATTATTAAATGGGGTTGGCAAATATATATATATATATATATATATATATATATATATATATAAACTGAGCGCTTACAACAAGTCCAGACTAATGGAGTCATAATTAATGACGGTAAATATATACAGTATTCCATTGCTAAATCAAAAAGTGTGACTTATAGCAGAACAGAAGATGCTATAATGCTTATGAAAATGGTTGGCATTAGGTTTCATGGCATTTGTAAGTTTAGAATAAGCGTTTGATAATGTGAACTGGAACACACTATTAAGGATTTTGAAGAGCACAGGAATAAAATATGCAGAAAGAAGACGCATGCATAACCTGTCCAGAAAGCAATCAGCAGTAATTAGAATAGAAAACCTACAAAAGGGAGCAGAAATCTAGAAAGGAGTAAGTCAAGAATAGAGTCTGTCGACAATTCTGTTTAACTTATAAAAAGAACAAGCGATGAAGCAAGTTAAAACTGAATATGGAAAACGAATCATACTGCAAGGAAAAGAAATAAGAACCCTACTCTTTGCCGATGATATTTTAGTATTCAGAAAAAGAATTGGAAAATGTTCAATATGAGGATTAATAGAGGGAAAACCAAGGTAATGAATTGTAGTATGGGAAACAGTGGAATAACAAACGCTGTTGTTAGATAGGGAAGGGACATTTTGACGGAAGTTACTTGGGTAGCTTAATAACTAGAGTAGGATAGCAAGAAAGATTAATTTACTTACAGGTATATAAGTGTGAATATTAGGAAATCGTTGCTAAAAAAGTTCGTATTGATAGAGGCGTTATATGGGTTCCAAACGTGCAAGGTAGGAGTTGGGGAAAGGAAACGAATAGAATCCTTTGAAATGTGGTGCTATAGGAGAATGCTGAAAATCAGATGGGTGGATAGAATCACTAACGAGGAAGTACTTAGCAGAACAGGGGAGATGCGAACAATATGGAGGATGTTGATCAAGAGAAGGGATAGCTTAATAGGCCATGTTTTAAGGCATGAGAGTCTTGTAAAATTAGCATTAGAGGAAAGTGTGCGGCGTAAGAACACAAGAGGAAGACCAAGAATGGAATAAGCTAGGAGTATTACGGAGAATGTGGGATGTTTTAGTTATGCGGAAATGAAAATGCTTGCATACGGTAGGTTACATGAATCCATTCTTAGGACTGAATACCACAACAACAAAAATTAATTTATGTATTCCTAATGCATAGAAGAAGACGGAAATCACACTCAATAATTTTTAATTACATTACTTACTTGATATCTGCAGCTGGTTACGTCAAAACTCAAGACAAAGATAATTCTCTTCTCCAAGAACTGCAATGAGAGACTGCTGATCACATACCAGAGATAACAAGCACGTATTCATTACAAATATAAATATTAAAAAAGCTTAGAATCAAATTCATCCCAAACTAATTAATTTTCTTTATAAGAACAAATAACGTCTGCTTGATACTTGATTAATATAAAAATGAAAAGCTCGAATAGCAGACATCACTATAGTTTCCTTTAAGAAAAAGTAAATATAATTTTATAAAAAAAAACAATAGACTTAAATAGTTTCAAAGATGGTTCAAAGCAAAAAATAAGAGAAAGCTGTGACTAACAAAGACTATTTAATGAACCAACATGCATGAATTTAAATGTTTAAAGTGTCATGTTTGAATTTACAAAAAGTATATTAGATTTGATATGAGGAGTTACAGAAATAAATCTCTTGATGTTTTATTTCCTTAAAGAAAATAACAGTATTATCAAAATTAAATAATGAATAAGTTCCAGACCATACTTGGTGATAGAAGAATTATTATTAGTTGGGAAGTTTAAACTAGCTTTTTGTTTCTTAATTATATTTGACCCAGATAGTTTGGTTTGCTAATTGAAATAATATGAGCAGTTATTACAATAAATTGTTATTATTAATTAAACAAATTATATCAACCTCTTTGTCAGTTTTTATTTTATTTAAAAGATGAAATGTACTACGTTTAGTCTCTAATTTGAGACTTCTTCGGGTAAGCTAAAATGAAATTTACGAAGGATTACATTAGAAAATATGTTACAAAAATTGTTTTCAAATACAGTACATGGTATTATACTTCCCAAATTTAGCAGTTAAGGATCAAAGTCCTAGACACCGGCCAAAATGCAGAAAATCACCACAAATCCAGCTTATAATGTAATTATTTGTAATTTTCATCTTAGTATTCTAGAAGAAGTCTCAGATTAGAAACGAAACGTAGTGCATTTCATCTTTTAATTAAAATTAAAAGAAACCGACAAAGAGGCCGTTATACGTCATTTCATTATTTATTTAAATGACAGGTAAACTACTTGTTTATTATTATTGTTATTGCTTTGTTCGTAATTTTATTTTGTCTTTTACACGGTTTGTTAATTGTTTTGTTGCGTCGTATGTCGGAGCAGTAAACAGCCGCCAAGAGGTTAGGTTAGGCCACGCATGAAGTGACGTAAGGCCTGGAGCGTTTGACATTAATTCATGGGGCGATTGTGGTGGAATGATCATTTTAGACATAATTCATGGGATGATTAGGGCGAAGTAGAAGCGAATTTTAATTGTAAATTAATGAGTATGCAAGGCAAACTGGATTAGTTATGACTTGCAGGAGCATGTTACTGGCCTGTAAATTTGTAACAGTTTCGTTTCTCTGGTAGACTGAAATTATCATTGCCGACGCCATTGTTGCGGACGAAACCCTCACACGCTCTATAAATAATTTCGTCACGATAGGGAAAAATGCTTAATAAACCACACGCATTTGCGAATATAATGTTTGATTGTGAATCTTCTTCGAAATGTTTCGAAGTTTATATTATTTATATATATATAATATTCAACTTATTTCTTAAGATTATAGAATTGACAACGATGTAAAAAGAATGGATTTTTCACGAGTCGACCAAAACCCCAAAAAATTACAAGTTCAGTAAAAAAGCTTGACTGCGTTCCCGCGAGAAATATTTCAGTATCGCCCCGGTTCTGAGAAAAAAAAACCCAAACCGTTATTTTTTCCACCGAAACTCGTATGTAAGCAAGCTCACGCACGCTCGCACACACACACGTAGCTAGTCGGTGTTTGCAGTGCGAGCGAGGAAGATAAACACGGTTCTTGCTGAAGTCTCCGGGGATAAAACCAACGGACCACGCAGCGAGTATCGGCCACGCAGGTCTGCGACACTCAACCGATAAATGCGGGAAATAGTTTACCGGACAACTCTAAAAGTGGAACATGTGGAATCATATTTATTGCAGTTCACGGAAAGCTATCATAAAATTTGACAGGAAATCAAAATCCAAAGCTTTGAGGAAAGCTAACTAATTAAATCCAAACATCTTAAACATTTTATGTTTATCATTTACATACATTGAATGGATGTAAATGATAAACGTAAATATAGCTTTGGTTTTCAATCAATATCCCATTATCAGACGAGTTCTTTTCCTCGGCATGTGGGTGAAACAAAATGTTCCATTATATTGTCCGTCGTTTTAATAGGAAAAATTACCAAGAGAATCTCTTTGCAGAAGTTTTTGTTCTTCCTGATGCATAATTAAAACTGGATAGTGAATAATATTCTGGTGTGGATTGCTTCCGAACAGGACCGGATGCCCTGGTGGTACTCAACTCGTCTTCACGGTGACGTCATCGGACGGCGCTCGGCTACGTCCAGAAATTCTAATGGTTTCCTTTTTTTGCCTATTATCCTGATGTCTTGCGTACATATTACTATGAAACGAGTTCCTTTTGCTGTCGACGTATTCTTCGCACACTTTTACAAATTTGTGTAGGTTCTAGGCTATATCATCGGACCTCCGCCACTTATTATCTCCTCTTGACCGGAGATTTGGATCCATAAGTTGCACTCACCAAATTGCCTAGAGCTTAATTTACTTTATTGTATTGTATTTCATTAAATGATTAAACTTCCTCTCGCAAGTATTTCTCCCCAAATTGACTGCGGGGCTCACGTAACTGCGTTGGGAATGCAAAGTAATCTCTGCGGTTTTAAAAAGGGTCTCGTATGCCGAGGCACCTTCATCTATTTTACATGTACAGGGTCGAAGGTCTTGGACACACGGGAAGAGTAGTCCGCTGATCCCATTGTATCAGTCAGCCAACTGCTTCCTAAGGTTTGTGGTGACACGGAGAAGTGAACGCTGCGACCCCACAGCAAACCCGAACTACCTGATACATATTTTCTAGGGGTTTCCCTGCATCTCTTTACGTGAAATACTGGGTAAGATCCTTAAATTATATCCCGGGAGCACTAGTCAATCCTTGGCTACCTAGCTTTCCTTACTATGCTGTTAACCCCAAAAACATTCGAGGAACGTATCTCAATATATTACGAACTAACCAAAGATAACATACACACTACTTCAAAAAACGGAAATACACACAGCTTTCCAGTACAATATATAGTCTGAGTATGTGGTAATGATAATGCTGAACAGAATTCGATCCGTAGTAGAAATACGAATGGATTCCTTAATTAATGTATAGAAAACAATTAATGAAAAGACAAAGCAAGTAAAACACGACCAGGCCTGAACTTCTCATAAGAATGTAAATCAGACCTGTAGAAAAAAAAGTGTAATGGAAGAACGAAAGACGTTACTAAAATAATAATAATGATAATTCCATTCCAAAAGTATAGATATTTAACGTAGCTGACTTGAGACATAAAATTTTGATGATAGAAAAACACCTGATTGTACAATAAGTATATAAACGATATATTTCGAAAAACAAAAACGTTTCCATCAATATTTCATAGCTTCTAATGGTCAAAAAATACTTGTTTTTAAAGTATTAACTTATCTGACAGTTAAATTATTAAATCAATTAAAACATCGTTTATTGTTTGTGTATTTCCTTGGTCATCACTCCATTAATTATTAAATTTAATCAACTCAAAAAGGGAGACGAAACGTTGATGAATTGCAATAAATGTACTAACACTTACGGCTGTTTTAATTCATTTAATACACGTATTTATATAATAGAATGAAGATAGCAGTCGTGAGTAAAATATAAATAATGCAATGCTCACCGTCAGACTTCGAAATAATTGTATTAAATTAAACAAAAAAATTCACTGACGACCCACTTTTTATTAAATTCCAACAGCGTTTCGTCTTCACATTTGAGACTTCTTCAAGATTTTAAATTTTCATACATATCGTTCAACATTAAATTATGGAAGGAAAATAATTGTCCAATTATGCAAGATTTTTTTTTCCTGGACTGCATACAAGTACATTTGATACTGTAATTTTATTGCACAGACAAATATGTTCAACCCTAAGAAGGTATGAAAACAGTTTTGGGCTCCTTCATTTAAACATTCCGGGATTCATTTTGATTCTCTTCAGTTACTGTGACTACTTCCTTTATGTACCGAGAGTGTTCAAAATCACACAGTATAGTTAACGAATAATTTCCAAACAACCGAAACTACACGTAAACTAATTTTTTTAATGGTTAGGCATTTTTTAAATTTTAATTTACGTGTAGTTAAAAAGTTTCATTATTATAAAAGAAATTTCTATTTAAATAATATAAATTTTAATTAAAAATTGTATAGAATTTTACACAATATACCATCAATTGTTTGTTATACTAATTGTACATGTATCGTTTTTTATTGTTAGGAAAATAATTACCAAGCGAATGTTGTGAATATTTCTGTATATTTTTGTTATCAATTCAGATTAGAATTTATCATTTCATGAAACATCATAATTCTGAATTTTCCCATTACTTTTATGAATTTAATAATGAAATCTATTACTTTCTGTAAATAAATAATATATTTATGTTATATTTCATCCTCAGTTTCTTTGCTCCAATCGTCATCAATTATTAAGGATATGTTTGTATTGATTAATCGGAAGATAATACAATTCATTAAATATTAGAGATTTCTCAAAAACTGTCTAATTCTATTAATATTATCGAATACAGTTGAAAAAAAGTTATACTTACGGAGTACGCGAGCAATCGATGCTTTTTTTCGATTGGTTTCCCATTCGCGAATTGGAAAGCTGTAGAATTTCAAATATGGATTTTTTATTACAGTATGGGGACGCTAAGTAACGCAGCAAATTTATCCCAAACTTTTCCTCATAGTTTCACTCATTTTTAATCATCAGTTCATGACGTTCTTAGGGTCTTTCACGACCCTCGTAGTTTTACCCGTTACTAAGCAGCCGATAGGCTCCCAGGATCGCCAATTCAAACATGCAAGGTGCACCTCAGAAGTAAGCTTTCAGTCCGAGCGAGATAGAATAAAGGGATTGAAAGGAATTTTCAAATGAAAACATAAATTTTTATAAAATAATAGTAAACTAACATGTGTCTTATCATATAATAGTAAATATTTACAATATAATATTTCAAGGCGTCACAAGGCCTCGATATAAAAACGAAACTGAAAAAAAATGTAGATACTGCAGAGCTTGTAAATTATGCACACAAAATACTACGACAAAATTATTATGTCTGCATTTAAAACACGAATGAAGCACAATATTGTCACGTTTCTGAGGGATCGTGAGATTCAATAACACACACACGTAGAGGTTATATGCGTTTATTCAATGGCGAAGTGCTGTACAAAACTCGTACTGCGTAAGACTGACCCCGATTTGGAATCCAGTTTCATTTATACAAGCATGGAATATTCCAGAAGCAAAACATTCTCGAAACAGAAAATACTAGAAAATGAAGTCAAACAATGTAAATAAAGTAAACAAATAAAAAAAGATTGCTTCGGGTGGGACTCGCCTACAGTACGGCTCTATACCCCTCTGCCATCACTGCAGGTCTTCAGCTATTAACGTACGATACACTCGTATAATCTGACGGTCAATGCGAACACAGACGTCGTATCGTATATGCAGCAATGAACCTGTACAAAGGTTCCTGCCACATATCTCCAACAAAAAGAAAACACGTCAAACAATGAACGTCGACGGGCTAAAAATTTATTATAATCCGTTAAATTAAAATAAAATATGAGAAAAAAAGTTAAATCCTTCAGTAAATGGAACGGCTCGTTAGATGTTTCTTTCAAAACACTGAATGCAATGTACTGTAGTGTAAAAACGGAGATGCCTGCTGATTTTGGTTACATAGTTAGTTTTAAGGTGCAAATGGTATATGGATGATTAATTTAATGTTGTAATGTGAAAGGAATTCGGAAGCAATTCTTGGTAATCGTTGTCATAGTGAAGTTCAGTTAGGCCTACAATGAAGTATGTTTTGTGCGACGACAACAGAGGCCAACAACAATGAAGACTTAAATTGGTTAAAAGTGGGTGAAGATCCTCAGGGAAAATTCTACGGGAAAATCTCCGCAGGGGAAATCCAGCCGGAAACTCCCGCGGGCGTGGGTGAAATACCGAGGGTAACCCCCGGGATTTTGTGGTGAAATCCGGTGGCTGGAACTCCCGGGGTGAGAAGTTAAAAAGGAGACGTTGGGAGGCTGAGGGATCAGTCGGGGAGAATCAGTCGGGGAGAGAGAGGAAAAGGCAAACAGAAGGGACGGTGATGTGACAGGAGTTGGATCTAAAAAAGGAGACGAGAAGGGGATGTGAGAGGAGTTGGACCATTCTTTAAACAATTTTAAACAAATCCCATGAAGACGATATTACAGTACATTACATATAACAACCACAGCCGCTATCACCTATTTTATTACAGAATTCACCACAACGCCAGTCGCCGTTGGTCAGGCGTATGACTGTTCCGGGAGTTTTAATCTCCACTTCAGGTATCGTGATTATTTCACTGACTACCTTCGGCCATATCCTGAGATTTTTTTATTAGATTTAACGTCTAAATTTATTTATGTACGAGAACACGAATAGTTTTTAGGTTGCTATAAAGTGTTCTGAATTAATAGTCGGAGATTATCTGAGAGATTTGAGCAGCCGTTTATATGAGTAATTTTGGAACGTAGTCGTTGACTTTGATATTTGACAATTTCGATTAAACTAAACAATGACTATGGTGGGTCGTGACGTCAGCAAGGTCACATTCACTTAGAAATTCCCTCATTTAAGCAGATATACCCAGGCATGAAAAGAAACTGGTAGTAGTGGGAAGAATATTTTTTGGAACTGGAAGAAGCTTTATATTCCGGACTTGCTTCGTACGAGGCGGTGCTCAGCGTCTACGCATTATATTCAAAATTAGTTTAGAATGGATATTACGACGTCGGTTGAAACGGTTGTCAACACATTGTAGGCAGTTAAGTCTAGATTTTATACGTTTCGCTTCCGTTTGTTCATCAAAATGTCAAAAATTAACATTTGAAGAAGTAAGCTGAAGAAACATCTAATGTAGTGATGAAATAAAATAAAAATTTGGTCTGTAGTTGGGCTTAAATAGTATTCACTTTAATTATTTTGAAAAGGAGACGTTAATCTATTTACTAAAACCTTGTAAATTATTCGTTTTTTATCTGTAATTTTTCTTTTCTTCTACTTTGGTACCTAATCGAGTATTACTGGCGCTTACGTTGCTTCGGGAATCTCTTGTGCCTATTTTCGCTAGCATTTCCCAGGTTGATAATTTACGGAATGAGATATTTAGTTTATTAAAGAAGCCGTGATATGTAATTGTCACGGCGCAGAGACTTAATGAGTTAATGCAGCAGCGGCCGACTCTGGCTAACAGCGATACCTCGTCGGATGTCCGCGTGATTTAGCGCCTCGCATTTGTTCCTGTCCGGAGGAAAGTGAGAAATAGGTCTCACCTCTTTAACATCCAATAAAACCAGTTCTCGCGCCAAATGTATCTAAAAACTTTCTGCTGCACCTATACCGCAGCATTTTATTGGAATGCAAAGGCTCTTCCTCCTTCCCCTCACCCCTCCTTCCATTTCCCACAAGAGAGTTTAACTTTTCTGGTTCGGCAGAAGAGGTTTACATTATGAAGTGTCTGCTCCTTATACGTTGATTAGCCCAATGATAAACAGCTACCGGTTATGCCCCCTCCCCCTCACGTGTTCCGGCTATAAAATTATTCGTCCTCCATTCTGTAATGGGAAGATTCGTAAAGTGTTGTATATTTATTCCCAACACTGAAGTTGGAGTATACAACATGGGTTCCAAAACATTTAGGCGGATTTCTGTCTTAATAGGTTAGTGATTCTTTAAATTCTTGAAACGTACGGAACCGGTTAAAAAGCAATAAAAGATTCAGAAGAGTGCGTGAAACACTCATTCCTCGTGGAAAAGTGAGATGTCTGTATAATAAATTCTGAGACTATATCTTCTTAGCTTAGAGAACTGGACGTTATACAGGCACACGGCTATATCAAGCCATAATTTTATTCCACATTGTCTGTAAAAAATATCGCATGGAATTTTATGAATCTTCCTCGACATATAATAAAAATTTCGACCTTATAAGCAGTCTCCATCTTTAATTAGAAACACAAATCTTAAAGTATTGAATTTAACCACTATTTCGGTATCAATAACGCCATCATTTTACAAAGAACCTCATTATTGCAAAAAAGTTCTACATTCGTAAAAAACCAAATTATTGTTAATATCAAAGCATGACTCTGAATTTCTTAAAGAAATTCTATGTTGTGTTTTAAATTCATTGCTGAATATCTCTATTTTACATTGGTTGTGCATCTTTACTTTAGTATTAGTGATTTTAAACGGAAGGTATTGTAATATGAAGTTACGACTCCGTCTGTAGTGGCATTCAAGCCCTTCAAGACTTGTTTGTTGGCGGCTTCTTTGAGAGAAGCCGACATTGTTGCTATGCAGCGCTACGGGCACGAAAGAGCGAATGGGATCGGAAATATTAGTTAGTCCACGTCGAGGCACGGCGGAGATCAAAGGTTGGTACAATTTAGTGACCACGCCCTTACGATTTTCTTGACTCGTCGCTCGAAATAAAGCTAAAAAAGATTTTTGGTTCTTTTTCATCTAAAAATGACCTGACGCTCAAATAATCAAGGAATCTAATGTTTTCCTCGTCATCTAAAATTACCGAACTGTTTTAATGTATACATCAATATTTTTTATAACTTTGAACTATAATATTTTTTAAAAGCCAATCGCTGTATCTATTCAAATAAAAAAGAATAAACTGTAACATTGAAGTGTAAATTGGACCAAAAAAGTTCATAGTAAAGAGTTGGTGGTTTACTTTTGCCCCTGTTTATCTTAATCAAATGTATTTAATGAATTTTAACAGACCATAAGTATAACTAATTAATGTTTTCGTCTGAAAATTATATAATTTTAAGGCATATAACAGCTTTAGTTGTCGATGGTTTTATTTCAAAATTACAAAATACAACGTTTCGTTCCTCCTTTGGAGACTTCATCAGGTTTAGAACTTAACAGTTCATAGTCCTTATTCCGTAATATCCTCGACTGAAATCCGAAGTGAGCAGGTATTTAATTTGTAGGCCAGGATGTACTGAACACAATGTAGGGCAATTAGCAAATAATTGATGCCTGCACCGGTCTTCAACAAAAATGGTCGCCGTGTGCTTTTTTTATTTTGACTGAACAAAATTAAAATTTAAAACGATCTGTTTTAAACTACCAAAAATGTACACAACAGCCTCTGCTGTACCACTTGGCACAGATTGACTCTTATATAAAGAAGTGAAACGAAATAAAATCGTGTTTTTTACATAACATCTGCAATCGTTTCGGAGAATATTCTGGGAACCACTGATTCCTCAGGAAACAGCAAGAAACGACAGCGTCAGTCGGGAAGTTGTAGCAGCCAGACTGTTTCTCCGAAAATCTGGGGAAATAAAATCTTTTCTTGTAGTTTTTCTCTGCGCAATTAATTGAGGTCACTTTACGTTGTATTGAAGTATTACACATGTATACTATAGTGATGCTGGGAGGAATTTAAGTAGGACAAATTTATTTCTTTCACACAAATTAATTCACTAACACCAATTTATATAAATACAAATTTGGGGTCTATTGAATATGCTATAACTAGTTCAGAAAGAAATTAAATCTAATACAGGGTAATGCATGTGGGGATTTTAGCTCAGCAGAAACATAGTCATTCCGCATTATGTTGCATTGATTGGCACTGACACACCTGGTTTCCGCTTTTGTTGGGCATATGTTTCCTTCGTTGGTTCTGGATCGGTTACCTAGGCAGGCTCCCGGAGATCACATCCCGGTTCCTTTCTCTTCCTTCCGGGAATTCTGGTTCCGCGATTACGTGGACGGGCGAAGCAACCTTGCCGAATCCTGTCGCAGTCTTCTTTCCTTCTCTTTCGCCACCTAGATTACTAGTTGAAGTCTCTACGTTACTACGGCAAGACTGAACTTGTCGGGTCTCACCTCCTCTGACTTCGTCCTTATCCAAATGCCACTCCGATCTGAGTAATTCTCGTCTTCTCTCCATTTTCCTACTAGAAATTTCCATTCCTGACTGCTGAATTCTCTCATGCCGCACTCTCCTGACAGCCTACTTGTTCAATGACTCATTTCCCACTGACTAATTTTCATTCACGTCTTCTCTTTGGCCAACTATTCGCATCCCCTAATTGCATTAATTTGAACTAGCAGATGCTGTTCCTTCCCCACGTACGTGTTCTTGAGCCGCAAGACTGGTTGGTCAAGCCCCAAATATCTGGACTGCCATATTCCGGCACCTTTATTACTTTAGCAAAAATTATGTATGATTCACATTTGCTTCTAAGGCGAGTTGGTAGTCCTTTTACCGCCCACGATAAAACACAAGTCATTCACTGTAATTGTTTGAAAAAATGTTTTCAGTTTGTTAATTTGTGCACCAGATATACTTTTAGGAATCTATAAATGTTAAAATAGGTTTGCCTTGAATATTGTTCCACTCTTTACAGTCTAATTTTATTGAAGAGCAGTGACAAATTCATCGGAATATCTCAAGGCTATTTTTTTTAAATAGTATGTCTTGAATTCCAAAGAACTCCGTAATTCTATTCGTCCATATTGCTATTGTGGTATTCATTTCTAAGACTGGTCTGATGCAACTCTCTATGCTAACCTATCTTCCGCATGCCTTTTCATTTGTGCATAACTAGCACACCCCACATCCTCCTTAACCTGCTTAGCGTATTCCATATTTGGCCTCCGTCTTCTGTTCTTACCCCACACACTTCCCTCTAATGCTAATTTTACAATACCCTCACGTCTCAAAACGTGTCTATTAAACTATTCCTTCAGTTGGTCAACGGCCTCCATATTGTTCGCTCTTCTCCCATTCTGCTTAAAACTTCCTGGTAGTGATTTTATCCACCCATCTGATTTTCAGCATTCTCCTACAGCACCACATTTAAAAGTCTTCTATGCTTTCACTTTCCGCAACTCCTATCGTCCACGTTTCGTACCCCGCTCCAAACGAACATATTTAGCAACGATTTCCTAACATTCACACTTACATTACCCGTAATTAAATTCCTCTTTTTCGCGAAAGCCTTCCTTCTCTGTGCTATCCTATTCTTCTACCACCCCTAATTATTACGCTTCCCAAATAACATAATTCCTTAATATCCTTCAAATATCTCTTCCCAATCTAACTGCCTTTGTTATTCAACTGTTTCCTATACTACTACACTCCATTACCTTGGTTTTCCCTCTATTATTCCTTATATTGAACTCTTTTTCCTCCACCACGTTTAAGCAATTTAGTATCGTTTAGGGCTGGTATTGATGTATTTTCACCCCACATATTTAGTCAGCCTCAATGAATAATTTTAAAAACCATTACTAACTTTTTATTTGACATTAAAATTTTGGCATGAACCAGCTTTCGGCCGATAATTTTAACTATAACACGAAATTTTAATTTTCTGGTTAAAGTATATTCAACTTAATAAATCCTATATATGATAATTTCTCAAATATAACTTCTTATGAAAATGTTGATTTTTGTAGCATATTTACTTATATTCAATTTTTCATCAAATAAATTCTGTAGCTTTCAACGTAAGAATGATTTGGGTAGAATTTTGTTGATCGACGAGATTTGTTTTTTCTTTTTCACTTGCCTTAAAGTAACTTCTCATAATGGGATATAATATTCTACATTATACGTCGAAATAATTATAATCTTTATTATAAATAAAATACAATAAACGGCCGTATATAGAAGAATTTGAATTTTGAATATTGATAATCTATTGTGTATTATTTGTAATCTTTACAGCCACGCAGCGCTACATTTGTCTCTTTTCGTATCTAGAAGTTTCTCGCCGTCGAACTGTTTTGTTACTATGGCAACGACCTGCAATATTCTTTTTTTTCTCACCAAAGAATAACTTGTAGGGAAAGAGATTCTCGAACCCCACACATATCTTTCTTTCTAGCCCCTTTCAGTTCTTTTGAAAGCGCAACGTTTGATGCGTACTTTACTTCATTTCGATTTCAAACTTTCATATGACAGGAACTGAAGGAATGCTCATGGTTTAAACATAGAAATATTTCGCGTATTCAATAAATTTTTATTTGTCGAGCTGAGCTTATCATTGATAATAAAAAGTTGTTTTGGTGAAGCATAAAATTAATTAGGCTTTGCATTCCGCCGCCGTTGAAGACAAAACCACCGCCGGTTCAGATGTTGATGACGAATTGAGAACAAACGTTCGCGATTCTCAAACAAGACGCGCTTTTCCCCCCCGGGGCGAACATTTTTATTACGCACGGCCGTCGTTTTATTCGCCATTACGCATCGTAATCCCGGCGTGAAATTGCCTTTATGCTAAACGGGGCACCGTGTTTCGTTGGCGAGCAGAACAGAGCAGAGCCGAGCCGAGCCGCAGGGTGAAAAGCAAGTGAGTGTGAGAGGGATGGAGGAGGTCAAAGAACCCCGCGCGGATCCTGCAAATTAAACTAGATGCCCCCGATTCAGGTGACAGTGACAGCTGCAGCCCGAAATAATCCTTCCAGTGTGGCCGTCCGATCGGTGGATTGAAGCCCGAGCTTCGTATTGACAATTATCCGGGAGATGTAACTCTCACTCTCACTATATAACACGGCGCTCGCTTCTCTAAACCGGTTTATTTTAATAAGTGGCTTCCTCCCTCCACTTGAGATATATAGAATATTATACATGGCAGGATGACCGCAAGGTGAGAAACCAGTGCATTAATTCTGCTTACAGGAGAAACACCTTGACCATGTTGCGTAATCAAGAGACAATTGTTACTCTGCAAATCCCTTCGTTCAATGCACTTCAAATATTAGTAAATCAATTAACGTCTCTTTTTACAATAATTAAATTAAATAAATACACACATAGATATTATTTAGTTAAATCGACGTTTCGTCGCCATATTTGGAATTCCTCAGATAACGTTACGACAAAAATTGTGCAGATTTAGATTTATTGTCGTTTCCATTAGTCCTCGATTGAGGAAATAGGATACGTCATACATTAAAAATGAACAAAATAAGGTACATAATTAAAGACAACTAATCTTAAAATAAATTAATAAATGAAAAT
Source organism: Eucriotettix oculatus (assembly GCA_034510155.1). Taxonomy (NCBI): domain Eukaryota; kingdom Metazoa; phylum Arthropoda; class Insecta; order Orthoptera; family Tetrigidae; genus Eucriotettix; species Eucriotettix oculatus. Next base: position 12,838,844 of record CM067377.1, read on the forward strand.
GTATGTACACAAAAGTCAATATAAACACAACACGGACACACGATGTCACACACACACTGGGAAATACAAACAAGCACACACTGAGAAACACGCAATGGAGTTTTAACTACTTAGAGCTCTGCGACCAGGAAACTGTCCTTTCGTCGTAGCTCCAGGCAATACATGAAACAAACAAACAAAAGAGCAGAAAAAACTGATGTGATGTGCTATTTTACAAGGCAGCTCATTCAACACTTTTTACAGAAACCTTGATTTTAAATACTAGAAGGACGATTAAGAAAATCCTGTACCGAGTAAAACGCGCTATTTAAAAGAATAGTTTTACTCTGCTTCACGAAGCTTTTGTAGGTACTATTTTTAACCTCTGGCGGAAGGTTATTGTATAAAATTATCCCGGTATTGTGAATACTTTTCTGGTGTAGAGCAAGGCGATGCTTGTCCGACCTTAGAGCTGAACGATTTCTGGTCGCGTATTCATGAAACTCGCCATTTGTTTGAAACCAATTAGTGTTCCGCTTTATATACTTTAATATTTCATAAAAATATACGCTTGGTAAAGTAAGTATTTGCAAACTTTTGAAGAAAGGTTTGCAACTTGATCTAGAATTCGTGCTAGAAAGTATTCTAATTGCACTCTTTTGCAACTCAAATATTTAATTACTCGTGGAGCAGTTTCCCCAATTAGAGATGCCATAGCTCATAATTGAATGAAAATACGCAAAGTATTGACGTACTTTTTGTCAACGTGTTGCATTAGTGTTCTCAGAGAATAACAAGCTGAACTTGGTTTTCCGGCAAGCAGATCTATATGATCATTCCACTTTAATTTATCGTCAATCCGAAGGCTGAGGAAATGTGCATTAGCTGAGAAGTTGTCTACGGGTCTATTACTAGCATCAGCACTAAACTGAACTAACTTAGTCTTATCTAGGTTGAGGGATAATTTATTCACGTTAAACCAAATATTTAGACCATTCAAAGCGTTGTCTACTTTCTTAATCAGATTATCGAAGTTTTTATCTGCAATAACTATATTTGTGTCATCCGCGTAGAGAATCGATTTTAGAGGATTTACGTATCCTGGAAGATCGTTTATGTACAGAATAAAAAGTAAAGGCCCAAGAATTGATCCTTGAGGAAACTCCACATGCTATAAATTCCCAATCGGATAAGTGAAGTTGGCCGTCTTTGTTTTCAATTACTACTAGTTGTTTGCGGTTTGTAAGATACGATCTTAGGAAAAGTGACGTATTTCCCCGAATTCCATAATATTCATTACATACATTAAAAATGATTGAATTAAAAGTATCTCAATAAAATTAGCATTTATATAATAATCAACTATAATTTTGATAGTTTCCTGACAACAAGATGCCAAATATTTGTAAACACAAACTTGACATTCCACGAGGAAAGCTTCACACAGGAATACATAGCAACAAAGTATTACAGACAGTTTAAAATGTGTAGGTTTGGATTAACTGGCTTCAGTAAAGAATTTAGACGGAAGACAAGAATCGGAAAACGCCAATCAGACAAATGACTCGAATCCTTCTATATTACCTGAGTTTCAATTGAAGCATTTCTACTTCCTTTGACTTGAATAAAGAATTTATACCAATAAATAAAATTGAAGTATGTCTGAATGTCTGTCCGTATGTTTTCTCTGAAATAAACAGTCTATTCTCGATTATACGTTTACGAGATGCGGAAATTGTAGTTTAAAGCTACAGAAACGGCTTCAACGGATTTCAATGAAAATTTGAGGGTTTTAAAACAGGAAATTTATATCAAATATTCGTGTAGTTTTCATTTCGGTATTAAATATAAATATTTATAATGATATATAAATATTAATTCTATGGGAAGGTTTCTTCGTTTACGCTCGTCGAAGTCTCCAAAAAGTGAAAGCTTCCAACCGACCTAACATATTTCAATGATAATTTCAGGGATTTAAAAAGCAATTTGAACTTAAATTTTCGTGTATGCCTCATTTCGATGTCTTGCAAAGTTACGAAGATATTAATGTAAATATTTATGAATCCATTGCGCGAAGGGCGGCGTGAAAAACAACTCCTATTAGGCGGTCCTATACCATTCACTCTACTTACTGTGTTATTTTAAGCGTAATTTTGACAACATCTAAGTGGGACCTGTTCAAAACCAACTGCGAGTTATAAGATTTACTGTGAAGCAATTATAAATGTATAATACCGTACTTTCGTTTTTAGGGCAAAATAAATAGCTATCTTCGCGCGAGCCAAGTCGTGGGTTTAGCTAGTATTACATATATATATATATTGTAATATACTTTTTTGGGTATAAAACATTTATTAATTAACAGAACAAATATGATAAATTTTAAAATATTTCATTTATTAATTTAAGTGAATACACGGGCTTAATCTCAGGGGATTTTGGGTCTCTCAAGAGATGGAGTATGCAGTAGCTGAAAATAGAAACAAAAATTATTAAATATTATTTATCCAGAGCAATGAGCAAGTTTCACAAATTTTTTATAGCTTACCCACAATTACTGGGCAAACAAACATCCACCTCTCGAATGTTTGTGCGTCTCTCTGGCGTCTTGCAGGATTTGATCACGTCTGGACACGTCTGCTCACGTCCGTCCTCTCATCTGGCTTCTGGCTGCTCGGACCAAATCTGTCCTTTCCTCCACTCGTCTCACTTCTGGATATCTGCTCGGACCAAGTCTGTCCTCTGCTCCACTCGCCTGCCTTCTGGATATCTGCTCGGACGAAGTCTGTCCTCTCTTCCACTCGTTTCACTTCTGCTCTCTGGGGTTGGACCACGTCCTCTCCTCCGCTCGCCTGCCTTCTGGGTTGAGCCACCCATCGGCTTCCCTTTTAAATCTTCCGACGGGAATTCCCCTATTTAACAAAATTTCGGGGTTCCCCGCCCTCATTTTTTACACTCGTTCGGCGGGGTTTTCCCTCGGGGTTCACCATCGTCATTTTTTTATACACGCTCGGCGGTACACTCCCGCGGGGAATCACCATCTTTCGGCCGACTAGCCATTGTTGTTGGCCGAACTGCGCCTCATAACGCCACAACCTCACAAAATCCGCCTTTTTATCACAATATATATATATATATATATATATATATGGAAATGTTAATAAATTAACTATTCACATATTGATTTATATGATATAATCACTTAGAGACTAATTTCTTTTCACGAAGCTGACCTTTGTTTAGGATTAACAAAATACTTTTTGTACTACATTTACAAAACTTAAATTAGTTAAAAATTGGCAATTAGAAAAATGAGTTTTGTTCTCGGTTTTATCTAAGGGCCTTCTCATAGAAGTATATTTAAAACAAAGAAACCCTTCTCGAAATTGGCAGTACGAGAAAGTCTGGAGAAAGGTTACAAACATAGTATTTACTGTCTTCTGATTTGCCTGAAATTCGTCGCTGGCTCTCGGATCTTGCGTCTGTCCAAACAGATTACTTTAATCTACCGTGTTGGGAAATGAACACCTTACTCATTTAACATTCTTATCCTCTCACTATTAAGAGCATTCCTACCTGGATCATCCAGTTCATGACCACTCAACAGATAAAAATAGTTCTTCATTCCTGTTCTTAGTTACCACACTCGCACACTCTCTGTTTATCAATCAGAATGCAAGTCTCTATCCATCATCATAAAGAGAAACCCCATTGCCAATTACCGATCTCCAATCTCTTAATGTCTCAAAATCCATTTGCATCCAATTATAATAAATTTTCCCCAGCCCATTATTTAATTTTCTTCGGTGGCTGGAAAAGAAATCTTCTCCAAACAAAAGTATTTACCCTTATAAATTGGAAGGAACAATTCAAGAAACCACCGATGTTTGGGGAAAATACCAGGCCTCGTCGCAGTCAGGCGTCTTGGAGTTCAATGCTGATTTCAGATGATTATGGCCAGGAGATGGTCATTTATATAGTAGAAAGCTACTGATATGTGACGAGAGCTTTGATCAATAATTACAAAATTGTGAGAACTGAAGTATGGTTATGTTTTTGATTATTTTACTTTAAGTAGATCACAGACATTTTTACTTGATAATCTAGAAGAGGGTGAACCAATATACCAGGAGTGTGTGTTTTTTCAGAAGATTATGGCCAGAATATGATTGAAAGATTCTAATATATGACGAGAGCTTTGCTCAATAAATTAATAAAACTGTGAGGACTGAACTACGGTTTAATTTTTGATTATAAAAAGGAAAAAGCTATATGGATAGGAAATTATACTGCAAAGAGAAGAAATAAAAACCCTAAGGTTTGCAGATGATATTTTCGTATTAGATAAATCAATAGAACACTTGGAAAGCATAGTAAATGGCATGAACGTCGTACAACATGAAAATTAACAGAGGTTAAATCAGGGTAATGAATTGTAGAATGCGAAGTTGTGGAATAACAAAGGGCGTTAGATTGGGAAGATATATTTGGAAGGAAATTAAGTAATTCTGCTACTTGAGGAGAATTATAACTAGAGAAGGCTAGCAAAGGTAGGAAAGGCTTTCGCAAGAGTAAGCGGAATTTACTTAAGGCTAATATAAGTATGAATATTAGGAAATCGATACGAAAAATGTTGGTATGGTGTGTGGCGTGGACGGTAGAAATTGCAGAAATTAATATAATAGATGCTTTTGAAATGTGATGCTGTAGAGGAAAACTGAAAATCAGATGAGTGGATAGAGTAACTAACCAGGAAGTACTAAGCGGAATAAGAGAGGAGACAACAGTATGGAGGAATTTTTTGACAGAGAAATGATAGATTATAGCCCATGTTTTCAACATGAGGGTAATGTAAAATTATAATTAGAGGAAAGTATGTGGGGTAAAAATAAAAGAGGGTGGAAAAGAATGGAATTCGCTAGGCAAATTAGAAAGAATGTGGGATGTGGTAGCTATGTAGGAATGAAACGGCATGGGCAAAATAGGTTAGCATGGAGAGTTGTAACATCAAGTCTAAGGACAGATTACTAGAACAACAAAACGATTTTCTTTCCCTTCTTGTCTTGAGTGTCTATCTGGTTTTTTTTTGGGGGGAGGGGTGGTAACAAACTACATGAGGGTGATCCTGAAACAGGAAGGGAATCGAAAAGGGGGGATGCGGAAGGTAGAGCAAGTTAGCCAAGGGTTGACTAAGGCCCCCGGGCTATGGTTTAAGGATCCTACCCGGTGTTTTACCTAAAGAGAAAACCCTTGAAATCCTGCATCAGGTAGGTCAAGCATTGGGTACTATTCTCATGGCCTTCCGAGAAGAGTTTGCTGTGGGGTCGCAGCATTCCCTTCTCCATGTCTCCACAAGTTTTTGGAGGCAGTTAACTGACTGATCCAGTGGGATCAGGGGACAACTTTTCCCATATGCCCAAGGTCTTCGACCCCAGTACATATTCCTCCTAAAATAGGTGAGAACTTTGATGAAAAACGCAGAGAGAGTGCGTGGCACCCCGACATTTAACATATTTTGGATTTTATCTTGTTGTTTTCCCTTTGAACTACGGGAATATGTTTAGACAAATCTTTGTTTAAAATTAAGCAGCTAACGTATTCTTTCTTTTGTTTCAATATAACTTCTTTCTTGCCATCTGTGGAAATGTTTAGATGGAACTGACGTAAATAATGTTTGACAAGTATTGATAGCGCGGAGACGTTATAAAAGTGTAGACGAAATTGAACCAAACTAGTAAAAGAGGATGATTGAAAGGTTGCGGTCTCGGCCACGTACTACACTCAAGTATCATTGTGTTGACTGCCTAAGTAATTTGATGCAAAACGTCACGATTTTTGTACAGTATAACTTGCTAAGTGTCATAGTGACATAATTTATTCCTGTAGTCTAATTTCCGGAGTGTGGAAACGAGGAAGAAACAGAGCAGCAACAGTGGAAAGTTATCTTGTTTCTTATGAAGCAGCGTCTACAGGAGGATATGAAATATTAATTAAAACTAGTGATCTTTAATGGAAGGTCGGGGATAAGTGAGGATATAATTAATATCATAACATAATTCACGGCTGAGCCAGTACAAGTGCAATTAAGGCCGACAGCCGTATAATGTGAAAGCATCATAACAGCTCGCGGACCAGATCGCTAATTGCAATGGTGCGCCGCTGAGTCCTCCACGGCCAAAGCAAATAAATTGGCATTTACTCCTAGGGCTGATTGAACCGAGCCCGCAGCGAGGCAATTAAATTTCCAGTTGAAGAAGATATCTCAGCTCCCTCGTAATAGATTTATTAGCGTCCTCCACTCTCTATGGGAATATTAGTTGATCAGCTCCATTTTTTTCCCCAGTTACGAAGCGGCCGACGTGTGATTATATGATTTAGGTGGTAGATTCCTATCAGGGAAATATCTGGATCGCATTTCCAAACCGTTCACTTTGATTAGGGCGCGATCGCGGCCAAATCGGGTACGACGCAAGTCCCTGTGACAGGGAGCTTAATCTGCTTTACGTTTCTATGGGAAATATAGCCAGAATCGTAATTTATGCGTTTCACCGCTGTTAATGCCGAATAAACTGGTGGCTTTGGAATTCAGCGCCATTCATCTCAGATCCTCGAAGCTAAGCTCATGGCGTTACTGATGATTTCAAACTGTAGTGAAGCAGAAAATGCAAATAGACTGGAGCACTGAGGTTGAGAAAGAAACATCCATGGTTGCAAATAAAAGTAAAAGAATGGCCAAAGGCTAAAAATATAAATTTTTGATTTGACTTAAAGAATTTCCTCCCCAACTTTCAATTGTTGTTGCGGTATTCAGTCCTAAGACTGGTCTGATGCAACCCTCCATGCTCAGATATCTTGTGCAAGTCTTTTCATTTCCACATCTCCTTAGCGTATTCCATTCTTGGCCTCCCTATCATTTTCTCACCCCACACTCATCCCTCTAATACTAATGTCTCAAAACGTTGCCTATTAATCTATCCCTTCTCTTAGTCGACGTCTTCCATATTGTTCACTTTCCCCTATTATGCTTAGAACTTCCTCGTTAGCTACCCTATCCTCCCATCTGATTTTCAGCATTGTCCTATAGCACAACATTTAAAAGGCTTCTATTCTTTTCCTTTCTGCAACTCCTATCGTCCACGTTTCGCACCCACATAACGCTGCATTACACACGAAAAATGTTCAGCTATTCTTTCCTTTCCTAAGCCCAAATTAAATCCTTTTTGCCTGTACTATCCTACTCTTATTATGCTGCCCAAGTAGCTGAATTCCTTAACTTCCTTCAAAATAGCCCTTCGTAATCTAAAACCCTTTGTTATTCCACTGTTTCCATACTACACTCCATTACCTTGGTTTTCCTTCTATTAATCCTCATATTCTCTAGGTGTATCAGTGCACATAGTATGATAGCGTCATGCATCTCTCGTCCTCTGCAGTTAATTATTTACAATCTTATTAAAAACGTCCGGGTCTGAAACGTTTTAATTCAAATTAAATCCCCCAATTTATGACTTTTGGCCTTCCATTGTAATTTATTTACAATATTTAGTCCATTAAAATAATTTATTTTATTTAGGTTCCTAATTATTTCATGATTTATTCCAAATGCTGACTGCATTTAAGTATTTATCATTTGTATTGGACGAAATAACACGAACAAAAGTAAATAAAAAACGTATTATTTTCAATAAGATACCGCAATAAGTCTTGGGACCTTTCTCCTGATTGGTCGAATGTCTGTATATATACGTCTTGTTGTTTGTGACAGAAAGACTTCCTTTTTCTGGTTATCTTACTTTCCTCCTTGAATTTACGAAACATATCATAATCGGAGTGAGTCAAATGCGTACTGCAGTGAGAATGATGTAATATCTCGCTACCCATTTCTTCAATGGTTTCTTTGGTTAGCTTGGCGGTGTGAGGGCGAGCATTGTCGTGGACAAATATCATGCCTTGATCTTGTTACTGACAACGTCATGATCTGTGCCAACACTTACTACAACTTTTGTGTTTATATCAACAACAGTAATACGTTGGTCTTCTAGATTTCTGTCTTCAAGGCGGTTTTCAAAGGAAGGAGTTAACACTTCAACTTCACCGACTGAGGTTCGTCCGGTTTTGAGCTACTCTACCTTGTTATAACGTTTCAGTTATTCAAGGAAGGAAGTTTCAAACTACTGTAACATCACAAAACAGAATTTATGTGGTCTATGACCTTCAGGAAGGGAATACCGGATGACTGTGTGTTGTTCAATTATTTTTAGTAAATCAATTTGTCTGTTTATTTATTCAATTTCTCTGGTATGTAGTGCTTTGTCGACACGTGACAACATGTTTTAATTCACAATGAAATTAAACATACCTCTTCAAGATAGTGGAGTACGAATAAATGTGAATAGTTACTGAACGTGAAGATATTTTATTTTTTAAGACCCCTCTTGTTAGTGCTACTTTCGTGGCTTAAGCAGAATAGATTTCCACCGAGTTTAACTGGATGTAAATTTCATTGAAAATTTTTAATGCGGTCGTATGCGTTCATGTGTGCATTTGTTGCGTTTATCTTGTATATATGAGTAAATGCGTTTCGGTAACTGCCACAGAGCTTGCAGTTTCATAAACGTTTAATTAATCATCATGTTTCTATGGTGGAAAAGGACCGGTAAACTACGAAAGTAAATTAAAAAGGTTGGTCGACAACAAATATGAAAATCGTATGAAATTCTGCTGCTGACAAAATTTTCTGAGAAAAAAAGTGGATGTCTCAGTGATTTTTAAAAGACACAACACCTAATTTAGAAGAAGGACAAGGAAATCCTCATGGAAAACGGGAGGTCCGGGGTCTGAGTCCCTGGTCCGGTCGACATTTTTCTATTCTTGTCTTCTAAATTAGCTATAATGCTTCTGCAGTTTAAACACCGGGCCTTTCCATATTTGGTAACATCACGTTCATCGTAGGATACAGAAAATACACGAATAATCGAATTTTAATTCACACTACATTTTTACATAGTCAAAAATATATGTTTCGTTGTTCTTCTTCCTTGGCTCTGCTGCCCATTCAAGGCCTTGGCCTACCGAGTTGATTTCGGACTGTCATCTTATATGATACATTCTGAATTTGGAGTGGTACGTGCTCAGCGTATCTATTCTCCAGCAGTCTTAATCCTAGCCTCCGTGATCGTGATGGCGCAAACATCCAAGCATCGAACCCGGGACCACTGTGTTTCGAGGTCGTAATGGTTTGTTGTTATAAACATGTTATTTATAACTGTCATAATTAAAGCAAATGCTTTTGACAATACCGTGACATTATTGACTGTCAAACTGGAACACGACAAGAAGATGTCGGCGCAAGCTATCGAAACGTCCTGACAAACTTATTTAGACAAATCTTGGTCCAGCAATTACACTGGGAAAGTCACCGACTCCCAGAAAATAGCATGATTCATTAAAACACGGTGTCCCAGAAATAATTATTCTGAAGAATACGGAAAGCTCCGTTGCAGCGTTGATCGATGTATTGACTGTAGACACGGGTTTCATATTTCATTTATAATTGTTCCCTAATTTCCTATTCCCTACTCTAATGAAATAAAATTGCTCTAAAATTGCGTGGCTGTATGTTTCTGGGGCCGAAGAATTTTAAATACTCCCTTCTTAATTACTAAATAACATCTAAAATTCCAAATAAGATACTTTGATTGACGTTAATTATGCGTTCTCGAGTTCTAATCTTCCCTAAACACGATCTCGCTGTTCGATATCTTTTGATATATTGTTTGTAGTAAAATAATGCGTAAATACTTGGAAAACCGTATTTAATTATTATTTTTTCAGCCTGATTTATGTAAAATGAGCTTATGCCGCTTCAATATGCTCGACTGATCGATGAATTTAATTTGCTGCCAACAAATTGTTGGGCGTAATCCGTTTAATACAATGATTCTCTGTCATGAATAATGAATGAATGTGGCCCGAGATGAAGACTAGGCGCATGTTAGATGCTTATAATATCCGTGTCAAATTATCGAATAAAGATTAATGAAGATAACGAATGACTGGATTTTTAATATCGACATAAGGTTTCGACGGGGAGGGGTAAAGATATGCGCTTTTATTTCCACAAATTACTGTCAGTTTGATGAGAATTATGCTCTAAAGTGGCTCGTATTTTAAGAAGGTCCTTGTGACATTTGCGCATGCGCACAACGTGCGTTCCTTTTTCGCAACTGGAGATCATTGACACCGTTAAATTTCTTTGAAGACAGTTATTTACAAGCCTATGGCTCTTGAATTTACTATTTAGTAATTGTCATTACACAATAAATGGTAATATAACTTTATAACGGTTACTATTATAAGTTTTCGTTAACATCGCCACTGGGAGAAATTTTAAGCCGTCGCTTTGTCATTAGAAATCAGTTTCGGGGCAGAACAATAAACCCATTTCAGTAATCCACCAATAAACTAGACTCGTTGCTCATTAATTAGGTAATATATCACGGCAGAATATGCTATTAATTTTACTTTTAAGTGTAATCAGTGACTTTTTTAATCGTTCCTTATTACGCTCTATTAATTCATCGCAACGGTCTATTTCGTTGAGTAAATTTATGTTTCACAACAACTAACAGATTATAAACTCGAGTGCAGAAGTTGTATATGTGAAAATACTTTTTTATATTTGTTAACGGGAGTTTGCAGGTCTTACCTTTGTCAATGTTAAAATACGTACTTTTCCCTTATAAAACGGTGTAGATACAGTACTGTAACTTTTACAGCTGTTTTATAACGTATTTTATGTGTGAAGTTGCTTAATAAATAATTTAATTAATAACTATTAATGAACTTCCAAAAATAGTTAAGGGAGCCAAAGTTCATCTATTAGTTAATGATGCTCTGGTGTACATTTCTGATAGTAGTGGTAAAGATCTTGTAAATAAAATTAACTTTGAACAGGATATTTTTCAATAAGTTAAGTGTAAATGCTAGAAATACCAAATTTATCTACATAGAGAATAAATGTAAATTATTTTATATATTTGTATGTAATGAATTAATGGAGTTAATTGATAGTTTTAAGTACTTAGGTGTTATTATTGATTGTGAATTAAAATTTAATAAATATGCAGAGTTGAAAAGAAAATGCAAACAAGTGTAAAGTAGTTTGTATATTAAAAAATGTTTTTCCTTAAAGCTACTAAAACCGTCCTTATGTCAGTTGTAGTCCCTCATGTACCTGTTTGTAGTTTACTGCTATTTTCTGTAAGTGCAAATCTTATTGAAAAATTCGAATCCATATGGAATAAATGATAAAGGCCTACTTTTAATTAGTACAAGTGTGTTTGTTGTAGTTTCAGTCCTAAGACTTGTCTTATGCAACCCACCATGCTGAACTATCTTGCCAAAGCCTTTTTATTGCCACATATATAAACACATCCTCCCTAATTTGCTTAAAGTATTCAATACTTGAGCTCCCTTTTGTGTTCTTACCCATACAATTCGCTCTGTTGCTAATTTTACAAGATCCTCACTTCTTAAAACGTGTATTATTAACCTATCCCTTCTCTTGATCAACGTCCTCCATGTTCTTCGCTCCTCCCCTATTCTGATCAGAGCTTCCTCGTTAGTTATTCTATTCACCCATCTGTTTTTCATAGCACCACATTTAAAAAGCTTCTACTCTTTTCCTTTCTGCAACTCCTATCGTCCACGTTTCGCACCCACATAACGCCACAATCCATACGAACATTTTTTTAAAAAATTCTTAGTATTCATATTATATTACTCGTAAATAAATTCTTCTTTTTTGCGAAAGCCTTCCTGGCCTCTAGTATTCTACTCTTTATGTCTACTATACTTCAACCTTCCTTAGGTATTACTCTGCCCAAGTAGCAGAATTCCTGTATTCCTGTTAATTATCCCGATCTAATATCCTTTGTTATTCCACTGTCTCCCGTACTAAACTCCATTACATTGGTTTTCCCTCTATTTATTCTCATATTGAACTCATTCTCTAGGACCACGTTCTTGTCTTTTATTATTGTTTCCAAGTCTTCTTTTGACATCCTTATTACTACAATATCATCGGAAACCCCCAGGGTTTTTCTCTATTCTCTTTCAAAATGATTAATTTCCCATACACCGTTTTAACTTTCTTCATCGCCTGTTCGATATATGTAAGTTAATGGGTAGGAGTGACAGACTGCATCCATGTCTTACTCCCTTTCTTGATTTCTACTTTCTTTTTCTAGAAGAAATATAGCAAATAGCTATAAAACGTATCATCAGAATTTAGATAACAATCGAAAGTTCAAGAATAAGTGAAACAAGAAGACCATAAGGGAAGTGAAACGTAAATTTTGTTCTAATTGCTAATATATAATTTTTAACTTTGATAAATAATTGTTTGATCTTATGTGAAGCATCAAAACTGATAGCCGAAGGCTAATGGAAATAACAATTATCTTCATCTTAATTTATGTATCTCAAATATAATTCTGTTTTGGAAAATAAATATATCAAAGACTTGTAATCTTTGAAAATGTATGAATAATATTGTAATATTACGGCAATCTATATAGGAATGATATTATTTTTCTTCAATATATAGTTTTTACAAATATAATTAAATATCAAACTTTCTAAATCATTATTTCGTTGCATTTTTGCTTCATGAAATTTCGAATCTAGTTCGAAAGGTTTTATGGTACTCCATTTACATTCGAGAAACCAGGATTAATAGAGTGAAGGAAATTTTACTCATGCCGAAATTCAAATTAATTTCTGAACAAATTACCAACTGATCACCAATCATGATTTCCTTCGGCTCAAACACAGTGATTAGATCGAAATTCTTTTAGCCTTGTGCTTCTCCCATAAATGTTCAGGGTCGGAGGATAAAACACACACCAACTTTCGGAGCATCACTTAAGCAGTTAACGAGCCTCCGACATCTAATCAGTCGACCAAACACATTAACACCTCGGACAGCGGGGGCAGTGTTCTTTACTCTATCACGTAGCGTGGTGGCGGAGCCACTCGTTCCCAAAAGTCTGCAATCAGGATTCTAGATTGTTCACGCACCATGCTGACTTGGTGGGACAGTTCAATTACCACCATGGAGCCTCGTGCCAAACTCTCCAGAGCGAAACGAGGGACGCAGATTGTGATGGTTAGCTTAGATGACACTTGTTCTCACTATCTGACCACTGACGAAACAACACTAATATGGGCTTATATTAAGAAATACTTATTTAGAGAAAGCTTATATTTTTACTTCAATAATTTCTTTCACAGTTAGAAGAGGTATTAGTTCTTAAATGAATCAACAAATTCAGTCCTTTTCATTTAGCATCATCCTAAAACTCCTGAAATTTACTAGTGAAGTAGGCATTTTAATGAAATTTAAAGTAAAGACATGCTGAGGAAATCTGTTCTATAAATTTAAATATATATTATTTTAACCTTCATCGGAATTTTTAATGTAATTTAATAAGAAATTACAGCTTTATTCTGGCAAATGTCAAAGATTTTTTAAAAGAAAATGTAAATTATGTTTTGTTGCTTCGCTAATAACACTTTGGTTGATGCGAAACAAAATTATGAAAAACAAATTGAAATATAAACCATAACTATAATTTATCAATTCTGAAATAATAAATGGTAAAAAGGACAATAAATCAGAAGATTGTTTACATTGAAATTCTTGTTATACTGGCCAAACCAAAGGCCCAATAAACGCGCAATTAAGTATATAAAAATAATTAAAAATATAATGTACAAAATTATTCAGTTTCGTCAAGGCATATACATTTAAATAACCATCAAGTTTTATTAAGTACATAAAAATAATTATTCCGTTTCGTCAAGGCATATATATTTAAATAACCATCAAGTTTTATTAAGTACATAAAATAATTAAAAATATAATTTACAAAATTATTCAGTTTCGTCAAGGCAAAAACATTTAAATAACCATCAAGTTGATTGGAAAAATGTAATAGTTTTAAATGTGGAGTGCAGTCTCTTTTCTAGAGTGATGGGTGATATTCTTTACATCAGATCAAGCAATTCTGTTATCAATATTAAAAATGATACTAGCAATTTAAACAATATTTACGGTTCGCTCAACTGTTATGGACTTCTAGTTTCTTACTTAAAGATATTATATAATAAAAAAGTAAATAAAATAATGTACTTAACTACAAAAAAATTCTTAATTGCGTACCTTGAATAAACACGATATATAAAATAACGAGAAACTGTAAACTTCACATATATCTGACACCTATGAATTGCAAAATAAAATAAACGAGTCACAGTTTGACCTGTAGTTTTGCAGTGTAATTACAAAGTCTTTGAAACGTTCAAAAATTCTATGTTGGTAAAAGTCGAAACATAGCTTAAGAAACGGTAGCGTACGTGAAATACAAACTCTCTAAGTTCTTTTAGAACGTGGTACTTTAGTAAACCACCGACTGTAGTTACTGAAAATTCTGTAATTGTGGCTCATAAAAAGACTGTAAAAGGACGAGTTGGCTTCCCGCCACATTCCCGAAATTAATAAAGAAATAACCTGAACGATACGTTACTACGTCACTGTTAGGCAGTGTTTTCGATGGCTGACCTGGCGCTACTCCAGTTTTCAGAACGATCAGGGCCTGGCGATTTACATGAAGCACAACGCATATCTTCCACTTCTACCACAGAACCTGGCAAACTTACAACACCACACCGCAGCAGCTGGGACTGATAAGGGTTTTATTGGACCACGGAATAGTTTTGTTTCATGTGACAAAGGAAGAAACCCTCGGAAACGAGACGATAAACACTGCCCTAAACATAAAAATATTGGGAATCACTTTTGATACGAAACTCACCTACGGAAATCATATCACCTCAATCATCAAAGAATAACATCTAACATCTTAAAAGTAATTGCTGGTAAAAATTGGGGAGTAGATAGATTCATATTACTTCTTACCTATAGAAATCTGATTAGGTCAAAACTGGATTATGCGCAACAGCAAATAAAGAACTTTTATGCAAACTTGACACCGTACATAATACAGCACTAAAAGTAGCAACAGGCTGCTTCCATACGAGCCCAACAGGTAGCCTCCTAGTGGAAGCTCAAGAACCCTCCCTTGGTCACATGCTAAATACGCATTGAAAGAACTTCTCTCCCCCAACCCAATAAATAGAAATGTAATCCCCCCCAAGGCATCAATTCTGCAAAAAGTATTCATCTAGATACATCCCTTTTTGAACAAGACTCAGGAAAATTTGCGATCAAATAGAGTATGCTCTGTCAGAGATTAAACCAAACTGTAAAGACTCTCCGTGGAAAACGTTCCCAAAATACCACACCACAGATACCACAAATGTATTTAACGAATTATGGACAAAAGCCAAAAAAAATCAAACACAAACATGGAATGTAACATGGAAGTCATGTAAAATCAGGAAAATCCATCATTAAACAAACGACTTCTACGCAATAAAACACAAAAAAAAGTCAAAAGAAGTGATCAAATGGTCCTATCGAGAGTAAGAACCGAACACACAAAGTTTACATATCTCTGCATCATAACATGCAATATACAGATCACAGTTGAACACCAGTTGAAGTACTGTCCAAAATTTGAAGAAGAGAGGAAAGAAATTTTAAATTAAAATTATCTTAACCAGCTTACAAAAGGAAAAAAGGCATTCTTAAAAAAACGATTTGTACCATAAAATGTTAACTTTTAGTATATATTCTTTTAGGTACATTCAAGGTTAGCATTGAAAATATAAATGTTTAGTAAAAAATGTACAAAATTGTTAATTTAAAGTCCAAAAATGTAACGGATATTGTAATTTCGTTTAAGTCACAAATCACTTCTTTGTTTTTGCGACTATAAATAAAAGGAAGAACCCGTAATACAGTGTTAACAGTACTTTGAGGCTTTCTCTTTCAAATACAGTATCATTTTACAAACTGTTCCTTGACAATTGCACCGAAATTTTTAAATGTTTCATATTTAAATGGAAAACGAATTGTAGATGTTTAAGAAACAAAGGTCGGTGTTGTCCCTGATCGCATAATGTTCCATATTTTTTTGAGAGTTTGTCTTCACGTCCTATATCATTCGATACGTTATGTTTAGGTATTTATCTATTATTACCGATTTTTTAAATGTTACATAGACTTTGTAATTACTTGGTTCGCAACATTGTTTTAATTAGAATCAGCCACTGAGTTCCCTAAAAGAAATCAACGGCTGAGCCAGGAGCAGTTACGAACTCTTTTATTATTAGTGCTGCTGGAAAGTAAGAATTAGTCCGCCAGATACCTCGATGCGTGTAACCGGAAATTTTTCTTCGTTTTTCTCTTTCTTTTAAGATCCGTGGCCCAGTTCTGTTGCGTCATCTTCTGGGCCAGAAGTCTTGCTCCTGAAACTCGGCAAAAGTAATTCTCGATTTGAACCTCTACGTTGGCTTAACTTAATTTGCCTGCCTCTTTCAGTTCCAGACACACTTCCTCAAGCCTCGTCTTATTCCCGTAGGCTGCAGAAGACAATATCGAATCGGAATTCCAGAACACTCCGGAATTTCAATAAGAATCCCAAACGTGGAATGCTGGTGGGGAACTCTCGTTGAGATAGACGGAAATGGCTAAGCACCTTCTTAATGCCGTTTATTACTGAAGCTACGAATACGGTGTGTTGGCTTAATTGTATCCGCATTCAGCTGAAAATGATGAATTATCATTGTGTTGAATTTTTTGGACTTCGAGTATCCAATTTAAATTACCTTGTCAACCGTTTGGGTTTCATTCACGATATCTGGTTAGTAAGAAAAATAGTTATTCAGACCAGGGACCAATCATGTTTATTTATGTTTTTAACTTTTAGTTAATCATGTGTGTTCTACGCGCTGTTAATTCCCTGGGCTTGGTCTATAACTTTCCCACTTCACCACAAACCCTTTTCAGTTCCTTTGCTATTTACCTGTTTTAGGATCACCCTTATTTAACTTGTTACCACCACCCCTACCTTAAAATTGAAGAACTTGTGGGAGCTTACTCCCGCAGGTAGGAGGGTTTACCTATGGGAATGCTTCGTTCTCTCTTGGTTTCACATGCCGAGGCACCTTCATCTCTTTTAGGAGATTTATGTACTGGGGTTTAAGGTTTTGCGCATACGGTAAGTGGTCCGGTGATCTCATTGGATCAGTCGATCAGCTACCTATTAAAAGTGGCTAAGACACGGATAAGGGAATGCTGCGGCCCCACAGAAAACTCGGCTCCCGTCATTCGGAAAGACGTAAGATTCGTACACAAAAGTCCGACATAGCTGACGCAGGTTTTATAGAGTTTTCCCTCCTTTTCTTTTAGGTGAATCGCCGGGTGGGGCCCTTAAACTATAGCCCGGATGTCCCTACTCCACTTTTGGTTACGTGGCTCTACCTTCCTCATCCCTCCGTTTCAGTTCTCTGCCTATACTACTAAAGGGGAGTTGCCTGTTTAAGGATTACCCTCATGTAGCCTGTTACCCTCTCCGGTCCTGTAGCCTCTTCCATCTCCCTTCAAGTCGCCGTCTTCCACATTTACCTTTAATTTCTTCCACGCGTCCTTCGATGATGTAGGACAGTAAACAATCTTCATTGGGATAAGTCCGATCCATTTTTCTTTTCTCTTAAGAACTAAAGTCAAGATGGATCTCTTATAATTTAGTTTTACAAAGAACCTCTATGTTTTTGACCATATGCACCAACTTTAACAACAAAAATAATTCTCCTCCAAGATTACTTTTTAAAAACTTTCCAGATATTCCCACTTTTTCCTTCTTAAAGTCTACGTTTCTCATCCATTAAAAGCCTTGCTCCGTATTTGAAACTTAACCAGCTTCATTCTCAATTAAATCTAATTTAATCTCTGTATGAGGAAGTTAAAAGTTTATTTGCGAAAATATTTACATGGATATGTAGCAGGTGAATGAATTTACGAAATTATATAAATATACTATTTTTCTATATTCTAACCAACTTTTTGTGACTCATGCTAATAGCAATATTTATTTTTTAATTGTGCCAAACACTTTGTTTAGAAGTAAAGGTATTGTTGTAATTTGTATATTCTTGAAGTTACTAATTATGTGATTATGTACCACACAAGACAAACCTGATAATGTGATCTAAATTTATGCGATAGTGCTACGAGTGAAGCGTACGTTAAGCCACTTCATCGCGACGCCATTGTGCCACTACCGCACTTAAGGCTGCCTTAATAAGATGGACGCCGAAAGGAGAAGCTACCAAGGCAAGGCACGACAATGAATCAAGCAAAAGGGAGAAACAGGTTGCGACTGTGGTGAACATCTGATATTGCTTCTCTACGTAATCGGAAATGGACGCTACTAAAGCTGCTGAATGTAACTTACTGTTAATTTATTTTAATAGATTTTAAGTTAACAAACCCTGACAAATTACATATGTCAGTGTTTTGACAGGTGCGTTCTGAATAGCATTTGGCCACAATAATCTGACCTATACTCCTTTAGACTGCAAATTTGTTTTGACATCTGCAACCAGTTGGAGCTGAACTGAGGAACGAATCGGAAGTCAAAATAAATTTGTAGTTTAAAGGAGTGATAGTTCAGATGATTATGATCACGTTCTGACAAATTAAAATTATCAATAATATACAAAGATTAGTCAAAATTGAGAATTTTATTTTAAATTGAATCGTTTCGTCCCCAATCATCGGACCTTTATCTATAAAAATTGAGACTATGTACGGGTTTGGTAACGTTTTAACTGCAGAAAATGTAAACCACAGATAACAAATAACTTAATACTGAGGTCCTGGGGTTCGAGTCCTGGCAAGGGCTTGGGTGTCTGTGTGCGTCTTTGTGTTTCCAAATCGATTAACCCTCACAATGAAGAGTAGATCCCCAAAAATGGTAAAGAAGTCGCCGCTAATGACCTTAGCGACTTGAAAGAAAGATTAAAAAGTTAGTAAATAAAACTTTCAGTGCAGTGTTTTAATTGCTAAAACGTCCATTGACGTGTAATAAGTCAATAACTATACAATAATATGTTAAACAGATAATTATAAAGAATGTTCTCTCCCCCACTGATATGATTATATTTCCGCAAAAGAATAATTTCTCTTAACTATATTTTTTCTTCCCTTTAACGTACTAATCCTGTATTACATATGGCTACAGAATTGATGGTTCTTTCTGAGGGGTACTTACATGATCACTGCTTGTTTTTTCTTATGGTGTCTTTTAGAATGATTATTACATAAAAGTCAAAAGGCTCATTGCATTTTAATTAATAAACAATCAATTTTGGGGACTAATTTACCAAAATCCTACTTTTGTGTTATTTTTTATGCTTACAGGAACAAATAACGTCTGTATTAAACTTAAACAGCATAATAATTATATTTAAAAATCCCAATATGTCAGCAAACAAATTTATTTATTTTTTATTCTTATTTATACTACTTTACTTAGCGGAATTCTTCAGGTAACTAGACGCAAAAATGATAAAATCGTTATAAATTTTGAATACACAAACATTTTGTTAAAATATAAAACGGTATTCAATGGAGTAAAATAAATTACAAAATTACGTTTTTAAATGTCACATATTTGGGTGAAACGTTGCACTTATAAGATTTGAAATTTAAATAAATTTGTTTTCTGACATATTTGGCCGTATTTTTATTTATTATTAATTAAATTATAGATTTTCTGTAATTATAAAATGAAAGTACCCAAATTTAAATTCATTTATACACATATTTGGGTTAATCTTGTTTTTACTTAGTTCATAATATTTCATTCCGGCTTAACTATTGACAAGGCTAAATGTCTCATTATTTTATAAATTTTATTAATTTTTCTGTTATACGGGTCGTTAATTATTTTGTTATTTACTTATTTTATACTTGTGTGTGTTGTTTTCTTTTATTATTGACGTTTCTTCATAGTTGGAGATACCTCGTAATTGTATGTAATTTTCTGTGTACGAATAGATTGTTCAAATTGTCCTATTTACTCAGAAGAGGAACGTAAACTATAAGTATAAATCTAGGAGTGCGTCTGTGATGAGGTCGTAATTGATTTCCAATAATGGAGTTACAGAAGAGTGTATAATGGAGAATGGGAAGGAAGTTAATTTTTAAATTAAATAAGAACATTAAAACTAATTATTTATTGAAACAAATTTATGTAAATACAAATTTGAAGTCCATTTTTGTAGGAATTTACTCACATACTGGCCAATTTATCATCTCCTCTCCATCTGCCTACTTCAAGTTTCCATTATAATTAATAATGTCCGATTTCTGTCTCGTCTCCTCCCCAGGTTAACTCTTCTCATGCCCCCACCACGAGGGTTGATGGTGGATCACATGTCCCCCAATCAAATATCGAGTTACGACAACGATCGGTCGTTGAAGAAGCAAACTTCGAAGTTCCTCAGATAACGTCCCATAATATCAGGAACTCAGGATTTCACACGCTCGGCTAGCTGATCTCCAGCCTGGTCGGCGTCTTGCTTGCCTGTTATTGCCGTTTGATTGGCACCAATGAGGAATTTTTCAACCAGAGTGTGTTGGGCATCGCCACTGACACAGTCGTCACCTTAATTCATTACAAGTGGATTACTTATAAGAAGCAGTATGAAATGGCTAAGAAGTATAAAAGCGTTATTTTTTAACAATAAAGAGATATCTAGAACTTAACAGATGTTAAACGCATATAGAAACAATAGATTTAAAAGATTAAAATTTTGACCACAGAGTGGAGTATACGTGATTGTGAAATGAAGAACATTCAACAGCCCGACAATGACAACTGAAAACATCGCCGCTCTATAACTGGGGTCAATTTTGATTTTAGAATTTGAATCAGCTTTTCGGGGTCAATTCCTGTCAGCTGAAGAAGTCACACCACAGTATTTATTAGATACATTTCTTACTTTTCACAACCCCCGTATATCCCTTCAAAGTGAAGTCCAATGCCAACAAAATAACGAGAAACCTCTAGTGTAATTTTGGATGAAGTTCGTTGTGAAAAAAAAAATTCACAGTGCTGTGTATAATGAATTTGATGGAGTTGACGTCACTCCCAGGAACGTTGTCGTCCACGCCCATGACTCGTACCATTCTGGAGTAGTTGCGAACTGTAATGTGCGGCCCTCGTGGGAAGTAATAATTGGTGTGGTGTTTGTGCCTGATGATTAGCGGAGGAAAGGGCTCGAGTAGGATGATGCACTGTTGACCAGCTTTCGCCAATCAGAGGCGGGCAAATACGCGCGGCCCAGCACCATTTTAGGGGCTGCTTACGTCAACACTGACTCCTGTGTACACCGCGGAACTTCTTCTCGAGGAACAAATTAACACTTTCCCTCAGCGCCACACACACTCACAAACACAAGCTTATTATACTCATAATATAAGTTCTTGTTGAAAGCAAGAGTAAGTTCTTGTTTATCAGAACAATTGTCGTCAAAAAACGTTTTCCAGCCGTAACCGTCACTGGAGATGGTCAGCGACACCAACTTACAATGTAATTAATTTAGGTATTTAAAAATTTACCTGAATAATTAATTGTTTTTGCTAAAATTTTGACCGTATATATTTATTTAACAATTGACGCTTGTACAGAACTTAAATCAAATAAGAATTTTAATAAAACACATTTACGTTGAAGCAGCAGCATGAAAATTTGTGATGTTGTAATTAAAGAACTGAGGAATTTTCCGTAAGTTGGGGGACGAAACGTTTTCAAAATAAGTTATTCCATTACTGACTATTGGCCATTTTTTATTATGATAAGTCAGATTAATTTAATTACTTCATAAAATAATAATTAACAGATAATACAAAAAAATTGAAGGAAATAAAAATTTAGAGAAATAAAATAGTCGTTTCGACCAACCCTTGTGGTGTTTCTCAATATTAAAGATGGACTCAAATATTATGAACAAAGGTAGTAAACAGAACAATCAATAACCCAAAGGAGTGACTAACAAAGTCTGTTTAATAAGGAGCCGTATACTAGATTTATCTGAGAAGTGTATTTTCAACTATTACAGAAAATTTATTGAATTTGAAATAAAGCATATATTTTTTTACATAATTTACTTCTTTATGTAAAATAACAGTATTTTCAAAATTGAAATAATGATTTAGTTCCATAAAATGCTTGATGACATTAGAATGTTTGTAAGTTAGAAAAATTATATTTTCTGTATGTTCCTCAAATCTAGTTGACAGATATCGTTTAGTCTGGCCGATGTAACAATATGTTAGAAGAAATTTTGTAATTTAATATATGACAATGAAAAGTATTGGGAACATCTTTTTGTCTGTTTAGCAGATTTGAAATATACGGAGATGGTGTGTTTTATTAAGTAACATTTAATTTTTTTTAGAAAGATGATCATAGCAACGTTAAACAATGTAATTATTTGAAGGAGGTTTTTATGGACAAGATTTTTTGTACAGTTATATATGTACTCAATTTTAAGCTGACTGAATTTCACAATTATATCATTAGGGTAAATATACACACGAAGGATTTGAAAAACATAATTAAGTAGATGTTAACTGCCCTAAAAATTAAGGTCGTGTTTATAATATTTCAGTCTGGTTTGAATAGGGTCGAAATGTCTATTTCTTACCAAAATTTTTTATACTGTCTCTTATTGGTGTGCTTAATTATTATGAAATTGAAATTCTTGTTTATTGTTAATTTTTTAATACTCTGGGAAGAAATACACCTGAAAGAAATATAAAGGTTTGCATAACCGTTGTGTCTTATTAATTTTATCCCCTATTTGTTTAAATAATTGGGCAGTGTAAATTATTTTAAATTAAAAACCATTGCGATCTCGGCTGATGAAATATTATACTAAAATTAAAATATAGGTACCAAAATTCACGAAAGTAGATATTAAGTAGGATAATAACTAATTGGCTTAGTGTAGACCGACTTTTTTGTGAAAGCACTCTTCAGTAAAACAAATAACGGTTCAATTTAATGTCAAAGTATGAATTGCAGAGGTCTTCTCGCGAAATTGAAAATAATGTCGGGAATTTAAGTGAAGTGGATTCCCTCGAAAAGCAAAATTAATATTGAAAACTGTAATTTCGTTTCTGAAGTGTTAAACGGAAATTAATTTATTAGTGTTGCCCTGGTTATTATATTGCCTATGTAGATTTAGCTTGTAATATCATGGACCTTCCATCGGGCTGGAACGATTTCAAAGCATGTCAATATTGCTATCGAACAAAAAACAATTTTTTCAGTCATCGTTTTATTTCAAATTACGTCAAATAATGATTTACATTTTATTGAGGAGGTCCTTATTGTGTGCTAAATTTTTTAACACTAAAATTTGTGTGAAGTATTTAAACGACGATTATGTCTTGATAGCGTGAAAGTTTCTGTAATGGTTTTCTATGAAATAACATAACATTTTAATAAGGAACAGAAAAATACTTTCTTTTAATGATAATTTATTGAACAGTCCCGTTAGACCTTGGCAAGAGATATCCCATGATCCCATTGGATCAGTCAGTTAACTGCCTCCTAAAACTTGTGAAGAGATGGAGAAGGGAATGCTGCGACCCCACAGCATACTCTTCTCCCGTCATTCGGAAGGGCGTGAGAATAGTACCCAATGCTCGACCTACCTGATGCAGGTTTTCTAGGGTTTTCCCTGCATCTCTTTAGGTGAAACACCGATTAGGATCCTTAAACTATAGCCCGGGGACCCTAGTCAACCCTTGGCTACCTTGCTCTACCTTCCACATCCCCCATTTTCATTGCCCTTTCTGTGCTATTAAAGGGGAGTTGCCTGTTTCAGGATCACCCTCATGTAGCTTGTTAACCCATCCAAAATACAGGTTTTCTACGGTCTCCCTAGACCTCTTTAGGTGAAACACCGGGTAGGATCCTATAGTATGGCTTGGGGACCCTAGTTAACCTTTGGCTATCTTGCTCTACCTTCCGCATCCCCGTTTTCAATTTCCTTCCTATGTTATTAAAGGGGAGTTGTCTATTTCAGAATCACCCTTGTGTAACCAAAAAAATAAATAAAGAAATAAAATTAAAAATGAGCATTTACTACATATTAAAATTTATCTGACACGACAAATAAAACCAATTTACGTATTGATCGTATGGAAGATCCAAATAAGTTTGTTATTTCTCAGGGAGTTGTCTCTCGGCCAACGATAGATTAATAACGACGCGAATCCTACTTCAACAGTGGATGGAGTGCTTCGGAGTATAAACCGATCTAGAGTGTAGGTAACCTGCATTCACATTAAATACTTAATGCGCGTATAAGAAATATTTATGTCTATATATATAGTATGTATAAAAGTTAAATTAATATTTTCTGCAATATATTGAAATGAAATATGCACGAATATTTAAGTTAAAGCTCTTGCTTTTACGCCTTCAAATTTTCATTAAAATCCGTTGAGCCTATTCGAGACAAAAGTACATACAGAGAGACAGACAGACATTTCTATTTTATTTATTGATATAGATTACAGAATTTTCAATACAAAAATAGGGAATTTTCAGGATGTTTCTTTATTCTAACAAGCCTTCCAGTGGTAAGCTCATAAGCTCTTGTTGATGTAATTAACAGCTCTTAATGGGTTAGTAAAGAGGTAGGTGCGACGACACGTGAACCCCGCAGAAATCATGAATTCCTGTAACATCGTGTTTTGTGTTTTAATATTCCGATGGCAAAGCACCCGGAAGAATACAAATGAATAACCTGTATTGGCAGGTTACGTGTGTCACGTACGAGTGCTTCCCATAGACCGCAACACGCTGATTCGGTTAATTGCGTTCGCAATGTAAATTCGGAAACACTGCGACAGGATTAATGCAGCTGGCCTTTAAAATAGATTAGCCCCCGTTTAGGCAGAAAAGACCGTAAAAACGTGACCCCGCTGACAAATAGCAAACACAGGAGTAATTGTCTGGTTAGCAGGCAGGCGAGCTCCTGGGGTTCCGGAATTAATACCTCAATATCCTGGCATCGATTGCGCGTCGGAGCACCGAGAAGCGTACTTTAATCGGCCCATTTGCATGCGGTAAATAACAACGGCGAAATAAATCAGCTCGCGGACGTGTGTGTGTGTGTGCACGTGAGCTTGGATCCTTGTGAAAACTTAATTAAATGCAGCTTAATTTGCATCGGCTTTTGTAATTAACTAAATTAGAATACGGGAAGAGATTCGCATCATCATACTTAGCGGCAAATGGATTACGTGTTAATTGTTACCGACTATTTATGAGCTTACTCATAAAGCGTGTAAAACGGAATGGATGATGAGGTGCATCAAACGCCTACACTGCAGATCTGTGGTTCAGTCAGTTATTAGTCGAACCAAATCGAGAAGTATCAAACTTCATTAAGTAGAACAGTTCAAGACAGCGTTGCCAATACATTATTATTAGTATCTAGTATCTATGATCAGAACTTGGTCAAAGAGCACTCTTTATTTTCCTCCAAAAATAATCAGGTAAAGAATTTTGAAAAAGGTAAATTTACTGAATATGGAGCGTGGCGTTATATGGGTGCGAAACGAGGACGATAGGAGTTGCGGAAAGGAAAAGAATTGAAGCTCTTGAAATGTGATGCTATAGGTTAATGCTGATGGATAGAATCAATAACGAGGAAGTTCTAAAGAAAATAGGGGAAGAGCGTACAATATGGGGGACGTTGACCAAGAGAAGGTCTAGATTAATAGGCCACGTTTTGAGACTTAAGGATTAGCATTATAGGGAAGTGTGTGGGGTAAGAACTAAGCAAATAAGGGAGGATGTGGGTATGCTAGTTATGTTGAAATGAAATGGCTTGCGCAACATAGGCTAGCATGGAAGGTTGCATCAGACCAGTCTTAGGACTGAACACCATAACAACATTAATTGCTCATGCCTTCGTTCAAGTAAAATTTTCAAATACGAACGTCTAGACTGAGTAACCTCCATGTTTTTTTAAACACTTTTCTAAAACTAGCAAGTAACTATATTTATAATTTTGTCGTAATGATAAAACAGCAAAATTATAAAAAGAACTATTATTTTTCGCATCGGAGCATATTAGCTAAAAATCTTAACGGGAACCCCCGTTTTTATTGCGGATTCGTATTCTCCACAAAGAATTACTCCAATATGACCTACGACTCGAGTCATTTCGATCACAGATAGCGTTGTAATCAATAAAAATCAAAATGGTTCAAATATCTTTGAAAAATGGGGGTAGCAGATCAGCAAAGAAAAATTAAATGTGTATAATATTCTTATAAATGCTACTTAATGACACCATAACTGTACACCCACCCCCACTCCGCAGGGGTGGGGAAGCGGAGTATGTCAAAAGTTTCACTGGGAAAGCAATTTTTTAATAGGAAACCTTGGTTTTCTAATGTCATATACATTGGTTTGATTTCATTATTCATCAAAATTATTTCGCAAATTGCGTTGCTATCGAAAGAATATGGATACGTGCATTAATTCGTTTACTGATAAGTAGCAACTACGTTTAGGGTAACCCAGGGGCAACGACGTGAACGTAGTAGTTTTCAGTTCCCTTGGGGTGCTTGCTTTATGTGAGTCCCTTTGACACTCACAATTTATGTTGCTTGTTTTATTTGCGTTCCTTTGCGTTTCATTCTTCAATTACTTACATAATTCGCTTCCCCAACCCTGGGGAGTGGGATTGGGCGGACAGTTATGGTGTCCTTAAGTAGCATTTGCAAGAATATCTAACGTATTTAATTTTATTTGGCTGGTTTGGTGTATATTTCGTGAGATATCCCCAATAAATAACGATGTTTTCCCATTTTGATTTTTGTCGATTACAACGCCATCTGCGACCGAAATGCTCAAATCGTAGATCAAATTGGAGTAATTTGTTCTGGAGAATCTGAATTTGCATTGAAAATAGAGGTTCCCATTTTAAGTTTTTAATTCTTCCTCCCCCACCTCCATGGGGAGGGTGGGGGTCGAGTTTCATATCATTAAATGTCTCCCTTTGAGACGAATATGTTTCAGTCATACTTTTTTGGTCCCATGTGTGGTTATCTAGATAAACTGAACACTCAGTACATTAATTGTTCGTATACAACTATTTTTAACAACTGTTTATAGTTAATACTATTTTTTATAGTAATGACTACAAAGGCTTCACACGACAGCGGCGCAAAAGAACAGGTTAAATGAAACGAAGCTGTCAGTTCCTGAGAATTTTCAAGTCCAGACGGCATTACCGCGGCGTGTTGGTCACGATGCCTGCTAGATGGCATAAATAGACATCTAGAAAAATTTATATTCATATATTCTGAACGTTGCACGTTAAAGAAGTGTAACATATTCGAAATTTTAAGTTAAAAATTATGTTTCAATCCCTTACATTTTCTTTGAATTCTGATAAGCCGTTTCGGAGTAAATTGCAGACTAACCTTCAGACAGACAAATATTCTAAATCAGTCATTTATGATTAACCAACGTATGAATACCGATATTATCTTAATTTTTTGGCATGCATTTTGTTGGTTTAGATTCCGATAGTCATGCAAAGCTATAATTTTGTTAAATTATGTAAACATATTTTTGTGTTCAATTGATTTCAATTATAATTTAAATTTTTTTGTGAAAAATTATTTTAGTTTTTATTGAAAACTACCAGCCACGGTTTTACTGTAAAATAATTGCTTTTTAAAACCTAATGTGGACTTTTGCTTATCAGTAATACACGACGCTTTGTAAAATAAATATGGAACCTCATAAAGTGTGATTTTGAATCTAAAAACACAAAAAATAATAATCTGGTTTATATAATACAATTATCAATAATGAATCTAGTGATTTAGTGATTCTATCCATCCATCTGATTTTCAGCATTCTCCTATAGCACCACATATCAAATTATTTAATTCTTTTCCTTTCCGGAGCTCTTATTTTCCACGTTTCGCAACCATATAACGCCACGCTCCTTACGAACATTTGTAGCAACGATTTCCTAATATTCACACTTATATTACTCGTAAGTAAATTCCTCTTTTTCGCGAAAGCCTTCCTTGCCTGTGCTATCCTACTCTTTATGGCTACTATACTTCTACCATCCCTAGTTATTACGCTTCCCATGTAGCAGAATTCCTTAACTTCCGTCAAAATATCCCTTACCAATCGAACACTCTTTGTTATTCCACTTTTTTTCAAAACTACACTCCATTACCTTCTCCAGGATTTCGTTCATCCGATTTATTATGGTTTTCAAGTCTTCTTCTGGCTCCCCTAATACTACAATATCGTCGGCAAAGCGGAAGGTTTTATTTCCATGCTCCGTTTTAACAATCTTTATCGCCTCTTCTATATAAAGTTAAACAACATGGGCGATAGACTGCATCCGTTTCTTATTCTTTTTGATTACGGATTTCTTTTCTTGATCTTCTATTCTAATTACTGCTGTCTTCTGTGGAGATTATGTATAAGCCTCGTTTCTCAATATTTTATTCCAGTGCTCTTCAAAATCCTTGATAGTGTGTCCCATTTCACATTATCAAACGATTTTTCTAAATCACAAATAACATAAACGTAGGCATGTTTTTCCTTATCCTGTCTTCTAAAATTAATCGCGAAGTTAATATTGCTTCTCTTGTCCCTACATTCTTCCTAAAACCAGATGGATGGTCTCCTTACCTATTTGACGTTCCATTCTCCTATAAATTATTTTAGTTAATATTTTGAACACATGTGATACTTGAACTAATTGTCTTGTGCTGTTCGCATCTATCAGCACCAGTTTTCTTCGGTATAGGTATAATTATGTTTTAACTAAAAACTGGGATTCTTCCCGTTCGTCTTTGTATCTATTGTAAAAACTATGCTTGAATCAGCCGGAAAGTTTATACGAGTAGAAAATCATAAATTTTGTTTTCATTATTTGTGCCATTTTTAACATTGTTGGACGTGAAGTGAACCATGTTACTGATCAGTCTACAGGGTGAGTCAAAAGTCGCAGTGGATTCATGATGACCGATTTCAACATGGCGCCCGTGATCTATACATACCGTATACGATAGACCACCTCACTCATACCTAACTGGAATGTTCAGGTTTACGAATAACTGCAGAGTTTTTGAAATAACACGGTGTATAGCGAGTTTTGACTCACCTTGGAGAATAAAGTTAACATCAAAATGAATAATTTTGTTTTGTTTAGTTAAATATTGTAACTAATAACTTGTTTTATCTCGTTGATTTTATTTAAAAAAATCACTACATCATATTTTAAACGTAACGTAAATAATGGTATGCATATACAAGAAGGCGTCTGCTTTTCGTAATCATGTTTACGCTTCGCCCTGCATAAAAGGAAGCCGTTTGGTGTTTGGAGGCAGGAAATGCTACATTTGATCGGGTTGAGTGCTGAGAGGCTGCAGGAGACTATCTCCTCGACCTTGACTAGGTTTCGCCACGCTTGGCTGAGCGCTGTTCACTTTCTTTCTCTCAGCGTTGCGAGGCAACCATCCTCATCATGCACTCCACTAATTTCCACCTGAAAGTTCACTTTCAAAGTCATACGTTCGTAACATCCTTCTTACACCAGAGACATGTTTCTCACATAAATAAAATAAATTTACAATATTCATGGACAAATAGGTCTGAATGTTATATGGAAACAGATAAACATCAGATTAAATACAGTCCCATAAAATCATTTAGTTTCATCTGTATTTTTAAAGAAGCTACATCCTTTCAGGAAGAGATCCCTGACCGGCTGGAATCGTTGCCAGGAGTACTGTGGATTTCCTTTAGGATCATTCGCCCGTACTACTGTTTGTGCCACCGGGCGGCAGGTCAATATAATCAAATTTGTAGCTGTGGTGTAGTACATATAATCTATACTAATTAATAAAATTGAACTGTCTGTTTGTATGTTTGTGTGGAACAGGCTTGAAAATGATATTAATATAATATTATTATATTTTTAAATCTACTTTAAAGATTCTTGGCATACTCGCATGGAAATCTCCAAAAAGTGAACGCGGATTGCCTATATGTTTGATCTCCGAAACTGTTTAACGAAATTCATTGAAAATTTTAGGGATTAAAACAGAAATTTAAACTTAAATTTTGGTGTAGTTTTCATGTCAATATTTTGAAGAGTTCATAAGCTATTAATGTCAATATTTATGAATAATTTGAATTGCCGCGCGAAAAAGGACGTGAAAACCAACTGCGAGTTGCTTTTATTTGTCGCGCCCGGTAAATTTTAATATTTATTAATTGCTCGAAACGTGTTCAAAACCAACTACGAGTTATAAAGTTTGCCCTGAAGTGGTAAACAAAGGATACCGTAAGTTTTATATATTCAACGAATTCAATTTTATAAAAATTCTGTACCTGTTGTTTCGTTTTTAGAGTAAAATAAAAAGAGTTATTTCGTTGCGAACGAAGCCGTGGGGGAAGCATGTCTATAATAACTCGGTGTAACTTATTTACCATTATGGAAAAGAATAGGAATAAATTGGAGAGACAACTGTCATAAGTTGTATTTATTTTAATCACAGAACAAACATAATAATTGGAAACCGCGTGCTTCCTTTTATTATTTACGGATATAAATTAATTGACAATCATACGAATTCCTGTAGTAAAATATAACAGATTGAAAGTAGGATGAATGATATAGGACTTATAACTCGCTGTTGGTTTTCACGCCGCGGTAGTTCCAAGAATTATTCGGGTAGAATTAATATTACTATTTATATTCATGTTATATTAATATCTTTGGAATATTATCTAAATGAAATATGCACGAATATTTCAATTATATCTCTTTCTTTTAAACCCTCAAATGTTAATTCAAACCGCTGAGCCATTTTGGAGCCAATTCGAGACAAAAATACGGACAGATAATCAGACAGATAGACACTTCAAATTTATTTATTGGTATATATTAAATAAAAGTAGAAAGGAATCATACTGCAAGGAGAAGAAATAACACTACGCTTTGACGAAGATTTTGTAGTATTAGGGGAGTTAGAAGAAGACTTGGAAACCATAACAAATGATGATTAATAGAAAAAAACAAGGTAATGAAATGTAGTATGGGAAACATTGAAATAACAAAGGCTGTTAGATTGGGAAGTGATATTTTGACGGAATTTAAGGAATTCTTCTACTTGGGAAGTGTAATAACTAGGGATGGTAGAAGTATAGTAGACATAAAGAGTGGGATAACACAGAAAATGTAGACTTTCGCGAAAAAGAGGAATTGACTTTCGGGTATAATATGTGTGAATATTAGGAAATCGTTGTTACAATTTTTCGAATGGAGCGTGGCGTTATATGGGTGCGAAACGTGGACGATAGGAGTTGCAGAAAGGAAAAGAATTAAAGTCTTTGAAATGTGGTGCTAGAGGAGAATGCTGAAAATTAGATGGGTCGATAAAATCACTAACGAAGAAGTTCTAAACATAATAGGGGAATAGTGAACAATACGGATGACGTTGGCCAAGAAAAGGGACAGATTAATAGGCCACGTTATGAATCATGAAGGAAATAAACGTAAGCCATATTGGTGGGACGAAGAGATAGAACAGGATATCAAAGAAAAAAGAAAGAAATATCAACAGTACCTTAGTCCAAAGAACTTAGAACATAAGCTAGTGTACAAGAAAGCCCAAGAAGTATGGAGAAAAATTAGAATGAAAAAAAATGGAACATGGGAAAGGAAATACTCAATAATTAATACATACTTGGGAGGACAAAGAAGCACAGATATTTGGAAGATACTGAATAACATGAGAACAGATTGGAGAAAAGAGATTATATCGCCAATAACACATGAGAAATGGGAACAATATTTTCAAAATTTGTTAACAGAAGTACGTAGAGAATACATAGATAATAATCAATTATGTAACATAAAAGTAATAGGATCACGGATAAGATTAATGTTTGAAGAAGTGGAAAAGCAAAGCAAAGCTCTAAAAAAAGGAAAAGCACCAGGAGCCGGGGATGTATATGTAGAAATAATAAAAAATGGAAGCAAAAAGTTATTTGAACATTTGCAAAGGAACTTTCAACTATGTGTAAACGCACAAGAGATACCGGCGGAATGGAAAGAATCATATCGAACAACTGTATTTAAAAAAGGCGACAGGAGTATATGTGGGAATTACAGGGGAATAGCCGTAACAAATACAATCAGCAGATTATACGGAAATATAATATACAAAGAATAGAAAAGGAATAGCAACAAATGGAAGCGGAAGAGCAAGCTGGATTTTGAGCAGGCAGATCGACAAGTGATCATATATTCTCGATTACTGAAATTAT
Source organism: Eucriotettix oculatus (assembly GCA_034510155.1). NCBI lineage: Eukaryota > Metazoa > Arthropoda > Insecta > Orthoptera > Tetrigidae > Eucriotettix > Eucriotettix oculatus. The sequence goes on from CM067377.1 coordinate 12,871,207, forward strand.
TGAAAAGAAAACGTCCTTTCAACAATAATTACATCTACTCTTGACCTAAAGAAGGTGTATGACAGTGTCCCTTTGAAAAAATATGGGAAGCCCTTGAAGAAACTTATATTAACATCGAACTAATAAAAACAGTAAAGACCCTGTATAAACAATCAAAGACAAAAATTAAGATAGGCAACATGGTCACAGAAGGATTCACAACAACCAAAGGATTAAAACAAGGCTGCTGCCTATCTCCCACATTGTTCAAAATCTACCTCGAACACACACTAAAGGAATGGAGGAAACAATGCCGGAACATGGGTCTACCCTTCAAAGATAACACCTTATACACGACCAAACATGGACAGCCCAAGACTATGACGATATGAATTACATGACCCACAAATTAAAAGAAGAATATTCAAAATGGGGATTAGAAGGAAATATGAACAAGACTGAATACATGTGTATTGGACAAGAACAACAGAACCTAGAAATTTAAAATGGACAACAAATAAAACAATGCAATGAATATTCTTTTGGAATAAAAATATCACAAAAGGGCACACTGGATGAGGCGATTCAAGAAAGAAATGTACAGGGTAGGAAAGCGATAGCCATGCTAAATAGCATTTTATGGGACAAAAGTATTACGAAACATAACAAACAGAGTATATATCGTACAATTGTAAAAAAATATAACTGATGGCGCGAAAATCTGGTCACTAAAAGAACAAATGTCCAAAAATTTAACAGCGACCGAAACGGATTTCTAGAGGAGGGCGGCAGGCAGATCAAAACTGGACAGGATACCAAACACAAAAATTAGAGAAATTATGGATGTGAAACACAACATAATTGATGACATAAGAGACAAACAACTGATCTGGTTTGGACACGTACAAAGGATGCCAGAAACAAGACTACCGAAACATATTCTACAATGGAAGCCGGAAGGAAGAAAAACAAGGCAGGCCCGGAAATAGATGGATTAGTGGCTTAAACGAAGAAATCCGAGAAAGAGAAATAGAAGAAAAATTATGGAAAGACAGAGAGGAGTGGCGTTTGGGAATCGGAAGACGTAAGACGTTATATATATATATATATATATATATATATGAAGCATGAGAGTCTTTCAAAATTGGCATTAGAGGGAAGTGTGTGGGATAAGAACATAAGAGGGAGGCCAAGGATTAGGGAGGATGTCGGATGTTTTGTAAAAGGCTTGCGCAAGATAGTTTAGCATGGAGGTTTGCATCAGACCAGTCTTATGACTGAATACGACGACAACATGAAATCGTAATGAATTCAATTTATTTTATTCGTGGGTTGTTTGTACAGTTTGTAAGAGACTAAATTCATTGTCGTGCATTTACGCGGAGGTTAGCGGCTTCGTGACACGTGTAAGGTATTGGTCCGGTCCGGTCCGGTCCACTCAGGTTGTGGCGATAAGGCCGGCCCGGCCACCTGGCTGGGGTCATCAGCGGCTCTCGGTCACGAGTTCGGTGAGTCATGCTGACACCTGTCCGCTCCCGCAAATAAACACCATTTCAGGCCAGGTCACCCCGTGTCAAAGCTCGACCCGTAACACTCCATATGTGATTGATAGTTCATTTGCTTCTCTCCCAGAACAAATTTACGATGGACATCACTTGGAATTTCACTTTCATCGACTAGTGTATACGAGAACCACAAGGTTTTTCTCTGGAGCATTGTTCCTGAGGGTGAAAATGTTGTTTAAGGGCAAGAATTCTGAGCTTGTCCATAAATCCTCATTTTGTCAGTTATTTTACGTTACTGTTATATAGTTACTATTACACAATAAACGAATTTATAACGTCTTCCAGTTGTGAAACGGGTTAAATATCAGCAGCTAAATACCTATTGTGATGATGTCATGAGTTTCTCCTTATCTCAGATCGATTTTTCATGCGTTATTCGACGAATACACATAAGAAATCTTTGCCGACTACCTTTCTAGCATTTAAATTAATAAAACTTATTACAACATTTCAATTTCCTTGTTGTTGTAAAATTCAATCCTTTTCATTTCTATATAGCAATCTTCTTAGCTTATTTCTTCTTTCACCTCTCTTTTCCATTTTTACCCCACACACTTCCCTCTAATTTTAATAGACCCTTCTATCGGTTAAAGTTCTCCATATTGTTCCTTCTCCTCTTATTCTGTTTAGAACTTCGTATTTGTTTACTCTACCCACCCATCTGATTTACAGCATTCTTTTATTGCGCAAAATTTCGAAAGGTTCTATTTTTTTGTAACTCCTACCGCCGATGTTTCGCATCCATATATCACCACAATTTTGAGTTATGATTTCCTAATATTCATACTTATATTAGCCCCAATGCAATTAGAACTAATATTAATCGACATCTGCCGAAACTTTATGGAATCAGTGTTTTCTCTTGGTTAGAAGCCCGAGAAAACCTTGGGATCAGTAATATTAATAACAGGCAAATTTCGTCATCATAATTAGGTTGGTTGAAGCTGCCAATGGAGGGAGTCCAGCATATATTATAATAAATTCTGCTTCTTTTTGTTCATCAAAATTTAAAATTTCAAGAAATTACCTGAGGAAAACCCAAATATCTTGACGAATCGTCAGTTTAGTTGAATAAAAGCTTCCTCCTTAATAGTCGTAATTTTTTTTCGATTTACCTATATTGAAAAGCTGATGTTAAATAATTGAATAATAATAATATATCCTATATTAAAGTTATGGAAATTTCCAATCCGATAATTTTTTCCTCTTAAAAATATATTTAATTTATGGATGGATTTTTTTCTCTTTTCACTTAAGAATTTTCCTACATGAATTTATTTCGGTCACCATCAGTGGGTTAATACCTCATTAAAAGCCGCAGGCAATTCTCCCCAGAGTGACTGCGGGGCTCACATGACTGTCGGGAATGCCTCGTAATCCCACTGTTTTTTTTTCAAAGTTCTCACAAGCCGAGAGGAGGTACATGTACTGGGGTGGAAGACCTTGGGCATAAGGCAAGAGTTGTCCGCTAATCCCATTGGATCAGTCGGCCAACTGCCTCCTAAAACTGGCGGAGACATGAAAAAGGAATGCTGCGACCCCACAGCAAACTCGTCTCCTGTCATTCGGAAGGGTGTAAGAATACTTCCAATGCCCGACTTACTTGATGCTGGATCTTAAAGTGAAACACCGAAGGCCCTAGTCAACTTTGTCTACCTTTCACTTCGCCCGTTTTCAATTCGCTTCCTATGCTATTAAAATGGAGTTGCCTGTTTCAGGATCACCCTCATGGAGACTGTAAACCAAAAATAATTAATTACAAAATAAAAATTAGCAATTCAATGAATTTATATATATTTACATTAATATCTTCTAAACTCTTCAAGATATTGAAATTAAACATACACGAAAATTTAAGTTACAATTCCTGTTTCAATGCCTGAAATTGTCATTGAAATCCGATAAGCCGTTTCGAAGCATAAACAGATCAAGTGTATAGGAAACCTGCATTAATTTCGGAAATTTTAACGCACGTTAAGAAAAGAAACCTTCAGGTAGAATATATGTATATATATTAATATAGCATTATATATAATGCTATATTAATATTATTATCGAAATGAAATATTCACTAATATATAAGTTAAATTGCCTTTTTTAATCCCTTAAATTTTCCATGAAATACGTATAGTCATTTCGTAGCCGATTTGAGACAAACATATTGGCAGACAGACAGTCGGATAGAAAGACATATAGACAGAAAGCAGACAGACACTTCAATTTTATTGGTATAAATTACTTTCTCAACAAATTTATGACTGTTGTTTTCATTTTAATTCTTCAATATAATCTGGTCTTTTACACGGATGATGGTGAAAACTCCAAATAGTATTGTAAATATGTTAATAAATAACTTTTTGTTGTTATTAAAAACTGAGTTTGTAATTTAGATAGCTTAACGATGGTGTTTATACAATAATAATTGATATAGTAGGAAGAAATTGAAAAAAATTAGATTTGTAATTTAGTTTATAAGGCATTTTACAATCAATTTCACTGTTGATATTATGTAATAGGGTTTTAATGTACTGCAACTGAGAATAAATAAAGTCCCTACAAATACTGGATATAGTTTTACTGGAAATTAAATTAGGATAATTGCGGTTATTACAAAATATTTTCCTGCTTCCACGAAACACAGAGCAAACAAAAAATAATAGCATTTCTACTGAAACATTTCGTTGGTTACATTCCGCTGACGGCCTTGCATTGTATCACACAAAAATGATGAGCAAAGTGGGGTAACGAGAATCACAGAAATAAAATAAAGGACCACGCGCATTGGAAACACATAATGCCAGAGCTCGTATTCAATACCGTTTAAACCCTCTCCGTTTTAGGAAAATGAACAATGAATGGGCACTCCATGTTCGTTCATTCAACATAATATCGCATGCCCCCAGAATTGCTGCACAATTCAAATCCGGAGCAAAATATCTCTCTGTGAAGTACGTATGCTACAGGAATGGACTCGTTTGTAAATAATGCCGAATGGTTGGTACTCAGCGAAACAGCTACATTTACGTCAAACGCATATTTTCGTATTTTTGAATAATTTCGTTTGATGGTGTTTTTTTTATTAAGCTGTTGTTTGGTACAATGGCGGGGACGGATTTCCTGGGAAACAGGACCGCCTGGGTGCTAATGAAAGGCGCTCGTGGGCGAAGACTGGGAGAAACCGGGTTCAATAACACAAGGTGAATTAATAATATTAAGGAAATTGCTATCCTAGCCTTTCACAACACCTGTCGATAGGATCGAGCAGATTAACGGAGTCTATTAAAGAGAATTTGCATTAATTACAAAACTGTTTTTATTAAGTCATAGGCTATACAATTCCGCCTACTCAAGAATCCGAAAACCCTCATTTATCCGGGGAATGGAGCACGAAAATGGTAGTTATATAATAGCCATGGACCGCGTACAAAGCCTGTTCATGTGGAGCTATAATTATTCTTACGATACATTCAAGGAACCAAACACAAGCGTCGTGGCGCACCTACCATCATGTAATTAGACCATTTGGGTAGAAATAGCATTACATGTGCAGAAGAAGAAAGTAGGGATAGTGCAGAGGGAGTATTGTCGTCAGCGAGCATAGCCGTTGGATCAGTGTCCACTAACATTTTTTTTAAAGTGTTCATCTTATTCTGTATTGCGGGATATACCCCATCCTGTACTTATCATCCCTTAACTTTAATAACGGACGAGATTTATCGCGTATCGTCCGACAGGTGTATTCAGTTTATAATCTCACGTTGCGTTGAAGAAATGGCAGAAATAAAGTTGTGTGCAGTAATTTTATTTCACTACTTGTTTAACTGTTAGAAATTACCATAGTATTAACGCTCTTATTAGAAAATAAGTTTTTAGATTATCTAAACTAGCTATATAAATGTCCACAATTTGCTGGAAGAAACATATCATTTACTTCTTCCTTGTCATTCATTTAAGACACGAAAGCTTTCAAAATCTATGTCCATAGCAATCTGTTTTATACACCTATATCTGGTAAAGTCACAAGTATCATAAAAATTTCATACCTGTGACTTATCAAAATTATTGGTGCATAAAAAATATAGATCAGGATGTAATGACAACCAATACTGTCTCTGTGTAATTTTTTATTATATTGAAGTAAGATATTATTACCAAATGTTTACTCTGTTTAATTCACTTAAATGTGTTTTCTTTACTGAAGCTGTAACAGTCGCCGAGTTCTACGAAGCAACACACTCAAGAAAAAGGTATTGTAATTGGAGTGGAGAGTGTTTGGGGGAGATGGTAGAACCGCTGGTTGGAAAATACAACGTAGAAAAATAGTAATTTTATAATTAAGAATTTAAATATTGTTCAGATTCATCTTTATTTCATAAATATTAATTGATAAAGGGAATAAATTTGAGTCTTGATAATTCTATCTATTGATAATTGTGAAAGAGAGTGATTACATTTGTCGATATAATTTAATATGAAAACAATTAACGTTTTAATTCATAATAGGATTACCTGAAAGGTTTTGTAAAGTTATTAAAATTAAGTAAATTGCAAGTTAACGCAATAAAAATTAGAGTTTTAAATTATCTAACGCGAAATTGATGTCAATACAATATTATTCAGAGTTTCCACCGTAATCTGGATAAAGAAAGGACAAAGCTGAGCCTCAAGAGATAATTATTGAGGGATTCGTCAATAAAACGTAAGTAATAATTTAACATATATGTATGGTTGACGAAATAAAGAATAGTAAGTTAAATTTACTAACAAAAATTATTTTGTAGAGTTTATGCACTGTTCTATCATTTGGTATTCTTAGAAATCAGGTTCTGACGTTCTCACGGATGTATAAAGTGTATCTAAAACCATCTTCGAAACGCTAATTGAACACGAGTCAATTCAATAGCGTTAGCGGAACAATATATATAGTCCAGCTATTATCTGCCTGAGTTATATTCGGTTTGGAGAGGTTATTCAATTGATAATTCCAATTGAATCATATTATATTTATAAATATAAAATATAGTTGATAAATCAATATATAAATATATATTAAGATGAATAGAAATAAGCTGAGCGCTTATAACATGTCAAGACTTTTGGTGTCATAATTAATGACGATAAAGATATATAGTTTTCCATTGCTAAATGAAAAACAAAAAGTGTGACTTTCAGCAGAACAGATGTTATAATGTAAGGAAACTCTTGTGCTTATGAAAATGGTTGGCATTAGGTTTCATGGCATTTGTAGGTTTAGAAAAAGCGTTTGATAATGTGAACTGGAACACACTATTAAGGATTTTGAAGAGCACAGGAATAAAATATGGAGAAAGAAAACTCATGCATAACGTCTACATAAGGCAGTCAGCAGTAATTATAAATGAAGATCAAGGATGTAAAGTTGAAATCAAATAAGGAGTAAGATAAGGATGCAGTATGTTTGACCTATTTATAGAACAGGCGATAAAGAAAGTTAAAACAAGGAGAAGAAATAAAAATCCTATTCTTTGCCGATGATATTGTAGTATTAGGGTAGTCAGAAGAAGACTTGTAAAACATAATAAAAGGCACGATCGTAATCCTAGTGGAGGAGTAGAACATAAGTATTAATACTGGGAAACCCGATATAATGGAGTGTAGTACGGGAAACAGTGTAATAGCAAAGGGAAATTGGGAAGGGATATTTTGAAGGAAGTTAAGGAATTCTGCTACCTGGGGAGCGTAATAACTAGGGATGGTAGAAGTATAGTAAATGTAAAGAGTAGGATAGCACAGAGAAGGAAGGCTTTCACGAAAAATAGGAATTTGCTTACGGGTAATATAAGTGTGAATATTAGGAAAACGTTGCTAAAAATATTCGTAAGGAGCGTGGCGGTGTATGGGTGCGAAACGTGGACAATAGGTGTAGCGGAAAGAGAAGAATATCAGGCTTTGAAATGTGGTGCTATAGGACAAAGCTGAAAATCAGATGAGTAGATAGAATCACTAACGTGGAAGTTCTAAACAGTATAGGGGAAGAGTGAACAATATGAAGGACTTTGACAAAGAAAAAGAATAGACTAATAGGCCAGGTTTTATGACATGAGGGCCTTCTAAAATTAGTATTAGAGGGAAGTGTGAAAAGTAAGAACAGAAGAGGGAGGCCAAGGATGAAATACTCTATGCAGTTCATGGATATTGGGGGATGTGCTAGTTATGTAGTAATGAAAAGACTTGCGCAAGATAGAAGGAGGGTTGCATCAGACTAGTCTTTGGACTGAATACCACATCGCATAGGGACGGAAAATATTCCTTATATGGCTTTTATGGAAAGTTGGATGCTTGAAGAACAAAATGAGAAGCTTTAATAATTTTCAAGTAACAACTTGTTTCGGCCTTGCGTTCCAGTTACTGGAGTTGATTTAATTAAATTAATTTATATAATGAATTATCTAATAATGCAATTCATCAGCATTTTTGAAACAGATGAATACAGATTCATGTTTTGAAAAATTAAGTTTCTTACGTAAATGGCGTGGGAGAAATAAAATATTAGTTTTTTTGACAAAATCGTGACGACTTTTTTTGGTTTTTGTACAGGAAATGCATTATATTTGGTGAATACAATTTTTAAACGGTCAATTTATCAGTGAAATTATTCAAACTTAAGCCTCTGATTGAATTATATTGGCAATCGTTTATTAAGTAAAACAAGCAATTTTATGATAGGGCCGCTTGTCCATTCACATCCTGGTCAATACAAAAAATATATATCGCATTTAGTCATGGGCAATTGCGATTTTAATTAATTGAAGTTAAAAATCTCTAAATTTGATTTTCCAAAAATAAAAATAAATGTAAGAATCATTTTCAGCTGCAACGTTTTAAATCACCATTTTCCGAACTACAGTTAAAATACGTTGTTACAGAAAAATTCCGAGCAAGTGTTAAGGCTCGGTGTGTGTACGTGGAACGCCATAATCCGCGGTGACAGACAAATTCCTTCTCCAAACATTTGTTTCCACTGGAGACTACACGAAACCCAGTCATTGCCCTTTCCCTCTCTCAAGTCACACTTCCGCAATAAGATCCTGCATGTTTACTCGTTTTAGGGGGAAATTTTAATTAAATTAATTCAAATAATTGCATTTCATTACAAAAGGTACCACCAGTTTTTTTGTAAAACTAACACAGCTTCTTTCTTTGTTCTTGTATCTTTCATTTGTTCATAAAACCCCCTTAAATTTTATTTTCTGTCATGCTCAATTAAAGCTCTGAAACTTCTTAGCCTAACGCCAGCCGTTTTGATAAGTACAACAGTTTCCTTACACAATGAGCCCTCTTGTGCTTCTCTGCTTCGCACTTTTTGTTCTGTGGTTTTCGAAAGCGAAAGTTTTTAACTTTATCCTCAATTATGAAAACAATAAAGTTATCTTGGCATGTAACTAAAAGTTATGTTTTAGTGAATTCAACGGTGTAAAATTTCTAACTAGCCTATTGACACGTAAATTTCTATCGGGAAATTATAAAAAATATAATTTAGCTAGTTAAGTCTATATAATCCCTTTTGTTTATCATGAGAAACTCATCCCAAACTTTTACATTGTTGCAGCCTTTCTGCGGCGATCACAAAGACATAATAATAAATCATGTTCTGCGGTTTCCATGGAAATGATATCAAAACTTTTATGAATACATTTATGACCTACATTTATACTTCACTTGTTATTACAGGCATTAGGTGTAATAATTCATAATTTTAGTAATCATATACTGGTACTTATGCATATATGCATAGAATTACAATTTATGGCGCTGTAATATCATGTTATGGAGTCAAGTGACGTTTTCGAAGATAGTAATCCAACTTAAGGATGATTAATAAAGATAGGTAAATAATATTAAAATAAATAAATATTATGGAAAATAAGTGAAAATAAATTAAATGTAAAATATTCAATTCTGCGGCCGCATTAACATTGACATCATTACATACTGAAGAAAAATATAATAATAAAACAACTAAATACGGATTTTGGGGATACAAAATTAAATATTGTAGACTTGAAAGAAATTTAAGAAGGCTGTTAATGTGGTAAAAAACCGAAACAGGTTGGCGCCGGTACGGGATTTATAAAACGGTGAGACTCCGTTACATCTGACCCTGACAAGACCTGGTATTTTCCCCAAATAACGGTGGTAAGTGAGGTGAATGGATCCTCGCAAAATCCAAATATTGATAAATAACGTTACTATAATTTTAGTAAATTATTATCGATTGACAGAGAAATTAATTATTAATTCTTTAGTTAATTTATTTTTATATTATGTGCCTCAAGTTGTGAAATTTAAGTAAAACTAAAAGGGGCGTTAGAAAGATAAAGTTAAAAATCTCAGATAGTCGTATTTCTGGTCTCCTTAATATTATAATTATCTCAAGGAACGTTCATGCCACAATTAACTGTTTGGTATAAAAACATCTTTCAACATGCCTGTCTCTAATCGTTAAGCGCAACTGTCGGATTCGTATTCTTTTAATAGAATATCGTTGTTTCATTGCATCATTCAAACTTCTTCCGCCTCTATCGTCAATACGAACTGGACCTCAATATGATGTATCGTAATAATAAATTATAGGATCTTAGTTTGAGACAAGATTAATATGACACACTATTAATCAGAATGAAAAAAAAATATATATAGTTTGACGTTTTGATGCCATTTTTCCCTTTCCCTAACAGTATTTAAAAATAAAGTATATTAAGATGTATCTGATTTAAACAAAAATATATTTTTGTTTCATATTTTTCCGATAGAAGAGGCTTGCGCATTATTTATGCTTTTCAAGCAAAAATTTGTACTTTATATTTATTTCGATGTTAATGTTTTTAAGTTCATAAAATAGGTTAATTCATGGAATATATATATATATATATTCCATGAATGGAATATGGAATTAATGGAATTACATAATGGAATTACATTCATAAGTACCATGATAGCTTTGACGAAGCTAAAGCCGAGTTTCCCCAAATGATCCGAGCGGTTCACGAAGGCTATATAGGGATTGGACTATCCACTGCCTTCTTCAATCCCGCGTTTTCCTTTCTCTATGAATAAATATTTGTGAGTATTATGCTGTACAATATTTTTGTATATAATAATGAACTACCAAAATATTTAATACTGAAATTATTTTCGGATTTTAATTTGACGGTCTCCAATTATCAAGTCATAAAAGTGGATGTAATAATAATAATATTTGCTTATAAAACTGTTGAATATTCACGTTCTCTTATTTCATTTATCTCCTCGCCGTTTCTTCTCACTTGTGAATCGCTTTCTTACTGACTTCTGGTTTTCCAGATGAAAGTAAAGGGGGTCTTGAATTTGAAACGACTGCTTTTTTGGGGGGTTAACTGGCTACATGAGGGGGATCCTGAATCAGGCAACTCCCCTTTAATAGCATAGGAAGGGAATTGAAAAGGGGGTATGCGGAAGGTAGAGCAAGTTAGCCAAGGGTTAATTAGGGCCCCCGGGCTATGGTTTAAGGATCCTACGCGGTGTTTCACCTAAAGAGATGCAGGGAAAACCCTAGATAACCTGCACCCGGTAGGTCGGGCATTTGGTACTATTCTCACGCTCTCCGCATGACGGGGGTTGAGTTTTCTGTGGGGTCGCAGCATTCCCTTCTCCATTTTTTAACCACTTTCAGGAGGCAGTTGGCCGACTGATCCAATGGGGATCAGCGGACAACTCTTGCCATATGCCCAAGGTCTTCGACCCCAGTACATATATCTCCTAAAATAGGTGAAGGAGTCTCGGCATGAGAGACTTTGATAAAAACAACCAGAGAGACTGCGAGGCATTCCCGACATAAATCAGGTGAACCCCGCGATCATTCTGGGGTGACACGCCTGCGAGAAAACTCCCGCAGTGCCTCTTCGAAACGACTGCTGAAGAACTGTGCAGTTAAAGATTAATGAACGCTTTTAAGACTGCAAATTTGTAGGCGAATGGTTAATTAACGGTTGAACGAGTCATGCTGCCCGCAGTGTAGGGTTTATTTACTCCGCAATACTCACATTAGGAATTCTTAATACAGTCACCGAGTTAAATAGGAATAAACTTGGTTAGGTTCAGTTAAAACAGTACTTATGTAACAGATAATCTTAATACTAAAGTATTATTGTCTGTAAAGAAACCCTGGGGCTTTTGATGACTACAAAAGCATAACCGTTCTGGAAATTAACTGCTTTTATTACAAAGACTTCAGTATCGTAATTCGTCTTGGTATTTAGATATTGTTTCCTTTCTGTCTAATGCTTCTCATAACATCTTTAATAATTTTGTCCAGACAGACTATGCTCGTCGGTTTGGTAATACAATTCTGACCAATATAATTATTACTGTCTTGGATTGATGAAGTTGTATTGTTATTTATTTAGAACAATATGAGTTCTCGTTTCTGAAGAACGCGAATTTTAGGACCACATAAATTTATTTCAAACTTGTTTTGTAACGCGAACTTTAAATTCTTGTGTCAGCAAGCGTTTGGAAGTCTCAAGAATAAATGTATAAAACAAATGTAAAAAGTAAGAAAATCTGAAACTTTTTTTAAAAGAAAATATTAGTAGCTTTTGAAATGTATTGCTATACAAGAATGAGATGAGTGGATGCAGTAGCTTAGGTAGGTTGTGCAAGTGGAAACGATTTCAAAGAGCATGTTACCATAGAGAGTTGCTTCAAACCACTTTAAGAACTGACTACTACAACAACAACATATCGGTAATTGTTTGTAATAATTTCGTCAGTCATCACATATCACCAAATGTATGGAAGTGTAATGATGAAATTTTTTTGTACTTATGGTAATTGCAAAAAAGCACATGTAACCTAAGACGCTACCATGAAAATGTTCAGAAATTTTTTCCGTTGTAACTATCAAAAAAGTTTTATTATCGCGCGTTGATATTTCTTCAATTTCGTATTGCACTATATAATTGAACAAAAAAGGTGTTTGAAATCTACCGTGGTTTCATGTAATATGTCTTGTTTGAAGACGGTCTTAAATCAACATGAAATGTACAAACTTACGTAATAATAAAAATCTTTCACATTGCTTCTCATATTTTGTAGCTGTTCGTACTGTGTAAGAATATAATTGAATAAATGTAAGAGTAGCAGAATGTAAACAAATATTATGCGTAAATAAATGTAGTTTTTTCAGCTGGTTAAGTTTAAATTAAGAATGTACAAACATACATGTGTTTTGCTTATTTCTTTTGAATAATAAGTGGTAATACTAACTGAGAATTACTTTAACAATCAAAATTGTGCTTGACTAAAATAAATATATTCATCTGTTTTTTAAGTGGCAAAAGCTGAAACATCTTTTGCATGTTCTCTTCTCATACTTTATTTTATATATATATATATAGTGACGTACCACATGGTCACACATGTTTATTACAAACAAGGCCAACCCATTATTTAACTTTTATTCTTCCCGTTGTAATAATTGCCTTTCAAGATTTTCTTGAAAATAAAATATTTCCGCGTCTACCCATTTTTTTCCAGTTTATTTCATTATTTCTTTTCAACTTTTCTTCGGCACGTTTTGCTGTAGGTAGTTATCATAATTTTAACGTGGAAACCTCCAACTCCCATACCTCCATACCTTTGGTATGTTATTACATTTGGCTTCTCAAACGCAGGGCTGAAAGAACATGAGAGGTACGTAACTTCTCTACCCTCCCCCCCTTTTCTTCTTAGACCGATTAGCGTTTTTTACAATATAAAAAGAAGGAAAGAAACCGTTAATTAAAATTAACGTCTGTCTTAATAGTTATCTATAAAATGATGTTTACGTTCTATAACAATTTTTTAAAGTTTTTTTAAAAATTGTCTGTTTATTTATTTTATGTACGTTAGGCAGTGTGATAAACGAAAAATAAGCATACCTAATGGGAAGAAATATCTGTTGTTAATACGTAAGAAACGAGACATTTTATTTTCTAAAACAAAAAATATCTCGTTAAAAGCAAGAGGGTAGTTGAGTCGTTATTCTCTCCCCTCTTCAGAATAACTGTATCTTTGTGAAAATAATGGCACGGGATAAATTCAAAAGTGGAGCAGCTAATGGAAGTTTCACCTGGCGAGGAAACGAAGTCAACGAGGTCTTCTTCCGTCTTTGAACGCTGAGCAGAAATTGGGCGTGAAACTGAAACGTAGTTAACTGTAATTCATTTTAGAAAGTAATATTCACCGTAGGAGCTCTGTTCCATTCAGAGGCTGATTTTCATCTCTGCAGTCATTTTCTTAAACCCTGTAAATATTAATTAGTTCGGTTTCAGATTTTACCCAGGTTTAACGTCTGTGATGGAAAATGACATTGTAATTTTGTATTATTCTAATTTGTTATAGCGGATATAATTATTTATTTACAAGACTAACACAATTTTTCTTTTGATTTCAGGTACGTTCTGCGGAAGAAAAAGTCATTTTTAAAGAATTTGGCACTTTACACTATCAAATAGTGAGTTTTTAATTATTTAATTTAACGTAAAAATTATCTCAGTACACGATAACATATGTTTTCGTAAAATATTAGAAAAGGAAAGCTCAGAATAATTGAAGGTTTGTTGTTAAAAGTATTATTTTTAACTATTGATAATTCCCACATTAGGGAAGAAGCTCGGTGCTATTTCTGTTTTCCTCCCTGTATTGATATTAATGTCCCCGTAGCCAGGGAAGTATATATTTAGCTTTAAACGTGTAGTGATTCACAGGCCACTTTTATTTTTATAATAAGTTAAACTATTACTTTTTTTGTTTTAAAAATTTTTAGGTTCTAATTTGCTGTAGAAAATATTTGTCATTAATTTGATATTATAATCTCAACCAAATTATTTCTTCAAAATGCTTATAATAAGTGCTCACCATTTTATAAAATTATACTCAGGATAAAAATTAACCAATTTTAATACATTATAATTTAAAAAGTCGTCGATGAAAGGCGTAATTAGTGCTGTTTACTTTTAGTGTTTCCCTGAGACGGATTTTGAATCTTCATGTGGATAATAGTTGTCTTGTGTCATTATGATTAAGATGGGAATTTATGGGAACGTAATTTATTCGCCAATTGAGCTACGTATTTATCCGATATTTAATAAATGTGTCTCTATTTATTTGTAAAGAATTATTTTCTTAGGATTTGTAAACTTTTCCTTTCATTGTATCCATAATATTTAAAATACCTCATGGTTTGTTTTGGGCAACAGGCTACATGAGGGTGATCCTGAAGCAGGCAAGTCTCATCATTTAACAGCATACGAAGGCAATTGAAATGGGGAGACATAAAAGGTAGAGCAAGGTAGCTAAGAATTGACTGCAGCCCCATGGGCTATAGTTTAAAAATCCTACCCGATGATTCACCTATAAGAGGTGCAGGTAAAACATTAGAAAACCTTCATCAGGTAGGTCGTGCCATTGGATACTTGTCTCACGTCCTTCCGACGACGGGAGACGAGTTTGTTGTAGGATCGAAGCACAAATTTCTCTTTGTCACTTGTATTACCTTTCTGGAGTTTATTCATACCTGTCAACTTAATCATTTAGCCGAAGTTTGCAAATGAGGTCTTTTGAACCTTTACGACTGTTTGTTAAAGATTCGAGATTCAAACAGTGCATGTTTACCAGACGATGACACGCCATCTTTGGGTTGATTTAGCTCACCTTTTATGTTTTGCTTACTTTACACTGTTTCTGATGTCTCATGGTTCAAAGTTCGTGTCCCAGAATTAAGTAAAGACGCGTTTACAACAAAAGAATTTTCAAAATTGTTTTTTTTTCGGCAACGATTTTGAGCAACAAGAATTGGGAACAAAACCGACATCCTTTGGCCTACAGCCTGTGGAAAATGTTGACGGTACGCCATAGTTCCAGCCAACGAACGCTCTAGACATGTCATCATTTCCTGTGTTAAGGCGGTTATGGAACTCTATAATTATTCCATGCTGAGAAGAATAGTTCAACATAAATAATTTTTACGAAAACATGTTACATTATCGAGGATAATGCAGGTATGGGTGGTATATTTACTCTATAGGGACTTCGCATTTAACTTAAATCATAGATATGTAAGTTTGAGGTTCTAGGTGACTCTTAAATAAATTAACGTGTGCGTTCCCAAAATTAAATGAATTAAATTAACGACCAGAAATAGACAAATATTTTATTTCCGTGATAGACATTTTGTAATCATATTTAGAACTTCCACCGGATAATAATATCCAAATTCGGAATTTTATACATCTTTCTTTCCTGAAATTTTAGAAATTTAACTATTTCCCAAGGAATTCCCAAATACGTGGAAAAAACGTCGATTCAATTAAATTAAATGTTTGTCTGTATTTGGTAGTTAATTCTATTTCAATAAGTTCTAGATGATCATTCACCATTTTTCCTTTTCCGCTGCTGCAATTCTAATCAGCCCATTGTGTTAAGTGATAATCTATGGTTATTTCATTACCGAATAAAAACTATCAAATTTTTTTAAATATGGCTGTTTTAAATATGGTATATTGTAAATATAATTGTTATTTATTTAATATGAGATTTGCTATTCATTTTATACAATCAAACGCTTGAAAAAAGGAAGGTTTTCCCGGGGAATTTCTTTCAAATTAAATTCTCGGGTTTCAACCCGGGACAAAACTGTCTGCCTGACGACGATGGCGGAGCTTGCTGTCGAAACGTTGTGTAAACCTGCGTTAAAACCCGAGGATTGTGTTTGAAACGCTTCTTCAATTGCTTGGTTGAGACAGGGGGAACTGGGGTGGAACGGGATAGTGGGTTAGAATGGGATACTCTATTTTTTTAATGGATAGTTCTGAAATTTATTAAATACGGGTGGAACATAGTCACTGGCCAAGGAAGAAATCCCCGCAGCCATCTTGACCACCTTCTGACTGTACCTTATAATGAACTCTTGTTTTGGCGTCTTACATCTGTGAATTTATAATTTTTTCAGCATTTCAACAGAAGGTAATTCACAAAAATCCTCTCTTTTAACTCTTTAATATAATACGTAAACTAGGTGTCATTAGCTTCATATAAGTTATGTATTAGGTTTAAAGGTTTTAATTTGCTTGCATTAAGTCTCGGTGAAAAACCTCAAACTGAGACTAGCGTTCGGAGCGGAACTGGATACTACTGTATAAGGCAAAATGTAATGTGTTCCTCAAGAAAAAAAGAAAAAAACTGACAGACTCGCTTTTTAATAATGATTTACAAGATATGGTGCCAAAAAAGAAAAGATAAACAAAGAAATGGATTGGTAAAAGAGGGGAAAATTGTTAGCAAACACTGTGCAGTTGCAATAAAATTTCTTTGCGAAATGAAGAATTGAAAAACCGATCAGTTCTACGCAAAATAAATATAATAAAAAAATCGAATATTTTGTGATTTTTCTTAATTTAAAATTAATTTATTTGTACAAATTGTAATTATGAAACATCTTATCCCGTTCTGGGGCGAGTTAGGCAGAACGAGACATTTCTAACTTGCTTTTCAAAACGTCACCAAAAATCTAAATCTGATGTTATAAGTTACAATAGATAATAAATTTAAGTAAATAACAGAGTAAACTACAATTTTAAACCTTTATAATTTTTTTTAATTTTACAAGCATTGCTAAACAATAAGTGTCCCGTTCCGCCCCGACTTCTTATGACACCGTATTTGAACCCCTTAAGAGATTTTAAAATTATACTTATAAGAAGGCAAACGTTGCTTTAAATATTTAAATTTAAATTATTCGGTCTCATAATGACAGTTTGTCTTCTTGATAATAATTAAAACTAAAGTTTCATCCTATTTATTAAGTATTAGTTAATATAGAGAAACACAAGCACTTATCGTATATGCATGTGGAAACCTACCCAAAAATTCAATAATGGTATTACTGTGTATTTTTTAATTGATATTTTGTAGTGAATAAATTTAAAGTGTTGCCCTGGAAGTTGTGTAAGCAGTCTAAAATTATCTGTGAAAATGTTCTATGTTATTATTTTCAGCTATTTAATTAAGACGTTCAAAAGTCATAAATGAAACATTATGTTTAATTTTAATGCATTTTATGCTAAATATGTACATTTTGACAATTATACTGTAAATCAACTTAGCAATTGACCTTTAAAGACCCATCGAAATATATTTATCATTCTTTGGACCACATTTAGAGGAAAATATATTACTTAACTCCTATCAGGACACATTACTTTGGGTTCTCGTAATATAAAACACTATCGCAGAATCTCCAAGACGAAGCTGCTGGAATCCGGAGCCGTTCAACTGGAATATATCGTAGGATAAAGTTTAAATTGAAGCCGAAACAATACACTATCGATGAGGCTGGAATCCAGAGTCCTTGTATTAGGCTACATATATGATAAAATCTAATATGGAGCCATAGGAAATATGGACAAAAAATAAAAATAATTGAGGTCGTTCAAAAACTACTTTACATATTTCACTCATTTAATGTAAGGTTACAGAAAAAAAGCGTATCTTTGTCTTTTTTGTTCACCTCTTTACTGAGGGTACAAGATGTATTGTATGTTATTAGTATTATTTATTGAGCTCTCATCTACTGACCCTATGTTTGGGCACGATCTATGGCTCGGGTGGATCTGCCCTAGGTTCCACAGTTTAGACAATATTTCTCTAAGGCGATCATTCGCAATGCATAGTACGATCTGCGTAGGTTCTGTAAACCGGGAAACTACTCATAATTAAGATTCGTAGTTGCGGAAGCACATACAATAATAATATCTACGTACAAGACAATATTTCATCATATTTGTCTGTAACACTCGTGGTTTCCTTCTTCACTTCGATGCTACATGAAATTCAAACTAAGGTGACATAATCATTTGTGTTCACGTAGTTTTAAACTATTACTCGCATTATACTTACACTGAGTAGCCAAATTATTATGACCACCCCTTCAACACAATGTTGGATCATCTTTTGATCACAATACTGCTTGAATTCATCTGGGCATGCAGTTTGTGAGATGTTGGCAGGTGGTGGGAAGAATTTGAGACCATATCTGATGAATTGAAGTTTCCAATTCCTTAAGATTTGATGGTACTGCATCCCGCAGCCTAGTGACCCACAAATTCTCAGTTGGATTGACATCTGGTGATTGTGCAAGGTAAAGTCTTCGTAATTCTCTATGAAACATCTGAGGATTATGCTAGTTTTATGACAAGCTGTACTTGATCTGCGACAGCACCTAAATGCCGTTGGGCATTCTGACGTTGTTTCACAGGAATCAGACCATAATATTGCCACCACCAGCTTCAAGTGTCGTGGCAATACTGTTGGGTTCCATGCTTTAGTGTTATTTTATCCATATTCCAGACCTTCCACCCGCATTTGACATCGTGATTCACCGGACCACATGATCATCTTATCTCCAATACTTGTGCTTCTTTGCGAACTGAAGACGTCTGCTCTTCTTCGCGGCAGACAGTAGAAGCTTCAGTAGCCCATACGGTGTAATGTGCGGCAAGAAACTCATTCAGAGACGTTCACGGTTACTTTTTGATTGATATTCTCCCCTCGGTTGCTCTTCTGTTGCACTGGACAACACTGGCAAGTCTCCTTTCAACTCAAAAATTGAGTAGATTGTGACGACCACAAGTCTGACGTTTATACCAGCTTTTTGCTGGGTGGTCCACTCTCTGGAAATGTTCAAAACTGCTGCTCTCAAACACTTCACAACTACAGCCGTTTCACTCACACTGACTCGGACGCTTGGTGCGCCTACGTTCATCCCTATTTCAAACTCAGTTAAATCACGTCAGTTTCTCATATATTTACAAACAGCACAGTCCAAATGATGACTCACTTCCCCTGTATTCCGAATTTATAGCTCTGGTCATAATAATTTGGCCTCTCAGTGAATATCACTACAGTTGTAGTAAACCACATCTGGTGGATATTAGACATCACCTCTGGTAATCCACTGTTTCCCATACTACACTCCATCTACAAACCTTCGTGTTGAGCTCTTTCTCCAGGACCACGATAATGTCATTTTTCCAAGTCTTCTTCTAACTTCCCTAATACTACAATATCGTCGTAAAAACGTAGGTTTCTTATTCCTTCTCCTTGTAGCATGATTCCATTTCCATATTCGTTTTAACATCCTATAGGTTAAACGTCATGGGTGACAGACTGCAACCTTGTCTAACTCAATTTTTGAATTCTGCTTTCTTTTCTTAATCTACAATTTTAATTACAGCTGACTGCCTTCTGCAGAGGTTATGTAGAAGCCTTCATCCTCGATATTTTATTCCTGTGCTCTTCAAAATCCTTAATAGTGTGTCCATTGGCATTATCCAACACAACATCTACAAATTCCATGAACGTAGGCTGTTTTTTTTTCTTATCCTGTCTTCTAAAATTAGACGCAAAAAGGTAATATAATTGGTTAGTATATTACAGTTCAATTCGTTCACAAGACGACTTTTTTGATCGTGTGATATATCGTATGAGACTTAGACTGAGTGTGGAGGAACTTTAAAGTGGCCGGCCGGACGCCTGGAGGGTTTCGTCGTGAGTCCAGACCAATTAGCGAATACGTGCCACCACTGTGAGGGTGGGAGGGAGGGAGGGCAGCCGTTGGTGCGTGACAATTAGAGGGATTACGTATCTGCACGTCGATCTGGAAGAAGCAGGGCGCAGGTGCGGCTCTGGGCGTGCCAGACTGGACCCAACTGGGCCTAGGCCGAGCAGGCCTTGCGAAATTGCGAATGTGGGCTGCCGAAATTACTGACACCGACTTCATCGTGCCAAGGACTCAATCTCTCATAAGGGGCACGAATTTCAATAAATAACACATTCCATGGGGCTCACTGATTTCGGTACTAACCGACAGAGAACTCTTTCAACTGTGAATTTTGCAATACAAAAGCGATGAAATGAAATTCTGGTGAAGGAAATAGCTATACAGTAGTTAACAAAACAAAATGGTACTTCAAAGCGCCGAGGAAACATTTTAACGTTCCGTCCTGCAAAAATACAGACAGACACTGGAAGATATTCCCTGTATTATTTTCGTTCCGCGAACGTGGCGTTAAGGTTCGTCGTGAAAACAGATATAGCTGGCGTTAATAGCAAACAGGCGCCACTGTGCAGTATCGTTACTGGCGCCATCATCGCAGTACCGAGACAGATAAAAATAGTAGTACACAGTTTAATCACGATTTCAATTTCCTTCACGTTACTCGATGATTACTTTCCTCTCATAATTACAGATTGAATAGCATTTTTAAAAGTTTTAAAAAAATTTCAAAGACTGATAATTAATTAAGATAATAATTTTTTCCCTTATTTAAATCAATCACTTCATAAATCCATAATTATATTTCAATTTTGTTTTCCAAACTGTATTCGGAAGAAGCTTTCGGCAATTGCCATATTTATCTACGAAATAAATTATATAACAATGGTATCAAACAAATTTCCAGATTTATGTACTATATATATATATATATATATTAAATTGTAATGTTTCAAATATTGTAATTTATTTTGTAGGTGATTGGCAATTGCCGAAAGCTTCTTCCGAATAAAGTTTGGAAATCAAAATTGAAATATACTTTAGGATTTTTGAAGTGACTGATATAAATAAGGGTAAAAATTATTATCATAATAAACCTTTTTTAAATCGTTATTTCGATTTACATCACGTCGTATATTGTTAGTATAAATGTTAGAAGGTTTCCTTGAGGTTCTCATCTGTTATTTGGGTAAAGATCTAAATAATATAAAAATTCTTTAATCATAGGTTCATACATGGTGACCCTAGCTTCTCAATGGCTCAATAATAATTAATGAGCTTTGTGAACCCTTTAGGATTTACAATATAATAAAAAGAATGGCTACCTTTCGAACCATATTCGTTCCGGTAATAAATCATAAAAAGTTTATAATTTGTTTTTAAGAGTCTCCAACTGTCATTGGTAATTACTAGGAAACTTTTCTTATTAAATTTAATTCTATTTCTGAGTAATTATGCTGTTAAAAACGTCTTTAACGAGAATATAACACAAATTAACTATTTTAAATTAACTTCGTCCAAAAATTGAAACTTTTCTTTTAATTAATTTGCGTTCATATTTTAAAAATTACCCCTGACCTGAACTTCCAGATAGAAACTCCTGGAGAAGTTGTGTAGTGATTCTGTGTTGTGCAGTGGGATTTACTTATGCTTGTCAAGTGATGTATATATAACATATAATAACTCTTATTTTTACTTTACTTACAGTGCCTAATCTTATTTATATCTACATTATTTTGTGATGTGTAAGAATTAGTAGTTATGTATATTAAAAGTATTTACTACATTAATGTTCTTATTATATTTGTAACTTTATCATATAAACTTGCTATTTTTCCTCATGTGAGGGCTAACGGAACTAATAAATCTAACCATCTAATCGGCGCTATAGAGAACGGTAAAATAAAAATAAAAGTAAAATTTAAATACATTTATAAACAGAGATATAACGAGATGGAAACAATTACTAGCAGATATTTCACTTATATTATACAGAATGCTAACAATTACGAGGCAATTTGAATATGTAGTTGTATATCTGATAGATGTGAATAGTTTAGTATCTCATACATGCAAAAATTAACGAAAATAGTGTGTTGGAGGATGAAATTTAAAATAAAATGCGAGTTGGGAAAAGATCAGTTTGGATTTAGGAAAGGAATATAGGGGCAGGAGAAACTATATTAACTTTGCGTCCAATTTTAGAAGACAGGATAAGAACAAACCGGCCAACGTTCATGTCATTCGTAGATTTAGAAAATGCGTTTGATAATGTGGACTGGAATACACTATTAAGTATTTTGAAGAGCACAGGAATAAAATATAGAAAAAAGATAAGCCTTTACAGAAAACAGTTAATGGTAAGTATAATTGAAGATCAAGAAAGCAGAAATCAAGAAAGGAGTATGAGAAGGATGCAGTCTGCCATCCATGCTGTTTAACTTATATATAGAACAGACGATGAAGAAAGCTTGAAAAGAATATGAAAAATTAATCATACTGCAAGGAGAAGAAATAAAAACCCTACGTTTTGTTGATGATATTGTAGTATTAGGACAGTCAGAAGAACACTTAGAAACCATAATAAATGGCATAAACGTAGACCTGGAAAAAGACTCAATATGAGAACAAATTAAGGAAAAACCAATATATTGGAATGTAGTACGAGAAACGGTGGAATAAGAAATATTTTGACACAAAGTTAAGCAATTCTGCTTGGGAAGCGTAATAAGTAGGGTAGGATAACACAGGCAAGAAATGCTTTCGCGAAAAAGAGGAATTTACTTACGGGTGAATATTAGGAAATCGTTGTTGAAAATGTTTGTATGGAGTGCGGCATTATAGGGGTGCGAAACTTGGACGGCAGGAGTAGCAGTAGCCTTTGAAACGTGGAGCTATAGGAGAATGCTGTAAATAAGTTGGGTGGATAGAATCATTAACAAGGAAGTTCTAAAGGGTAGAGCGGACAATATGGATGACGCTAAGAGGAGGGATACATTAATAAGTCACTGTTTTAGACACGAAGATCTTGTAAAATCAGCATTAGAGGGAAGTGTATGGAATGCATGGAATGAGCTAAGCATATTATGGGGGATGAGGGTTGTGGTAGCTATGCAGAAAGGAAAAGACGTGCGCAAGATAGATTAGCATGGAGGGTTGCATCAGACCAATCTTGGTACTGAATACCACAAGATAGATAAATAGATAGAGAAAAATATTAACTTTGTTGTAGATAATTTAAAAAATAAAGCGCTATTGATTTAAAAGTTTTTTCCCAATTTGCAGTTACAGTCATTGTGTTATAGCTTAGGTAATAATTTGAGGCATAAAAATATAATTTCCGTGTAAGTTTGAGCAGTACTTGTCCATGGCTTATTGGCGTGACAAGGCTGAGGGAGGGAGTTCCTCCCCCTACGACAGTGCGCTGCCTGCCGCGGGGGACTCAAAGCATACAACTTACTGCAAGATTTCCACTGGGAAATTTTTGGACATCTACTTCAGCTGGCGGGGCTCTGGCCCCCAGTGGCTTTCATCTTGACACATTCTACTTCGTTGAAAAGTTTAGAAATACCACTCTCGACCTGAGAACAGCCTAAGTGAATACCTAAAACGAATTAAAATGTACAGACGGCACGAAGTCGCTTTCCTAAATTTAGATTTCAAACTAACGTTTACATTTAGATATAAACACATATAACTCTAAACTAAGTCTATTAAAGACATTTCATTTTACCAGGAGAACAATAATGCACCCCTAAAGTGCAATATGATTGTTATAAGGAATAATATGAAATTATAAATTAATTTCTCCAAGTATTCAATTTATCAAGAACTTCCTAATAACATAGACCAAAACTTTAATCCGTGAAGGAAATCGATTCTGTCTGTTCGCAGTAAATAAAAAATTACATTACATATAATTTAATTTAATCCCAGGGCGTAAATATTAAATTCATTGAACCTAAAAATTAATTTACTACACAGTAAAATGCAGAAAACCTTCATGAAACTAACCGACGAAACAAAAATTTACTGATCACAACATTAATTCACTTTTCAGATTTTAAAATAATAATTTTGTATATTTATTTGCATTTGCACTTACTACGATCAAAGATTTAGTTTCAAATAATTCTTTATGAAAAAATGTGTGTGTTCATGAACTAAAAGTAAATACTTAAGAATGATATAACTTTTTAATAAAATAAGCAAAAACAGGATCATATTAAGGAAGAAAACTTTAATAATAACAGCGTTAAAGAAAGTAAAAATTAAAGTTAAGTGAAAGAGATTTTAAGATTATCTCTTACTGATTTCTTCCGTTCAGTACTGATTAAACAGGGGAATTCAATTGTCGACTGTATACATAAATATAAAATTTAAAACTACGCATTAAATTGAATTTTACAGTTGATGTGAAACGTTAAATTTTCGAATTAAAAATAAAGCCATAAAGACTGAAATCGTCATTCACTGAAAGAAAATTAACCCAAATATTCCTAACATGCATTTCTACCATTATTAACAGGTCTTACAACATAATGTTTTTAAATTTTATAACTTTTAAATGTTAACACCGAAATAAATTACAGACAGTTAAGTATATTACTAAGAATATTTTTTAAAATTATGTAAGTTGATGAATTCGTAGTTTTTTGTCAAAGAAAATTTATTCAATTGTATGATTGTTATTAAGGTCTGTAAATTTAAGTTCATTTTTAAATGAGGCCAAAAACAGACACAAATATTAGCAAAACACAAACAACTATAATTTAAAATAACTTCATGTTTCGATCCTGATCTCAACCTAACGAGATTCCAGATGAAGAACGAAACATGAAGTTATTTTAAATTATAGTTGGTTGTATTTTCCTGATTTTTTGTGTTTTTTTGACCTCATTTAAACATTAATTTAGCCAGTTACATATAAATACATTAAATTACTAACGTTAAATGATTTTAAGCAAAACACTATACTATTTTGTAACTTTTAATTGCACTTTAATAACATTTTTTGTAAAGGTGTATATGGCAAAAGTATGAGGCAAATGCTCCTTTGATTCAAAATTAAGAAAAGAACTATAAAACATATTTAGTAATATATTTATTCAGAATGATTACAGATATCAAGTAATGTAAAGCAAACATACAAAATTAAAAATTCATTTGTATTAATTTTATTATCCTTGTATAATATTACTTTTTCTGTCATACAATACTTTAATTTTTCCTTAATAACTGATTTCTAAATTACATTCACTGATAGAGTTAGATGTTCAGTACTTTATTAAATTTTCTTAAATTCATACTATTATATTTATATACATAATTTTCATGTTTTCAAAATTGCAATTATGTATGTGTTTAATAATTTTATCTCTTGGAAACTTTTGTTTTAATTATAATTTAAACATTTGAATTTACTAAATTCTTTGGTCTGTATGAAAATATTGTAGGCTTCTACTAATATATAAAATGGTTTTCCTCCTTCTTCACTCCAACACACACTTACTACCACTTCCTTTCAACTTACAAGCAAGTCCGAAGTTAGGGCCTTCATTGCTCGCTCTCTTTCAATTCTCGATCAACACTGACATATTAATTGTTTATTTCTTCTTCTATTTTAATTCCAGTATGTTCTGTTGCCTTACACCTCCGAGCCCTTTCAAAGTCTTAATCAACCCCGCTCATTTTTCGTGTTCTCACCTCCCACCTTAACTCTTATCTTCCCCTTCTCCAAGGATTGCCACCCCACGTGACGCGTGTTCACCAATCTCCATTCGTTCTCCGTCAAACGCGAGAAATTTTTCGTTGACGAAGGATGGGGTGTCTCTGGGAAATTTTGAAGGGTGAATGTCCCTTCAGCTAAACAACCGTAATCTTTTGCAGCTGCAGGCAGACACGTTTTCCACCCGACACCCTGGCAGCGGGGTATTTCCACCTCTTGCTCTCCTGTCTCCGAGTTTGCATATTCTTACTGAATTTCGATCGTTTGAAGTTAAAAGCATGTGAATAAAATTAGGGAGCCGTCCTACTGCTACAGAAGTACCTACATCAAGGACTAGACTACTTCAATTTGATTTTGAAGATTTTTGTATGACTTACAAACAAGGTGGATAAATGAAGGAACTATGAGACTCGGAGAGAAGATAGTAGTGTGTGACACTAGGGATGAAACGGGTTATCTAAAAAAATTTATCGTAGATACCGTTAAATGAAACGTAAATTATAAGTAAGTTTTTGTATCATATGAATGCCGAGATGGCCGAAATTGATTTGGGACCAGGTAAGTTTAAGTGGTTTTGAAATCAAAAATTAGTAAATTGTGGGACGGGTTATATGCTGAAAGTTTTTAAAAATTTAAGTAGATGAGCCCCAAAACTAAATATAAATAAATACCGGAATATATATAAAGACGTTTGGAAAGAAACAAACTGATTTCAAGTTGGAAGAAGAGAAAAAATAAGTAAAAAGTAATGAAGTATCATACCAATCTTGTAGAAATAGAATGAAAACATATCCTGCAATATCTATATATCCTAAAGTTCACTAAGCATTTACTTTGCGTACACTGTAGAGTGAAACTTGATGCTAAATTCATTTAACGAGCCTTTCGTCGAGTGGTAATGGTTCCATAACAACCCCCATCGAGGGAGAAGATCTGAGCGCATTCCCTTGTAAACAGCGTTAAGCCTCGGTCGGCGCAGTGTAAAGTGTAATCTAATTGAACCGCAGAATGCAAATACCTATAACGGCCTGCTTCCAGGTGAAAATCAGCTCCTCTCGTCTCTGTATTGATTTATTTAGGCATGCGTTACAAGTCGAAAAATTCAACGTTTTGGAGGAGTGGGTTAGTAATTATAAAATTCTATATTACAAATTTTTATATCTGAAACAGATACTTTATTAATATTCTTTCGTAGTTGAGGCTATACAGTCTTGCGATTATATTTACGCAAAGGAGAGTGGCACATTTATCCCTACAGAGCCATTGAATTAAAATTTTGTAAAGAATCTGGAAGTATCGAATTTTTTATTATAATTTTATCTGTTAACCATTAAACTGCCGGAGCGGAGTACTTTGACTTCGTAAAAAACCGGAACCGAGTATTCTTGGTAACAAAGTTTGTAGCGCGATATTTATTTTATTAAGTTGTAGTGTAAAAATTAGTAAAGAATTGGAAGGTTGAGTGGTTCCTCGAAGGTGGAGTGGTTTAGCGGCGCTTCGGAGGCGGCAGGGATTGGAGGCTCTAATCCTATTACCTGCGATGCTCTCAGAAATCCCAAACATCAACGGAACAAAACTACCACGTGGTGGCCTCGGCCAATGAGGGTTCGTGGATAGGTAAATCGAATGAAAAAGATCGATTTATCAAGGTGCAAGAAACAGCGGACAGGCTGTGCAGATTCATTCTACACTAAGTGAAGACGGTCGACTTGTGCTGGATTTAGCAGACGCTGAAGGAGACGGAGCCATATAGAAGCGGTATGGAGGTACGCTGCCAAGCTTCCAAACCAGATCGTTTAAGGGGGGATCGCCCATGTATTAACCCTGAGTTAAAGAGATCAGATTGCTTCACCGAACCCTTAATTTCCTTGAATATATTTCCTTAATAATGTATCCCGTTTTAAATCCTCCTCTTAAGTAAATAAAATTTCCCAATATTTCTAAGTCAACTTGTATTTAATTAACTCCTCTTCCTACAAGTCAACAAGTCCAATATCAACTGCTGTTAACGTGGCTAATAATCTGACGCCTCCAGACAAATAATTTAGCACCAACGACCGTCTCATCAGGGGAAAAATACCACACTCTCCTTTATCGAACTAGATATTCTATAGTATTATATATACGAGAAATTTATCGCATGAACAGAAACAATTAGTAAAATTTTATATTTTTGGTCTTGTTTTCTGCTTCCATTTATTTCTTCTTCAAAAATTAGATTCATCATAATTATTTTTTTATATTATAAAAACTATTCGTTTCACTGGCTTTTCTAATATACTTATGACAAGTGTTTTATCAACTTCAAATTGTTATTTCTCATCTTCATTAGATGAATAGCCATTCTAATTGCCCGAAACGTCTGCATCTCCCGACGCGCTGTCAGGTTTTTTTATCCAAGGCGACGCATTTATCATATATAAGGTCCGTATTGTTACCCTGCGATGAGTGTTCCCTTCAAATTACCCATCTGTAAGTAAACCGTGAAAACACAGTCACCGAATAAATTGCATCTGACTTTATATGTTATGAGAGCAAATGTTATTTTTTATTCCCAACACCGACAACGTTCAATTTATCTGGAATTTCTTGTGCTAAAATTATGTAAGTATAATACTATTTTAGCTCTACAACTAATTTTTCATGAAAATTTTTCATTCAGATAGCAATGAACATATATGACTAAACGAAATTAATTAACAACCAGTTTTACATACAATTTTAATTACATTAAACTACGTTACTTCACCACATCCCGGACTTCATTTTTCACTAAAAATATAATTATTTTAGTTAAAAATTATTGAAATATAAGAATTTTGATAACATTTGTATTAAGAAGGAAAGTTATGATGTCACAGTCTGTGACCACTACAAGCAACGTGTCAACATGCGATGACGTTCTTCTACACAATGTGAAATGGGAAAAGAATGTTACATAAATAAACAAGAAGAACATTCTTCAATAAATTTGATAAGAATGATGAAAAATAACAAAAAATGAAATAAACCGATAGTATTGAACTAATATTATAAGTTTATTCCTTCTTAATTCGAAAAACAAAAATCAATACCACGTGACTCAGATGGACCGAAATAACCCAGTAAAAAGTTTTTTCACGGAAAATCTAGTAGGAATAATGAAAGTGGGACGACCAAGCAGCAGATGGTTGCATTGTGTGGAAAGAGATGTGGAAAGTTTCGGGGCCAGGAATTGGAAGAATAAAGAAAACGAGGGAACCAATGCCATGACATACTGAGGCAGGCAAAGGACTCGACCAGAGCGCCAATGATGACGATGATGATGATAATGAAATATTCCTTTCCTTTCAGGATTTTAATGCTAATAAAGCTCAGGAAAACAGCGCTTGAGAACGTATGTTTTATATTTCTTTTAATCCTCTTAGGATTTTATGATAATACTCTTTAGAAATCTTATCTGGATTATTATCTCGTATTTTGCCACTACAACAGCGGCTTAAGGAAAAATTCACCCATTCTTTTGAAGTACTTCCACGTCGCCATCTATATTAATTTGTACAAATCCATTGAAAGGATTTTTATAGTCAATTACAGCAATTATTAGGTTGATGAATGTGAGACGTGAAAGAGATTCGTTAGGAACTGATAGATCTGGGACAGGGCTGACATTTAACACCTTATAGTTAGACGTTTAGCTTAGTATCCTATTAACATTTCCTAACAGAAACGTCTAACTAAAGGGAATAAAAGTCACTTTGCAGCTTATTTTTGTATTCATAATATCAGGATGTAAAAATCTCGACGTAACTGTGAAGTTCCTCTTACCGGGCGGGACTTCTACCATCCATGCCCACAGCGAGATCTTTTCATCCCTTGCATAAACCTGAAGCTGAAGATCACCTACAATTCTTCAGGGCATTAAACTGGGACATCAGTAAATAATTGACATAAAGTATAAATTGATCAAGAGTGCAGTGATTTTAACTCAATGCATCGAAACTGAGATTCGTAGACTTCGTTGCTGAGCTCCAATTGGAAACAATTTTTCTGTCTTGTATTTTTATTTTACTTTTATGCAATATTTTTAGAGAAATCTTCGAATCATCTTCGAATTTGAGCTATAAAAGTTTGCTTTCTCCAAGTTTCAATATACTTAGATTCTATTCATAACGTGATAAACTTGTTTCTTAAATTTAATTAAACGTTTTCCGAGTAGGCATTTTACTCACGCAAATTACATACGACACAAGTTTCATGGCAATTTCTCTGGCGTTTTTCTTGTAAACAAGGTTGGAGGTATTAAAAGAACTCAACTGGCTTGGGAGCAGATTTGTGTGGAATGATAGAGATCGTTACGTATTTTGTAAACCGGTTCGTGGCTATTTCTATGTTGCCAAAAACTGATGAATTAAACAACTTGAGGAAATAATAAACAGTAACTAACTATGTCATATATTAATAATGCTACGGTTTGGGTGCCATTATCACCAATTAATATCCGCGGAAAAGCTGATCACGAATGTGAAGATGGAGCTTTCAGTGAAGAATCTTTCATTTAAATATCATTAGACGAAGGAATTTGAGTTGTTTATAAGGGAGTAAGCGGGAAGAAAAAAGGCACTTGACGATAATAACTACAATCAGAGCCTCTTATTATTTTGCTTCCTTAACTCTTCAGGTGGAGGAAGAAATTTTCATCGGTGTCAGAAGAAAAGTTCTTCTGACAGCTGCTATGTTTAAAAAAGAAAGAAAGTTAGCAAATTAATTATACAGTCTTCATGCGTGTTGCTGAGTTCCGTGAATTAATTTCTGTAGCACATTAAAAGGTAAACATTTACATCCGTCAGAGAAATTAGCATACTTTACGCCTTGACGCGCTTCGCAACTCCCACTTCTTTCAAATCCAGAAAAAGAAAGAGGGAGAGGAGACAAAGCGAGGGCAGAGACTGACTGTAAAAGAAAAAAAACCATTGAAGGGAACATCATTAGGCTGCTGTAGCTACTTTTAAAAACGAGGAGGGTCACTTTTTACTCATTATCTGAATAAGGGATGTTCTGCTGTTTTAGATAGAGAGCAGAGTGGAGAAATTAAAAATTTATATATGTTTATGTATGTCGTCCCTTAATTTTACTCTCTACTAAAAAATTAAATTCTAGAGTGCGGAGAGTGAGAAATAATGGAATATCACGTTTTTGTTTTCATTATGAGAACAATTTTATTATTAAGGGTACATTCCCATCTTTTATTCTTACGTTACATCACTTATGGCGGGATTAAAAATGTAAATCAGGTTAAAGGAAGGGGACGTTGCAGTATTACGGGAGTGACGAAATGAATAATAAGAATCATGAAGACAGTCACTGTCAATAGATTAAAATAATCCCTACAAATGTTTATGAAGTTTTCGTGGTTAACTTATTCTCTATAAGAAGAATAAGAGAGTCGCAGCCAGAGAGAGTAAAGAATGTAGTAGAGGATCTTTGTCAGAGAGTTTTAGTTGGGTAGAGAAACTTTGGAGCAGCATGAAAATATGTTGGGAAGAAAGTTTTTATTTATAACTTTTTGCATGTTCGACGAATGATAAATTTACATAATATTTTGTTTTTAAAGTTTTCCTATCATCAATTTCACAAAGATTGCGACTGCCGCATGATTTAGACATTGACGAAATTTCACGTCGTGTTGTATATGTTAACAGATTGGTAAGAAGATAAGTAGTAAGTCTCTAGATTGCCAACTCCACGCAACTTGCAGGAAATCACTCAGTTAAGACCAGCCCTAGGTGAGAGTTTTAGTGACGTCATTTCGACGTATATGCTGACTTGTAAAAAAATCTCTGGCGCCTAATTGGGTTCAACATATGATAAATATATATTACTGGATTGGTATTATAGGGACAAGAATAAATTAAAATATGACGGTGGAAAATTAGATACCAAAACAAACTTTAATATATGAATTCTCATCCTACATTCATACGTTCTAATTAATGTTTGGATAACACAAGAAATAATAACAATAATTAATGAAAGGCTTAAATACAAAAACGCTAGCTGTAACTCATAAAGAGCAGTAAAAACGACTGAAGAATGAGATAGATGGAAGTGTAAAACAGCCAAAGAGGCTTGGCTTCAATAGAAACGCCAAGCGGTTGAAGATTTAATGGTGAAACGAAAAAATGAGGCGCAGCTTATATGAAAATAAAAAAATAATTCGGATAGAGGTAAAATATTAGCAAAAGGATAGCGAATGGTAAACCAATTCTGGAAAAGAAGAAAAGCAAAAAGATGTATAACGGTAGAAATTTAAATCAGTTGTTGTTGTGATATTCAGTCCTAAGACTGGTCTGCTGCAACCCACTATGCTAACCTTTCTTGCCCAAGCCTTTTCATTTCCTTATAAATAGTACAACCCACGTCCTTCTTAATCTGCTTAGCGTATTCCACCCTTGTCTCCCTCACTGTTCTTACACCACACACTTCCCTCTAATGCTAATTTTACAAGACGCTCATGTCTGAAAACGTGGCCTATTAATCTATCCCTTATTTTAGTCAACGTCTTCTATATTGTTCACTTTTCCCCTATTATGTTTAGAACTTCCTCTTTTGTGATTCTATCCACCCATTTGATTTTCAGCATTCGCATATAGCACCACATTTCAAAATATTCTATTCCTTTCCGCAACTCCTATCGTCCACGTTTCGCAACCATACAACACCACACTCCATACAAATATTTTTAGCAAAGATTTCCTAATATTCTCACTTATATTACCGTAAGTAAATGCCTCTTTTTCTTGGAAGCATTCCTTGCCTGAGAAATCCTACTATTTATGTCTACTATACTTCTACCATCCCTAGTTATTACGCTTCCAAGTAGCAGAATTCCTTAACTTCCGTTATAAATCCCTTTCCGATCCAACACCCTTGGTTATTCCACTGTCTCCCGTACTACAATCCATTACCTTGGTTTTCCTCTATTTATTCTCATTTTGAACTCATTCTCCAGGACCAAGTTCTTGTCTTTTTTATGGTTTCCAAGTCTTATTTTAACTTCCTTAATACTAAAATATCATCGGCAAACCCCAGGGTTTTATTTATTCTAATTTAGAATGAATCCTTTACCATACTTCGTTTTAACTTTCTTCATCGCCTGTTCTATATATAACCCTTTGTTACTCCACTGTTTCCCAAATTACACTCCTCCATTACCTTGTTTTTCCTCTATTTATCCTCATAATCTAATACGCCAGGAATTTATAACATTCCTGTGGATTTGGTAAGACCATCGGGTGAAGAAACAATATCATTTCTGTTCAGGATAGTTAGCGAAATCTACGAAACAGGAAGAATACTAGAAGATTTTGTAAAAACAATTATACCCATTCCGAAGTTAACTGGGGCTGATAGATGTGAACAGCACAGGACAATTAGTTTAGTATCTCATGAATGCAAAATATTAACGAAAATAGTAAATAGCGAATTAGGAGAGAATATCAGTTTGGTTTTAGGAAGAAAGCAGGGACAAGAGTAGCGATATAGTCTTTGCGTCTAATTTTAGAAGAGGATAAGAAAATACAGGCCTACGTTCTTGACATTAGGGAATTTAGAGAAAACCTTTGATATGATGAAGAAGTTGCGCATGGAGGGTTGTATCAGGACTGAATACTACAACACCAACATTGGATAATTGAATATGCAAGGTAAAATTTAAATAATTTCGGAATTAGATGTACGGTAGCAACACAAAATTTCTCTAAATATTACCGAAGAGGTCAAGAATGCTAGCGACGAAGCTCCTACTATTTTAAGTTAAAATTGTTCTGATCATTGTATATTATTTGTATTCTAACTTTATTGGCAAATTTCGTTTTGAAACCAATTTCGGCGTAACGTGGATATTTAAAGTATTTGAATTAAAACTTAAAATTCTACATTTATTCAAATGTCAGAAACAAAATGAAATATGTACCCAAAAATAAGGAATATATTAACGCACTTTCGTCCACTGTCCCAGCAAGGGAGATTGTCTTCAGTTACCCATGTTTCGTTTTCTAAATTTGAAATATCAAAGAATTAAAGCATAAAAAATTAGCATTGTAAGGGTCCAGGATAGAAACCCACAACGGTTTAACAACAAAAAATCTCTGACATCAAGATCTAAAAAGTTTTGAGTTTATCCGGCCACGTGTTCACCTATCTTCCCCATTCCTCCTCATCGTACTTCCTAACACTAAGCGCTTCCACATCAATTCCGATCATAAAGTGTCTCGTAGCTCTCTCCGCCTTTCTGACCTCGCTGTCCTCCTCTGTCCCCTTTTCACATAATTGGTCTTAGCACCACCAACCAAATCTGATACCAATTTCCTGATGGGTTGGAGGAGACGTTTTTCCGCTCTGCCGGTATACTGACGTTATCCTGGAATTTGCATACCTGCGGACTAATCTTACCTGGAAGTTTATTCAGGAAATTCCTTACCTGTCTCTTGCAACCAAATTATATTGTGCTAGGATACCTGAGTGTTTTTAATCATTCTGATTTCATTAATTAATTACTTAATAATGTGTAGTTATATCGTTACATTTTTTATTTAAATGAACTTTCGGCATAGTAAGCCATAAGAAGCTTTATGTAAAACCAGAAATATATTAAAACATTTTCGGAAAGAACATCCCATAATAATTTGTCAAATTATTACATATCTTATATAAAACTGATTTTTTTCTTTTAAATAATTAGTATTATCCGTATTTATATTACACCAGCCTTCTATTCTGTCTCTAAATTTTTCCAAAAGAGTATAGTTTTTCCTTCAGTGCAACGGTTCCTACAGGAAACGTATCAAAGTAAGATTTGTTTGCATCAGAAATTCTTTAATGTAATTTGTTTTTTTATGTCTTGATAGTTATGGCGTATTATGCTGAATCCTTTTGTAAAAAATTTAACGAAATATGTAGTATTTATTAATGAATCTTTAAAATTCATAATGATTTCAAAAGCAATAATATAACATTATTATCACATACATATCCAGTTATAAAAATTTACATTCCTTGAATCATATTTTTTTAGATCTAATTGAAAGGTTTTAATTCGTTGTTTATTTTATATATTTTTTTAAAAAAATGGCTGAGTATTATGTATAATAAATAAGGTAACACTTAGTCTTTGTAAATTGACTATTAGAAAATAAATCAAATTGTTCAAATCGATAACATATTTTTCTTTAAGGACTTCTCGCGACAGTTCCGTCACACTAAATTATAACCCAGTATGACAATAAAATATGAAATTAAATTACGAAAGAGGAACATTTTTTGGTGAAATGCTGATTTTTGTTTGTAGTTAAAATTGTATACGTCTAATCCTGTCTGCTGGTTACAACACAAAGGGACAACGTTCTACGACAGAATGGAAGCAACACGCCAAAAACATGTAACACCAATAAATCCGTATCAGAAATCATAAAGAAGCTTGTTTTGGGACGGTTTCGATGCTCCAAATCCCAAAGCTCGGCAAACGTTAAAACACATTTCTGGTTAACAGTAGATCAGAAACAGGAACGGAAATTATAATCCGCCAGAGTGCTCTGAGCTGAAAGGATTTGCTTGTTGAGAAGCGAGCTCTTATTTTGAATAACGGAAGCTCCCCTGTGTAATCCTGGGCCCTCGTCAAAGCGAATGCAGCGCTCTCCCACTTGCGAAACAGGGCACACGCTTGTTACGCGTTTTGCTGGCTGTTATGTTCCCATGGCAACCGACCTAAATTTCATACTGACGTAGTTTCCCAAACAGGGAATCCTATCAAAGATTACTATTAATTGCATGGCTCATAGAAAACTTATAATACTCTCATCCACTCGTTATCTGGTTCTTACAGATTTTGAATACAGAACTTTTAGTCTACTGCCATTCGTAAAATTAAGCTCCTTCTCGTGACTGTTAATATATAAAAATACTTTTCCAGATTTGGTAACCTTTATATTCACGTCATTTAGAGGAAAAATGTTTTATAACAGCACAATGTGTTTTATTAAGGTTTATCTGAGTACCCGTTGACGACCGGGAATTAATTCACATTAGACCACTAGGCATATATTTTTTTTTGTAACAAAGTTCTATATGCATCTAGGGTAAGAACTATTTTGGCCCGAAAGGGTGATTGTGTAGAACAAACAGCTTTTATTTACAGACATATACATATCTACGAAAAATAAAATTGAGATTGTGCTGACCCGTGTCTTTTATATATAATCGATCAGAAATGAGACATTTTAAGCATTTTACATATTTTTAAACTAATTAAAAAGTATCATCACCTATGATTATATAGTTATCAGTTTATTTTACTAATGATACTTATTAATTCTTCTTCATGAATAAGTGAGTTTTATGAACAATTCTCGGGTTTTCAACCGGGTAAGTATAAAGTTTGAACACGACGTTTCCATGGCTTGCTCTGTCATCTTCTTCAGGTGAACCCGAGAATTGTTCATGAATAATATACACCGGGAAAGCCCACGCTCTCTTATAAGTGAGTTTTAGTTACAGAATATTACGTCCCGGGCACCAAAATCGTAATTCAGAAACATGTGCATTGTGAATTGTAAAACAGCTCGATTACTATTAACAAATCATCAAATGCTTGTTTAACTTAAGCATTAGTTCCCTCTACAACAGCAATTTAACTATCTCGTTTGGCAGGCTACGTGAGGGCATAATCAATTCTGTTTCAATGTCTACATATCTTTGCTGAAAATGTTTTTTTTGGCCCCAAAAGGGAAAGGAAGGAGCCTAAATCTTCAAAAGGTTGACAGAAAACTTCTCTGGATATAGCATTACAACACACCAAAATTTCAAACCAACCTCAGAGGAACCTAGGAAATCACGTCGCAGAGAACATGATTCAAGTGAGACGTTTTAGGGCTAGAGAGGGTTGGAGGAAGGATCCTAAATCTTCAAAAGAGCAACCATCCTTTTTTGAGATGAACAAGGAAACTTTATAAAACCATATAATTCACAGAGTGTTTGTACAATTCTGGTTGTCATGCAAGACCTTTTATTTATTTCGATTTGAAAAATACCAATGCGCTAATATTGACTCTAAGTCAATAGAGAGAATAACTTCTGACCATTACGTAGTTACACGAATAAATATATCTGAGCAAGGAGATTGTAAAGACGGGGAGGAGCAGTGTCTCTGGAGAGGGTGATGTGGAGTATCGCTGGTTGCCAAGCAACGGAAAAAAAGTTTTTTTCCCGATGATTGTGAATTTAAAATATTATTCGTGTTAAAAATGTTATGTCAAATAAATGTTAATTACTCCTGAACTGTGGAAATGAAGAGAAGCAAACGTGAATATATTTGCAACTGTAATTTGAAAGAGGACTAAAGAGGAAAGTTATCTCCCAAACTTAATACGTCACGATTAAGCCCCTCCCGACTTTGTAATTAATTTATAGCCTTTATCATTGACAATTTTGTAATATAGTGAAACTTTTCCCTTCCTTTAATATAGATTTTTAAAACGAATTAATTAAAATTTTGTAATTAAGTAGCAGTTTTCCCTTCCTTTCGCAGCACCAATCAGTGGATGGGGGATAAATTCTCCACCAGTTCCTGAAAGAGGATAAATTAACGTTCGAAACCTCTTTAAATTGTTTGAATCATTTAGTGAAGGGAGTGGATATCTTCGAATGTAAGTTGATGCATTGAAGTTTAAGAGTTACAAAGTATTTCACGCTATATTTCGGTCGGATAGTTATTAATCAGGCTTCCTATATAAGGAACGAGGCTGGCGCTCAACCAAAAATCATTGATATGTTTTCAGCAAAAAAGTAAATCAATAAGTAACAAAAATATTTGTTTAATAATAATAAGCTTAATTTATTCATAAGGCATTTTTCGAAGAATGGCTACATTTTATGTACCTGTCAGTGCTGGAAGTGAGCTAGATCTGACGTCACTTCTGACGTAGAAAGGAGTACTTGAAACGTTCCTCGAAACGCTAAATTGTACACGGGGCAATTCAATAGCGTTAGCAGAACGGTAACGACCCCGGAGTTACATATTAAGTTGGATACAAGTATAAGAGAAGCGATGAAGGCAGAGAAAGTGTGGAAGTCCCTCACAGCCGACTCGCTGCTTCACTCGTCCGCTCTGTGGGTAGCATACGGCAGGTTCGAATGAGCAAGTCGCCGCCATTTGTATTCCTCTATCTCTGCGTCTATCTATCGTGCGCTAAATAATGCATCCATCAGTTGCTCAGTGTCGCCGCTGTCAACTCGTCCATTTATATCCTTGCCGCTCGAATAAGTCTAAACAGACTCCAGCTAATCCGTTTCGTCTCACTCACTCCGAGCGTACTGCTGCTGTTGCACTTTGTCACGAGAGAAACGAATTACTTTTATAACAAAGTCGCGTTAAATGCCTTTATATTTTCACACTCATCTCATTCTAACTGTATATTTTTATTTTTAAAAAGTTCTGTAACATTTCCTTTAATCCTGAATGAAATAAAAACTGCAGTAAATACTGGGTGAGTTAAAAGTCACAGTACATTCAAGATGGTGGATTTCAATATAGCGCGCATGTTCTGAAAATATATCTAAATGAAATATTCAGGTTTCCCAATTCCTGCAAAGCCATTGAAGTATAAGGGTGTACTGCGACATTTAACTCCCCCAGAATAATTTCAAATATTAGTTTATTGATGTTTTTACACTATTTATCTCCAATCACTCATTATGAGTCGCTATTTTAGTAAAAAATAATTAATAACTTTCTATAATATTTAATTTGGAAATCTGCAGTCTGAAACGGAATATGGAAAAAGAATCATACTGCAAGGAGAAGAAATTCGAACCCCACGCTTTGCCGACGATAATGTAGTATTACGGGAGTCAGAAGAAGACTTGGAAACCATAATAAATAGCATGAACGTGGTCCTGGAGAAAGAGTTCAGTATGAGGATTAATAGAGGGAAAACCAATATAATGGGGTGTAGGATGGAAAACAGCGGAATAACAAACAGTGTTAGATAGGGAAGTGATATTTTGAGAAGTTAAGGAATTTTGCTACTTGGGCAGCATAATAACTAGAGCAGTATAGCACAGGCTATTAATGATTTCGCTGAAAAGAGGAAATTACGTACGGGTAATATGAGTGTGATTATTAGAAAATCATTGCAAAGAAATATTCCTATGAAGCGTGACGTTATATGGGGGCGAAATGTGGACCGTAGGAGTTGCAGAAAGGAAAATAATAGAATTATTCGAAATTTGGTGCAATAAGAAACTGCTGAAAATAATATTGGAGGATAGAATCACGAACGAGGAAGTTCTCAGAAGAGTAGGGGAAGAGAGAACAATATGGAGGACTTTGAAAGTGAGAAGAGATAGATTAATAGACTACGTTTTAAGACATGAGAGTCTTGAAAGTTAGCATTAGAGGGAAGTGAAGAGGGAGGCAAGAATGGTCTACGCTTAGCAGATTAGGAAGAATGTGGGTTGTGCTAGTTATAATGATATGAAAAGGCTTGCGCAAGAAAGGTTTGCAAGGAGGATTTCATCAGACCAGTCATATGACTGAATACCACACAAGTAAAGACCCAATGTTATTTGTACACAAATTATGTATAATTCTGAATACACGTTTCCATTCAACAAGTAACCGATTTAAGAATACATTTAAAAAATATATATTTATACTCTGATAAGCAGATCATTTCTGAAAACCCGAATTTTTAAAATTAAATATTTTGAAAAGTATGAATTAGTGGAGGATGGCGTAAATACTTTGAGGACAGAATTATAAATAACTCATAATCAGTCATATTATAATTAAAACTCTTTAATTTTGTGTATTCAAAATATTTTATTAATTTTTCGTTACGCTTCTTGAGACAAGAAACATTGTTTTCACTCTTTTGGAAGTGTTTTATTTTGTATAAAATAATTTTAACTGATTTTAATTTTAAATATTACAATGCACCCTTCATTACAGGCAATTTATAAATGTTAGTTATCTAATTTTTGAAGCTAAATGTAAACGTAAAAAGCCACGCGTATCATTGTTTCACGTTACTCTACCTAACAAGAAATGTTTTCAGACAGTCTGAGGAGACGTTTCATTTCAGAAACCCCCTGAAGCGGGTAAAAAATAGGAACGAAATATGAGTCTGCGGTTAAATAAATGTTATTTGTTTTTAAATATAATTATACTTATTGTTTATCTTGTAATTTTCAAGGTTCTTCGAGTGATTATCACGCTTAAGAACAACTCTTCAGTGAGAAATAAAACATGAAAGGGAAGTACCAAATGACAATTAAAAATGTGTAGGTAGAATATAGCAATTTAAAAAAAATATGTTCTAAAATTATATAACTAATTATTATAAATAATATAATTAAATGAACTGACTTAATATTGTAAATAAAACACAATAAGTGAATAATTTAATTTTAATACGTTTCGTTCGACAAAATTAGGGACATTCTCAGCTCCCTATTTAAAATGTTAAAAATTTCAGAGCCGCTTCTGCAAATATCGCGTGTGAAGAAAAATATATTATTTCAAATTCTGTAACAGGAATGGACATTTCCTATTTGGAAGATTATTTTAATTTAATTTCTTACTTCAACATTATATTTGCCTAAATAGAACATTATAATAAGAAAACATCTCACCATTTACTTTATAAATTGTTATATATATTTTTTTCATTATATACCCTTACATATTTGTGTTATTCTCGATGTAACTTGTCCATGATTTATAATAGGTTTTAAGTCTGTGATTAAATATTTGTTACCTCTTGTTATTTTGATTTAAAAATTTTTGAGCACAAATACAAGAGTATAGCAGAGGCTCGCTTTAATATGAAATTTCAGTAATAGGTTATTATATTATGAGACATTAGTAGCCACTAAAGGCAAAATGCTTATTTTAAATAATAAATAGGTACTTTTCTGATTAAAAAGTACATGAGGGTGATCCTGAAATAGGGTATTCCCTTTTAATAACAAAGCAAGGGAATTGAAATAGTGGTGATGTGGAAGGTAGTTGAAGGTAACCAATGGTTGACAAGAGCCCCCGGGCTTATAGTTTAACCGGTGTTACACCGAAAAGAGATGCAGGTAAAAATCTAGAAAGACTGCATCAGGTAGGTCGGACCATTGGGCATTATTCTCACGCTCTTCCGAATGACGAAAATATAATTTGTATCTGTTTTTTGTGTATATATATATTTAGTTTTAATTGAGAAAAAACTGTGAGCATAAATATCGTAATATAGAAATTGTAAGATTAATGTAAAATATATTTTTTGTTAAAGTAGTTTTTTTCTTATTTTTATTACAAAATCTTAACATTAATATATCAATATTCCACTTAAATAAATTAATTACTCCCCTCCCAGCCTGGCCCTATTTTCAAATGGGAAACGACATGACCTTAAAGCTGTTTCTTGAGCTAATCCAATCAATTTCTCGCGGCATTGTGAACATGACTGTAAGGGTTTATTTATGGGGAAGTCACTCGAGATGGCCGAACGCCAGATCAGGCTATAGTGATGTACGGAGGATTATTTAAACCGTATGAAAGCATTTCGAACGTTAAAATTGAAGATAATCTCCATGCTTGCATTCAAAATAAACGTTGATGGTAACTGCTAAGAGAATGAATGACCATAAACTTCCACTTCCCTTAGTACTTCGGCATAATCGTTGAACAACAAGCGTGGAGTAAATGTGGATAAGCATTTTCTGTATGGAGTTTCCCATGCATTTTCACAGCCTTTAAAGTTGCAGCCGTAAAGGAGGTACTATCAAATTTAGTAGTAGTTGGAGAGAAGCGCTAATAACAGGAGGTCGTTAGTACAGAACTAACGGCACTGTCCGTTTTGTAGTGCACAAGCAGTTGCATCAACACTTTAGTTTAATGGAAATGCGTTCCAAGTTCACCATTAAATACGTTTTCAAAGGGAATAGAGAGCTTATTTAACATTTGTTTAGCTTAACTTCTCTATAGATAATGAAATAGTTAAATGTAATGAAGAGAGAGAGGAATGAAAAATACTTATATTGCAGAAATATATATATATATATATATATATATATACCGTTGTTTCTTCTTCTATAGTGTATTACGATATATTAAATGACCATTTAACAGATATTGTTACCAAATTTTGTTACCATAGATACAATGTAAAAACGCGTAGTACGAAAAACTTATGAAACCGTCATCGAGTTGAATAAAAAATTTAATTTTCTGTAATATTCTCATTAAATTGATCTCTACAAATTATATTTTCAAAATAATTGAATATCTAATACATTTACGACCAGATACACAGGTTTAATTTAGTGACGTTTCGTCACCATATTTTGGTTATCCTTGGGTAATGATAAATTTGGACGTTCTGATGAAAAAACGCTAGCCTCATGAAAAAAAAATCTAAACGTGACTCCTTTTACGTAAAGCTTCAAGTGATGTGTCAAGTTTAGATTTTTATTCATATAGCTTACTCTTTTTTCGTCAAAAATTAACGTTATCTAAAGAAGTACAAAATGTGGTGGTGAAACATCGGTTTGACTAAATAAACCTCTGTCTGTCTGTTTGTAGTTATAAATTAATTCTATTTAATAATTTAAGCTCTCCCGTGTTCTGGAAATTTTAAAATCGTTGGATTAAACGCGTTAAAGAGCGAACTCATACTCAACTTCTCTTACGTTATTTATTACTTGCTGGGGACCCGGCGTTTTCCGAGTATTTAGTTGTATCATCCCGGTACATTGTTTAACTCTTGGTGAACACGTGATTAAATCAGCATCGGAAACGTCACAATATGAACCTCAAATACACCCCACAGTATGTCGAGGAATCAAAACCACTCCTTGTACAGTAGCAGGGCTAAAGATATCATTAGTACTCTTACAGGATAAAAGGTATCCCCCACTTACGGGAATTAATTTTTTCTTAAATCGCATATTATGGTCATAATGTTTCGACATCAAAGTCTTTATTTCCTTGTTATTTTCGTATGAATTATTTACACCCCCACCTCTCACATTCTGGAAGGAATTGAAATTATACACACCATAAAAATAATTAACATCAAGAATTCTTTTGGCCTCACATATGATCCTTAATTACAAATAAAAATTCCTCTGACTCCACCCCTTCACCTTAGGGGTGGGAGCCATAACTCATCTCCGTTTTGGGTCGCGAGGAATATTGAAACAACATTTAAATGTATTAAGCAGAAGTTTGTTTCAACCAGTCCCATTCACCTGTTAAGGGATGACCTGCAATTTATTTCGCATTCTAAACGTCAGATCAAACACAATGACCCCATACCATCGATTTGTATACCAAATTTGACTGTTTTATTTTTAATTTCATATGACGCCCCCTTCACCCGCTATGATGAAATGGGGTTAAAGTATACGCAAACATCCCCTCCCCAATCGCTATCATATATGAGGGCAGATTATGGATTTTTAATAATTACCGCATCATCACCCCTTCCCCAAGTAGTGGTAACCGTGTATTAGCCTAATTGTGTTGAGTTCGGTTCTTCATGAACACCCTTTTCAAAATGTGGTCGAAATTGTTCCATCCGTTAAAGATACTATGCAGAAGTCTGCTATATTCCAACCCAGCCCCTCTTAGGGGATGAGCTGTAACATGCATTTTATAAGTCATAATTAAATTTAGCGACTCAAATTACACAGGCTTAGAGACCAATATCAATTGTTTTTGGTACTTTTATGTCATGTCTCTCCACCCCAATAGCATATTCTCCATTGATCACGGATGGGTGTTGAAATTATAAGTTATCAGAATCGGAGGACACACTATCAAATTAATTGATCCAAAAATGTATTTATAAAACAGAAATATTGACCGTTTTAACTTATTTAAAAAATTTCCAACTCCCCTCCACCCCCGTCCCTATGGGTGCTAATTTCCTGCTCGAAAAGAATAAGTGTACGAAATAAAGTCAAAATTAGTTCACTCGTTTAGATTTATATATGGAACATAGAATCAGGCTGACAGAATCACCCACATATGCACATACGGACAATTTTATTATATATATAATGCCTCGACTTGTGGAAACCATCACTGACGACGAAATTCTTCAATACTCTATAAAACTGGTATTCAACGATTTACTGAAAAGTTTAAAATTGGGGGATATAGCTATCCGTAGAACATCTACAGGACGACAATTAAAAAGCAAGGCTTGTTGGTATTACAAAAAGGATTAGATAGGGCCAAAATTTAATATCTGGAAAATTAAATGAAAGGAAATCAGTTCAATCTCGTTTACAAAGAAATCGTTAGTAAATAAGACGATATATAAATTAGGCGATAGTGACGAACTGAAAATATCTGGGAATATGTATTTAAAAATCTTAGATTTGAAGTGAAGGTGAATTTCTTAAATTTCATATTGAGGAGTTTAGAAATATGAAGATCAAAGTCAAAGAAGATGGCACACTTTACTTAGGCTGAATTAGTCGGCATGTTGCGTTCCCTAACGAAAGGAAATCAAATATAATTGAAAAAATGAAAAAAGCGGCTGCTACTTTTTTATAGTAGGGGAAATATAACAACAAAAATTGGAATTATTAATGACTATAAATGTAGATTAGACTGGGTTTAATAAATGGAAAAAGCGTTTGATAATGAGAACTTGAACGCGCTATTAAGGATTTTGAAGACAACTAGAATAAAATATCGAGAAAAGAAGCAAATACATAACATCTACAGAAGACAGGCAACAGTAATTAGAATAGAAGACCAAGAAAATAAAGCAGAAAT
The DNA here is from genome assembly GCA_034510155.1 of Eucriotettix oculatus. Taxonomy (NCBI): domain Eukaryota; kingdom Metazoa; phylum Arthropoda; class Insecta; order Orthoptera; family Tetrigidae; genus Eucriotettix; species Eucriotettix oculatus. Next base: position 12,915,909 of record CM067377.1, read on the forward strand.
CAAGAAAGGAGTAAGATAAAGATGCTGTTTAACTTATATATAGAACAGGCGATGAATAAAGTGAAAACGGAATGTGGAAAATGAATCATAATGCAAACGAAAAATAATAAAAACCTTACGCTTTGCCGACGATATTGTAGTATTAGGGGAGTCAGAGAAAGACTTGGAAACCATAATAAATAGCATGAACGTAGCCCTGAAGAAAGAGTTCAATATGAGGGTTAATAAAAAGAAAACCAAGAAAAATGGAGCTTACTATGGGATACAGAGGAATAACATAGGGTATTAAATTGGAAAGGGATATTTTGACGGAAGTAAAGTAATTCTGCTATTTGGGAAGCGTAATAACTAGGGATGGTAGAAGCATAGTAGACATAAAGAGTAGGATAGCACAGGCAAGGAAGGCTTTCGTGAAAAAGAGGGATTTACTCACGGGTAATATAAGTGTGAATATTAGGAAATCGTTGCTAAAAATGTTTGTATGGAGTGTGGTGTTATATGGTTGCGAAACGTGGACGATAGGAGTTGCGGAAAGGAATAGAGTATTTTGAAATGTGGTGCTATACGCGAATGCTGAAAATCAAATGGGTGGATAGAATCACAAAAGAGGAAGTTCTAAGCATAATAGGGGGAAAGTGAACAATATAGAAGACGTTGACTAAAATAAGGGATAGATTAATAGGCCACGTTTTCAGACACGAGCGTCTTGTAAAATTAGCATTAGAGGGAAGTGTGTGGTGTAAGAACAGTGAGGGAAACAAGGGTGGAATACGCTAAGCAGATTAAGAAGGACGTGGGTTGTACTATTTATAAGGAAATGAAAAGGCTTGGGCAAGAAAGGTTAGCATAGTGGGTTGCATCAAACCAGTCTTAGAACTGAATACCACAACAACAGTAAATGGAAAGCTTAACGACTTCGTTACTTGAAAGTAATTTTTTTACTTTACGTTATCTACGATAGAGATCCTGTAGACGTCTCAACGTGACTGGTTTTTATTGTACTGGCTCCAGGCCAAAAATATATTCATGCTCTTGTATTTATTATTTACAGGTGGGCATTAAATTAAATTAAAAAGTTAAATTACAGAAAAATTTAAAAACTCAATTTGAAAATATTACGTGACTTTTTTTACAAAATAAGCATGTAACTTAATTCTTTCTTTTATTTTTAGGAAACATTTTTTTCCCTAGGAGAAGCCTCTAGAACCCTTGTAGGGCAAAGCATTCCAGTCCCTTATTGCTCTGTTTACGAAGGAGTATTTGATCACAATCGGTTCTTTGGTCTGTTTCCTTTATTTTATAAGTACAGTCGTGTTTCGAGAATAATGTGAGCATAATTAGCCATTTTTCTTCCTAGTGGTTGCCATTTACTTTCGTAAAAGCATTACTTGTAAATTAGAATCTGCATATATCCATTTGCTACGTTTATATCTGGCATTCAAGAGTAGTACTTTCTCCAAACATGATCGTTTTGGTGCTCGCTAATGAGGAATTATTTGACCGTAAACTGTTCAAGTATAACTGGAAGTAGATTGAAGCATGTTGTATATTTTCGTGAGAGCCTGAGAGCCTGGTCCTGGACCAGATTCCGCCGTCTCTCCTTGAGTGGCGCCAACCACGCCCCGTCCTCGCGGAAACACCTCACACAGACAGCGATTTATTGGCCAGGTATGCAACGTTGGAATCAGACGCCCAAATTACAGCCTCCATGTCCTTCTATACACAAGAGTGAAATTCTTACGAAACTATCACCGAAGCGCGTTTGCAACACCGTCATGATTGAGCTTCTCCACTTAGCCTCACTTATCCTTGTACATATCATGGATTCAAATTACTCCAATCCACATTCCTGCTCTAAGGGATGCAGCAACAACCTCCTAAAAGGTACGCATGTCAATACAACTTTTCCATTTCAATGGTTTTGTCTAAAATTATTACGGTCGTTGTGGCTATAAAAATTTCTATTTCAAATCCCGTTGAATTAGAAGTGTGATATACTTTCATTTCAATTTATTAAGTTATACCTTCCTCAATGTACGCTGTGTGATCTTGTGAAACATAATTTTAAAGTTATGTGATTCCTACGCTCGTGAGTCTTGAAGCGTCGCGGTGGTGTCTAAATCTCGTTCCCTAGGGGCAAACATCATTTGGAATAAATACAGACGGACAGGTCTTCTACTTCCGTGAACATATGGACCAGTGAAATAAAGTTCCCTGTGATATATATTCTTTATACAAATTAGCTTAAAGCTAATTGAATATTCTCAATTATATACTTTTTCCTACAAAATACAAAACGTATTCTAAATCTAAATTCACTCTTGATATTTAATCAGTCTTTTTAAACTCTAACATTAAACCATTTTTAAATATATTTATACTTTTGGTGTCCTTAATAGCTACTGGTAACTCATTGTATAATACCAAACCTTTACCAAAAATTTAAGTTTTTATACCTTTTAAATTTAAGTGGCCCATATAAAATTTCTCCCTACCCCTGGTGTTGTGACTATGTACCTCTGAATATCTTTTTAAAAAAATACTGAAATAATCTGGTAACTTTCCCTTATCTTATGACAGACAAACTACAAGCTTTACTTTTACAAATGAAAAGCCGGTTAACTGTTACTATTTTTACTACCTACAATGTTATACCATGGAGTGTTTACGGATTTAAATATTTTTCTTTTTTGGTGCTGGTTCCGTAATCCACAGACTGAGAAAATTAATTATAATATGATCGTGGCTATTAATCCTCAACTCCTGAAGAATCTAGGGAAACGGCGCTGTTTCATAAATATAGATAGAAAATCATTCACAACTATTATCAAGTTTTGCTCCCCTTCTTAAAAAAGTAAGGTAAGGGAGGGTAAGAGCACGCAGTGAATTTTCATGGTGTTGGCAGAACTTTACAAAACCTTTTTGGTACTATTTTAGTGCGTATTCAAGTGCAGGGAAACACCCTGTAATGGCTGATATTTTTTATTTTTTTTATTTCACGAAGTAAAATATACTTTTGCTACTTCTGTATGTAATAATTGGAGTTTAAACCCTAAGAATTTCGAGGCACGTAACAATGAATTATAGTATTGTTTGACGTATCATTACAAAGAACAATTATTTAGCTACAATTTAAGCCAGTTTGGGTTTAGTGTCTGCATGGTGCAGTGACGATTTTGTAAAAAATTTCGTGTGAGGCCAAGTGTACGCGGCACTGCGTAGGCCTCATCTTCATCTCACAAAAATAATCTAATTTTATCTAGTTTTATTCTACGGTTCTTTTTTAATGCCTATTTTCACTTTACAAATAATGAAATTATGTTCCTTTCGTATTTTTACAAAAATTTTACCTCTTATAGTTTTACAAAAAGAAAATAAGCTTTCTGCTAAAAGTGGAAATATTAAATTCCAAAAACCTGTTGCCGGAATTCATTCCATTTACTGCTTTCTAAGCTCAAGGAAAAGCGAGGTAAAAGGAACAGACTTTCAAATAAGTCAGAAATAATTTCTTCACCGTTTAAGAATGGATTAGAAGAAAAAGAACAAATAGAAAATAGGAAAGCGAAGACTGAAAGTATAGCAAATAAAACCATTAACCGATACACAAAAGAAGGTGACACGAGAAACCATCAATAAAAGGATAATCTGAGGGTCAGAAAAAATTTTAATTTCACCCACTACCCATCACAAGTACCTCTGAAACATCTACTGATAGTGATGAATACGTCGATTGTCCAGGATGTGGACAATAGTTTTCCGATGGCCGGATTATGTGAGGTATTGGCTAGGACTGTGATGCTCCGCCTACATTTCTTAGTGTCCATTGCCAGTGCGTACTCTTAACCGCCGCTGTGCGTACTCTTACCCTCATAGCAGGCCAAGAGCACGCAAATTACTTTTTTTTCTTAAAATATTTTTAATGGTAAGCTTGTTTGTTGCAATCTTATCATACGTTTTGTGATTAATTTCTAAATATATAAAACATTGTGATTAATTATGAAACATGTTCCAACTATAGGTATCCAAACTACTGGTACGAATTTGATCAAATTTGGCACAGGTGTTCCTCAGGGCCCAAGGATTATCCATGATCGTTATTTTTTAATGCACTGAATTTATATATGTGAAAAAATTGAAAAACATTTTACGTAAAAGGTTTCGTGTCCCTTAGGTGCATCGAGATTTCCGAAAGTAAATGCTGGTTGCCAATGTTCCTGATCTATAATACTATATATTTTTAAATGATAAACATTAACATTAACCTGTCGACGACAAAGACCCTCTAACCTTCAGCATAACCACTCCATAATACAACCCACTTGGTCTTATGTCAAGTTCATATGAGGAAGAACGGCTAAAATTCACTCTGCTGAAATTCAAACAAAACGAAACATAATCCTGTGCCCCATTACAAACTCTCTTGCACCTCAGAAATTCCGTCATCCATCATAAAATCAAACTTGCCAAGGTTAACTCCGCAATCACCAAATCCATAATCTCTCAAATTAAAAGCGACCTCAATCACACGAACCCCACAATCCAACAACTCCACAACAATCCTCCCAAATCGCTCCACTTCCCTCGACTCAAAATAAAAACTCAAAATTGGCTTTATTCTTCCCCAGATTTGCAGGTCATCCTAACCCACCTTCCCATCATTCCTGCAGACCATATCCTCCAATAATCAATGTCACGCCTGACAACAATAAACCACCCACATCGTATGCCTCACAGATACACCGGAAAAATAACAATCTAAACCATCTAATTAAGTAGGCTAATCGATTCATTTTTACATGTGAATTATGTGCATCATTTTGTTATGATATTCAGTCCTGAAACTGGTCTGATCCAACCCTCCATGCTAATCTATCCTGCGGAAGCCTTACTACAACATCCCACATCCTCTCTAAACTGCTTAGCGCATTCCATCCTCGTCCTCCCTCTTCTACTGTTACCACACAAACTTCCTCCTAATCCTAATTTGACAAGATCCTCATATCTCAAAATGTGCTTATTAATCTATCCCTTATCTGGATCAAAGTCCTCCATATTGTTTGCTTAGCACTTCCTCGTTAGTGATTCTATCCACCCATGTGATTTTCAGCATTCTCCTATAGAACCACATTTCAAAGACTTGTATTCTTTTCCATTCTGCAACTCCTACCATCCACCTTTGACACCCATTTTTGGCATAATTTCACACTAACCTTAGTAAATTTCTCTTTTTTGCGAAAGCCTTCCTTACTATCCTACAGTTTATGTCTACTATACTTCTACCATACATAGTTATGTTATTATTCATTAACTTCCATCAAAATATCCCTTCACAATCTAACACCCTTGGTTATTCTACAGTTTCTCTTAGTACACCTTATCATCTTGGTTTTCCCTGTATTGATCGTCTTATTGAACTCTTTCTCCAGGACTACGTTCACGCCATTTTTTATGGTTTCAAAGTCTTCTTCTGATTCTCCTAATACTACAATATCGTCGGAAAAGCGTAAGGTTTTAATTTCTTCTCCTTGCAGTATGACTTCTTTTCACTTTCTTCATCGCCTGTTCTGTATATAAGTTAAACAGCATGGGCGACATATTGCATCCTTGTCTTTCTCCTTTTTTGATTTCTGCTTTCTTTTCTGGGTCTTCTATTCTAATTACTGCTGCCTGTCTTCTGTAGAGGTTAGTTATTAGCCTCCTTTCTTGATATTTTATTCTTGTTACCATATGTGTTTGAAATAGTCAACTTTTGTACGTATTGAATTCTCAGAAGTGAAACGTTGACGGCATCTTTCTAGCCTCTGAATCTGAGGAGTGTCCATAAAGTAGCCTGAGCCAAACTGATTGGTGACTTGGTACAGGAGCCGGCCAGCTAGCTATTAGGCACCAGCAAGTCACGACTCTTTAATGAGTGAGCCTTGAGACTCACAACTTTGCGGCGTGACCGGACACCCTGCCAGAATTACGGTAATTCATTCCAGACGGCCAGTGTAATATTAATGCGTTCATATGCTACAGCGCGTGCTTGTGCAAATATTTGTACTTGGACTAGCGGTGCTACGTTTTCATTAGACCCGGATACAGTTCCGTTTGGCAAAGACAAACATCGCAGCAGCAGCAGCAACAACGCAGTTGTGTTTCGCTCACAACTTTTGCCTTTTACAGTTGTGTTCCGGGCTCTGTACTTTTAATAGCCTCTGTCGCGTTTACAGACAAGTTTGTGTTTATTTGTTACGGCAAATTACAGTTTCCAAACAGCTCTTAATACGGCTGTAGCGTGTTGAAAGCTCACAAAAGAAGAGACCACATTCGGTACGCCATTTTAATTAAACGTTAAAATTTTTCCATCCGGTACAGTAGCATTCACTTTTCAATGCTTTAATTCCAATCCTTTCGCATACATGTCATTGGGTTTATACTTCACGAAATTATAAATTGAGTATCATAGACAAGAAATAATGAGATGAAATTAAAATCATTTTAAGGTGCTGTCTGTAATTCGCACGAGAAAGTAATTTTAGATTTGAAATATTGGCAATTGTCTACCCTCTCTTGGTCAGACAGACGAGAAGAGTGTCACTATGGAATAATAACCCAGTGAGAAGTCGGAAACTACATTTTATAGAAAAATATATATTTATTTTACTGGAGAAGAATGCTGAAAATGAGATGGGTGCATAGAGTAACAAACCAGGAAGTTATAAGCAGAATATGGAGGACTTTGACCAAGAGAAAAGACAGATTAATAGGCCTCGTTTTAAGACATGAGGGTCATGGAAAATTAGCATGTGAGGGAAGTGTGTGGGGTAAGAACTGAAGAGGGAGGCCAATGATGGAAAATGCTAAGAAAACTTATGATCAAATATCGGATGCGGTAGTTATATACTAATGTAAAGGCTTGCGTAGAATAAGTTTGCGTGGACAGTTGCATCAGACCGGTCTTAGGACTGAATACTACAATAACACTGTTATTTTATGTTATATTATGACGAAATATATTGTAATAATATAAATTATTTATGAGTAACGAAATTTATTCTTATGACTTGTATAGCATAGCTGAACATTTAATGGTGTTTAGGAACTACAAGGACAAAACTATTAAAAATCCTACACTTTTCTGTCGTATCAGTGACAACAATAAACCAGTTCTGGATTAATCTGGAAAGCAGAGTCAGGAAAACGGACCAACGAGGGAAAATTAGTGTAATATTTAAAAACAACCGTGCTGTATTCTTCTGTAAACGTTAGTCTTAGATGTGAGTTTGAGAAGGTCCGTAATGTGGAGCAGTAAATTAGCTTGTTTGTGATGTAATGGAGGAGGACCTACTAGAAAATTGACAACCTGATTTCCTGCCTCCATGTCAGTAGTTGCGACATCGCCACCGCCAAGCTAGCAGACCTCACAGCAAATAACTTTAATTACTGTACCCCAGTACAGAGTAGATACTTTTCACATATAGATGCAATGATTTTAGATATTTCTCAGGCGCTGGTCCATGATTGGTATATTTTTATCGAGTTCGTCGCACAAAATATATAAAATAAGATTAGTTTAATAAATAAAACAGTTAGTAATAATTGAACTATTACAAATGTGTTATCTCACCGAAGTGCAAGAATAATATTTTGAAAACTTAATCGTTTCGTGTCACTACTTTATTTGTATTATCTTAAAATATTTTCCTGTGCTTATTTTACAGTCTATCGCTTCAGATAAAGGTCACAAAAATAATGTGTATGTGAGAATTGGCTGTATGAGTCAAAGCCACTGCCTTGAATCACAGAGGTCTCTGGTCCGAATCCTGTCATTGGCATGGGTTTTTGTGCACTCCATGGTCATGGATGCTAGTGTTAAAACTGAAGGAGGGTCAATACACTGACTGTATCCCGTCCCAATAATTCCGAAATGTGTAGTCATAGATGATGAAAGACTGGAAGTAATTCCGGTAGGCAAAGGAATGAGAAATAAATAAAATATGTAAGCATTATAAATTTGTTTCATTACTATACAAATTAAAATGTATAGGGATGAAAGTGAGATTAAGTATTAATTCATTTCCACACAGCAGGGTGATTCCTCACGTAGGGTTTGACTCGATCCATATGGACGGTTCTTAAGGTCTATTAGGAACTTTAGAGCCATACAGACCGAAGATGAGCCAATAAGCTGCACGACCTGCATTTCAAGCTAAATCAGGCTCTTGACAAGGAGACAAAGTGAAACTTTTATCATAACGACAGAGCAATATTTACTTTCATCTTTTGAGCTTTGGCGAAGTGAGTCGCAGAGGCTGTATTCAATTTGAAACTTGTTCCCCGAGAGAGTAAAAGTAGCAGTATTAAGGGCAGCGCTGCATTAGGGGTACTTTAGTTAAACCTTGCGTTTCTTCTGGCGTATCCGCCCCTCGGATAAAAGCGTCGCCCCAGCACAATGTGCAGTACGGCTCCATGTCATTATCTTGTGTACACCGGCGCATTTCATCCCGAGTCGCATAATGGTAGGCTTGGCTCGCTATTAGAGCGTCATTAAAAATGCCACAATGCCTCAGGCAACTTTCAAGCCTGCTCTTTTTTTTTAGAAAAAAAAATAACAGAATGGGTGGACGTAAGGGGACGCGTGCGCTTCTAGGCCTCGAGAACCTATAATGGTCTGGCGAGAAGGTAAATGCTGCAATTCTCTTCACTCTCCATTACCACGCCACGGCAATCAACAATGCACAATGGAATTACCACAATTTTGTGTACATTAATAACTTCAATAATTGATAACGAGGTGGCCAATTTCATTCCATCGCGTTAAAAAGCTATTTATTACTCTAATAAGCTACCCTTTTTTTTCACGTAAGCACTCAGGCCGTAAATCATTATGCAGCTGCGGAATGTTAATTCTAGGAATGTGAATCCAGTTGCCATGTTTTCCAACGAAACAAAAAAGGTATTACCCTAATCTTTTTTATTCTTCCTTAATCTAACTAACTTTAACTACCTACTTCCTCACATAGATTTCTTAGAACCTCTACGAGAACATCCGTGGAAGTTAGCAAGCAATACGTCAAGCATTACCCCCGAGAAACACAAAAATATTTTTATAAATCTTGAAAGTGCCACAAGTAACCATCTCACATGCATTCCTTTATTTTTTTGTAGTTCGAAACTATTCTTTTAAAATTTTTATTATGACCGGTTAAAATGTCAGACTATTTTTGTTGCATACTGCACGATTTTTTTAATTACTCAGCACTATGTTGTCATATCATTTTTTAAAACTGCATATTCGTTAAGTTCATTCTGGTAAACAAATATAATTTCTATTGACTTATCTATTATAATACTTTCATGTACTTCATGTAATTCAAAATTACTAATTCCAACTAAATAATTAAATTTTATTGTGGTCGGTTTGTCAGCTTTTAAAATTCTATTATTAAACACTACAATGTTTCGTCTCTTCAGGTAAAAATTTAGCTGTTAATGGAACCTCACTTCATAACGCCTTCGGTTCCAACGAAACGTTAATATTTAAATTAAAAGAACTAACAAATAGGCTGATTTAACTCATGATTGTATATTTATTTGTCTGATTGTTCCTCCAGCAAGCAATAGTTTGTAACTCCCAAAATTGTGTCCTCTTACCTATTCTATTGTATGTAAACTGTCAACGGTAAATTGTGTAACCTCTAGAAGTTACACCCATTTCAATCCTGACTATTTTAATGTTTGAGCTCCAATATGCTTATTGGGGAACCAGATAAAAATAAAATTATCACATAAAAACATAATATAAATTTCAGCGTTGAGCTTTAAATAAATATCGGTATAAGACGACTCTGAAATAATGAAAAAGATGCCAGATTCCACATGAGGGATACATAAGTGGGCGTTTCATTGTAATAATTCGTATATAGTTAAGTAAATACCGAACTTTGTATATAGGTCACAATATACTGAACACAATTTTATATTAATAAAATTCAAATCTTCTTCTTCCAATGGCTCAACAGCCCTCTTCAGGGCCTAGACCTACCGAGGCGGCTGCGGACTGTCATCTGGCGTGACACATTCCGAATTTGGGGTGATACGTGGTCAGTGTATCAATTCCCCAGCAGCCTTAATCCCGGTCCTCGCGACCATGACGACAGAAACATCCAAGCCCATGCCAGGATTCGAACCCGGGACCCCTGAGTTGTGAGGCAGTAATAAAATTCAAATAATGACCCAAAGTCGGGATTGAAGAGGTCCCGAAATTTGGGAGACGAGATATTTTCTAATTAAATTATTCCACTTCTTACTTTCGGCCATTATTTGTATTCTATTTATAACATGAAGTCAGATTAATTTAATTACTTTATATAATGAAGTCCTCGCCGTCGTAGTGGAGTTTCACCCAACAGCTACCACGAAATAATGAATCTGGTTGCCGTTGTCGTGATGATCGTTTTTGTGTAGTCACTATATAGAGATTTGGTAGCTTCTGGGGACGGCATTTATTATAAGAAAGTAGGAGAGTGAAGCAATATTCACTTCTAGAAATAAGAGTTGTCAAGGAATGACGATAGGATAGGAAATGGGGATATAATTTTTCGTGGATTATTATTCGGATTGGAGCAAAGTCCAACCTTCAGAACAGCGAGGATGGTTGGCTGAGGGGAGACAGACTTCACTTCCAGTGTAGTGAGAAAAACGTTTTGTTGTTTCTGTCCAGTCTTACAATAACCATAAATGAAGGACAACGATTGACTTTAGATCTTGATGTTTAAAGGCTGAGTGAAATTCATGAACTGGCATTCTGGTCTCGTTTTACCCAACGTTTTATATCGGCTCTTAGCCCTGATTTAAGAAGGCCACGGAAGGAGTACTTGTGTTGGAAACAACTTCGTCAGCGCTCTACATTGAGGTAGGCGCAACAGTCACACTTAACTGACGCAAGTGTTCTCATTTCCGTGTCTTCTTATTACAGCATAAAAAATAATATATCAATGCTACTTTACATTTATTTACAATGCTATATATATTTTAAAATGATAAGACAACTCACAGTTGAATAGCTTGAACATGCAACCGAAAAAAAAACAGCATACGCTCTGCAACAAAAATGGCCACCATTCCTTAGGTGGACATATTGAAAATTTTAAGAAAAAATAGTTAAGACTGATAACATTAGGAAATGCTTTGACAAAATCTAAATTTTTTCTGCGATAAACATACAAACTTTGCCGTACCACTGTAATTAAGAAACGTAGGCTGAAGGAAGCTGAAAATAAGGAATCGACCAGCTGTGGAATGATAAAGCAAAATTAAAATTTATTGAATGAGTTTTTGGATCAGAAGAAAGACCACCATAAATGTGAGTGTATGTATTTATTAACTCTACAAATGGGCAGATGCCCGGTGGCAGATACATAGAACTTAAACAATACTTAATAAACTGGTCGTAAGGACCATATTTAACCTATAATTGAATGTATAATTATATTCAATATAAATAAATAAGTGTGGTATCATATTATTAGAAGATGAATTTTGTTAAGGAATAATATTGTTTTTGCCTAAAAAAACACTGGAAATATATTTTACTGTAGTATATTTTTAGAGATTTTGCAGCACTGATCACCTCACTACACTACACTAAACTTAGATTAAGTCTAATTTTTCTTTCTGTAAGAGGAAGTTCCCCAAACACTCCTGCAGGCAGATTGTTCCAGTCATTAATTTTCCTAATTAGGAATGAGTATTTTCCAACGTCAGTTTTTTGGTGCCTTGCTTGTTCCGACTCGATTCTTTTATTCTCTCTCGGATTCCCTGCCAAAGTTTTTGACCCGCAAAGGCTCTGTAGGAAATGTGTAGCCTAGCTGTTTCTCTTCTTGTCTGTAGCGTATCCCACCCTAGTCGCTTTACCTTTTCGTTCACATGCCCAGGTCCTATTTGTACGAATTTTGCGGCCCTTCTTTCCACCCTTTCTAAGGATTCTATTTGACATATCCTGTACGGATCCCGGCATGCTGCGCCATATTCCAGAAGTGGGCGTACTAATGACAAATATGCCAACTCTTTAGATTTCGCATTCCCCTTCTTGTATGACAGGTTCTAAAAATTTTATTGTATGTTTTGCAAATAGGTATTGATGGTTACGGCGGAATATTGTTGGTCCGACTAGAGCTCTACATAATTGCTGCTGCCAACTTCCGACACTTGTTTATTGTCCTTTAGAAGGAAGATGCGCGATAATGAGTACGGCGGCGCTCAAGCTCTTACAGATTCTTGAGTAATTGCACAACAGCATTCTGCAGACAGGTCTGAAGCATTACCAGTACTGCAGAACGTAAAATGAAACTGCTCTTTTCAGCTTCCACAGTTTAATAAAGAAAAGGGGTAAAGTTGGCTAATGATTAAAAAACTGACTGGAACGCTCCACTGACTCAATATACAAATATTTGACTAAATACGATATAAAACAAAATATCCCCCCACTTTTAATTTTTCGTCCTATAATTTTAAAGGGTAGTTGTCTGTTTAAATCACCATCATGTAGCCTTAAAAAAGTACGCAGATAGAGTTTATTCAAAAATTCAGTTTAAAATAACATACATGCTTTAACCGTCTTCAGGTTGTGACTACGATGATACTTCATAAATATTTATTGCGAAAACGATAGTTTGATCAATAATAATTATCATCGGAAAGAGTAACAAACAACTGAAAACTACTGACCTTTATTTTCCTCTCTCCAGAATATTAGAAATTTTAAAACATTTTCTTTATATGAACTAAGCGTCAGCATATTCATTTTAATTTATCATAAGCTTTCTGAGAGAGTCGCAGAGTGAATATCATGATCTCTAAATTTTAATAACAGCGAGGAATGAAGTCCCAAAAATGGAGACGAAAAATCACAAATTTGGATAAATTAAGATAAATCCACTGGTGCTTACATCTATTAAATTTATTGAATTACTTAAAATCAACTAATGCTTAATACACTTTAAACATCAGGTATAAAGATTTATAAAATATAAAACTCAGTTTCAAGTTCCATTTTTAAAGAGAAGAAACAATACATTTTTTCATAAAATATTCTTCACAAAATAATTTCCAAAGAAAACAAATCATGTCAAAAGTTACTTAAAGAAAATATTTTTTTAAACTATTTTTTAAATAGAAATTTGTAACTTTTGAAGCAAGTGATACTATTTGGAAATTGGTAATATAGTTAAAGCATATTATGCCGATATTTTTTGTTATTATTAATATTATAGTAATAAATACATAATTTTTATTGTTCTTTAATATTTATTTCGTTTATGACAAATATTATTTTTTGAAGTTGATAAATTCAACCTGGGAAAAGACATAAAAGAAAAGTATTTTTATTTTATTTTTAATATAGCTTCAAATGGAAAATCTATTCCGTTTTATAATCTATAATCTGAGTTTTCTGTTTTATTTCATTCCTACAGTTATTAATGGAGCATTTAATAATTCTATTACTAATACCAACAAGAAAATTATTGACTTAACAGTGTAACAGTTTTATAATTCGTGCTTGTATTATGTATCATTCTTTATGCTTTGAAAATGTTACAATGAAAAAGACATTTAAAGAATATTGTTGAGTTGCAATTAAAAGCCTCGGGTACGAGATAACTTTTATTGATACTTGAAATTCTTCAAAGGTATCCTAAAATTGTTTTCAAAACAAATTTTACACTTTATAATTTTAATACATAAAATAAAATTTAATAACTGTCTGACTGTTATTAAAAAAATTTAAAAACAATTTTATATCTATGGAAGAAACGGATTAGTAAAACGAATCTTCACCATATATTTATAATAATTAAAATTAAATAATAGTTTTCTGACTTAAATATGTACAATAAATAAAAAAGCCAAAAAAGTCAGTATTAACATAAGCGACGTTTTATCTCCATTTTGAGACTTCTTCAGGCTTAAATTTAGCAATACATCATATTTCTCCTTGACTCTCTCAGTCGAAAATATTATTGAATTTCCATGTGAAGAATTAGGTGTCGCGGACCATCTCCAGCGACAGTTACGGCAAAAATGAAAAAATAATAATAATTAAAGTAAATAAGCAAAATATTTTTTCAGCGTTGTCTTGAATACTTAGACATTACTTTTAATTTTTTCCAAACACATTCTCTGTGAACTTTTATAACCCAAATATTAAATCGTTTAACGTTTTTTCTTAATTATTACATAGAAAAAAATTAAAACGACCAAATAGAGAGACAGCTTTTATTTAGTTGAATCTAAGTTTCGTCTCCTTATTTGGGACTTCCTCATTTAATATTGAATTTTAATGAAGGAATGACGCCAAGTGAATAAAAATAAAGAAAATACATTCAAGTTGAAGCTACTTTGTAGGCAACCAAGTTTGAATTCGTCATCTTTTATTCGTCAGATTGATCATATTACTTGAGGAAGTTACAAATATGTTGACACTGAACGTATATTACGCTGAATAAATCTACGTTTTTATCTGTTCCTTAGTTTATTTCATTTTATAATCCAATATGCTATTAAAAATTAATTTTATATTCCAAAAATATATTTCCTTTATAACTTCTGTTTTTGTAGCCTTTCTTGTACGACTTCTTCTGACTTTATTCTGGGAACAGGGAAAATAAAAACAGGTAAATTTCGTATCAAACCGAATGATTTAAAAAAAGACTTATTGTAATTTACCACACGGAAAAATAGGTTTGTGTTTCCATTTTTCCCTTATTAATAAACTTTCAAATGACGTTTATAAATTTATATTTCCTTCCTTTGACGTCGTTCCGAACTGTTATTAGTACTTTTAAAGAACTAAACGTTGAACGTAGATCTGGCTGGTGAATTAAATCCGTCCTCTCGCGTTACACTGAGCATTATCGAAATGATGTCGCTCGAGTCCCGATAACGCGAGTCGGCGCATCCCAAACACAATACAACACTAATCCTGCTCCGATGAGCTCACTGTTGTCAAATTACGTGAACGTAACACAAACGTAGCTGCTTTCCATAGTCACGACGAACAGAGCCGAAAATGAGCAGATGTTGCTGCTGCGTTGTGGGCTTCAATGGACTTATATTTAACAGAAAAAGGCTACTGGAAACAAAAGGATGGACAACGGACTCTGGAGGTGTACTATACAAAACGACACTTCGCTTCGAGGCTTCACAATATAAAATTAGGTGTGTGTGACTATAATACCTGGGAACAAGAGCCTGCAGAAAAAGGAAATTATGAAACACTGAATGCTAATTAAGCTGCAATATATGAAAGAGAATTCTGAATTTTTAGTATAACAAAAGTTTGAATTTGTTCATCAATCGTGTACTTCACAAAGCAATTATTAATTCACATTTTGAATGAATATTACGCACATACTCCAATTTTATTTTACATATAACGTAATATAACTGGCTAAATGGCATACAACTTGGTAATGGATGTTACAATCACCCAAGAGATATATACACTAACGTGTCAATATTTACTAATTGAGTTGGATGTGCCATGCTTACTGAAAGATCATTAGAAACTCAAGTAATCCATAAGTATGTTGCACCTCTTACGACAGAGGTTTACACGCTGTCGATGGAGCCACAAATCATTACTTGGGAAATCCTGATCCAAATACGTTAGTCCAATGCGACTCCTTACACCACAATACAATTTAATTCAAAAAGTGGTCTCGACCACGGTTGCACAAGTTTTCAACTGTATGTAAATATCTCTTCTACAGAAAAGAGAACGTGAAGAGCGTGAGAATATATACGGAAACGTCGAATGATCTAGAAAAAGCTTTGTCCGTTTCTGGTTGATAATTTATTTCATTTAATTATTTACTTATTTATTGTAATAGTTACATTCTTCGCACAATGTCGAGGATTCTCTATAGGATCATTAATTTTAGTTTGAAAAGTAAACGGCGCAGAATTATTTAATAATTACTTCAGTATTAGGAAAGTTTGAGGAGCGGTAAAAGCACATTCGTAGAAGGTCGTAATTACGTGAATCCTTTGAGTCTGAGAAACAAACGGTTTGCAGAACTGTCGACGTTTTCAGTGGGAGTTTTACCGAGCCTCGGAGCTGAGTAGCGACGATAAGCTTATTAGCATTATCGGTGCTGTGATGCGATTTGAACAAGCGACCGCAGCCGCGACAAGAATACTCGATGGATTGGTTCCCAGCTAAAGGGATTACGGTCGACCAGGTTCACAGAGGAACCGAGACTTCTCCTGCAAAACTGTGGACGCCTTTCTTCGGGCCTCTCGGCTTTACGGAGGCCGTACCTTAAGCCGATTAAACTTTAGGGTTTGATGAACAACTGGAGTGAGAAAATCGATTATAACTGTAGACAGCGTGTAAATGAGGATTCGACTATATCAAGGACGATTGTGTCGTCATTGAGAGGCGAACTCTTAGGGGAGGGGGAGCCAATCAGTTCTTCTTAAAGCAAGTAAGCCGATAGTTGGCAGCAGCTGCTCCACCGTGACTGATCTCTTTGCCCGTGTTTGGGAATCGTGGAACGTTCCACTATTAGTCTCACATCAACATTTCATTCATATACACGGATAAATGCTAAATTATATCTTTAATTCTAACTAACATATTTCTCTTTTGAGGCTTATTTTAACCGGCCAGTAACAACAACCCGACGAGTCTGAAACTATTTGCAATTTATGTAGCTGGCCCCAGGGCACAATTAACACTCTCCCACTATCAAACTGTTCTAAATGTTCTTATTTTCTGCTTCATTTCAAAAACCCTCCTCACAGATTACATCAATCAAACCTGCGTATGAGATATTTAATTAGAAACAACGCCTAAGCACATTTTCAAATTCTTTTTATTTTACAGTCATGTCATTAGAATAGCAGAACAAGAAATGAAACCACAAATCAAGAAAGCAGTAAGAAAAGGATCCAGTTTCTCGCGCATGCGTTTTACGTATAAATAGAACAGGCGATGAAGGAAGGTAAAACTGAATATGGAAAAGGAATCATTCTCCAAGGAGAAGAAATAAAAACCCTACGCTTTGCCGATGACATTGTTGAATGGTATGAATTTGTTCCTGGAGAAAAACTAGAACAAGATAAGACAATACAGGGAAAACCTAGGAAATGGAGTGTAGTATGGGAAACAGTGTAATAACAAAGGGTGTTCGATTTGGAAGGGATAATTTGAAGGAAGTTAAGGAATTCTGCTATTTGGGAAGCGTAATAAGTAGAAATGGCAGGAGTATAGTAGACATAAAGATAATAATAGCACAGGCAAGGAAGTATTTCGCTAAAAAGAGGAATTTACTTAAGGTAATACAAGTGTGAATATTAATAAATTGTTGCTGAATATGTTCGTATGAAGTATGGAGTTATATGGGTGCGAAACGTGGTCGATAGGAGTTGCAGAAAGAAAAAGAACAGAAGCCTTTTAAATGTGGTGCTATAAGAGAATGCTGAAAATCAGATGGGTGGATAAAATAACTAACAAGGGAGTTCTAAACAGAATAGTGGAGGAGGGAACAATATGGAGATCATTGACCAAGAGAAGTGATATTTTAATAGGCTACGTTTTGAGACATGGAGGTTTTGTATAAATAGCATTAGACGAAAGTGTGTGGGGTAAGAACAGAAAAGGGAGGCAAAGGATGGACTACGCTAAACAAATTAGGGAGGATGTAGGACGTGGTAATTATGCGTAAATTAAAAGTCTTGCGCAATATAGGTTAGCATGGAAGGTTGCATTACAGCAGTCTTAGGACTGAATACCACGTCAACAACAACAAAATAAAACTATTGAAAATTTCAATGATTAACGTAATATCTCTCAATTCTAAGTACACGTACTTTTTGTATTTAATGACTGCTCAATAAAAATAATTTGTGGACAACTGGAGTATTTATTTGAGATATTTTTGTTTCCAATGGTCCCCACTCTCAATTATACAGTGAGTTTTTCAAGCTTTCTCTAGAATTTTCTACAAATAACCGAGCTGAAAAAATTATTTTCTACGCATCGCCACTGCTCAACTTGAATTCATAAAACAGGGTACAATTCTTGCTTAAGAATAATATATACGACATTCGTCCATATATTTTTGGACACCATCAGGTAACTGGCAAAACATTGTAATAAATCGAATATAATGTATGAATACAGAATATTTCGTTGAAATATAAATAATAAATAAATAAAACTGACTTTCATTTCAATTCTTACATATATGTTATCTATTTAAATTGTAAGTTTGTTTTATTGATAACTGTTTATAATATTTATATTTCAACTAAATATTATGCACTCGAAATTATAGTTTTTTATCTAGTTACCTGCCGAAGTTCACGGATATGGATGAAACGCCGTAAAAATACTAAATTAATATTAATTTCGTTTTCTGATATACAGCCTGCATTTTTTATTCAAATATAATATATATTTGACATTTTTATCATGGTTGAGTGTTCTATACTGCTCAAAGAGGTCAACTTCCATTTAGTTTCAGTTGTCACTTTATTTATCCTTTTCATACTTTCGGACTACAAAGTTTATTTAAATTTACAAGTGAAAATAAAAAATTCATAAATTTAAGAGTTTTGAAGACAATTTTGAAAAATTAATTTATTAATTTATCAATATTTATATATATACTTTTATTTATTTAATTTATTGTAAAATTATTTTTGTAGTAGGCTTGAGGAAGTCTCTAAATAGAGATGTAACGTCGCTTTTGTGAATAAATAGTGATAAATTTAATGAAGATTTTTGGCCGTCTTTTTATTTTTTTAAAAAATGGTTATATTACACTCAGGAGGGCTAGTATTTAGAAGATGCTTAAAATATTTGAGAAATAACGAATTATGACAAGCTTTTGTACAGTTTTAAAATGAACTTCCTTTAAGTCTCATATCTTACTACAGGATATGTGAATTGGCGTTTTTATACGAATTATTTATTTGAAACAATTAACCACGAACAATGACTTTTTATTGCAAACTAACTAGCTTCCTTAACCATGCAGAAAAAAATACCTGTTTATAGAGGAATGAAAGTTTGTTCATTTATAAAATATGTTGTTATTAAGTTGGTAGAATTTAAGTGCTAAGTTACAAAAACTTCGTTATTTTCTTTCAAGAAAAGATAATAGGTGCATAATGGCTTGCAATATTAATTTAGGATCTACATTAGACTGTTAGTAGAATTATCAAAAAAAATAAGTTATAACTTACAGCATTTATTATAATTTAATTAAATAAAATTAAGAAATAAAACAATTTAATTTGGAAATGATCCGGATACAACTTTCGGAACCACCACATTTCATTAATATAAAATATTTTTAAGTTTCGTGCAGACGAAACGTTTTCATATGAAATTCTTCTATTTCTATCTATTGGCAATTCTTGTATGTTATTTATAATATTGAGTCGAAATAATTAGTTTGTTTGGAATAAAATTAATATAGAATTTACGTACTCTTGTTAGAAAATTAAATGCCTCATCAGAAATGATTAGAATTAACTAATGTATAAACGTATAATGTGTTATCAAATTTATCTGAAAGATATTTGCTCACGGTTGCTTCATTGGAAGTACCCTTTCAAATCACTATGTTCCGTTGATTTTGTTACATCAGTTAATTATTGTTTTATTTGGACAGTTTCTAAGAAAAATTGAGTTACTAAAAAGTATCCTGATTGCCACAAGCAAAACGCCTTTTGTTTGGATTGTTTTTTTTCCACTAAGAATATGAAACAAGGTATAGAAAAAGTAATACAAATTTCCCAGAGTTTATAAGTTCAAATATTCGCTTGCCAGACTATTCCTCATTTTTAAAATTTTAACTTGAAATCCCGAGTTTAAAAAATAGCAATTTGTAACTTTATTACTGAACAATATATGATGTACAAGTAATATAACCTACTTTTAAAATGGTTACGTTGATAGTTTGAAAACGGCAGTAATAACATACATATTTTAAACGTATTAGATATAATTAATCAAACTATGGATCTTATTTTATAGGGCATATGCATTAATAATAAAAATTATTGACGAAAGGCGTAAATATAAAAATGCGAGAGATGAAAATTGTAAAGAGCAGTACAGACGCTTGAAGAATGAGATAGATAGGAAGTGTAAATCAGACAAAGAGGATCGGCTACGAGAGAAATGTAAAACGGTTGAAGATTTCATGGTGAAAGGGAAAATAGAAGCAGCTTATAGGAAAATCAAAGAATTATTTGGCGTGAGGAAAAATATTAGCAAGAACATCAAGAGAGCGGATGAGAAGCCAATAATGGATAAAGAAGAAAAAGCTGAAAGGTGGAAGGAATATCTAGAAGACCTGTATCATGGAGGAAGTCTAGATCAGTCAGTAATAGAAGAAGAAGAGGAGGTGGATAACGAAGAGTTGGGGGACAAAATTTTAAGGTCAGAATTTGATAGGTCGCTGAAAGACCTGAGTTATGGTAAAGCGCCAGGAATTGATAACATTCCAGCAGAGTTGATAAGAGCATCGGGCGAAGAAGCAGTATCATGGCTATTCAGGATAGTTTGCGAAATATACGAAACAGGAAGAATCCCAGCAGATTTTAATAAAAACATAATTATACCCATACCGCAGACGACTGGGGCTGATAGATGCGAACAGCACAGAACAATTAGTTTAGTATCACATGCATGCAAAATATTGACGAAAATTGTGTATAAGAGGATGGAACGTCAAATGGAAGCTATATTGACGTTTAGATTAATTTTAGAAGACAGGATACGAAAAAAACCGTCCTACGTTCATGGCATTGGTAGATTTAGAAAAAGCGTTTGATAATGTGAACTGGAACACGCTATTAAGGATTTAGAAGACATAAAGAGTAGGATAGCACAGGCAAGGAAGGATTTCGCGAAAAAGAGGGATTTACTTACGGGTAATATAAGTGTGAATATTTGGAAATTGTTGCTAAAAATGTTTGTTTGGAGCGTGGCGTTATATGGGTGTGAAACGAGGACGATAGGAGTTGGGGAAATGTGGTGCTATACGCGAATGCTGAAAATCAGATGGGTGGATAGAATCAATAACGATCGAACAATATGGAGGACGTTGACAAAGGGAAGGGATAGATTAATAGGCCACGTTTTAAGACACGGGGGTCTTGTTAAATTAGCATTAGAGGGAAGTGTGTGGGTAAGAACAGACGAGGGAGGCCAAGATGGAATATGGTAAGCAGATTAGGGAAAATGTTGGGTGTGGTAGATGTAAGGAAATGAAAAGGCTTGCGCAGGATAGCTTTGTATGGAGGGTTGCATCAAACCAGTCTTAGGACCGAATACCACAACACTTGCAGTAATGGACAGCATTCGAAACATTTGTTTGTGTTAAATAAATTCTATTACATTTTTTCTAACAGATGGAAGCTCAGTAGATACAGGAGAGACACACTTTTAACAATTGACTTTTAATTTCAAATGTTTGCACGTTTACAAGTTTATAGTTTTTACGTAGTATATATTTATTGTATTTTTGTAGATTATTTGTTGTTGCAGTATTTTTCATTATTTTATTTTAAATTCAACGTGCTTTAATTTTTAGTTTTAATCTATTTTTAGTGTCAGTGTCCCATAATATATATTTTTTAAATGTAATCCTGTGTGTAAATAAGATTTTTTATGAATGTTTTAAATGAAGTTTTTAACTATTGAGCTATTGTTAATAAACAGAGCTAAATTTACTGGATAGTCACTTCATACAAAAACGTTTGAGTGCGAAATTGCCAGTTAAATTATTAAATAATGTTTCTTATCACTCACTTCAAAGTGGGCCGTTAATCAATTTTATATTATAAGTAATAATGTTCCGATAGGAAGTGCTTGATAAAAAACGAGAAGGAAGACTTCATTGAATGTAATTTTGTGAGCAGAAGAGCTCGTAGAAGCATTAAATTTTACTCAACGAGCACTAAAGGAAAACAAGCTTTATTTAGTGACCTGCATCGTGTTTTCCCCATAATGTCGAAAAGAAATAAAAATGCGATGAGCAGCGCCGCGGGGAAACGCTGAGTTAGCATCAGCAACGGAGGGAGATATCCTCGCAGGTATGCGTTCCACAAGGCTCTGTATTCTGCCCAGGGCCATAAACAAATACAAGACTATTTGCCGTAATGTTGCTCACAATTCGTGGCTGATGCATTGCATTAGCAGCGTACGCTCGTGCCCGCTGCCAACAGCTAGGATAACGAGGATATTTAGATTCAACACGCAGCATATTCCTCGCCCCTGGCTGTCTGCCGCTGATTCAGCAAATAAGGCCATGGCTCACGCGAACTCGTGCAGTACCAACTTCTGGGATGGATCTTCTGCTTAACGTGCAGCACGCTACCATCATTTGTCAGATCTAATGATCCATCAGCTTAACATAAAGTGCACTTTGCAAACATTACTATAGCTGTAATCACTGGCTTTATTGCGACCCATTTCTGCTTATCACAAACTTGACGATAATTACCTATTTCCTTGAATCAAGCAACGTCTCCTATCTCCACTTTATACTACAATCAATACTTTTTCTATACGTAAAGTAAACACGGCTGTATATTAAACTACAAAGTGTCGTACAGTATTTTAATTTAGTTTTGTTCTGTCATTTGACAATTTTCTGGACAAAGGCTCAGTTTTAGGCAACTCCAATTTAATAGCTTACTAAAGTGTTGGATATTGAAGAGAGAGCAAGGAACTTGACGAGGGTTCCGGGCTATAGTTTGTAAATGATTGGGGGGGGGATATTATTTAATGAATTTAATTATTGAGTTTAAATATATATTTATTAATTATAATCTCAGGGTATTAATGGTTTGGGTGATCACGTGTAGCAGATCAGTTCGTTGACGAACCTGCGGTTTGGTTTTTTTTTCATGGGAGGTTCGCGGTAATTTCCGTGTTGTGGGTGGAACTTATGCGACCGGTCGCAATAGCACGACAGTCTTCCTTTCCTTGTTGCTTAAGACACTTTCTTCCCCTGCTTCCTGGGACTGCTCAAAGCATCGGTAGCCGCTGCCACCTCAACAATCTCCCCCTAATCTGTTAAATTCTGTTTATCCAATCTCCTTCACAGTTACTCTCCTCCATCCACTGCAAAATACTCTCCAATCTTATACTCTCAACTCTCCTCTCTCCATCCAACTTCCAGATCTTCATAAAAACGCTCTAAATTGTCTCCGCCATGCCCTTTTTTAAAGCCTTGTACCCACTTTTCCAAACTACTATTAACTAAGGTGGCAGGGAAGGATTCCTCAATCTATCTTGTTTCATTGGGGTATAAATACGCCACCCGGTCACCAAATTCCTGGAAGATTAAGACATTTCCGTAACGGCGACGTTGGTCAGGATGTCAGTCGGAAGCCCCTTTGTTGTTTAGTCCGAAAAAGGCGAGACGGCGGGCGGAAAAACCCCTTCTTCCTAGCAAACAACTTGCTCATGCCGGAATATTTGGTATTTAAGTTCCCGAAAATTATAATAAAAATTTGGACGCGGGTTCTACTGCGCTACAAGTTTAAGGATCCCACCCGGTGTTTCATCTAAAGTGACGCAGGGAAATCTTAAGAAACCCTGCATCAGGTAGGTCGGCCTATTGGGTACTTACGTCCTACCGAATGACGGGAGATGAGTTTGCTCTACAGTTGCAGCATTCTCTTCTCTCTACTAGCTTTAGGAGGCAGTTGGCCGACTGATCCAATGAGATCCGCAGACAACTCTTACCGTATACCCAAGATCTCGACCCCAGTGCCACACACCTACTAAAATGGGTAAAGTTTCATCGGCATGTGAGAATTTTGAAAAATAAACACGAGGCATTCCCAGAATTGCGAGGTCAGTCTGGGGATAAACGCCTCCGAGAGAAAATTCCCACAAAAGGCCCCTATTATGCACTGCACAATGAGTATATAAGCGTTACATATAAAATATCTGTAAAATTACGAAAATTAATAAAAAAACTGAATTTTGTATACTTATTCATTGTAATGCTTCAGAAAGTTTTGAATAGTATTGGTAAGCAAGGTAAGACTAAGCAGGACAATGGACTAAAAACAATATTTCCTTTTGGGCTTGTTTTTCGAAAACAAAAACAACATGTAGAAGAACTAAACGATCATATTTACAGACGAAACAAATTTTTTGTTCAATTTCGCCTTTTTTCCCCCTCAAATTCAGTAGTTCATGGGGTATACATAAATTTCTTAAGGTTCTTCACTATACTCTACAATACATACGACGAGGCACGCCCAGTGATTGAAGAGATGAATTGATCTAGAAGAAAACTGTGTTTATAAATATAAAATGAGACTTTTACTATTGCCCAATATAATCTCGGCGAATATTAATTCACTTGTTCCAACGATGAACTTGTGCAAATTTGATACAAATAATTATTTGTATTGTTGTTCGAGCTAGATTCTCATAAATTATTTGAGATATTTTTTTGTTACTGAGATTTTTTTTAGATTTAATAACTTATTCTGGGGATCAAACAAATGGAGGCTAATTTCGTCTGTATGCAGAATGAGGTAGTGTCTCCCAGACCTTTTCATCAGGGCTTGCGTCAGTCGACTTGACTGTGTGAGGACAGGCATTGTCGTGAAGCAGTATCACGCTTTGAAGTTGTTACTGTTACGTCATTAACTGTGCGAACACTTCCTGCAGCTTTCTTGGTATATCTTTAGAAGTCATACGTCGGTCTACAAGAATAATGTCGTAATTGCAGGTTTCAAACGACGGAATTATTCACTTTAGCTGGCCGGCCAGGACATTGTGCGTTCAGTCACTGAGTTTCGATCGTTTTTGAACTCTTTTACATGCTCTTTACACAAATTTCTCCTTACTGTAAAATATTTTAGCTTGTTTCAGAAATCAAAAAGCGAATCACTGAACGCTGGTCAACTTCAAGCTGACACGGCTTAGTTAAATTCAATTCTGAGGTAACAAACAAAACACATTATGTCTGCCATCGCAGTGGTGCCAATCTACAGTCATGAAGGTATCAAACACGTCCTAGCTATGTTAAATAAGTCATTTCAGTTATTTAGGTTTGTTACTTCTTGGAATAATTTTGAGTAAAACATTTAATGATGGTTGATTTGAGAATCATTTTGTGTTTTAGTCAGTTAATCAATTGGTTTCCTGCAGCTATCCATCAGTTGGTTTCTGTGACAATATACAAGGATTTTGAATAAACAATTCTTGGGTTTCCACCCGGATTAAATGGAGTTTAATCCGGAAGGAAACCCAAGAATTGTTTATTCAGAATATACACCGGGAAAACCTTCGATCTTTACAAGGATTTTCTTTATTTAAACTTAAGAATACCAGAAATAGGTCTTTGGTAGAATTCAAAGGAAATTGAAGGAGAATGAGATAGTCGTTCCTTAACGTAGCGTATGTTAATTGCTAAATAACAGAGCCGTCTTTGGTGAGAGCTTGTGACGCAATGGCCGCCTGTGCCGTGGAACACAAAAGCAGACAGTTGTGGCTGTCAGAACGGGCCTGACATTCCTAACGTGGTGGCTTCTTCCTGAATAACGCGTTGAGAGAATTACTCGTCATCTACAAGTCCCAAAAAAATATGGTTACGGAGAAGACTACCAAAATTTCCTTGTGTACAATCTTCAGAGAATTTTTTCAGTTATTTTAATGATAAATGGTTTCAGCTTAAAATTAGATGAGGGGCGAATAGTTAATGAGTTCTATTCGTCGCGTTTCAAGCATACAACGGAAGGAATTGCAATTTTGCAGGTCTGCAAACTAAACAGTGTATTATACGTATAAATCTATTTTTGTGAACAAGGAGAAAATCATGAAGCGAAAGATATATAAACAGGTTAGGCTTATATTGAGTACTATGTGGGTGCGCGGCGATGCCCGGGAATTAAAACTTAAATATAACTAATATTAAGCTTAAGTTATGATACTTTCTGTGTCCCGCGAACGTCGTCGTTGCAGCCGCACGCACGCACAGATGGAGGCTAAGGAACGGCACACTGTATCCTGTAGGACGTTCTATAAGTCATGAGGGTAGGACGGATACAAATAGTAACGCGGGAAGCACCGTAAAATTAACTGACCAGGAGCAAGTATTAATTCAAAGGAAATATCGGACGATTTTGCAAGTTTCAAACGCCGCCCCTATGGGTGATAGCAGTAACTTACCCCGACAGTACTGATTTCAGAGTCGCAAACAACGTGTCTGTAAAATTTTGTTTAAAATGCTACACGCACGTTGATTTTTATGCGGAACATCGATGCAAACAAACGTACACGTGCGTAATTTGAGCTTTTTTACTCATAAAAAATTAATTAAATTAATAATAATCAGATAGTATCCATGTAATTGCTATGTTTAACGCGAAATAACTGGTAGATTTAATTAAAGACTTATTTAACCAACAATAAATCCAGTCAAAGAAAGTTGAAATGCTTGAATTGAAGCTCAAGTAAGAGCGTGTAGCTCATTTGGAAGAAAGACAAGAATGTAAAAGTGTCGGCCTGACCAGGGATTCGAACCCCAGACCTCGCGTTTTCCTGGCGAGGACTCTACCACTGAGCTAATCCAAGTCGCCGCCCAAGGACCGATTCAACATCCCTCCATTACTGTAAATCTAAGAAAGGCTCACCTACAATTTACTAATCATATTCATCACAGCCGATTTTCTAGGAATTTTAATAACAATGGTCATTATGTCAATTGATCAAAGGTGCATGGAATTCAATACTATTTTCTGAGTAGGATGTAGTGCTCTCGGGTGTCGACGTTTCTTTCCCACGCCATCTTCTTCAGGTCAAGTACCGTGATTGTCCAATTGTGTCTCTTATATATGGTAGAACCGTGGTCTGGCAGTCCAAATCCTTCTTAATGGCTCCGGTCCGTAGGTGGTAGGCATGGGCTCACTCTACGGATCGGATGGAATCCTGAGAACACCACCTCACTGGGAAAAAATACGTCCATTATTTTTTGAGTACTTAAAAAATCTACAAAAATGTTCCTCTTTCGAATGCTACACACACACTGCGCTATATAAATACGACGGGTTGGGCTGCTAACAGTCGACTTTATTTTGTTTAAAATTAATTATTTTACGAAACGATTAAAACTCCAAAATAATTGAGTTTTCAGTACTCAGAAATTTATTTTCAACACCTTCTGCCTCTTTTAAAAAAAACGTTTTCAGTCTTCACAATTTTATTATCACAAGCTTGTGCCATTTTCCGGCATAATTAGCCTCCCTCTTGATTCTCAAAAATAACGCTGGCCGTGCACCGATTTCTAGAAGTAATCACAACGCAACACGGGATTAAAGCTGAAAAAAAAGGAATCTATTACTACCTGAACAGTAGTAGTCTCTATAAAATGTCAAATATCCCCACTAAACGACGTTTATGAAGTAGTTGAGAGTTGCTATACCCCATGCAAACGATACAAATTAACTCTTGAAGTTTCGTGAAACACAAGAGGAAGAGATAGTCACGTGACTTAGATGTTAATGGCGTCTGTCTGTTGCAGTGCACCTGGTTCCTGTGGAAGCTGATGTTTCCTCTTGCGCGACGCCGGTTGCTCCTGCGCACGGGAGGATGCTCCTGAGGATGCAAAAGGACGTGCTGACCGCGTACTTCAAATGCGAACCTGGCTTCCGAATGCTGGGAGGCTCTAAATCCATGGTCTGTCGACATGGATCATGGTCGTCCTCCACGCCTGTCTGCCAACAGATCAAAGAAGGTAAGGCCGACTACCTCTCCTTAAATACTTAATAATGCACGCTCATCACTTAAACACGTTCAGCGTGCAATCAATGAAGGCCGATCTTCTGACAAAATATCCTTCAAGACCGAATGGAGATCCAGACGAATGAAAATTGACTCGACGGTTTATATAATATTATTCTTATCTACTAAAATTACAGATTCTTAGGGAAGAAATCGTAAGCTTTAATTTTTTATTGGCTACAATTTATGTACAAATTAATGCTTATCTAAGTAACTATTTATAAAGCAAAACTTGAAGAGAAATGCTCCAGTGAGAATTCTCTAAAATAATTTCCGATGTGGCATTCTGTAATTCTTAAAGTATGTCTGTTTAAGTAAATCGGCGTGTAAGCTCTAATTGCTTGAATCTTGATAATCTTCTTGGGCCTCGAACGTTTTTTCCAGTTGATTTTGATGATTTGTAACTTTACCTTTGAGCCTGTTGCTGAGATTTGTTTTTTCTTACCGGAAAGAAGGTCAGTTTGTTGCAGATTGTGTTCGGAACGTTCCTAGGTGCGTTTACTATTGCTCTGATTATTTCGTTTGGAAACCTCTGTATTATATCTAAGTTAGATGAACTGGCGGTTTCCCAGAATGGTATTCCTTACGTCTTGATAGATTTTATGTTAATTCAATATATCTGGAGTATTTATTCGAAAGATGAAGGAGAATTCTGCCTAGTAATTTGCATGTTTGGATAAATTTTTGACCAAGTTGTATCGTTTTGTTAAGTATGTGTGGGCATCATGTTAATCTTCTATCCAGGAATATTCCTATAATATATATAATTCTTTAAGTCGTATGAGACTTCCATTGAAAGTTATTTATGGACAGATTCTACGTTTCTATACGAATGTAATTTGAGTTACTTTCGCTTCTTTTCCATTACTCTCCAACACCGTATCTGATTTAAATGTATTTGTAGATTTCTGGGAGCTACTATAATGAAAATAGGGGGTCATATAAATTATTAATTAAATAAATGGTAATATTTTATAATAAAAACTATAGAACAATTTACTTTAATAAAACAGAAGATATTTACAATAATAATAGCAATTTTTTAATAGTTTCAATAATTACGCCAGCACTTATTTTCAATAATCAGTACACATATATTTACAAAATGATTTATATTAATTACTTAAACACTAACAATTTTCAGACTCATCTCAGGGTCGCAATTTATGGGCCTTCTCATAGAACAGATATTTTATTACACTAAACCACTCGGATCTGGCAGAAGATATAAAATTACAAAGAGTTACAGATGCAATAGTTCATCTAATCGTCTTAGTGCACGCTGCAGCTTCTTCCTCTTCATTTCTCCAGATCGTCACCGCTATCCAACAATCTCCTCCAAAATCTGTCTCAAAATTCTATTTGGCAAATTCTCATCTCACCTCTCTCGACCATCAATGTCTCTAATTCACTTTCTACCAATCTGTCTCTCCACTAACCTCATCACCAGTCAATCACCGCAATCTCAACATCTCTCCAACAACCTGTTCATTCCATTCTCTACCACCAACCTCCTCCAAAAATGTCTTCGCCTGCCTCTTTAAAACTTCTTCCCCACTTCTGCGACATCTATCATGGATCTGCTCCAATAATATCCATTGTTACACTCGGGGAAATCATGCCGCCCGGTCGCCGATTTTCACATAATTTTGGGAAACTCCCGAGCCGAGACGTCGAGTCTAGGTTTTATAGCCCAAGTGTCAATCGCTGTCTCCTTTGTTTTGATTCCGCCACCGAAGCCCGAGCAGCTGTATCTGTTCGTTACACTACTATAGATGATAATATTCTTGTATCATCATCTTAAGTTTGTGGTAATTCTTCAATATGAATTGAGTGCAAAGGAGGTCCGAAAATGCTTCCATGTGTACACCGAATAGTATTTGGTACACTTTTGAAATAACTTCTTGATAAAGGTTCTATATGTTGGGTATGGTTTTAGAAGATATAATATCGAATGCGAATTTGTTTATCTATATAACAGGCCTTTATACCATACTTTGTCTACCGCTTCTTTAAAGACAGATCAGCAGAACATTTTATTCTTGAGTTCTTCATTAACGTGGTTTAATATTCGATGAATTTGTTCAGTTATTCCATTGAATAAATTTTATCACTCAACACTATGCAGCAAACCTTGTAAGTACAGATTAGTATATTAAAGTAATGTCAAACCTAATGTAATTGGTCAATAATAAAGTTATATATGTATAATTAATAATGATAAGAAAGAGTAAAAGAAAGTAGGTGACACGCAAGGTTCACAGATGGGAGGCACCATGTAATGTTTGGAGGAGTTTTTTAAATTTTACAAGGTTCCTGCCATCTGTGAACCTCATGTTAGTAACCTACTTTCTATCTCTCTTTCCTGTTCTTATTAATCGTTTTAATTAACTTGTAATTGTCATTTACTAACTATATATATATATATATAATTTGCTATGCATTGCATTACATTATGCATAAAACCGGTCTTAGGACTCAATGCCTTAACAACATACATTACACTTCTTCCAAGAACTATCTTTCCTTTTGGATTGTTGTAGGATTATTAAATATTCGTCATTTATTTAACACCCTTCGATAATTATCCCCCTGTTAATTCTACAAACTTTAAAAAAATAAAGCTATTGATAGTTAAATGGATCATTAGCTTATTAGTTAATCTTGAAAACGTGTTTCGAAATGTAACAATAAAACTTCAAGGACCTAACCTATAAACCAGGCTCATATGGAAAATAATTCTCATAAAACTGTTTCCAAATTCGTGATGACCGTGAATGGTCTTAACAACTGGTTCAAATGTTGAAGCAAGAATTGACGATTAGTTACTTTAAGAAATATATTAAATATAGCATTCTGAGATTACACATCTTGGTATACGCGACTATTTAAAGAAAATTAAAGGATTTATTAAATGTTGACAAATTGAAAACAAAATATAACTGTTGCAGACTTAAATGACTTGTTTTCTTAAACGTTCAAAGATTATTTACTAACTATTAGTATAAAATTTATTATAAATTATTATGTAAAAGGAAAACTTTGTCTTAAATTAAGGACCTCTTCAGATGATGATAAAAATTCAAAATTTCGTTAATAAATAATTTATATGTGTTGAATTATCGTAATTTTCGTAATTTTAAAAGGTCTTCTAATTATATTTGTCATTAACTAAGGAGGTCCATATTCAATACAAAATAGCGTTTCATAACAAAGGTCCTACGAAGAAATTTTAATTTTTCATTAAATATTATTTTTAGTGCCCTGAAATGCTGGAAGAATTAAATTAATTTGTCGGCGGCTTTTATGTTCTTTTTTTAAATTTTCCTTTTTGCCACAACCGAAGCAGTTTCCGCGTTTACGTAAGCTGTTCTTGTGATTATTTTTCGCACTCCGGAAGATAACTGTACATGTTTGCGGGTTTCGCTTGTGATATATTCCCAATGCTGGGATCGTTAATGCTTCGCTGATACCAATTAAAACCATCCTAAAATTTAATTGCAGGTGCTTTGCTTCTCTGCTGTGCTTTAATTACAGAAGCAGCAGCAGCAGCACCAATTTTGCCGCACTCGGAGAAGACCGAAGGGATCAGTAATTTGCTCCACTGCTTTTATTGCTATAGACGCAAAATTGCTCATCGTTGTTTTGTTGCAAACATGCAGACCGTTTCTGAGAGACGGGAACTCTCTCTCTCCTCCTCTCCCCCTCCCCCACCGCCCCTCTCTCTTACTCTCTGGTTTTTGTAAATATTACAAAAGAAAAGAAAATGCACATCACGTCGTCCTGTGAAGCAGTTGATGGATTTCCTGAAATGTAGCTTCTCCATTCTCTCTACCAACATCAAATAAAAATTCGGTTGTGTTGTTCTGGTACAGTCCAAAGACTGGTCTGGTGCAACCCTCCACGCTAACCTATCTTGCGCAAGCCTTTTCATGTCCGCATAACGACCACATCCAACATCCCCCTTAATCTTCTTCCAACCTTTGCCTCCCTTTTCTGTTCTTACCCCACACACTTCGCTATAATGCTAATTTTACAAGATCCTCATGTCTTAAAACGCTGCCTATTAATATATCGCGTCTCTGGGTCGGCGTCCTTCATATTGTTCGCTCTTCCCCTATTCTGTTAGAACCTCCTTGTTTGTGATTCTATCCATCCCTTGCATTTTTTAGAGCAACTCGTAGATATGGTATTACACTTTTAAACTATTTTAGTGTTTACGAATACAATAAATGTTAAAAGAAGCTATAATTCAGAAAAATCATAAAGTTCATTGACATCCGTTCCTTATACGACGTTTCGTCTCTTAGTTTGGGACCTCATCTGGTGTTTCTAATAGACAAGCAATTTAAAATGAAACCTATTAACCAGACGGTAAACAGGATTGTAAATAAACGCATTCGAACCGATAATTGTTTTTTAATTCGTATCCTACTAAATTATTCAGATCAACGAGTCTTACTATAAAAATTAATACGTATATTACTATGCAAAAGACAACATTTTGCCTTACAATTAGGAACTGGTCATGTACTGATAAAAAATACGAGGATTTAAAAAACTAAAGAATCAAATTAAAATGTCGATAATCAAAAATTTTATATAAATGTTTGAATTATCGTCTTTTTTTCTTTTTCGTAGTTCTTATATTATTTTTGTCAATAAGTGAGGAGGTCTAATCTTCCCTTTGAATAATGAGAATTAGTACAATATTTTAAACTATCTAAAATTTTATTCCATTCATTATTGCGTTTGACAATGTTTTTAAATTGATAATTAGTTCTTGTTTGTAATATTTAACTTAATCTGAAATTTCTTAAATGGAAAAAATAAACATCAAAACGACCAGTAATTCAGAGTTCCTTTCCATTATTCAACATTAGATACAATGCTTCTTTTCCAATTTTAGAAATGTTTTAAACAAATCTACAGAAATAAAAGAAAATATACGTGTGCGTCCTGGGCTTCAAAAACCGTACCTGGATCAACTGGAATGCAACTTTTAATGTTCGTCCATTAACCACGTTATTTGTTCCAAGGTTTGATGTATTCTAGTACTCTCCCAGGATGAGGTTTCTGTCAACCTGTCGACGATTTAGATTCTTTACTTGCCCTCCTAGACACATAGAACTTGCAGCATGATATATTATGCCCTGACATAGTGTCAAACGAGATGATTATATATCTACAATACAACTAACATTTTTATTTAAGTAAAGATACTGTAATGAATTAAAGATGCGATTGCCCTTTCTTCCATCCGTGACAATACTCGACACAATATTATTATCAAAATTCCCCATTGGTGAAAACCAGGTGACAATAACAACTAAGACCGACGGAAATAATCAGCAAGGCGGGACATGGGCGAGCCGGGCGACTGAAATTCGCAGTTTTGGGGATTTTTAGACGTTACCTGAACCCAAGTCATTCACAGCGGGAATTTGGAAAGCCAGGGAATATGTATAAAACCACTGGCCAAGCCGGAAATGTGATTGGGTCTGGGGGTCATGTGATTCGCCGCATGGTGGGGCACGAGAGAGTTGGCCTGGAGACGTGACGATGCAAAAATTAGGCAGCCAGGAATGTAACTTGTTAGCAGAAATGTGGCGTAGTGATGAGAGAGAGGGTGTAGTTGGAAAATAATGTTGGAAGGAGAAGAAAGCCAGTTGGGAAACAATTTCGGAACAAGAAGCTTGAGAACAGTGAGTTTGATGGTTGGACCACAGCGGCTAAGAAATAGTCTGGCCATAGAATTACAGAAGTCTGTCGCAGGTGGAAGTCCATTCACCTAATTCCCTGGAATCGAAGAAAGAAGACGGACGGCAGAGTGCAGCAAGGTGATTCCCACCAGTCTAAGGAACGGCCGACACCAGAATTATCTGAAGAAAAAAACAAACAACAAGTATGGGCGTGAACTCCGGGAGCAGCCTAATTACCTGTGCTGATATACGAAGGAGGAAGCAGCCACATCACGAACGACTCAGGTGTGTCGGTGCCAATATCAAAAAATGCGTAATGACTAATTTACTGCTGCACGACCCTTAAATAGATTGAGTCTTGCTACCTTTGAGCTAGATGTGGTAATTTTAACGCTCCCAAAAATTTGCAGTTACATAAATATGTTTAATAAATTAACTTGTTTTATATTAACTTAAAAAATTGAGCTTATTCAAAATTACACTATCCCGCCCATTATAATCGAGTTATAATTCTGTTTCACGAAATTATAATATGCGACATCATTGCTTTCCGTTATAGTAACCAGTGAAAAGCGCTAACGGATGATAGGACGCATGAACTGAAATTTAGAACCCATCTAATATTTACAAAGTTTTGTAGGAAAATTGCGTCTTAATATTCCTCACAGTCTTCGGCAATGTGTTCATTATCGCACGATCCGAACACAGGAAATTGTTTAGGTAAGTGACGTCATCGATTACTTTTATTTTGCCTTCTTACTTCGTCTTAATTAGGGAAATGCTTAAGTTTGTAGCACATTGGTGGGGCGAACATGCTGTTGTTGGCAGTAGTGTTCGAGTATGACGTCACATTCGGCCGCACGCAGCGGATAAGCGAACGACAGAAACTTTGGTGCGCTCGATACTTATTTAATCACTTGTAGGCAAAGAGATTTATGTAATGACACGTTAACCAAGATATTATTGTCGATTATAATTCTCTGTAGTGGTAATATAAATAAATACCCGGGAAACGTCGGGAACCTTGTTGAATGGACGGAGTCCAGGACTCCAAATTTCAGTTTTTCTCCACTACATTGTAGTTATTTGTACCAGTTTAAGAAAATTAACACTAGAAAAATGTTTTTCATGCATTAGGTCCCTGAAGAGATCCAAAAATTGTGGACGAAAGTTGTGTCTAATGTGTTTGATAATGCCTTACTGCCCTTTTTTGGGGGGGTTAGCAGGCTCCATGAGGGTGATCCTGAAACAAGCAACTCCCCTTTAATCGCATAGGAAGGGAATTGAAAAGGGGGGGGCAAGGTAGCCAATGGTTGACTAGGGACCCCGGACTGTCGGTTAAGGATCCTACCCAGTGTTTCACTGAAAGAGATGCAGGGAAAACCTTAGAAAACCTGCATCAGGTAGTATTTGGATGTTTATTTGTTAATTTCGTGTTTCCTCTCGTCTGAAATATTTAGATGTAATTTTTTGAAATATCGTTATTCCTTTAGAGAATTTTTAATCGTCATTCTCGTTTTGGAGAACCACGGCTGGTAAAACGTGTTATTTCAATTAGTGAATTGCAAGTAAATTCAAGAGAAAAATGGAAAAATGTGGGGAGAATGACGCACGAAGAAGTGTTTAATGTTGGTTGGCTGATAGCCTCACCGTCGAACAGGATTGACCGTGGGAGTAAAATAAAAGAAGCGATTAAGTGAGATGTTGAGCCTGGGGCAAGGTCGCCCCCCGTGTTTACTTAACATTAACCGTACAAGCCTCTCTGTTCTAGTTAACAACGCATCTCCTACCTGAGCCAGCGCAAATCCAATCATCCAAATTGCTTCTCGCCAAATTCACTCCTTTATGTCCTCGACTCGCTCCTTAATAAACCTGTTTTGTATTCATACATTCGTTAACAAATAGTCTGCGATTATCGTCAACGCGGAAGACGTATAAATTTTACAGCTTACCTAAAACAAAAAAAAAGTGTTATTAGTATTCCGTTCATGTTTAAAATAAAAGTGTCCTAAGTTGTCTCTAAAAGAGAGAAGGCGTTATGCAATCAGCTCAAGTTTCCTCGTCATCCGACCACACCGCCTCTCATTTAATCCTCGTCTCAATGGGCTGCTTTATCAGTCGAGATTACTCACAATAACAATATTCATTATAAGATAATTTATTGCAATTGAGGTCCGAGTCTCTGCGTTACAGCAAATGGTTAAAAGGAGAATGATGGGTTAAATCTTCCACAGAAATCTTTTCACGACACTAAATCAGACAAGCTGCATTCCAAATTATATTATTTACATCCACTTTCATGCTACAGAAATATAATAAACTAAGCAGTATTTTCAAATTAAAGTTAAAGAACTATCTCTAAGTTAAACAGATACTACAACTAAATATGGCGGCCAATGAAAACTAAAGGAAAACCTTTCACAAACAATCCTCCAATAATAACAGCCACTGCCTAAAAGTGATAAAGAAAAATCTGATTTATTTGCACACCACCTAACAAATATGTTCACTCCGAATAACGGTACCCTAAATACGGAAATATTAGCCTTTCTAAATGACACAATCCTCAACGTCGAACACGGAACACCATTAACAGCAAAGGAAATCAGAAAGGAAATTTCAATTTTAAATGGTAAAAAAGCTCCTGGATTTGACAATATAACGTCCCAAAATTACTGAAAGAAATGCCCAATAAAGGATTTATGCTTCTAATGTACATGTACAATGGAATAACTAAATTAAAGAATTGGTCTCGACAATTAAAGACAGCAGAAATAATAATGACAGCAAGACTAGGAAGAGACTAACAGACATTACGTCATATCGACCTATAAGTCCTTAATAACATGTTTAAGTGCGTGATACTTCAGAACAAGAATCAATGAAGAAACTTCTGAATTCCATCCGATCCTTTCGGAAGTGCCACAAGGCAGAGTCCTTGGTCCGCTCTTGTATTATCTTCTTCTTCTTCACTGGGCACTACAGCTCCACCATTGTGCCTCTATTCTCTGCCATGATCCTTCATCCTCGAATTCTCATAATCATTAGGTCCTCCTCCACACCATCCGTCCATCTAGTTCTAGGGCGTCTTTTCTTCTTCCCTTCCTCATTTTCTTTGGAAATTTACTATCATCCATTCTTATAAGATGGCTGGGCCATCTTTGTCTTTGAAATTTTATGAATTTAACAATATCTTGACCATTCATTAGATATTTCAGCTCCTGGTTACTACGTGTTTCCCACATCCTCCTTCAAAGGTCCAAAAATTTTCTAAGTATTCTTCTTGCAAAGGTTCTAAGAGCATTGGCATCAGTAAGAGTTAGAGTCGATGCCTCTGAGCCATATGTGACAACAGACCGAATCAACGTCCTGTAGACTTTAACTTTGGTGTCACAAGAAATCAGTCTGTTTGGGAGGAGAAATTTTAGTGGTTGCATGGTAGGCTCGGCTTCCAGCCTGAATTCTTTCTCAGATTGTATCGTGCATCTGGTTATATGATTTAATCAGTGTGCCAGATATTTAAAACTAGCCACTCTTTAAAATAATTTACTATTGATAATTAAGTTATTGGTTCTTGGTCCGCGCTTGTATTACTAGATTTTCCAAAGACGACAACCAGGGTAATTGGAGCATTTTCTGACCGTACAGTTATCCTAGCAAAAAGATTCAGATCCAGAAATTGTATCATCACGCATAGAACATCACCTAAAATTAATCCAACAATGTTTAGAAAAGTGGAAAATCAACTGCAACTCAGTCACAACACGATACTTTCACTTTGAGAAAAAAACGAATGTCCTCCAGTCTTCATCAACAATTAACGAATAACAGAAGTAACAACAATTCGTAATCTAGAAATGTGTCTTGACAATAAATTAAACTATTATTAAAAAAAGGAAACAATATAGGGAGCTTCAATGGCTACTAGGCAGAAAATCAACATTATCACTTCATCATAAACTGCTACTCTATAAAATAACAACCATACAGATTTGGAGTTATGGTATAGAACTATGGTGATGCGCCAGTAAATCAAGCATGACAAACATTCAAAGGGTTCAATCAAAAATCGTTAGAGATATAGTCGACCACCACCACCTCGGTCTTTGCTACGTTTCAAATCAAATACAGCAATATATGCAGATTTAGGCATAAATTTGAACATGAAATTATGCAAGAAAGTAGCCTACCGAGGAGGCTGCGGACTGTCATCTGGCGTGACACATTCCGAATTTGGGTGATACCTGGTCAGTTTATCAATTCCCCATCAGCCTTAATCCCGCTCCTCGCGACCATGACGACACAAACATCCAAGCCCATGCCAGGATTCGAACCCGGGGCCCTTGAGTTGCGAGGCAACAACGCTAACCACTACACCACTATTTATTTAAATGTCATATAAACTACTTATTTATATTACCTTGCTTAGTGCAACTTTCCAGAGATTGTTCAATGATTTTCCGTACATTGCAAGGGTAATAAATGTTTTAAACCACCATTTGCCGGTTCCTGAACAATGTGCCTGAGTCCATCAAGTGATATATTCTTTGTCATAAATAAAGGACTTTTTAAAATATTGATCGGGCTGGTAAGAGCTCAGAAGTTAAGAATATAAATTCCACTTTTGAAGGTAACTATCTTGAAGAAGGGGGGTTTTCATGTTAGAAGAAGTTTAAATCTTAGAAGGCTTCTCCAGGACTTTGCTTAAATGCAAATCGAGGTCGGTCGTTTCCATAATTTAGTTTTATGGCTGGGATGTGAAAGACTAAGAAGCCCTCCAAAAACTATCCAAAGTAGTCTACTCTAATTCAGTGGGATGGCCTCAATGTTTTCATAATTTTCCTACGTGTCTCCCTTCCCCCCCCCCCTCCCTCGTCCTACTTGTATAGTCGGTAATGATTACTACGAGCTTTGCTTCAAGCAATTTATGACCGAAATTCCTTCACATAAATAGAAAAATTACCGTTAAGTAAAAAATTTACAGGAATTTAGTAATGACGTTTTGGAGATTTATTAATTTAAAAATGAAATGACGACCTGCTCTAATTTGAAACTCTGCACCTCTTCTGATGCCATTACAGGCCTTTTCTGATTATGTATGATGATACTTAAACCTTTTTTAATGTATTAAAAAAGATGTAATGATGTTGAATCTCAAATATTTCCCTTACTATGATGATTATTTTGCCTTATTTATACAAGTTACGTCATAAAACCAAATATATTTCAATTTTAATTTCCAAACTTGATTCTGAAGGAGATATAATAGTAAATTTAAACAAAGTTCCACATTTATAAACATAATATGACTGATCATATAACCGTAAATTTAAACAAAGTTCCACATTTATGTACATGTATATTTAAAAAATTGTTATGTTTCAAATATAGTAATTATTTTGTAGATGAATATGGTAATTGCCGAAAGCTCCTTCAGAATAAAGTTTGGAAATCAAAATTGAAATATATTTGGTTTTATGGCATGACCGATATAAATAAGGGAAAATAATCATCATAATAAATTATCGGTCTTTAAACAAAAAAATATATATTTCCCTTACTTTTCATTGTAATTATCTTTTTTAGTACATCCAATCGTCACGATAAATAGATGGCCAGAGTTACAGATTAATTAATGGCACCTTTATATTTTTCACATTGTCGACTTCTCTATCTCAAGAATGATTTTGATTAGTTTTCTACGCAGGTGATATGTAATTATCGAGACCTTTCCAGATTTTTCCAACATAGGCTCGATTTCTTAATGTTATTTTAATTACCTAACCATCTTTTCTTTCCACCAATTGACGTAGAAAACTATTCAATAATCTACTGTCTAATTTAATTTCTTTGTATTCGTTCTATGTGGCCTGTTAACCAAACAATTTGCTTGAATCCTGCTGTTTGCTATTACGATTTAAGATCAGCGTGTAATACCCGTCGATCCAGAGTTAAATGTCGCTTTGTCCTGTCGTATAAAGGGGCGAAAAACTATTGATTGCGTTAAAGTGTAACGGTATGTAGCATCATTAATGAAACCCATGGTCAATGCGATATATGATTAACACAGGTATACTTATGAAAATATTTAAGTTAAATCCTTTATAACGATAGAATTTCACTGTTAATTGGATAACTATATTAAATGATATTAACATTAAGGTTATTTAACGAAGCATTGTAAAAACAAGGAACCTACTCACAAACTAGAAAATATTGATTAATACTTAAAGGTATGTTACGTTTATCCCTTTCCGTAGGTCTTTGTCCAACACTTCTCGAAGGCAAATCAAAACTACAGAATATACCATAAAGTATAAAGGAAAACAAACATTCTGAAGCAAAAGTTTATTGATGTTTTTATGCCGAATCGAGTCATGTTTTTAGGGGTTTTAGAATTAAAGGTGCTTTTTATATACAGCATGCTAGTGAATTATTTTTAAACAATTTTATGTTACTTAATGTGGCAAATTGTAGAATTATACTAAATGTTTCATTTTATTTTTATGGTCTTTCTATCACATATTAGCTCTCAAGCTGGACAGTAAATATGATATTCAGATATGTAAGAGATTCTGTAATAAAGTTTCACAGAGTTATCCTGCATTTTGTATTTAAGGAATGAATGTTCCCATTTATGTACAATATTTCACCAATAAATATTTATTTTTCTCGTAATTTAAATTTTAGACAAAAATTATATATTAGTTTTTTAATTTGGACCCTCATCATAATAAAGAAGTTAAAAATTGTATATATAACTATACAAGAATTTACGTGCATGAAATAATGTGTGTAGATACATGTATATATTTTGGAAAAATAAAGAGGGTGTATGCTGCTGTGTCCTTTATACATCATAACTCAATCATCTGCCCTGTGACTAATACAATATTTTCCATCTTTATTAACTAACTAAAAGTATTATAACTTGAATAAAATGTTTAAGTAATTTAAGTATTATAACAGGATTGACAATTTTATTCTCTACGCTCTTATGAACTTGAAATAATGTGTTTACCCTAATGTAGCATGTAAAAGTAGAATAATGCTTGAATTAACGAACAGTTTATTTTAAGTTATAATACCTTTTAATTGTTTTCCACGAACGTCGTCGTCGTTGCCGCACGCACGCACAGGTTTTCTAGAGTTTCCTCAGCATCTCTTTTAGGGGAATCATCGGGTAGTATTCTTAAACTACAGCCCTGGGCCTTTGTCAATCCTTGGCTACCTTTCTCTAACTTCCAAATCCCACCTTTTCAATTCTATGATATTAAAGGGGAGTTTCCTGATTCAGTATCACCGTCATGTAACCTATTATCCCCCCAAAAAAGTCACACACTAACATTTTATTTATATAAATTTTGCAATTATCCCGATTGAAAGTGTGATTGGTGTCTGAGATCTATTTGGAAACTGCCAGATAATTTATTATGGAAAAGCTTAATGTTAAGTCTAGGTTTCCATTTTCTGACTTTGTAGATTATTTTCCTAAATCCTACATAATTAAGCACAACAAAAAACTTTAATTATCTACACGGATACTGATTTGTAAAGTAATTTTTGTAATATTTTAAACCATGAAAAATTGTTTTACAAACTTTTATACAATTTATGATTGTTTTTTTACAGATTTTGACCATATTTGTACAGTTATATCTATGTATTTAATATCTTTATTGTCTAAACTATAGGGACGAAAAATAAGTTTGGCTTAAAATCTCTGACAAGTGCCACCTTTATTTTTATAGTTTTGTGTCTATATTTCCTCTCTGACTTAAGTTTCTCTTCAACTAAAGTTTGACAAAACTTAAAAGTATCAAATACTTTTAAACGCATTTTACTCTGTTATCCATATTTTATAATAATTCTTTTTAAAACTCGGTGAAATTAGAAGTTTTTAATTAAATAAAACGAGTGTGGTTTATACTGAGGTCCTCTTCTTTTGTAATGCTACAGCAACAATTTTTTTGAAATTCAACCAACATTTTCTTTCAGTTGATTTTCCAGGATTTTCCCAGTCTCTACAATTGGAAGTATGAAGTTTTTCTCCTTGAAGCAGGGACGTCGCCGAGAATCCAGTCCAATCTCAAAGTATAGAGTTAAAAGCCAGTGAATGTAACCGGTTTGTCTTAGTCGGTTCTGGAGATAATTTCTTGCGATAAGGAGCTGGAAGATATGTGCTGCTACGCGATGCTAATACACACGTAAACAAAATCCTACCTGCGGAAATGTCGAGGCAGGCTGGAGAGGACCTTTATAGGGTTTCAGTTCATTTTGCGTCCAAAATGGGTCACCAGGAATTATAACTTGTTGAATAAAGAAAAATAACTCTTCAAATTGTAATATTGTACGTAAGAGAAAAATAATATTTATAAATATACTTAGCCAATGAATCCTGCGGAATATACTTTAGGTCGTGAAGAAAACATCCTACAATTAATTTACAGCTTTATATTACGCTTTGCCGACGATATTGTAGTATTATAGGAGTCAGAAGACTTGTAAACCATAATAAATGGCATGAACGTAGTCTTGGAGAAAAAGTTCAATATGAGGATTAATAGAGGCAAAACCAAGGTAATGGATTGTAGTATGGGAAACAGTGGACTAACAAAGAGTGTTGAATTTGGAAGGGATATTTTGACGGAAGTTAAGGAATTATGC
The DNA here is from genome assembly GCA_034510155.1 of Eucriotettix oculatus. Classification (NCBI taxonomy): domain Eukaryota; kingdom Metazoa; phylum Arthropoda; class Insecta; order Orthoptera; family Tetrigidae; genus Eucriotettix; species Eucriotettix oculatus. The sequence continues at coordinate 12,958,095 of CM067377.1, forward strand.
TGCTTGGGAAGCGAATAACTAGGGATTGTAGAAGTATAGTAGACAAAGTGTAGGATAGCAGAGGCAAAGAAGACTTCCGCGGAAAAGAGAAACTGACTTACGGGTAATATAAGTGTGAATATAAGGAAATCGTTGCTATAAATGTTCGTAGGGCGCGTGGCGTTATATGGGTGCGAAACGTGGACGATAAGAGCTCCGGAAATGAAAGAATAGAAGCCTTTGAAATGTGGTGCTATAGGCGACTGCTGAAAATCAGATGAGTGGATAGAATCACAAACGAGGAAGTTCTAAACAGAATAGGGGAACAGCGAACAGTATGGAGGACGTTGACCACGAGAAGGGATAGATTAATAGGCCACGTTTTAAGGCATGAGAGTCTTGTAAAATTAGCATTAGAGGTACGTGTGTGGGGTAATAACAGAAGAGGGAGGCCAAGTATTGAATACGCTAAGCAGATTAAGGAGCATGTGGGTTGTGCTAGTTATCATGAATTGAAAAGGCTTGCGCAATATAGGTTAGCATGAAGGGTTGCATTAGACCAGTCTTAGGACTGAGAACCACAACAACAACAACATTAAGTTTCAGATCATAAAATAGTTTAGTTTCTGGAAGTATATAATCAATAAAAGAAGAATATTTCATTGAACTTAACTGTGCTCAAGCTAATGTCGATCGTATCCGATTTGTTCTGAGCGTTTATGTAGTGTTACTCTGGCCAATATATATATCTATATAAATAAATAAATAAATAAATATATATATATATTGGTGCTAACAAACATCACATAATTGTAAAGAAATATTGAGACACAGGTAATAACAGTACGGAAAAAGCAAGTCAATAATAACCACAGAATTGGACAAATACGCAATTATAAAATTATAAATAAATACTTCAAAAGAGGGAAATTGAATCAGAATATTTGTTACAATATCGCTAAACGTTTGATGAAATTTGGAATGCTTCTAGAAGTGAAACCTATGACGATAGTCAGCTAGATGTAATACATTATAACAGCAGAAAGCAGATAATCCTTAAGATACTTTCTTTCCAAACTGATATGTTGTGAATTATGTTAATAGAACAGCAAATAATTTTCAATACAGTCCTCACACAATTGACCGATTATCAATCACCTTTGATGAGCTTTGAAAAGGAAATACAATAAATGTACTATCTGTCTCAGATATTTCATGTGGGTTGTTATATTGGTAGATTGATAGTAATTAAATTAGGTATGTGTGATAATATATAATTATTGTATTCGACTTTGGAGTTGCAGAAATGCGAAGTCGTCGATGAACGCATGCCTCATGGAAACTTGTTTAATCTCCGTGCGTGTCGCGGCCGAGGATTTTAAATTTAGTCCGAGTAACTTGCGGAGCAAAGAGAGAAAATGCAGTTGAAAGCGTGCAAGGTAAATGGTTCACCGGTGATGTACCTGTTGTTGCCTCGCGTGACTGTGCGGGGGATGAACTTCCAAACTTCAATATTGAAGTTGGCCATGACCGTCACAATCCAACACGTTCACTTAAACTGTGCACATTAGCCCTCAATCACAAACTAAAACTCTTAAAATGCCACAACTGTATGTGTAATAAAACATTACTTTAAAAAATAAACTCCTGTTAGTCGACAATAAATTAAAACCGAAGATACAATAATTTTTCAGCATTCAAGTTTTGGTATTGCTTGAATGTTTTATTCACAATTTTCTCAATCTTGTAAATCTATTCGGTTTGATTGATTTCAGGGACACGGGTAATGAAATTTGAAATTCCTGTAAATGTATTTTTATTGAACTGAAATTTTAATTGTGTGTTACCAACACACATGTGTAGCAATATACAAAATTTGTTTTTCTAAACTTGTTTTTTTGTTGAGATATTTTAAAAAGTGTTTTCAAAATTTGGCAATTTTTAAAATGTTCCTTGCTTTACGTACTTGTATATATTTGAGATATTGTTACATTTATACGTAGGGCTGTCCATTTTCATCAATTGTCACTATTATTTTTGAAATTGAATAAAACTGTGGGGAGAAAATATGTGGTTACTAAGAGATTCATGCGGTTACTTAAAAATTAGCGCTTTTCAGCATTTGAAATTTTTTTAACCTTAACTACATAAACCATTAGAAAACTAATACTTTTACTTGAAGGTATTAGCATTTAAATGATGTACAAAACTAATGAAGCCAATATCTTATTATTTGTGACGCATAGAAGGTTTTAGGTACCAGAAATGAAGAAGCTCAGAAAAATTCATTTTACTGAAAAAAAATTATTAGATTACAATCAAACACATTAATTAAAACTGTCCTGCAGCATATGCTACACCTTTCTTCTTTTTTTTGGCAGCTTCTTTCTTCAGTTTGCTGAATTAATAGGCATATTAATATAATTACATTGATTTTTTCTTCTTCTAATTTTGGCCGAAATTTCAGTCCCCTTCTCCCTTAATAATAGAAAACACAATTAATAAAATCGATAATTATGTCACTACAAACATTTTAATATTAATTTTCAAACCAGAAACTGCTAGCATAGTCAATTTAGAAGCTTAAATTATTTATGACCCTATTTACACTATTTTTCTACGATTATTTGTTGGTCAGTAGCTGTTACAACAGAAGTGAAAATAGTTACAAGCCAATTTGATCAATATTTTTCTTTTCTTTTAATAATGTGTGTTTCTATAGCAATCAACTTATTTGAGAACTAGATATTTAAAAAAAATGGAAAATAAATAATAATTCCATAATAATACTTTTTGCATAACAACTTAAAGTTGTTCAATTTATCTACAGTATTCAAAATAACATTAGTCTCTAGCGAGCATGGTTTGTGTTATTGCTCCCACGGCTGTTGTTGTGCGGTACTGCAGATTGACTATTTTTATGGAATTGGAGGTACATAAATTTAGTCGCTTAAAAATACGCTACAAGAAAAAAATCATATGGATTGAGGTCCGGTAACCTTTGAGGCCAATGATTTTTATGCTTTATCATTTTAACCAGCGTGGCCATTCCATCGTCGTGGAAGCCTACAGATCAATACATTCCAGCGGTGGATACTTAACCATCTCAAGCAGAATTATTATTTCAAAGCACATTATCTTTTCTTTTAGATATAAAACTCATGTTATAAACTACAAGGTTATAAAAGTAAGTAAATTCCTCTTTTTCGCGAAAGCCTTCCTTGCCCGTGCTATCTTCTCTTTATGTATACTATACTTCTACCATTCTTAGTTATTACGCTTCCCAAGTAATAGAAATCCTTAACTTCCTTCAAAACATTCCTTCCCAATTAAACGCCCTTTGTTATTTTACTATTGCTTATACTACACTCCATCACCTAGGTTTTCCCTCTATTAATCCTCATACTGAACTCTTTCTCCATGACCACGTTCGTGCCATTTATTAAGGTTTCGATTTTTCTTCCGACTCCCCTAATACTACAATATCATCGGCAAAGCGTATGGTTTTTTATTTCTTCTCCTGGTAGTATGATTCCTTTTGCATATTCTTTTTTAACATTCATCATCGCCTATTCTATATATAAGTTAAACAGCATGGGCGACAGACTGCATCCTTGTCTTACTCATTTCTTGATTTCTGCTTTCTTTTCTTTAACTATTCTAATTACAGCTGACTGGCTTTTGTAGAGGTTATGTATAAGCCTCCTTTCTCGATATTGTATTACAGTGCTCTTAAAAATTCTTAATAGTTTGCTCCGGTTAACGTTTCAAAGGCTTTATAGCCACGTAAAAAGAGAAACTTTGATTTATATCGTTGTTAAAACGAAGAAGTGAGTATACATTATGTTGTGGTGTTGAACTGATATTGGGCTTTAAAGAATTTGTGAATTATTGAGGTACTTCTTTGAAGTATTTAAGGTCGGAAACATTAATTGATGAGCATAAAGAATATCTGCTTCGTGTAAAAATGTCAAAATTTGGAGTTAGGCATGTAAATAATGTTTTTGGAACTGTCTCTTTTCATGGCGAAGCTCAATTACGCCTCTCCAAATAAACCGATTAGAGTGTCAACGAAATTACCGCATATTTACCAAAATTAACTTTTATTGACTTTCACCCCGGAGATCCATATTTTGAAGAAAAAAAAAGCTGGAGGGGGTGGAGGTAGAAAAAATTCCCACTGGCCTTGCACACGCTTCAACTGAACAATTTGCGCGCTGCAGTTGTTTGCGTGTTGTGGGGGCGTTTCAGAGCAGCTTATGGATATGGGCGATCCCGAACCCAGATTAGCGACGCATTGTAACGCCGCTGTGTGGCATTTACCAAACCAGAGTATAAATAGGACAATCGTGGTGACGCGCGCGGGGTGTGATAATGTTATGATTTGTCCTCTGGCGCAGCTGAAAGCTCACATTGTCAGGAAATCGTGCTCGTTGATGAGAGGAGGGAGGGAGGGGAGGGAAAGCACGTGCTACAAGCGTACGGTAAATGCTCAATGCTAATTTGTGCATTACGGTGCGACGTGTGACATGTTTGCTCAAGTGCTTCGGTTCATTACACGTTCAACAATCGTCAGCCATCTTTCCCACGTGCAATAATTGAGCCTATCAAAGCGCTGACATCAACAGAAGTCGCGGAAGAAATTAAACTCCTGATGTCAAAGAAGACACCTGGAATTGATCTACAATGATAAAGTAATTACCTAAGAAAGGAATAGTAACGTTATCCTCCATTTACAGTGTAATCCTAAGATTAGTGTGGTGTTACTGTTATTTACACCGACAATATATTTACAATAATAAGGAAATTATAAAAGAAAGAATAGTTCACTTTGATATAATCAATTTAATTATGATAAGATCGAAACTGTGGTAATAAAATATAAAATTATTTACAAATTAAAAATATAACTCAAATTAAAAATTTCAGAAAAATAAATTTACGAATAATAAATGTATTATCAATTTGGTTATGTCGGTAGAGCAAAAAGAATCTATGCAGCTCCTACACTGCCGCTCTCGGGAACGCGGATGAAAAACGATTTTAATGAAATAAAAACAATCACGAATCAAAGAAGAATGGTTTTCAAGGAAAAACCGGCTAAAAATGCCGTTACCGGATGTTAACGCCTGGTGACGTCGTTCTTCGTTCTTATTTGTACGCCTGCTGCTCATTTGCTGTCTAACGTCGTCTTCTTCAGATTAAGATCCTCTAGCCCCTCTCCTTCAGATTAAATCCGTATCAAATGTTACCTTTTTATTTTCTGTACTCCCACCAAATGAATCTCTCTTCTCCATATGTGGAGAAACTAAATTTTATACGTGTTGCATGTTCTGCCACTGCTTCGTCTCTCCTTAGCGTGTCTCTCAGGCAGATTGCCTGCACCAACTGCTCAAAAATCATCCTAGGCAATAATTTGCCATAATCTGCGAGGTTTCACCCCGACGTGACCTTGACCATTGTCGCTTTTTGTCCTGCTGTACGCGACTTGGTAGAATATTACACTAAATTATTTTTACTTTACCGCTTCAATGTAGGGGACATGAGTCACCACACTAGGATACTGCCTAAAATATATAAAAACAGCGAAAATTGTAAAGATAAGTAAACCATGCAAAAATCCTATAGATGTTTTCACTTTAATATTTACTGCTAATAAATTCAAATATACTTGATAAATGATGCTTCATAGGTTACAAAAAAACGCCTTCAGAAACCTGGATATCAGCACACCAGTTTAGGTTTCGTCAGGAACACTGTACAGTGCAACAAACTAACCGAACTACCGAGATCATAAATAAAGCTTTTGAAAATAATCTGTATTGTAGTGGAGTGTTCCTTTGCCATCAGCCAGGTGAAATTAATAGATTTGGATGGGGGCGGATATTATTTAGTAATAATGAAAAATGTTTAGCGATGTAAATTATATTAAATATTAATTTTTATTTATTACGATGTGCACTGATTGAATAGAGTTTTTAGTTTCATAGCAGGTTTTCTTTATAATGAACACAACTTATATGTACATTTAGAAAAAATATATATATTTAAATTTTCTCAGAACTAAATTCTATATCTATACTCTCAGGGCCGTATTATATGGGCCTACTCATAGAGCGGAAATATTAAACAAATTGTACACGGACCTGGCAGTACAGGAAATCGGCAAAAGGTAACGTCTCAGCTTATCTGAACTTTCCAGCGCCTTCTATCGTTGCCATTTCCTCCTATATGGGTAGGTCTCGAACAATCCCTACTGTCCGTGGTTTCCAGTTTTAGCCTCGTCTCCTCAATATGTCCTATAATGTGATCATTTGCTCCCGTGTCCACTCTCTGCTGTTTATAATATCATCTCATCATCTACCTCATCCCCTTAATGTCTCTCCATCCCTTTCTGCAATGTATTTTTTAATAATTCTTCCCCACTTCCTTAATTCATATCCCGAACGTTGCGGGGATAGATATTCATCTATCAAATTTATTGTTAGTCCTATCTGGAAGGAATCGTTTGCCCCTCTCCCCCAACGTTTTTGGGGAAAATAACGCTTCTTTCCAACCTCGGTCGCCACATTCCAGAGGCCTAGAGACAAACTCTGCTGGCTCCTAAATATAATAATTTTATTACCTCTGTTTGTCTCTTAACTTTGACTCGACACCGCCGAAGGCTTCGTAGATGTGTTTTACTGTTACACGGGTTTTGCTAAAGTCTGGCACTCAGGATTAATTTATAAAATCAAGGGTATTTTTTTGGGTTAACAGGCTACATGAGGGTGATCCTGAAACAGGCAACTCCCCTTTAATAGCATAGGAAGGGAATTGAAAAGGGGGGATGCGGAAGGTAGAGCAAGGTTGCCAAGGGTTAACTAGGGCCCCCGGGCTATGGTTTAAGGATCCTACCCGGTGTTTCACCTAAAGAGATGCAGGGAAAACCCTAGAAAACCTGCATCAGGTAGGTCAGGCATTGGGTACTATTCTCACGCCCTTCCGAATGACGGGAGACGAGTCTGCTGTGGGGACGCAGCATTCCCTTCTCCGTGTCTCCACCAGTTTAAGGAGGCAGTTGGCCGACTGATCCAATGGGATCAGCGGACAGCTCTTGCCATATGCCCAAGGTCTTTGACCCCGGTACATATACCTCCTAAAATAGGTGAAGGTGTCTCGGCATATGAGAACTTTGATAAAAAGTACCCAGAGAGAGTGCGAGGCATTCCCGACATGATCAGGTGAGCCCCACAGTCACTCTGGGTTGAAGCGCCTGCGAGAAAACTCCCGCAGCGCCTAATTGCCTATATCAAGAGTATCTTTCCACCAATACACTTCAACTTCCTAATTTCATATTTGACAGAGAGAAAGTTCCAAACTAAAATAAACGGGAAAAATGTGACTTTTTTCCGATCAGATCTGGAGTGCCACAAGGCAATGTTCTTGGCCCACTCCTGCATGTTTTGTTCTCCTAAGATATGCCATACAATAGGGACATTCGCCGATGATTCAGCCGTGGGGGATAACAAACAACTCACTCCGTTCAGATTTAAAAGTTCCAACCATACATCAAACTCCTTGAACTGTTACACCTTCATCCAAACTAACTGCTGGACAAACTTCTAGAACCAGTGATCAACAAAAGACTATTATAAGTTTATTTAAATTCCATTGGCGCTATCATGCTATTAGATCCTAATGCAATTAGTAGCCACCGGGATGCCAGCTCATACAATTGTAAATTATTATGATTGCTAAATGAATTATAATGAAAAAATAATCTTAGGCTTTGTCGCCGTAGAACTACTAATTTTTTTAAATAAGGTATGCTTTCCCCGAATATATTAATTTAAAAAATTATTATTGGTTTATCAACCAGCTCAATTGTGATAAAACGGCCACACAAGTGCCAGTTTGACTTTCTTAATCCGTAAAGTCTCAAATAATTCCTTCTCTCCTTTCAAAAACTTAGTGGCCGTACAGGTAAATATTCAAATTATGTAGTCTTTGACTTGGCTGACATAACGAGAATCAGTTATTGCATTAAAAGAAATCTTCAAGGAATTTTCATTTGTATTAAATATCTGATTTTAAATTTTGAAAATCCTCGATTTTGCAAACACAAATTACACTTTAATTTTAATTATAATTGTAATTAAAATTTAAAGAAGTTTACAGCATTTTTCATAGTCACTTCAATCTAAAAAACGAATTAATAGAAACATCACAAAAATTATATACATGAAATCTATACATTATACAAGTGAATTTGATTATAATTTGTTTTTAGTCATTAATTTTCTGGACAATCTGTAATTATGTACATTTCACTCCAAAAACTTTAAATTTATATGTTAAACAGTTTATAAAAAAATAGATTGGCAAAATGTGTGTACAGTAGATTAAAGGTTTGAAAAATTATAACTATTAATAAAATATTAAATTAATCTGACGGAATTTTGATGGTAAAAGAATTTCATTTGAAGACGTCTCGTCCTGCTGGGACCCCGGACGTTGCAGTAGAGATTGGAAATTTGATGGCATTTTAATTAATGAATTTGAGAAGGCCCTGAAAGTTAGGGATGAAACTTTCTCAAATCAAATTCTTTTAGTTTTAATATTTGGCCATTCTTTGTACATTATTTACAAATTAAAATAAATCTTACTGTTTTGTATATATATATTACAATATAAATTTTGTTTTTTGTAATGTTTCAATCAACTTTTCCTAATTGTTGATGACTTTGGCATGTGCTTCTCTACAACTGTTTAGTAAATTTTGTAATCGAAATTAAAATATAATTTTGTTTTTTATTAAATTATATGACTGATTTTAAACCAAGTGTATTTAATCATAGTACATTGGTTATCTGAATATTCAGTTATGTTGATATATTTTCCTCTTATCTTCTACTTCCTCCAAGGCTTATTTGTTTATTTCTTCTCCCTCGAGATTCGCCAATGTTGGTGACAACAGCCTCTCCTTACCATCACGTTGCACGACTATCAGTGATTCGGAAAAATTTTAAGGATGCATGAATATGATAATCATGTCGGATAGCCATATACTCAATTTAGAATTCACCAAAGAGGAAAGGATTCGAAACTTGTCGAGTGGCCAGCGGGCAGGCGGAATACTCAGGCGGAATTCCAGTGCCCTCGCGGTCTAAACTTCTTTCCTGTCACTGCTCTACGGCTTCCTGCTACTCATCCTGCCACAACCATACATCTCGCATTACCTTTTCCTCCAGAAAATAAGGCAATGGAAACAGTAAAGCTGTATTTTTAACTGATACAGCTCCATTTGCTTTCATCTGGCTCCTGTAGAAATCACTGCCCTTGTCTACTGTTTCTTGTAGTTTCAACGGCACTATGTACAGGGGTTGGATAAAGTATTATAAACACCTACATAATATTAATTGATTAATAAGAAGTTGGACCACCTTTCGTTTTGAGAACAGCTACAATTCATCGCGGAATAGATTCGTACAGTGTCTGAATAGTTTCCAATGGAATGTCCTCCCAATCTTGTAGCAAAACATCCGCCAATTGCCACAAGGATGATGGGGGTTTGATGACATTCTCACGCTCTACAAATCAAGCCTTAACCTTTTTGGCTGTGTATGGGCGCATTATCATTTTGGAATATCACAGTGTCTGGCAGGAAAATGCTAGTCATAATAAGCACTTCATTTTTGAGGATGTCGAGAGATTCATTCATAGTAATCCGGCCAATAACGGTAATGACACGATATAGCCACCCAAATCATAACGGGATTGACTGTAGGAAGCAGGTAGGCCGGATCGTAGGCTTCGTTTGGTGTTCACCATACATAAACCCGGCCATTTGTAGGAAGTAATGTAAAAGGTGATTAATGGGAGTATAAGTATGAGTATACCATATTCTTCCAGTCATCTAGTGTCCAATTTTATGATCGTGGCACCACTTCTTTCACAACTTTGCGTTGGTTTCCCTTATGAAGAGTCCGAAATTGCAGCCCTTTGTTGAATGTTGTCGAAACAGTATTGCTCGAGTAAGTGTTGAATTCTGCAGCCGCTTTGGCCGCGGAAGTTTTATGTTGTCGGGTCACAATCCTTTTTAATGTTCGTCTGAATGTCAGTTAACTTCTTCTTTCGCCCACTATTCCTCTTCGCTGATGATGTTCTGCAATGTTTTGTGAATTCTCCCGTGAAACGTTAAACAGTTAGGCTATTTTCGACACAGATGCTCCTGCTAACCGCGCACCAACAATTTGTTCTCTTCCGAAGTCTAATGGATCAGGAATTTCATCGATCACTGGTGTCAACCGTCGCAGAACAAAACATACAATATACTGCAAGATAACCTCATAACGTGGCACATCAACTGGGCACTGCAGCTGCATCGCGGTATTTACACGTACACGTTGGTGCCAACCTACAACAAGCCGTGCTCTGTTGCATGATGTTCATATTATTTTGTCCAACACCTGTATGTTTCTTCCTATTTTATTCATTCGTCTATGGGCGCAGCTGCACATTTATAAACATCTGATTCATCATCATGCTGCTGAATAAATTATTATTGAAGTAATGCTACCAAATAACCTGTCTTTTGATTTTAATCTAAATACAATACAGGGATTCTTGTTCGGTGCCACAGTCTGTTGTAGACTTATACCGAAATCGGGAAACATACAAGAACATCATTGATTTAATTTCTGGAACAGTTTATTCAGACGTTTCATGTCGTTATTTGTTATATCATCTCTATTATTTCACCCAAAAAACCCTAAAAATGAAGAGGGAACTTGCTTGTATTTTAATCTGATCGAAACCTCTGCAACCAAATTTCGCAACAGCCGCCGTATCCTTCTGTTATTACATCATCGACGTTGATGCGAGGAGTCATCAAATTAGCAGGTCTTAATATTGGCTTGTCAACGAGGAACTAAAAGATGTTGTATGATGATAGCTGCAGCAGTGGCGTAATAACTACACGTAGCTTTCTCTCACATTGGCAACGGCGGAGTCGTAAGTCACCTGCCACTTGCCTTACATGGTCCTGCCTAATTCTCGACCGTCTGTCTACGACTGGCTTTTACCTTATAAGAACCATAAATGTACGGGCTTGTCGATAGTAGACACTTTCTCTGCGGCTGATCACGCCGCAAATTACGTGTGTGTTATTTATTGTATATGCTCGCTCCGAGCCATCTTCGTCGCTGCCATTTTCAGTTTTATTTTTACTTCGCGTTCGTTCCTCAATTTTTAAAAGTTTCGTCTTTCATTATGGAGGTCCTCGGCTTTCAATTTTTATAGTCTTCATGTTTATAATTAATCACAGATCAATTAGCTAGTAGTTTAATATAAAACAAGTTTCGTGGCCATGATCTTCAGCTTCACTCTGGCACGCAGGCTTCTCCACTACTCCAACTTTAGATTTGACAGTGTTAAGCATTGATGTTATGATCGTACAAGGTGTCCATAATTTATTCACTGGTTCAAAATGTACAGAATAGACGTAGTGAAAATATATTGTGTTGTTGTGCTATTCAGTCCTAAGACTGGTTTGATGCAACCCTCCATTCTAACCTATCTTGCGCAAACCTTTTCATTTCCTTATATCTAGCACAGCACACATCCTCACTAATATTCTTAGCGTATTCCATCCTTGTCCTCTCTCTTCTATTCTTACCCCACACACACTTCCCTCTAATGCTAATTTTACAAGACCCTCGTGTCATAAAACGTGGCCCAGTCAACGTCCTCTATATAGTTCGCTTTTCCCCTTTTCGGTTACGAACTTCCTCGTTTATGATTCTATCCACCCATCTTATTTTAAGCATTCTCTTATTGCGCCACATTTCTAAGGCTTCTATACTTTTCTTTTCCACAACTCCTATCGTCCACGTTTCGCACTCATAACGCCACGCTCCTTACGAACATTTTTCGCAACTATTTCCTAATATTCACACTTATATTACCCATAAGTAAATTCCTTTTCTCACGAAAGCCTTCCTTGTCTGTTCTACTCTACTCTTTACGTCTACTATATTTCTACAATCCACGTAGTTTGAGAAATAGTGGAATATTGAAGTGTGTTGGATTGGGAAGGGATATTTTAAAGAAAGTTGAGGTATTTTTCTACTTGGATAGCATAGTGTTATATGGGTGGAAAACGTTGACGGTAGGACTTGAAGACACTAAAATAATAGAATATTTCGAAATGTGGTGCGTCAGAACAGTCTAAGCACTACGTATCATAACAACACAATGAATGGCCAAAATTTGTTTCGTCTCTAACTTTCGGAACCTCTTCAATTAAATGCACAAAGAAATTTAATAAGCAATTATATTATCATTTAATATACTGCTGTTCCTGCAACGTATAGGAACTCTTTTCTGTTGACTTGTGCAGTTTCACTTTGATTCTGGGCTTCAAATATCAAAGCTCTTTGTGCAAATATCGAGTATCACTAACAGCTGAAGTACCCGAACAGTGTTGCCTTGCGCTTAGAAGGTTACTGTGATATCACCTGGACCGCCACACATAATTGAAACAAGATCTTGTTGTAAACACGTAAATAATTAAAACTTCCCGAAGACCGTATCAGTCGCAAAAGACGAGACGCCAAGTCAGGAAACTGGGCTATGGTAAAGCAGCAGCTGAAGAACTAGAAGAAAAACAAGTGTACACAATGCAAAGAGATTATGATTTCATATAATGGCTCCATTTTGTGGTAAGGTAAAGTTATTTGACTATGATCAATATTGATACACAATTAACATTTATGTAACTTAAGACAGTATCATCAAAACACGTGAAAACCCAAATGCTTAAAATGATTTGCTGGCTTGATACGAACAATATAATTTTTTTACAACTTACTGTAGAATATGAGACTTTGCCAGGGTTAGTTAAATAACTATATAAGAAAACGTATATTTTAAAGTTGCACTGAGAGACCTGCCTGAAGATAGGGGAAATGATAAAATTTCTTTGCAGAAGCCTTCAGTGGAATTTTCTGTACCGTCCTGTTGCTCTTTCGCTACATTATGAACGACGCAGTCGTAGCTACACATAGAAACATAATCATCAATCAGACTTACTGAAGATGATCAATGATGGTGACATCAGCCTTCCTTTCAAAACTTGATGGTCTCTCATCAATCCGGATTGGATTTATATATGTCACACTTGTCGCGAACCGATATCTGAGGTTTCGGTTGTCAAACAGACACCAGCTCATACCTTACAGAAACAAAAAGTTTAATCAATGAAATCACTAACAATTACCATCTCAGTTAGACCTGTTCCATACTAATTAAATAGTATTTCTTTCATATCCAATAAAGACTATGAACTAAGTGTACTCTAATATAATTTAAATACATTACGTTAGCAAAATAAATCACTTATTAGACTTTATCTATTCCGCTAATATTTCTTCTCTTTTATTATTCATACTTATAAATTTTGCAATGTTCGGTAGCCCAAGGCCCTCAATCGGCTGTACAGCCAGGACGAAAAAAAGGAGAAACACATTTTATTTTTTTATTAAAATATATTAGCAAACCAAGCTGGAGTAATGTCTATGTAGTAAGGTTTCCAGATGATATTGTGGTATTAAGGGAGTCATAAAAAGACTTGGAAAACAAAATAAATGTACCATAATGAACATAATCTTTGAGAAAGAGTACAACATGAGGATTAATAGACGGAAAAGCAAGGTAATGGAATGTAGTATGAGAAACAGTGGAATAATAAAGGCTGTTAGATTGGGAAGTTAAGGAATTCTCCTACCTGGGCTGCAATATAACTAATAATGGTAAAAGTATTCTAGACATACTTGAGCAGTATACTGACCCGAGTAGGATAGTAAAAAAGGAGGAATTTACTTACGAGGAGTATAAGTACGAATATAACGAAATCGTTATTAAAAATAATCGTATGGAGTGTGTTGTTATATGGGTGTGAAACATGAATGCTAGGAGTTGCAGAAAGGAAAAGAATAGAATTATTTGAAATATGGTGCTATAAGAAACTGCTGAAAATCATATGGGTAGATAGAAGTTCTAAGCAGAGTAGGGGAAGGAGAACAATATGGAGGACTTTGATCATTAGATAGATAGATTAATAGGCTACGTTTTGAGGCATGAGGGTCTTGTAAAATTAGCATTAGAGGGAAGTGTGTGCGATAAGAACAAAAGACGGAGGCTAACGATGGAACACGATAAGCAAATTAGGGAGGATGTGGGATGTGGTTGCTATGCATAAGTGAAAAGGCTCGCGAAGAATAATGTTATCATGGAGTGTTGCATCAGACCAGTCTAGGGACTGATTACTACATCATCAACAAAATACGTCATTGTGACGTAACCTACGCCTGTATTTAATCTCTGGCGCCCGGAAAGCTTGAAGCTTAAAATATCGTCCAACGTTAGGGATAATTAATTAAATATTACAAATTGACGCCATCAGTGGGACATAATAATTAATAAACAAAATACAAATCGGCACGGCCGAGCGTGGGATTAAACTAACAATTGGAAAATTTACGTCAAACTGAGGGGCGAAGAAAATTTAAATATTAAAATGTATCCATCAAGAGACATCGCTGTATAAATAGTCAGTTCACGCTAAATATGATTTCAATAACTATGTTGCAATTAAATTCTTCTAATTCATTTTCTTATTATTAATTTATGAATCGTCTTTGTACGTAGACGGAAAATGTAGTTGCTAATGAATGTTATTCTTACGTTACAAGTAGGACAAACTATCAGTATGTGAGAAAGAAAAGATTTAATCGGTGATTTGGAACTGGAAAATGAAAATTGAAATTACAATCAGTAATGCTGTAAAATATTCGTTCAACTTCGAATGAACATTAACAGGAATGTCTGCAATAACCTCAACAAAGTATTGAAAATTTAAAAACGATAGTGCCTTTTTATGCATTTGCTTCGTCACTGTTAAAATCACAGTGAGAGATATCAAAGATCGAAGTTTTCACGGTGTATATTGTGGATAAACAGTTCTTGGTTTTTGCACCCGATGAAATAAAGCTTAGGCACGACGTTTCGATGGCGAACTCTGACATAATTCACACTTGTTTAAGCTTCATTTGATCTTGGTGGAAACCCAAGAACTGTTTATCCACAGTAAGAGCTTATCAGTCTAGTCTGCTACAACCCACCATGATAACCTATCTTACGCTAGCCTTTTCATTTCCGCATAACTACCACATCGAACATCCTCTCAATTTTCCAATTCTGCTTAGCGTATTCCCTATTCTGTCCTGACCCCACACACTTCGCTCTAATGTTACTTTTACAAGATTTTCCCCTATTCTACTTAGAACTTCATCGTTAATGATTCTCTGATTTTCAGCATTCTCCCGTGCTCCTATTTTCAATGGCTTCAATTATTTTCCTTTCTTCAACTCCTACCTGAAATGTATAAGCAGTATATTGATTATTTTAAAAATGAGTTCTTATAATATAAAAGAAAGACAATAATTTCTTGATGAAAAAACAAATTTTACATTAGTATTACAATGTTGCTATTTTTAATCTATATGCCGGCAGTTCTTTCTGAATTAAAACTACAAATATATTTAATGTAGCGGATTCCGCGTTTCTTCTTATTCGAGGATTTATAATTCTTTTAGGGCGCCAGGTATTTTTCATAAAAAATACCAAAATTGATTTTAATAGTTTTTAATTTCCTATCAGAGCATGAGAAAAAATTATATCTGTAGGGCGTGGTCATTCTCTCGTCGTCCCGCCGACACAACCTACTGCTTCCATTACCCCATGACGACTCCCCAACTCGCCAGACTACATTGTTGGCCCGGGCTGCGTCGTTCCTCAACAATTGCAACTCGCAAGCTGGCCTGCATTGTTAAGTGTAACTTTTCATGTTACATTATCCCCGCCCCCAATGAATTTAAAAAATTGTACAATTTTTTAATATGACACTCACTGAACCACAGTCGTAAACAATCTGAATGACCAACGCCCTTAATCAAAATTACAAAATATTTACAAAAATTCACTTAGAACTAATTACAATTTTCTTTGACATATTCTTTCATAAGAGCAAACATTGAGTAAATTTACAAATCACTCAATTAACCAACTTTAATTCTAATTACACATTTTATTTTTCCAAACAATTTTTCCATTTACATTTTTTTTCTTCCCACACATTTTCTCTGATGTGTTGTTTGGGAGACTTTCTTAAAGTAAATGTAAATCAATTTAAACACTTGACATTTACATCTATTGACAGTTGGCTGAATCTTTGGGAATAACAGCAGATTTCTGTCCGTATTACTCTGTCATTTCACAATTTAAATTTCAATCAGCTGTTTTTGACAGAACATCTGTTTCTTTACAATGTGTTTACATAAAATTTTACTCATTCACAGCTGTTTTTAATTTATCATATGACATTTATTAGTTTGACATTCAGCTCTTTGATGTACGTCGAAAACAGTCAACTGACCACATGGTTTTTACAGCTAATTACATTTGGAGTACATAATTTTTTTTATCTGCCATCAGCTGTTTCTTACATCTACTACAAAGTCATTTGACATCTGGCAGAACAGCTATTTTTGGCATTTAATGTAACACTTTTTTTTACATTTACCAAAATACCGCATTGGGTTTTTCCACCTGGGTTCCAAGGAAATCTATAACCACGACAATTCCTTAACACATACAAATTTCTTCCTACTCTGTTTTTATCATACTCGTCTTTGTTTACAAACATGATCAGCTGTCCTTTAACCTGCTTGTCCAATGCGTTCGCATTACCTTCACACTTATCAGCTTCCATCTGATGCTCTACACGTTTAAATTTTTTCTTAAACTTATTTGCAAATACATCAATTAATTTTAACAACCTTATGTCCCTCTCAACATTATGATTAACCTCCACTTCAACTTTCTTAACTTTACACCCGCGTTTGACAATTCGCCATTTCTTTCGCTTTAAATTTCCTCCCACACATTGTTTCCTCTGTGTTGTTCGGGGGATTTTCTTTCTATTTCGCCGTTTACGGCAATGAGCACCATTTTTCATACAGAAAGGTTTCATTACCACATCTGTATCCTTTACCTTTACATTCTCTTTGGCACTCTTAGCACATAAATCACTGCGTATACTATTAACCTTAAAAACTACCACACTTTTTAATTCTACCACCTTCACCTTCTCCTCCACATTTTCCTGTACACACCTTTCAGAAGATTTTAACTCATCAAATATTATATTTGTAACTTGTTGCAGTTTTTCCTCTAATCTTTCTTCTTGTTGCACATGCCTCTCATTACATTCTCCACTTAATCTACTCTCCAATTCTTCACACTTTTGACCTTGAAACTCAGCCATTCTATCTAAATCAGCCCTCAACTCTACCTGCATTTTCTTAACACTATTATTGAAATCCATCCGCTCATCAAATATCTTATTAAGTACCAGGGACAATTTCCTGAGCATAGAGTCCTCTGCCTTCTCAATACCCTCCTGCACTTCTTCCATTTTTAAAACACTACAGAACAACTCTAATATTACGCAAAATATATTTATTTGCTACCAACTTGTAGAACCTGTCTTCTTACTCTACCTTCCACTTCTCCATACACACCGTACTCTGCTTTTTTACACAGACACACACATCTCCCGAAGATATCCACGCAGTGGTCACTGTAACACTTGACCCCTCAGCTATGCTATGCGTATATCAGCTCTCCTTCCACAGCGTTCCTTCTGCAGAACCTTCACTTCTCTCGATTAATTCTCGGGTACCACGTTCTCGTCCTCCACACCTTCAGTCGTCGTAAACTCACAAACTTCGATGTTCTAAGCCTCACAGATGTCTCACCGCTGTTCGCTGTTCTAGGCCATTAGATGGCTCGCCGAATGCAGCATGTTAATTTTCGACTGCTCAATGTCCGTCAACACATTCACCAAGCTCCTTCCGTGTTCGTTGTTCGATGCCCCAACGTTGCGGCGCCAAATGTAGCGGATTCCGCGTTTCTTCTTATTCGAGGATTTATAATTCTTTTAGGGCGCCAGGTATTTTTCATAAAAAATACCAAAATTGATTTTAATAGTTTTTAATTTCCTATCAGAGCATGAGAAAAAATTATATCTGTAGGGCGTGGTCATTCTCTCGTCGTCCCGCCGACACAACCTACTGCTTCCATTACCCCATGACGACTCCCCAACTCGCCAGACTACATTGTTGGCCCGGGCTGCGTCGTTCCTCAACAATTGCAACTCGCAAGCTGGCCTGCATTGTTAAGTGTAACTTTTCATGAAAAATGATACAAATAAAAATTTTAAAACTATCAATTTTCTAACTCTACATTTATAATCGTATATTATGGGCCTTCTCATAGATCACAATGTTAAACACATAATCTACTCAGACCTGGCAGTACAGGAAATCAGAAAAAAGGGTTACAGATGTAATTTACCCTGCTAGCTAGTTAATATTCCTTCTTCTTCTTTGTAGCAAAATCCTCCTCAGAGTCGCCGCCGCTATTTGTCCCTGGTCCAGGACAAATTCCGGTTATCCTCCTTCTCTTGGACTACCAAATCTGTCTTTCAATCTCTCAGACTCTGTTTCCGTCTGGCCGCCCTCAAAAATATCTGTCCGAATCTGTGTCTAAAATCTCTCTGCCAGCCTTTTTAAAATTTTCGCTCCACCAAGGTGGTAGGGATAGATATCCACAAATAACATTTATGGTTACACTTGGGGAAATACACCACCCGATGCCCCTAAACCTCACCAACGTTGGGAAACACCCAAGGCGTGACGTGATTTCTGGGTTTTATTGCACCTGGCTCAAATTCTGTATCATTTTTTTGACTCCACACCGCTAAAAGTCCAAGCAGATGTGTTTTACCGTTACATACCGTCCACGTTTCGCCCCCATATGACGCCACTACTCACACGAACATGATGTTCATAATATTCACCCGTAAGAAAAATTCGCTTTTTTGAAAGCCTTCCTTGCCTCTGCTATCCTAGACTTTATGTTTAATATAATTCTACCATCCCAAGTTATATTGCTACCTAAGTATCAGAATTCCATGACTTCTTTTAAAATTTCCCTTCCTAATCTAACGCCGTTTGTTATTCCACTGTTTCCCATACTACACTGAATTACCTGTTTTCCCCTTCATATTGAACTTTTCCTCCAGAACCACGTTCATGCTTTATATTACGGTTTTCAAATGTCCTTCTGACTCCCTTAATACTATAATATCATCAGCAAACCTTAGGGTTTTTATTTCTTCTCCTTGCAGCATGATTCCTGTCCCACATCCTTTTCAACAATCTTCATAGCCTATTCTAGACATAAGTTGAACAGTATGGGTGACAGACTGCGTCCTTATCTTACTCATTACTTGATTTCTGCTTTCTTTTCTTTTATCCATAAATTTGGAAACGTTTGAAATCGTGCACATGAATTACTTAAGCCAAGTTGTAAGTAGATATATTAAATCTGAAAATAGAAAAAGAAATAAATTGAATTGCTTCACGAGCGTACCGAAAATATCGCTGGAGCGATCTACAAACTTCCTTGCGGCTTAAAGAGTTGCTAATAGGGTCACCAGTTTAACGATCATTTATCGAAAGTGACTCGATGCTAATTATTTCAAATTAGGAAACCGTAAGAGGTTTGACGGTGTGCTTATCTGAGAATTTGAATAAACATCTTACGATATCCTTTCCTGACCTATTACCAATATTTATATCCTCCGCAGACTATTTTATTGCGGAACTCCTAATCTGGTAGCTTTACGAATCGGACGCTGTAAACAAGCTGACGAGAAAATAAATATGAGTACTCTGCTAATGGCTGGCGTGAGTTCTATTAATCTTCTCGAAAAGACTGATTAAATGATTATATATTTCCCACTCTTATCTAATAAATTTATTGGTCGGTTTTAAAGACTAATTTAAAATTAACAGTTAAATTTATACGGCTCACAGTTGCCGATGTAAAAGCTAAGAGGTTCATTTTTTTAAAGTTAGGGACTAAAATTTTCATTAGATTGGTAACAAAGGTTTTATCTCTCGTCCCTACAGATTTTGCCCAGGAAAACGAGGGAAAAAAAGAATTACATTGAGATAACAGTAAAAGTTTACGTGCCATCACATGAATACAGAATTTATAGACTAACATTTATATTCGGTCACGTTAAATATATACATATACTTAAAACCGGAACGTCAACCACCAAGAGTAAAAATCCCTGTAACATTTTTTCTTACTCAAATTCATAAAGGAAATCTCATAAATAGGATATAGACACAGAAATGAAACCGAAAGAATTCCTAAGGAAATATATAAAGGAAAAATATATGGCACAGCTAAAAGGAGAAAACCACAGAAACATTGGAGCCAAGATGTGTTAGACAGCCTGAAGAGAATGAAGATAAGCAGATTGTGGGAGAAGGCTGAGAAGGTTGTGAAGACAGCCCAACCCCACGTCGAGCCGTAGAGTTTTGGAAGAAGAAGAAGGAGAAATCATAAAAGAAAATATTGGAGGGGGGGCAAGATAAAAATAATAACACAAAAATCTAAAACGATAGCTTAAATTAATACCTCTTCCCGCGTTATTTAAATGTAAATTACCATGGAAACATAAATTACTTGTAAATAACTTAAATTGGATACACACCTTTCATGTTAGTCATAAATTAAATCAAAATAAAAGTATAAAAGGGCTGATTGTCTCAACATTAAAATATATATGAATGGTAATATTATAAGGCATCAAATTAATATTTATGTAAATAAACGTGCCAACTTTTCAGAGACTAATTAATAAAAATTAATATCACGACATTTTCTTCTTTTCCTTCCAAGAAAAAGAGCGAATCGTGGAGTAATTAATATTTATTTAATTTATTTCAACATGTTATTAAAATTATAATTTATGCTGAGTTCTTACATAAGTGGAAAAACCTGATTTTAAATCAGTTTTCATTTTTAAAAACATAAGTATGTTTTATTAATGTCGATTACAACTTTTTAATTATATAAAGGAGCTTTCTGCACATGCCTTAGTAATGTACGAATTAAAAGAGGAAATTAATTGAATATTTGCAAAAGCCATTTTTATTATAATTTGTTTTAAGGAATTCTTAAAATTTATTTTTCTTATCTCCATCTTGTCAAACGTATATTTTTAATGTGTATAATTATTTTGACTATCCCCCTTTTTCTTAAAAAAATATTTACTATTCTTTTTAAAGAAATAATAATTTTGGGTTACGTCTTTAATTTTATATAAAAAACTATGACTAACTCGCAGTTGTTTTCACACCGCCTTTGGCGCAGCAATTCAATGGATTGATATCTTCTAAATTATGCAAAATATATAAATGAAACGTACATGAAAATTTAAGGTAAAATTATTATTTCAGTTCCTGAAAATTTCATTTAATTACGTTGACCCGTTCCGGAGCATCAACGGATCAAGTTTATAAGCAACCCGTGTCCACGTTTTAGAGATTCAAACGCACGTGTGCCTAGAAACCTTCCCGAAGAATTAATATTACTTATTATAATGAGACTTCAAAAATTTTTCTGTACGATTTTTAAGAAAAAATTCTTCTATACAAACCTTGTCGTTACCATAAGGAATACAACATCAAAAAGAATTATCCGATTTAGTACAGTCATTTGGAAGTTATACGCGTACATACATTTCGGCGATTCAATTATATATATATATATATATATATATATATATACATATATACATATAGTTCCTTACTACTCTTCTGCTAACGGAGAGAATACTAAAAGAATTTACACGAGTAAATTGATGCAACGAATTGGCAACTTTTATACTTCTGCTGTATATGTATTTATTCTCTGACTCAGTAATATTCCCCTCTACTGCAGCTATTTTCACTTATCATCAGATTTTCATGCTTTTCCAAGAAACTAACTACCCTAGTAGTTTCCAAAAGAAACCACAAATGTGTAAAATTCAGCGTTCAGTTTTTATAAAGTTATTGATTAAATGTCTCAACTCCCTGATATCAACGTCCTCCAAGAGAAAGCTTCTAAATTATTAAGAGGGGGAGGTGAATTATTCTTTAACAATTTACTTGTGCTTTTACAAAACAATAATAATTTTATTTATATAAAAAAATTACTTAGTATTTTACATATTAAGGAGAATTACTATTTATATATAAAAGGATTCACAGAGTTTAGTACTGGGGTAACAACGTATTTCCACCCTTACTGTTCCTTCTTACAGGTCGGGTTGTGGATTTGCTCTCTGTTGACGGAAAATGTCTCTGGACCTGGTACTGACCGGTGATTGAAGAAAACATAGCTTTTCCCTTCTTTACTAAAAACTCAAACACACAGCTACTTCCACTTTCTTTCAACTTACAAGCAAGTCGGAAGGTCTGGCCTTCCTTGGCCCGCTCTTCCTTCTTACTCAAGAGCAACAATACTCACCTCGCAGCTCGCCTCCCTTTCAAGTCTCGATTAACACTGACTTACTAATCGTCCATTTCTTCTATTTTTCTATTGCCTTTACTTCCTGTTCCCTTCAACCACCGAGAAACACTGACTACCTCTTTGATTCTTCGCTCTTTCAACGTCTTGATCAACTCTGCTCATTTTTCGTCTTCTCATCTCCCAGCTGAGGTCTCATTTTTCCCTTCTTCAAGGGAAAACGCCACCCCAAGTGACGCGTCTTCACCAGTTTCTATGCGTCCGAAGTCCAACTCGTGTTGACGTAGAGTCTATACTTTATAATTTTGCAGGGTGAACGTCCCTTCAGCAGACACGTTTTCTACGCGACACCATGGTGCCGGAGAATTCCCACCTCTTGCCTGCCTTTCTCTGAATTTGAATATTCTGAATTTTGCTTTTCTAAAGTCCCATGTCAAATATCTCAACTTCTTGTGTAAAGCTACTGGAACCATTATGCCAGTCTGTATACGAATATATTTTATTTCTCGTGAGTTATTTTTTTAAAATTCGGAGCATATTACCCTCCAATATTTACGTTCATTAAGGAATATCATAGTGTTGTTTAATACGTCATTAATATTAAACGAATAATTTAATTCTGAGTGAGTGCTGCTGTAATGGATAAATTGAGCAACTGTTGAAATTTTTAAAACCTTCTTGGCGATAACTTACACTCCGACAATGTAATCAACCGTAGCAGACTGGACTATATTGCTCTTTCTCATTTCTCGTTTCGCAGGTTTCTCTGCTCAGT
The DNA here is from genome assembly GCA_034510155.1 of Eucriotettix oculatus. NCBI lineage: Eukaryota > Metazoa > Arthropoda > Insecta > Orthoptera > Tetrigidae > Eucriotettix > Eucriotettix oculatus. The sequence continues at coordinate 12,981,328 of CM067377.1, forward strand.
TATGTATTACGCTCACTCTGATCCAATAAGTCCGTTAAATCTGCAAATCAAACGTGACGCCTGATTTGAAACGTGACGGCGTAATTGAAATCACTGTAGTGGAGCGTCGCTGCCGTTACTCCATACCTGCATAACACACGCAAAACTGACGAGTAAGACACTAATTTAAAAAAAGAATCTGTTTAACACCAGCTTCTTGGGGAAAAAAATATATCGGCGATGACACGTACTTTCAAAACCTTTATATCGAGTGATCCCAGATGTCGCTGCCTTCGTGAATTATTGTCGGTAAGCGTTTCTGCGGATTTATAACTCCCAGGGAGGCCGCCGGCTAATGACTCTACTTAGGCAAATAGTCCTACCCGAGGGAAGGACTTGACCGCTTCTTTAAGGCAAATATTTTATAACGTTCTCCCTCCACACCAGGTGGTAACCAATAAGCTGACACCGAGTTACTCAAGCAGGCAAATTTCCCTGAATTAATTCCTCCAGCATATTCTTCTTTTTATTATTATTTGACTCTACAGCCCATTGAGGACCTGGGCCTACCGGGTCAACTGCAGACTGTCATTTTGCATGACACATTCCGAATGTGGAGTGACACGTGGTCAGCGTTTCGGATCCCCAGCTGTCTTAATACCGGTCTTCGTGACCATGTTCGTCCAGCATCACTCGCCGAATATAATCACCGTTGAAGTATTAAATCAATATCAAAAATTATGGTAATACTAAATTATTCATTTAAAAAAATATGTTCTTCCACGAATATTCTGATATACGTAGTACATTCAGAAACTGATCTATATTTAAGAAATTAATTTCTCAAATAGAATATTCTCTTACTTTGAAGTTATGCAGGAGAAAAATACCCTATTTAACTTTGTAAATAAAGTACCATATGCCAAAATAGCGATTTGATCTACTTTGATCATTTAATTCTCGCAAAGAGGAAGAATTAAATTATGTGTATGATTTTAAAACGACTTCAAGGCCAACTAGATGTTAAATTCTTACCGTGGAAAAATTGCTACCTACTTGCGAGTTAAACATATTGTAGAAATTTTATTTTCCGCTTTTATAAAAGTTAATCTAATGAATGGGGGATATTATTTATTTTATATTGTAATATTAATATATTAAGAATATACTTACATCATAGTAACAAAATAATTACTTTATACTTAATATCTTTACATAAGTTTTCAATGTGCCCATTTTAACATTATCAGCCGGCAATTCTTTATAATAAAAGACGATATATATTTACAAAATATGATACAAATAATTATCTCTAGATCTATACTCTCAGGGCCTTCTCTTAGATCACAATATTTCACACAAAATCTTCTCGGGCCTAACAGTATAGGAAATCAACAAAAAGGTTACAGGGGTAATTACCGTGTCAGCATAAAGTATCTTTCTGCTTCTTCCCTTGCTGCTATTTTCTCCTAATTGAGGCATTCTTGATCACACCTCACAGCCGCTCATAATGTCCGTGGTTCAGGACAATTACCTAGTCTTCGCCTCGTCTTCTCAGATTAACTGCCCGATATTGTGATCATCTGCGATGAAATCTCATAATCTACCACTAATATCATCTGGTCATCCGCTCTCGTGGCCTCAATCTCCCGTCTCTCCATGTTTGCAAGGGATTTTAATACCTCTTCCCCACTTCTTAAATTAATATCCAAAAGATGGCAGGAATGGATTTCAAATAATCAGATTTATCGTTACTAGTTGTGGGAAGAATAGTTCGTCTCTCTTCCCCGAGGGGAAATCTACACTTATTCCCAGCCTGTGACTTCACATTCCAGTGGTTGCGGGACAATCCCCGCTGACGTTCCAATGTCTGGGTTTTATTACCTCTATCAATAAATAATGTCCCTTTTCTTTTGACTCCTCACAGCCGAAGTCCGAGTAGATGTGACCGTTACATTACGTGTTATAACACTGGTAGTTGTAATATTTACGAAGAAAGAAAAAATACATATTTCAACTCTAGCACAATAAATTTCTGTTAATCACCCTTGCTTTAAAACAGAGTTATTGAAGCATTATGTGAGCATATCGTCAATGTCTACCGATATTTGATATGTAAATATTTAAAAAATATATATACTAGTGTTTCGGTAAGAAGTATTGAATTATAAAACACTTGTCATGTCGTAAAGAAGATGTTCACAAAAAAAACACTAAATTATTATATTGTAACTGAATCCAGGAAAAGACGTTTTGACAATTATCTTTATGACATTGAAAGTATAATGCCTAATTAAGACTAAAAACGGGAAAAAAGAACAAATAATCCAAAAATAAATTGTTAAATTAAAATGAAATTCGTTTAATCATATTAATTTTAACTGTTTTTGGCTTTAATTAAACATTAATTTAAACTTACAGACGTTGGTAACTATTACAACATGAAAATTATTATTTTTCAATTTATATTCATTTATGAATCGAAAATTGGTCTAAATTACCTAACGGACTTTAATATATTTTTTCTAATATATATTTCTATCAGTTCCTGGTTCAATCCCGCTCGTCGCATGGAATTACGTAATGACTGTCAGCAATAAGCACAATGTCAATGATTATTCAACTGGACGAGGATAAGCAAGCGCCATGCCATAGGTAAACGTTTGATTGTATTGGCTATTGTTGATTTTATCGACCCTTTGGGCGTTACTATTCCAAACTAGGAATTCCCTATCCGATAAACAATCAAAGCCAACTAGTCATAAATTAAAGATTCCTCGCATTGAACTTAAACTATCCATACCTTTATAGTGATATGAGAACGTTTAGATATCTTTAATTCATATCAAAACCAAAACCAGGAAATAAATATGTCAAATAAATGAAAAACGATAGGGTTTCTTATATATATAGTAATATTTTAATTTAATTTTCTAATACAATTGCATGTAATGATGAGAAGGAAAGCGTTGTTACTTTTAATAAGAAGTTTGCGTTATATAGAGAGGTCTATAATTTTCACACCTGTATAACATCACTGAAATGTGACATTGTTAGCCAGTCAGAAGGCTTTAATAATTGGCAATGCAATTATACTTGTAATAAAACATGGTTAATTTAATCTTAATAATTACAAATTATGCCCCACGTTGGTGTAATCCATTTTAATATTTAATACATACTCATTTAACTATTTATTAATAAATAAAGCCCTAAAGTTTGTGCAGCAAATTCTAAAAAAAGGGAAATAACATTTAATTTCATTATAATTATTTTATTGCCGATCGAATTTGTATAAATTTATCATGTGTGGTTCAAAAGTGAAAAAAGGTAATTAATTTATATTTGAATGTAATCACAACAAAATTAATATTTCACGTGCAAACAGAAACTGAACAGAACAAATTAATTATAAATGAAAAGCGGTGGAGCATTCGTAAATTTACAATGAATCTCATAGCTCTCAGGTCACCTGGAGGGTAAACAGAAACTAAGCAAAATTTCTTTGATAAATAGGACTGGCACTGTTAACAATACCGGCAGAATACTGCAGATACTTACTGTGTTAAGGGCTGGATGGTCTGCTACTGGCTGATAATCATTAGAGTGGTACCTGTTTAGACTTTCTGCTCCTGTCGGGAATATATGGCTGCATGGGTCACGCCTTGCTTCGAAATAGTCGAGACATCTACCAAAATTTTAATATCTCCTCGGTCTTGCCCCATAACTAAAGGGCACAACTCTGCTCTCGCCAGCGGTCCGCAGTTCAATCACTCTCTTTTCACCAAAATTCTTTCCATTTTGCCTCGTATGGTTCCGAATTGTCCTCCTCCCTTTCTCTAATAACCAATCAGATGCAATTTTTAATAGCATGTATTGATTATAATTTACAAAATTACAGCCAAAACAATTATAACCACCGGATGTGGAAAATATCTCCGCACATTGTTTACCTTCGTTACGAAGTAGCTGTTTCCAATTAGCAACTCGTAGCTCTCAACTTGACAGATGCAAATTTTATAGAATTTTGCCATCGATAAGTCATTGTCCGTGGAAAGGGTTTTTTAATATTCTCCGAAAATGACTATGTTCCTATTGCCCGAAGAAGGGTATACCACTGACCGTCACAAAAGTTACTACGCACAGTCTCCCACGTAATTTCAATATATTACTTTCCATTTTTCGTCGCTCATTTGTACAACTATTATAAAACAGATACGTTGGACTTATTTATTAAGTAATTAATTTTAGTCTAATTTCTTCCTTTTATTTTTGCAAATAGTGTTTAACATGTATATTTTTGTAATTCATTCTATTTGCAACGTTTGTCTACTAATTCTTCTTGGTATACTATTGTTAATTTCTTTAATCCTTTCCGGTTTTCTATCTGGCTCACATATGCCCCTCGCTAAGGCTGACTTTCAGCTGCTATTTATTCTTAAACCTCCTTAACTGAAACGGATGTAGGTAATGGAAAATCCATAAATAATATCTACTAATAATTCCGCGCCGTTGAATCAAAATTCTAATCCCAATTTTAAATGTACTGTCTGATGTGATAAGAATTTTGAACCCAAATATGAAAATTCTGTGCACGGGGATTGTTTTTCCCAAAACTAACTGAGAACTAGGAATACCTGAGGCGAACACGTGCCGTTTGTAGATGATTAAATACGTCTTTAGAACTTGCGCTCCAACCTACTTGGCCTGGAGCGGAATTCTCACCGGTCGCTGGAGCAGTCCTTTGGTAGGAGTTTAATGTCAGAGGTCCGACGTTTACCCACGGAAAAGACATTCTCTGGCTACCTGCTGCACTATAATGGAACACCTGCGTATGACGTGAAGTTGGAACGACATTTAATAGACTTTACCAAGAATAGTGAACCTCGATGTCCTTTGTAATTACGACTCAACTGTCAAGTCGATATACATGTTAAGTATTAAAATAGCTTAAAAACAAAACAAGCTCTACGTTGCCTTTCTGCTATCTTTTTCATATTCCCTTAAGTTTGAATGTTCAAAAAAGTAGGTAAAAGTATGATTAAGCTAAATAAACAGATTGTAATGGGTACCATAAGGTTGTAAATGATTGTGGGACTTTTATTATCTTAATTTATTTAATAAAATTACTTGTGCTTTAGGATATATAATATATTTTTATTCATAAAAACGATCTCTTAAAATAGGTCCTACGCGCTATTAAAAATAAAAAAACAAATGCAAGGGGACGATTTTTAAATATCAGGGTTAATTACTTATGGAGTAACCTTGTGCAGCAGAGATTTCATTCAATTGACGAACCTGTTTTATCTTCATTGGAGTATTTCCTTCTTCATTCGGGTTGAATTGTAGATTTTCCCTCTGCCGGAGTTAATTGGGATGAATCTGGTACTGCCGGTGATTGAGGAAACCCCAGTTAATCGTCCTTCTTCCTCCCGGCCATCCTTGTTCTCAATATACAACTCACTTTCTACTCTTGTTGCACTCTCCAGCTTCCTCATCCCTTTCACATCCTGATCAACTCTCCTTCTTCCACCTCACCTTCTCAACGTCTTGAACATTTCTCCCTCTGTACCTCCTCGCCCTTTAAACGTCTAGAACCATTCTGTCTATTTTTCGGCTTCTCGCCTCCGAGCAAAATTCGTATATCCATTCGCAAAGGGAAAACGCTATCCTACGTGATGTTTGTTCCGCCAATCCTCATGAATCCTTCGTCCATCGCGGCAAATTTTCCATGACACAGGGTACAGTGTCCTTCGTAATGGTGAATGTTACTTCAGCAAAACAAGCTTAGTATCATAAGTCCGCAGTCCGGTAGCCTGACACCGGGAAAAACCACTTCTTACCTGCATGTCGCAGAGACATAATGTTATTGCTGAACCTTTAGATTATTAAAAAATTCGAATAAAATTAGGGAGGAGTCCTACTGCTCTACAATGTATATTCAAACAAGATTTACATTAATTTTTTCATGCAAAGGCTACAATTGTATTAAATCAGTACGCCGTGGTAAAATAAATATTATACGTGGACTGTCTCCATCCGCAACACGAGGGTCACAATTTAATCATTAAATAGGTATACCAAAAAACTTTTCTGATTGAAAGTTTTTCGGTGAATTACCTGAATTGACGTGTAGAATCAACGTAGAGCGACGACGTTTCAATGACGTTCTCTGTCATCAATTTATGTCGAAGTGAATTCATCAGATGATGACGACAGAGCTACTCGTCGAAACGTCGCTCTACCATAAATCTACTCGGTTAGAATCCCCCCGTGAATTATTTCTATGGAACCATTTCGTATTCAAAATTTTCAAACTCATGAAATTATATTCCTTCTTGTGTAGTTTTCCCAATGGTCATGTTTAGAACTATGTAGAAAATAATTTAGTTAAAGTTGACAGTGCCCTGAAAGATTGTTAAAGGTGAGAGGGAAGTCAAAAAAAGAGTATACAAAGGAGTTTGTAAAAGACATATTGCTAGAACGCAGTCACGGCCACTGCTAATTGGATGGTAGGCGTTTTAGAAGATATAACTCATTTTTTATATTTAACTAAACTGTAATATTTCTCTACAGGTGTGAAACGGATGTGGAAAATAAACGAAGTTTTGATATGTAATTCTCAACTTTATAATCGGCGTCACAAGTGATATGGGAAAAGTATAACTGAATAATAACTACTGCAGCACAAAAATTTAGAAATTACCTATGCATTACGTCATATTTCTGTTGTTCAGTTCCGTTTGGCACTGAAGACAGGAGTAAATCTTCTTATCTTCTACAGAAAAATAATATAAAATATTTTAAAGTAAAATAACTGGCAAATAATTTTACAATAGTGGCACACAAACATTAATACTGCCTTTCCCATACATGTTATACTTCATGAGGAAGTCGATAATTATAAGTACCATCTAATTATCTCCAATATATATAAATTCAATAGGTTAACGAACAATTATATGCATCAAATATATATTTAATTTAACCGTCGTTTCGTCACCATTTTCAAATAATTTCGTCAAGTGTGAAGTACTATATTGTGTATCAAAATTGACAACTAAATACGTAGCTCATCTGATCTAATTAAATTAATTATAACAGCTCCTCTGTCAGCTTTTTTACTTTTATTTATATGGAGTATGGTCCATAAAGGGCAGAAATATTAGCCGAATAAAGTCTCAAATCAGGGACGAAACGCCGTATATTTCATGTCTTAAATAAAATAAAAAGAAATGACAAAGAGGCTGTTATAATTAATTTACATCTAAATACTTAAAACTTTAACATTTGAAGAAATTACCTAAGGAAATCGTAAACATGGTGACGAAACGTCGGTTTGATTAAATAAAAAAGTTAATATGTATAAGTGGTCGTTAATTTATTGGATTTAATTATTGCGGAAAACAGGTCAGTTATAATACTGTTGTAGGAATTAAGATTTAGAAGTAAAATAGACAAAATAATCAGATAATTATATCGCCAAACGTATTTTACAAATTTTGTTGATATATGTAGTTGAGAAAAAAGATGATTATAACCTTTTTTATGTGAGGGTAACAGGCTACATGAGGGGGATCCAGAAACTAGAAACTTCCTTTAGTATCATATAAATAAATTGAAAATGGTAGTATTCTTAAGGGAGGAGAAGGTACCCAAGGGTTCACTTGGTTCTACATGATGGTGGTCCTGAAACTGGCAACTGCCCTTTAATATGATAAGAAAGGAATTGAAGGGGGAGAATGTGGAATTTAGAGCAAGGTAGTCAAGGGTTGACTATGGCCCCGGGGTATAGTTTATGGATCCCCTAAAGTGATGCAGGAAAACCCTATAAAATCAGCATCAGGTAGGTCGGTCTTCCTAATGTCGGGAGATTAGTTTGATGTAGGATAAGAGAATTCCCTTCTCCGTGCCTGCACCAGTTTTGAGATCCAATTGGACCAGCGGACAACTCTTACCGTATGCCCAAGTTCTTCGACAGCAGTACGCAATAGATGAAGGTGCCTTGGCATGCAACAACCTTGAAAAACCAGGAAGACTACGAGAAACCCCCGAAGGTGATTTCGGGAGATATAACTGTGAGAGAAGCTCCTACGGTTTTTTATCTTTCTTTTTGGTAACAGGCTACTTTTCCCTTTGGTTAACAGGCTACAGGAGGGTGATCCAAGAACATGCAACTCACTTTTAATAGCATAGTAAGGAACAAATCTTACCGTATGCCCAATGAATGCGAGCCCGGAACATACACCGCCCAAACGAAATAAAGGTACCTTGACATTGAACTTCTTATCTCCAAAATATATTTTAATATTTAAATTTTAAAAGGTTGGGTCCCCATTAACGTCCAATATGTCCTCGGATGAAGATTTTTATTGGTAACGAAGTTCCCTGTAAGTAACTTAATTATGTTCTTTTTTTTGAAAAATTCTATGTATTTCACTTTGCATGATCGTTAATGTATATTCAGTAAGAAAGATTAAATAAAGCCAATGCATAAAAGATTATGGTAATAACTTAATTAGAAGTGGTGCTTTTGCAGCGTGTGAGTGAGATGCCTTTTTGGAATCGCTGTTTCTGCGAGCGGCCCGGGGAAATAACAACCGTGAATGGTTCCACGGCAAATGCAGCGGATTTAACTGCGAACAAAGCGGAACTTGGTCTACTCGTGCCTTTATTCCCCGCTTCCTCAGACGTCAGCAGATTTAACTAAGAGGCTCCGCACGCTCGAAAACAAAAAGATTCCTAATGGAAAAGCGAATATCAGAAATCGATGCAGCATCCGTCTCTCTGATATGCAATCTCTTTACGGTAACAGAGGTCATTTTCAGGAATTTATATTGAGTCAGTCCCCTCTGAATCTCTCTGATTGCCTCAGTCGTCAGTCAAATTGGAATTCTTTCCATATTAAAAATACAAATTAATCGAATTCCAAATCATAATAAAAAAGTCCATTAATATTTTGGGACATCGGAACAACTATCCATATTAGAGATTTTATAGATTCAAAAATGTTATTAATGAATAACACTAACTATTAGGTATGCGTCTAAAATTTAATTATAATTAAATGTATAAAAGAAGTCACCAAGTCAAGAAAATAAACTATAATGCACATTAAAACCGTAAAATATAACGTTTCAACCCTATTTTTTGGTTCTTTTTCAGAAAATATCTTAATTACATTATACATTATCTTTTTTATGTCTGATCTCTTTTTTATATTATTTACGTGAGGGTGATCCTGAAACAGGCAACTCCCCATAAATAGCATGGGAAGGGTATTGAAGGGGGGGAGGGGGTTAGAAAGTACAGAAAAGTAACCAAGGGTTGACTAGGGCCCCCAAGCTATAGTTTAAGGATGCTACGGGGTGTTTCACCTAAATAGAAGCAGGGAAAATCCTATAAAATCTGCATTAGGTAGGTCGGGCTATTGGGTAGTATTCTCATTCCCTTCGAAATGACGGGAGTCAAGTCTGATGTGGGGTCACCGCATTCCCTTCTCCGTGTCTCTACAAGTCTTAGGAGGCAGTTGGCCGACTGATCGAATGGGATCATGCCCAAGGTCTTCGACCCCAGTACATACACTTCCCCAAAACGGTGAAGATGCCTTGGCATGTGAGATCTTTGAAAGAGAGAGAGAGAGAGAGAGAGAGAGAGAGAGAGAGTACGAGGAATTCCCGACAGTCAGGTGAGCGCAGCAGTCAATCTGGGAAGCAATGCCTGCGAGAGAAAACTACCAGAGGCATGGATCCCGGGGTATGAGGTTATTGTTAGTATTATCATAGTAAAACCAATACAAATCTGACAGAAGGAAAACATTATGTAATTTTATTAATTAATAACCTGATGTAGTTCCCAAAACATAGTAAAACGTATCTTTTTTGTGTTTCTAATATGGATGTCATAGTTTTTCTGAAACTTTGCTCGTATTATTTAAAATTTCATTTTTAACCAGCCCCAATAGTTTCTAAAACTGTATGAGACGTATCCATATCAAGAAATTTAATGAAACATTTTAAGCACCAAAAGAATAATCTCAGTTTTTCTAGGAGCCAATAAAATTAGCCCATTGAAGAAGCTTTCGAGGAAAGCGCCAAATATCAAAGAGGACAATTGAAAAACGCATACATAAATATATGTGTGTGTGTAACCTAAATTTAAAATACTCAATATATAGTAGTAATAAGAATATCTCAAAGAGAATAATAATTTAATTGAATATCATAATTAATTTCAAGCAGCATGTTTATTGTTCATTGTGTACTTTAATTATTGGATTCACCTGTAAATTATTTGATCAAAAATATTATTAAGGCTGTAGCTGAAAGTTAGTTTATTTGTTTCGTTTTAAATAAATACTTGTTGAAAAAAATTGTTTTAATTTTATAATAATGAACGAGGGGGTGGGGAAGTTAAAGAAAACTAAAAAAAGTATTTTCTATCGTAATTGAATCCTAAACTGTTTTAATTCTTCTGCATTAGGTCCTTAAAAAATAATAACATATTAAAACATATTTTGTTTATTATATAAGAACAATATAGTCAAAAAACACTCGTAATTAAATGAGATAATGAAATTTCTTCATGTTGTTTTTGATCATGTCTCATATGTTCTAGTATGTGAAGGACAAAAGTGTCCCAAAATGCACACAGTGATGTGTTGGGATTTGGTCTGGAATTACTTCTGATTAACGCAGAACATCTATTGTCGCTAACCAAACTAAAATTTTATTTAGAAAAGGTAGACGAAGAATTGTCATGAAAAGTAAGTGCATTCCTCTGGTGTGGAAGTATAATTAGTATGAACGGTTGCCACTGTGTTTTTCTGGTTGATTTATTATACAGCTCCACAAGCGGAACCTTGACAAATATAACTTCTCATTTTGCCCCAAAAAGCGATAGAACAGTTACAGAATTTTCAGAAATTGAATTTAGTGCATATAACTATTACTCCTGACCTAGTTCACAATTTTTTTTATAATGCACTCCTCTAGGCCAAGTAACACTTCATATGTTTTAAGAAACCTTGTGAAATTACTAAATAAGTTCATTTTTAGTTCTGGCGTAATAATAGTATAATAAAATTAAAATCTACGGTCTATGTATATATTTTATATTTAATATCTAATATGTATTTATTTTTACGCATTTTATTTTTCGTTTAGTTTATACCTTTTCTTATATCACATGAGAAGCGCCAAAACAGATTATAGAACTAAAGCTGTCAGTATATGAGAATTTTCTACTCCGGCAGGCTTTGGCACGGTATTAAAAGCCGTTATACAAATATTCATAACTTCTGAACCCATACAGATATCCAAATGGAAAATAAACTAAAATTTAAGGTAGAATTCATTGTTTTATCCCTAAAATTATCATTGAAATGGCATTGAGCCGTTTCCGATCCTATTCGAGACAAACTTTCATTCAGTGAGGAAGACAAAAATGGTAAAAAAAATCGCTCTATTATGATTAGGCTTCGTATAAATAGCGATTTTTGCTTAAATTTTGGAAAATTTATTTTGTTTTAAATTGAAACAATCGTAATAATTAAACATTTTGCTGTTTAGAAACATAAAAAAACACGAAGTTGCATCCCTTTTTGCGTCTTCATCAGGAGACATATTAATAAAACTATTTATGTTCACTGCTGGATTAACATTTTAATTTTGGTTTTGCCTGTTCGAAAGAACTAATCAACGTTACATCTTACGTAGAAATAAGACTGTCGTGTACCTGTAAAACGTTTTCTTTTTTAAAATTTGAAAATAATATTACTGTGACCGAAATACATAATTAATATCAGAATCTGAACTATATATAATTTACCACCGTATAGATAACAATAATAGAACAAAAGTAGAATGCCGATACGAATGAATAGACGTTCAAAGCGATTGAGGTTTCTTATCAAGAAATGATCGATAAAAATAATAGTATATTGAAATATAAGCAATGGTGACATCATTTGTAGGTTATGATTCAAAAGGAACTGGAGGAGAGAAACGGATAAATCTTTGTTTAAATTTCTTCATCCTTTTCTGTTGTTTCAGAGAACAAACGAGAAAAAATAATACCCATTTAGACGACGGGTAAAATTAAAAGACAGTAAATATGACTTGAAACAATTAAAAGAACTGCTATGTAGATGGTATATTAAATTACAGTGTAAAAGTGTAGTGTTCTTCGCAAGGAATACAAACCGTGGGAAATCATAAGAGTCAAATGGAATAAGCTGGATGGAGAAATAATTTTTGACTTTGAATAATAAAAATTTGCTTTGCTTCATCGGATTTGTTATTCGACATCGTATATCATTTTCGTGAATATTTTTTGCTCGTGTTTCTTGTATTACATTTGCAATGGCAGAGCTTCTAGTTTACTTTGTATTTTGAAAAAGCAGTTAGAAACACTGAAAAGTTATGTTCTTATTTTGTAAAAACTAGGGACGTGAGATAGTTAAAAATTGTATTTTTTTCTGTAATTTCTCTTTATTCTTTTAGTTGATCAACAATTTATCTTTGTACTTTAATTTTATCAACAAACCGCCACCGGGCAAATGTCCACCCGTAGTAATAATAATTACATTTTTGTTTTAACTGTGCAATGATAATTTAAAGAATTATTTTTCCTCTAAGGTTTTTTGGTCAGGCTGTTGAAAGTGTGAGAGGCTCGGCCGCAACGGGGTAAAGTATGGAACTGATTTTAAGAATGTTGTTGAAACTGGCTATATATTCACTCCGCGAGACCACAGGGACATAAATCAGCAAGACCCACAGATTCCAGAGGCTTCGCGAAGTGCCACAGCTGGTACTTTTGCTCTCCGTACCGGCGAAGGTGGTTCGCTACACAAATAAAAAACAGAATTGTGTATTGGTAGCCTGTAACGCCTCGAATATTGTTTAGCGTTGCCTAAAACACATACACGTACTCAGAGAGTATATTTTGTACTCAGAAGCTGTGTCTAGACCGCTTTTTGAAGTGATCTGTTAATTATTTTTGGCTAGTTTGAAATATATTGTAAAAGATGTGTACGTGAAATTACTATTATTTAATAAAATACAATATAGTAAAGCGAATTCAGCTGTAGACAAGTTAATCTGCAGTCGAGAGGTGATGATTAATGGCGGAGGGGTGATTGTATAGTCTAAAACCTACACAAATATATAAAAGCGTGGGGAGAATGCGCCGAACCCATTTCATAGCAATATAGACGCAGAACATCAGGATGATTGGGAACAAATATGAAATAACCATGAGGATTTCTGGACGCATCACGGCGTTGACTGATGACGTCACCGCGAAGACGAGTTGAGTACGACCAGCAGAATATTGCATCAGGTAAAATAAAAAAGTTTTTCTTGGCAATATTTAATTTTAAAACGACGAACAATATTCTAGGACATTTTTTTCACCTACGTGCTCAGGAAAAGAACGCGTGGCATTTTGGGCTAGCCACAATAAACTATTGTTATATTTAAATTTATAATTTTGTTCTATTTAATGTATGGTGTGTTTTGAAAATAGAATCTACACAATTTGTCTGTATATGTATATATAATACCTTCCATATATTTATATTTAATTCCTTCCTTCCTCCTTGGCTCTACAGCCCATTAAGGTCTTGGGTCTACCGAGCCGACTGCGGACTGTCATCTTGCATTACATTTAGATTCAATTTTTTACATTAACAAATTATTATTCTCATTACTGAGTTCACAGCGCATAATATTAGCAGTTTCATAATATACGACGGGTATTATAATGTTGGTGCCGACCTCCTGTGGTGTAGTGGCTAGCCTCTAGTTACTGCCTCACAACTCAAGGGTCCCAGGTTCGAATCTTGGCACGGACTTGGATGTTTGTGTCGTCATGGTCGTGAGGACCGGGATTAAGGCTGCTGGGGAATTAATACACTGACCACATATCACCCCAAATTCGGAATGTGTCATGCCCTCAAGAGGGCTGTTGAGCCATTGGAAGAAGAAGATAATAATGTTGGTAATCATAAAATCATGCCAGTCGCAAACTAAATAAATAAATTTTTTTAAAACTCAATATTTGGAAGACATTTACTTTTAATTGTCCCTTCCAATTCTTTCCTTGAGGGGGAGGGGGTTCAAGTGACGCTTGAAAACCGTTCACAAAATTGTCTTTTGAACCTCTACTCTTCCAGTAAACGATGTTTCGGTCCCCAAAATTATTATTAACCTCAAGTATCGGCTGTAACTTTCATTTCGATGGTAATAATTCCAGTCTTTGAGTAAATACTTTCTGAAAGTGTTTTCAATTCCCTTTCACTGCTTTTGTTCGGTAAGTGCTTTGTATCTCGCCTTCTTTTGCGCGTTCCATTTGAGGCTCCAGTTACAAGTTCCAGGCCTGTGTCTGTGTCTCCGAGTTGTGCGAAGCCTCCCATTGTGCCCTTTCATCTCTTTCCTATTGTGCTTTGTGTCGTCCTAATCAAGTTTCCCTTGAGGCTAGCTGGATTTTTCTGTCAACCAATTAAGCAATTGAAGCACTAGATACCCTCACGGCGGTCACTTCACACTCGTGCTTCCTACTATTAAGCGTCGTCGTCGTCACCAATAATGACTTACATATAACATAAGTACAAAGGTTGATGTAGAGAGGAATGCTACAGATATTTGGATAGTCCAAATAAGAATTCAAGCCAAGTTATAAAACTATATAAAAATGTACCAAATACGTTTCTGGCATGAAAGTAAATAGTAATAAATTCACACGGTATCAATTGTCAAAACTTAGTGAAATATATTTATATAAATTGTACTGATTTTTTTCTCAACAATTCTTATAAAACTTATTCAGAACATTTGTACCACATGTAAAGATAGAATTTCATTTGTCGGCCAATTTTCACCTTTCATCCTCTTTTATTGATACTTCTCTCACATCCATATTTACTACAACCCCCCCCCCTCTCTCTCTCTCTCTCTCTCTCTCTCTCTCTATATATATATATATATATATATATATATATATATAGTCCAATCAACTAAAATAAATCCTAGTTCTTATTATATATATCAAATTTTGCAATTTTTTTTTACAATTTTATTGCAATTTTAAACTTTTACATTCTATCTCTCAAATTATTCTCCTAACGTTTCGCCCACTTATGAAGATTTTCCGTGGTGTTTGCTTCCGTTATGGATTTATCAGGAACGAGGGATGTTTGCACACAATTTGAAGTACAGAAAAGTGAAAACATTGTAGCAAAACTTAAGTTTTCCCTTTTTGAACGAAACACCTTTGGTGCTGTTAGTGGATTCTTATCGGCTGATTAAAATGCACCCAGTCAGTAATGAACTTTCAGCACAGTAGTCAAATATTCACCAACGTTTTCTTATTCGTGCTCCATATTGGGCGCCATTTATGTAATAGGTATTTTATAACGTATTGATTAAAAAAACAATTAATTACCTAACAGTTGTATTATTATAAATTACTAAAACGCCTAATTTGGTTCAGAGCCTGACAGAGCTCTGCAGTCAGGGCCAGTGGGGCCATTATCAAGAAATGAATAAATTCTCTGACTGTGTCTTGTGATACTGTGTTTATGAATTGTAAAATTGTTTAAAGTGCAGTGGCGTCTGCTAGCTTGTTGGTGAAGAAGTTTGACGGTATTCTTAGTAAAAAGTCATACTGCGACTATATTTCTACACACGTTACCAACATCCTCAGACTCACTTTTGGATGGCACCCCAATATGTTGTAAAAATTAATTCTTTTTTTGATTTATTTAAACCCAAAATGCTTCACACTTACAAAAGAACCATTACTTTACCAATAATAGTAATTATGGAGTCTCAATTTTATATTTTGATGCTTTTTAGGCAAGATAATCCGTGATTACATTATTTTAACTGCTTCTTTTTTTCACACATTTCCAGACCAGAGTCATAAAGCGTTGTCTTTTTAATTCAGCTTCAACATTTACGCTCTTAGTAAGATTAAATAATGAATGTATTCAAATAGGAACGGGCAGATAACTGCTCTTCCTTTTTCTGAAAGTAAAAGTGTAGACGTTCTTAACGTCACTCATTATTATTTTATACACAACATATAAAAACTTTGTAAGGTAAATTTGAGAGTCTGTGACAAATCCTATAGATACAGAATGCGAGTTGAGCTCGATAATCTGTATGTTATGATGTTATTTACGAAGAAATCCCGCTCGTGAAAGAAGCTGCATGTTACGAAACAAACATGTATCCTCGGGGCTGCGGTGGCTAAGCTGGAGATACGACGCTCTAAAGTTGGATTAGCGCACCACAAAACAGCGGGTGTCTTCGCCCACGCTCTACCTGAGCAACACTTTCTAATGACACCTCCATTACTCACTATTTCCAACCATCTTGTACGGCCTTTTACCTAGAATTAGTTTGTCTTATTCCGCACGGTGAACAGCCAGTGTCAAAGAGACTTATGAAGCGTCGTTGTGGCTCAAACACTTCTTTGTCCTTACTCGTAGAAAGGTTACCTCAATAACTTCACAATGAAGGCCAGTGAACACAATAATGCATTTTCCTTCAGAGCAATTACTATTTAATTGTTTCTTCCGCGTCTTCAGTCTCATCTCTTAAACAAACCTAGGGAAGTGCGTGTAGCCACGGTATTCCACTAACTATGAATTTAAAGTTCAAGAAGTCACAAATCTAAAGAAAGGTAATTAGAAAGTTTCAATAGAGAAGAAAACCACTATGCTTGCCAATGTTGAGGAACTCCAGTACTGCACTCATTTTTTAAATAAATAAAAAAATGGCCAATAAGTCAGAATATAAAATTTTCACTATTTATTCAAAAGGGACGTTTCGTCTCCTTTTTGAGACTTCCTCAAACGTAAAATTTAGCAAATAATCATATTTACTCCTTGACTCCCTCAGCCAAAAAGATTAATGAATACCACAAAATGTGAATAGTTTAGTGTCGCGGACCATCTCAAGCGACGGCCGAAATTTTAAAGTCAGAAAACAATGTTGTCATTTATTTTTATTTCGTATCAACACAAGGGCTATTAGCGAACCAACAATACATTATTTTCATCGTAATTTACATCTTTTCTTAAAAACCTTTGACATTTGCCAGAGTACAACTGTTAAAATTCCGATTAAGGCCTAATAATACATGCATATTTAAATATATAAAACTGATCTCCTGAGCATGTCTGAAACAGAGAATTTTCTACTTTAAATTTCATGCCTACTTCCCGAATAAATTTCAGGACTTTTATGATGATGTGTTTGCATGTTGCTAAATGAATAAGATTGAAATGTCCCAGAATCTTCTCCCTTTTTGTTTTGTGATATTTGCATCATTAATATATGTGGAATCTTCAAATTATACACATCGGTTTTTCTCCTCCTGTGAAGAGGTAGAAGTGAGTTAATTTCTTATGCAATGCTCGAATTCTGTTTCCAGGATAACTTTTCAATATTTCTAATATCATTACTATTCATTATTTCTTTTAAAAATACACCACTTTGTTCAGGGTTTCTCTTTATTGTTGTTGATAATTTTAGACTTTTCATTATTTATTTACTTTTCTTCATTACTTGTAGATTTTGTGTGATTCCCAGAGAATACAATCGTTTACAACTCATTAACCAAATAAAACTCCTAAATTTAGCTTAATTCAAAGTGTCGGTTATATAGGCTCCTTGAATATGAAATTCTCAACTATTCACACTGAATACAATGTGTTTTAAAACTTAGTTTTCTTATTTCAACTCTAAAAGTTCTGTCTGTTTGGATCTTGGTCACACCCTTCACCAGCAGCTTCAGAACACCGTAAATAATATTTCGGACCATAATCTATGAAATTGTACATAATTTATGTCTCTTTATAATTATTTAGATTTTTCGGGTGGCAACGCGTCATAAGACGACGATGATGATGGGGTGACAATGCGTCACGAGGACGACAACTGAGAGAGAGACAAGCGATTCCAGTGCTGTGTTTAACAGTGGCTGAGAGTGAGAGCAGCCGCTGTCAGTGCACGTAAGACGTTTTGAGACAAAATAGCGCAAGGGTCGCTATTTCCCAGTGTGATTGTTTGGCCATCATACAAAATACGAAATCTAAATCGTCTTCAAACGTATATTCCAGGTCTCTTTAACGAATTTTAACCGTCTTAAATTTATCGCCCGAAAAATGTTCACTACAGCCGCAACCCACGTCATTTTTCATGTTTTTCAAAGAATTATGTTGAAATGATTATTGTATTTTTATTTAACGCACTGCAATTCTCTCGTCCCCCTCCTTTTATAGCTGAAGATAAATAGATAATCGTTTCAAAATACGATGCGTAATGATCCAATCCACTGGCGTTGTAGGCCGGTGCTCAATTTTTCAGGAACCTTTATTACCGCAATTTGTTCGAGTATGAACTACTCCGAAAACGTTGACGCAAGCAGACTATTACGTTAAATAAAAATACAATAATCATTTCAACATAATTACGTTCAGTTCATCCGTAAAACTCAGGGTTGTAACTACAGGGAGCGGTAATAAGACCTCCCATTTTTCTGTTAATCTCGTTACTTAGAATATAATCAATATTTTTTAAAAAATGGTAGCCAGTGGCTTATATTCTATTATTTTTCCTCTGAGGCAGTCTCATTATTCCCCTCCATTTTCTTATTTCATCTACTATTCCCGCCTTTCTATTTCTCATGACCTACACTAAATTTACAACCTATATATATTCAAACTAAGTAATTAGAGAATTTTTCGGATGTATGTCATATTAAGTTCTTGATGGAAATTTATTTTAAATAGTAAATTATATCCAGTTTGTCAGAAAAAAATTAAAATTTATTCAATACACCTTCAAAAGTTTCGTGTATATTTTAGGACTTCATCGTGTAACTAAAAACGGCTACAATTTTCAATATATAATATTTCCATAACATAAAAATTATACCTTTCAATTAAAGAAATAAAACAAAGTTACTATTTTAATGGAAAAAAGTAAGTCCGTTTTATTTATTTAATTGAAAGCTATAATTTTTTAATATTTCAACAAAATATAGTGTACTCAAAATTATAAATCGTTTAGAAATTTCGGTCTGTTTACCTGATGAGGTCCACGAATATGGACAAGACGTTGAAGATGTAAAAATGTATTAATTAATATAGTTCGATTTATTTATAATTGAAGATAATGTCAAAAATATTTTTTCTGACATTAAGTAAATTAATAAATAGAAATCGGACCAAATATGTCAGCAAAGAAATTTAATTAATATAATTAAATAATTATCTGACAAATATACAGCAAATGAGTTAAATGAGGTTAAAATTTAGCTGTTCCATGTCTCAAACGAGACGAAACGTTATAATTTTTAATATTCAAAGTTAAAAAGCTGACAAAGAGGCTGATTTAACTCATTTAAAAAAATAAAACGTTTTATCCAACTGCATGGACTTGTCCAGGTAAATTTTAAACTGACTACACTCTGTGTAATTTGGTTTCGCGGACTATTTCCCCGGAATTTCGGTCGTAATCTACTCGGTAGATTGTCCACGACATCAAATTACTCACAATATCATCAGTTTATTCATTTAATACTATACCTGAAGAAGGCCACTAAAATATATGAAACTTTAATTTTTTAAGCCTTATTTTTTTATTAAATATATTTTCATTATTACTAATTTATTGAAAATTGTTTAGTTAAAATCTAAAATTAAAGTACGAATTTTTTAAATTATTAAATCTTATGTACAAAAGTAATAGTTACATTATATAAAATTAATTCACAATTAAAATAGTAAGATGTAAACTCTTCAATCTAGGGCAACGCTAGACTTGAGCTGGAATTAATTTTTGTTATTAAATGTTTAATTTAACGCTAAATTCGAACCATAATTTCCGTTGACCGTCAAAAATTCATTTGCGTCCACGTATAGCATACGATTGTAATGTTTGGCGTGTCATATTAGCTATGTAGAAATTCTATTGTTTACAGAGGTGTGTTCGCCGTTTCGTTTTAATTTTATTCGGTGTGTTGAGCGGAAGACATTTATCTAGGTTGACAAGCCGGCGTGTCTGATCCCTATTGTCTCATTCTTAATTTACATTACACGCACAGACGCGGGAATCGCTGTCCTCCGGGCCGTAATCCTCAGCATCTGGACCGTGGTCATAGAGTGATACAGCGACTGCGTGACAGTGATATATGAAGAACAATGAGCCGTGTGAAATCCAGTTAACAACCTACACTGTTGAAGCAGCCGGCGGAATTGTGTGGACGCGGGATTCGAACTTAAACCGGTAGCTGGCGACGTATTGTTGTCGGCGTGAACAATGGGCTGAGTTTATTTATGCTGCTGAGCCATGGCTCGCTCGCAGACACAAAGGGCTCAACTCGCTTTGTCTGCAACAAGTGTTTTCCTGGGAGCGCTTTATGGACTTCAGCGTGTTCTGGAAACGGTATTTGTTGTTGTCACGTATAGGAAAAGCACAGCCAACTTGAGTCATAAACAGAAAGAAGCTATTGTAGCGTCACTCTTGTGACGGACGTCACAGTATTCTCTTCCTGGATCTTCTCATCAGCCTCATAATGGAGCTAACTCACAACCATAACTCGTTTCTTCCGGTAGATTGATTTGATTTACAGTTCCGTTCAACAATGCGAGGTCGACGATAATCGTTTCTAGCAAATTCGTCTTACCTACTTAAGTATACACTCAGTTGAAACCAACATTTACAATTACCAAGATGCTACATCAGCTAACGATACTTTCTTCCCACTGTAATCATTCACCAACATAGATTTTAAGGAAATACCTATATTACAACATAGTTTTCTGACTTTAAAATTTACAATAAATAATGTCAGCATATAAATATATCACTTTTTTCACAAAAGCTACGTTTCATCTCCATTTTGAGACTTCCTCAGGCTTAAAATTTTGCAACAAAACATAAGTGGCATAAAATGGAGAAGTATTTAGATTTTTTGTTGTTACCATTAGTCCTCGATTGAGGATACAAATAAAGAACAAACTAAGGTACATAATTAATTACAAATAATCTTAAAATAAATTGATAAAAGAAAATGTATGTAGTCTAAAGTCATTGAAAACACTACCCGCACACAAGAGATCACAAGCACACTCTGAGAAACACAAACACACGCAATGGAGACTTGACTACTTGGAACTGCGCGAACAGGAAACTGTCCTTCCGTAGTAGCTCCAAGGAATATATGAAAGAAACAAACAATAGAGCAGAAAAAATTGTACAGAAAATTTACAGATATGTGGTGTGTTATTTTACAAGGCAGCTCATTCAACACTTTTTCAGGATGATTAAGAAAATCCTGTACTGAGTAAAATGCGCCATGAAATAGAATAGTTTTACTCTGCTTTACGAAACTGTTGTAGTTATTATTTTCAACCTCTGAAGGATGGCTGTTGTACATAATTATCCAGGTATTGTAAATACTTTTCTGGTGGAGAGCAAGAAGATGCTTGTCCAACCTTAGAGCTGAACGATTTCTGGTCGCGTATTCATGAGATTCGCCATTCGTTAGAAACAAATTAATGTTCCGCTTTACAAACTTTAAGATTTCATAAATATATACGCTTGGTAAAGTAAGTATTTGCAAAGTTTTGAAGAAAGGTTTGCCAGTTGATCTAGAATTCGTACTAGTAAGTATTCTAATGACACGGTTTTGCAACTTAAATATTTCATTCCTCCTGTTGCAGTTTCCCCAATTAGAGATTCCATAGTACGTAATTGAATAAAAATACACGAAGTAAACCATTTTGACGTATTTTATGTCAACGTGTTGCATTAGTGTTCTCAGAAAATAACAAGCTGAACTCCATCAATCCGAAGGCCCAGGAAAGGCTCAAGCGTTGGCTGAGAATTTGTCTACGGGTCTATTACTAGCATCAGCACTAAACTAAACTAACTTAGTCTTAACTAGGTTGAGGGACAATTTGTTCACGTTTAAACAAACATTTAGACCGTCTAGAGCCCTGTCTACTTTCTTAATCAGATTATAGAAGTTTTTATCTGCAATAACTATATTTGTGTCATCCGCGTAGAGAATCGATTTTCGAGAATTTACGTACCCTGGAAGATCATTTGTGTATAGAATTAAAAGTAAAGTCCCAAGAATTGATCCTTGAACTCCACATGTTATAAATTCCCAATCCTAAAGTGAAGTTGGCCGTATTTAGTTTCAACTACTACTTGTTGTTTGCGGTTTGTAAGATGCTATGTTAGTAGAAGTGACGTATTACCCCGAATTCCATAATATTCCATCTTTTTTATTAATAGTTGGATGATCTGCCGTGTCGAAAGCCTTAGAAAGATCAGAAATTATGCCAGGTACCTTTAGGCCTTCATGCAGTGAATTCTGGTTATTTTGAAAGAAGTCGTACATCGCGCTATCTGTGGACTTTCCCTTAAAGAAGCCATGATGTACTGGTGATAAAATCCTATATTTATTCAAGAAATTAAATAATCTAATATTTATCATTTTTTCAAATATTTAAGAAAGAATGGGAAGGAGAGAAATGGGCCTGTAATTAGATATTTCAGATGGTGATCCTTTCTTAAACAGGGGAATTTCTTTGGCGTTTTTAAAAGCATTGGGAAAAAATTCCAGATAAAGACATTTATTAAATATTACTTCAAGTGGTAAAGTCATAAAAGCAGCACATTCTTTAACCATTTTACTAGTTATCCCATATATATCTGCTGCTGACGAACACTTCAAATTTCTTTATACTGTAATTATTTCAGCTTTATTTATTGGTTGCATAAATATAGTATTCGTAATTTTTGGAGTGGAATTTAGTAATAGATTGAAGAAATCCTGGTCATGATAGACAGAATTATCTTTAGTCAGAAAGTTTGCAACAGTAACGAAATACGAGTTAAATTTGCATCCTGCGGCTCTACCACAAAAAAGTTTCACTTTGTTCTACAAGCGCAATTTCTTTATAGTTACTGGTACCTTTGACAGTCACATTTTTAATTGCATTCCAGGTGACTTTGATTTTATTATCTGCATTCGCTATATATCTGGAAGTATTGAGTTTTTTCGCGGCCACGAGCACTCTCTGGTATATACGTCTGTAAGTTTGAATGTAGTTTATTAATCTAGGAGATGCAGAAGACTGTTTAAGTTTGTTCAAGTAACAGTTTATTCCGTGATATTCGAAGACCGTTCGTAATCCAATTTACTAGCTTAACGTGATTAGATCGATTTAATTTAATAGAGGCTACTTAATCAATAATCGATTCAAAAACATTTAGAAAGTTTCCAAGAATCGATTTTAAGTTATCAGTTCTGCTATTTTCTAGAAGAGGAACATAATCAATTTCTCTAAAATTAATCTATATTTTTCCGGTCAGAGTTTTCTGGTTCGTAACCATCGGTTCGGATTTATTATTTTAATTAAATCTTCATTAATGTACATAAATTGTTCTATATGGTCCGATATTCCAGTTTCAATTACGTTCACACTGTAAGAATCCTCGTTTAAGTTACACACAAGGTAATCAATTCAGTTTCCTTGTCAATTTAAGGAAATACCAAATGAAAATAACAAGTTTTCTAGCTGGCGCTTCTTCCGGATACTTTTAAGGAAGTTAATGTTGAAATCATCGGAAACTATAATTAGTTTGTTTTCCGCATTAACTTTACTGAAAACTGTTTCTAAAAGACTGAAAAAAGTATCTGATTCAAAATCATGTTGCCTATAATTACATAAAATCACAATAGATTTCTCGGATATCAGTTCCACCGCACTAGAGTCTAATTTACACTCTGGAATCAAAGCACTAATGTCAGGTCTATCTCTGCAGTGATTAACAAACTTCTTACTGACGTAGATACCATTTTTCATCATGCATCCACTGAAATTCTAAATTCTTACGTATCCTTCGACAGTTGAGCAAATTGCTTCTGTTACATTTTTCCAGTGTTTGGTAAACGCGAGAACATCCACATTCGGAAAGGACAACATAGCTTCAAGCTCTAGATTTATTGAGACAAATAGTTAAAAAATTATTGGCTACATTTGATAAGCAGACCGGAACTTTACTGCAGAAGCGTTGAAAGGCTACAGAGCTAAACGCACGACATTTGATTGCAAACAATCTTTTCAAACGTGCGCTTACCAGCGTAATTCATATATAATCAGAACGTATTAAATTTTGAAAAAGATCTACAATACTCACATTTGGAAAGTTCTTGAAATCCATGTCCTTCTCGCGGCGTCGTCATCGAATCTGGCAGGAACCAGGCTGACAATAATCTTCTTGGCCTTCATTTTCGGGAGCACTTTCAGGAGCTGTCTCCAGTCCAAGAAACCTTGCTGGCTAACGTCGTTTGTGCCCCCTGCAATAACTACGGCGTCAGCGTCCTTAGTTAAAACGGGAGCATCCCTAATTACTAATGAAGCCCCAGGTTTTACAATATCACATACGTCAAAACTCTCACCAAATTGTTCTTTTACCAGAGCACTGCATCCACGGCCGCGGCTAGACGTGAAACAATTTTCTTAATTTCCGGCGGGAGGCTCACAGTTGATGCACATTCTTCTTGGCGGCAAACAATTTTTCTTTTAATCGGCGTGGAGGTAGTCGTTAATGATTCCGCATTTCCTTGGATGAGCACATCATCTATGGCAGAAGATCGAATAGATTTAATAATTTCTTCGAGTTCTTTTAATCTCGCCTCAAGGGATTTACATCGATCACACTCATTATTACGCTGCTGGCTCTCTTCATAGTGCTTCAGGAGTGTGTTCTTCTTGCCAGCCGTAGACAATCCCAGTTTACGATGCCTCTGCTTCAGCACAGCCATGGTCAAGGTGGTCCAGACATGTTGCAAAATCTCTAGCTGCTAGGCTATTATAAAAAAAACGTCCGCTCCCTACAGCTGCCAGCACACATGAGGATTAATAGGGGGGAAACCAAGGTGATGGAGTGTAGTATGGGAAACAGTCAAATATCAAAGTGTGTCAGTGGTAAGGAATATTTTTAAGGATGTTAAGGATTGTCACTTGGGCAGCAGAATATTTACAGAAGGATAGCACAGGCAAGGAAGGCTTTTGCAAAATTTAACAACTTACTTAGGGCTATGTGGTGATTCATGACCCAACATTGAATCGGTAAAGCAAAAATAATTTAGTTTAATATTCTACCGAGTCGCGTACACCAGGACAAAAGCGAGGATGGTCAAGAACAAGTCGGATTGAAACCTCGCCGATTACGACATTATTTGTATTGTATTGTTGAGCAGATGGAACAGAGGCTGCCTGGGATTATTGTGGAACAGTTGGCGCAGGGAATCTGCCTGAGAAAAGCGCGGAGAAGGGAAGCAGAGGCAGTACAAGCAACATGTATAAAATTTAGTTTCTGCACGTTTCGAGAAGAGAGATTCATTTGGTGGGAGTACAGAAAATAAAAAAATATAGCATTTGATGCGAATTTAATCTAAAGGAGAAGCGCTAGAGAATCTTAATCAGAAGAAGATTTGATAGAGAGGGAGGAGGAGCCAGCGTACGAATAGAAACGAAGAACGACGTCACCAGGCGTTAACATCCGGTAACGGCATTTTACCCGGTTTTTCCTTGAAAACTATTCTCGTTTGATTCACGATTGTTTTTATTTCATTAATATTGTTTTTCATCCGCGTTCACGAGAGCGGCAGTTCAGGAGCTGCATAGGTTCATTTTGCTTGACCGACATAGCCAAATTTGATAATTCATTTTTCGTAAATTTATTTTCACTGAAACTTTTAGGTTGAGTTATATTATTCTTTTGTAAATAATTTTATATTGTATTACCATAGTATCGATCTTATCATCATGATTAAATTTATTATATTTAAATTAGATATATTTTTTATTTAAAAATTCCTTATTATTGTAATTAATAATATTTGTTGATGTAAACAGGAGTAAACACCACAGCTACTATAAGTGTGAATATTGGAAAAACGATTATTAAAAATATTCTTATGGCGTTATATGGGTGCGAAAGGTGGACGGTAGGAGTTGGGGAAAGGAAAAGAATTGAAGCCTTTGAAATGTGGTGCTATAGAAGAATGAAATTGGTGTGTAGAGTAACTAACCAGGACGTTCTAAGCAAAATAGGGGAAAAGAAAACAATATGGATCGAGAGGAGGAATAGGTTTTAATAGGCCACGTTTTGGCAAATGAGGGTCTCGTTATATTAGCATTAGAGGGAAATGTGTCGGGTAAGAACAGGAGAGGGAGGCTAAGGATGGAATACGCTAAGGAGGTAAGGAAAGACGTGGGATGTACTAGTTATGTGGAAATGAAAATTCTTGCCCAGAACACGTTACTATAGAGGTGTAATATGAACATTCGAGGGACTGAATACCACAGTAAGATATGTTTACAAGTAGAAGGTGCAGCCTCAATATATCAGAAACTTTATCGTTAAAATTTTAATATAATGATCAACGTCTCACCTCATTTGGTTTTGGAATTTCATGAGGCAACATTTGAGGCGATGAATCTATATGAATTTAATATAAGAAGATTGAGTTGTAAATATTTCATTATGGAAGTATTAAAATGGTTAACAATGTTTAAATGAAAACAGAGTTGCAACTTATAAAGTTCCAGCGGAGTTTTAAGATTTTCAAAGTAAATGGGACGCCGACTTCATCATAAAAGCGGGATGAAATATTTTATTAATAAATAAAAGTGTGGTGAATATTACTGAAATACGTAACGTAATGTTCACATTTTCCATGATTGGCGAAATGTGAGTAAATAAAAATAGGAAGAGTGTGATAATAGCTTTTACAATGTTGACAAGTGTATTTATATTACAGAACGATATTAATTTAAAAGTTATTATCCTAATTCCCTTTGTGAAATAGAATATATTAGCGAGTCATAAACTATATTATGTTTCATTGCGATTGTAATAAAATTTTAATAGCCAAATATGAAGTTTTAGCAGTTTGTTTACAAATTTTTATTGCTCAGAAAGTCGAGCTTCAACTGTGTGTGTGTGACGCTGACATAAAACCAATCCCCTTTCAACGCAAATCATTTCAAACCATTTGCGTAATTATTTTGCCATAATTGTACATCAGGCAGTAACATAAATTGAAATGATGGTACTCGATTCTAAAGAGAATCCGCGTCGAACTCCATTATTTGAGTGGCGATAATGCGCTTTACGATCTGTGATGTGCATTGTAATGCAATTACCACACGACGATAAAATAATTTTGGATAATTGCATCTCCATTATTAACAACGGAATTCATGCTTAAGTACATAGTATATCATAAATTAAATAGAGACAATCTATACCCCTACCTCACTCTCTTCCTCTCCCTATATCTCTTTTCTCCTTCTCCTTCACACACACAGTCAGTCTCACACGTATATAAAACCTGCCTGAGCATAAATTATTTCTGTTTTACTAATCCCTATGTCTATAATAGCCCTGAGTTACGCTCTTCGTGAAACACTCGTGACACATCGGGTACGCTCGGCAATAGCCAAATAAACCACGGTACAGAGAATACACTTGAGCTTAAAGCACTTAGTTATATTTAATTCTATAAATTAACCTATTATACGATCTGAAACTTAATATCAGCATCGAAATAAATGTCCATTATAAGCTTTTGCTTCCATTAAACCTAGCAGCGATAATTCATTAGAATCTTGAAACCTATTACATGAACCGAAACTTCAGAATTTTTAATAAGTATTTTGTAATAGAATTTTTGTCAATTTGCTTAAGTGAAAATTTTGTATTACCTTGGTTATGTGTGTATTTTAATTGTATCGCTTTTGACTTGACAAAATTGCAAAGTTGTTTGAAACACAAAATTGAGGGACAAAATTTAAGACTGAAAAGTCCTGAATGTGTATGAAGAATGTAACATTTTTTAACATATTTGGTTAATAATTTTGCAAAATGTCATATATCCTCAATTATTTATTTTTAATGAAATTTGCTCATGACGGAATGTAAAGATTCAAATAGAAATTTATTTTAAGACATGTGGCCACTATTTGAATAATCAAATAGTATTTCACGAGTTGAAGTTCATATATTTATTTAGTAACATATTGACTGTTTATTTTAAATAATTTTTACGAGACCACTAATTCGAATTTAGCGTTAGAACTACACACACAGACATTACAGGTACGTGTATTGTATGACAGGAAAAAAAATCATTCTAACGCTGTGCAAAAATAAGCTTACAATTTAATTACTTAATTAACGTCGTGTTGTGATTCATGACCCCTACATTGAAGCAGTAAAGCAACAGTAATTTGGTATTCGCGTACAGCATGACTAAAAGCGAGGGTGGGTTGGTCAAGGGTGAGAAAGCAGTGGCTGAAGGAGCAACACGTGAAAAAGTTAAATTCTGCACGTTTTGAGAAAGAAGATTCATTTGATGGGAGTACGGAAAATAAAAAGATAACATTTGATGGGGATTTAATCTGAAGAAGAGGCGCTAGAGGATCTAGAAGACGTGTCCAGTAAAGGAACATCCGGTAACGGCAAACCAAGAACGACGTCACCAGGCAGAACTTCTGGTAACGGCATTTTTATCCGGCTTTTCCAATTAAACCATTCTCGTTTGATTCGCGATTGTTTTTGTTTCAATTATATCGTTTGTCACCCGCGTTCTTGGGAGCAGCCGTTTAGGAGCTGCATAGATTATTTTTGTTTTACCGACTGAGCCAATTTGATAATACATTTTATTCGTAAATTTATATTTTTACTAAAACTTAATTTGAGTTATATTTCGTTTGTAAATTTTATATTGTAATACCACAATTTCGATCTTTATTATCATCATAATTAAATGGAATACATTCAAATTAAATATACTCTTTTTATTATTTAACAATTCCATGTTATAATAATATATTTTCGGTGTAAACAAGATTAACACCACTGTCGTATACATTTTTAATTGCTAGATATAAACATTTAATTAAATTTATATTATTTAAGAATTTTCAATAAACTCGTTTATGTGCATTTTAAATTT
Source organism: Eucriotettix oculatus (assembly GCA_034510155.1). Classification (NCBI taxonomy): domain Eukaryota; kingdom Metazoa; phylum Arthropoda; class Insecta; order Orthoptera; family Tetrigidae; genus Eucriotettix; species Eucriotettix oculatus. The sequence continues at coordinate 13,010,371 of CM067377.1, forward strand.
TGCTTTCTTAATCGTATCGATTTTGACATCACAATAAAATTGAAAAGTTGTTTGAAACATAATTTTGAGAGTTAGAGGTTATCGATTTGGCTAGAGTGCACATCATGTAAACGGCTTGAGTGGCATGTAACCGGAGTGAGTGGTTGACGTCACAGTGAGATATCTCCGTATTCACGAGTATAAATTTGAAAGGAATATTACGGGGTATTGGAATCATGGTGAGTCTCTACAAACAGTAAATAAGAAAAGATTCGTATAGTTCTATAACAAATCTGTCCCTCTGTTCTTAGAGCTAGGCGACAGGGAGGCCTGACAACGCCCTCTGTACCAATAAATTACATTTATTACGAGTTGATCACTGTAGCGGGCTAATACAAATTAATACCCGGGAATGGCCTGGCACTCAGATAGTAAATATATTATATTGTAACTTCAAATACAATTCTCGGGTTTCAACCCGGGTATAAGTTTGTTTCCACAACGTTTCGACGGCAAAGTCAAAGACTCAAGTCTACCTGACGACGATGGCGGTGTTTGCCGTCCAGACGTTGTGGGTGCATACTTTTACCCGCGTTGAAACCCGAGAATTGTATTTGAATCAAATTCACCGGGAAATTTTATATCTTAATTAACGTTAAAATTTATCATTAATAAAAAGACGGCCAATAAGTCAGCATATATAATTATTTTTATTTAATCAAATACGACGTTTCGTCTCCCTTTTGAGACATCCTCAGGTATAAAATTTAGTAGTTCATGTCATTTACTTCTTGACTTCTTCAGCCGAAAAAATTATAAAATGTATTCAAGTATGTACTGTGAAGAATTTAGTAACGCGGACCATCTCCAGCGACGGTTACGGAGAAGTAAATGACATGAATTTCTAAATTGTATGTCTGAGGAAGTCTCAAAAGGGAGACGAAACGTTGTATTTGATTAAAAAGTAATATATATATATATATATATATATATACTGATTTATTGGCCGTCTTTTTATTTATTACAAATTTAAAGTCAGAAATCTATATTATTAGAAGTATATATTATTAAAATTTATCTATTTATAAATAAATGATTAAATTTATTTATTTGTTATAGAGTTATGTACGCTTAAATCTATAATTTTTATTAATTTTAGCATGTGTTAATTATTTTCAAATATTTTATGGAATGACGTATCCTTTTTCCTCATTCGTGCACTAACTGAATAAATAAGTCAAATCGCTCCTCTGCGGAATTATCTGACTCTATTTGATGGTGTTAATACGTAAAATGAAAATAAAACAGTTAAATTATATTAAGAACCCGGGATTTTCGTAAGATTCATGAAGTTATCGGTGAACGTGTGCCATGTTCAAATAAAGCTGACTGTGTATTAAAAATTTCAATACGTTTGATGTTTTAATCTGGTTTATCAAGTAAACGCCACAGAACTTTCCATAAAAAGTTTAACATAACTCGTCCCCCAAACGTGGTCTTTTATCTCCGGAAGGCGTAACGTCGAAAAATTTTCGCTTGAGAAGAGTTGCCCTGAATATTCATTCAAGTGAACAGTTTTGTTTCGGAAAAGTAAATTACTCTTATTCCGCGCTCACACAATTGCGAAACTTGACAAAGGGTTTGCCTGTGATTGAAAATAAATCTCTTGTTAAAGGGCCGGGCAATATTTACAGCTTTGTGGTCTGTAATTTGGGCAGCAAGTCGTGTTCTCTCCTCCGCTAATAGGTTACCAAAAGCAAAAGGTTGATTTACAATTGATGCGTATTAATAACCGCGATATCCTTCCTCTGTAGAGGTTACCGAGTATTTTCTACGGTTGGCTTAGCACCTAACTTCGTTATTCCCACTGTAATCTTACAGGGATTCTATCATCACTAAATAATTAGCAAGGTTCCTTTCAGACTCAGAAATTTACCACTGGCAATTTCTGTATTTGACAAAATACAGTCACGTTCGGATCTAAAGAACGCCACGGGATCGTCTTCCGCTGGTTTCATTTTATTTTCAGAGACTGTAGTAAAAGTGCACTGTTTTAATTATTAACAAGAATAACAAATGGTAAAAAAGTCTATCATTCAGAAGAATTATTGAATTTATTGACATCAATTCATTACGCGACGTTTCGTCCCCTGAGTTTTGGACTTCGTCTGGATTTTAACCATAAAAGCACAAAGGAAAAGTTTCCAAATTTTTTTAATGCAGTCTCAGTCTTTATAAATAGTACGGAGAAGTGTGAACTCTTCACCAAAAATATATATGTTAGCGGTGCAAAAGCTTGGACTGAAATTAGCCGCAATAAATCAGTCATAGTAGACATGTAGTTAGTATTGTTACTAGTTCCGTCTAGCTGTAGCCGCTCCGAGGTTAACTACAGCCATCGTTTCCCTTCACTGAATCCTGGATTATTTATGCACAAATGCAGTTATTTGAATGTACCGGGTTCTCGTTATAGTCATGGTTAATGGTATTTTCCTCGTTGGCCAAGAGGTCCGCATAACTCTGCAAATATAAAAAAATACTTGGCATTATAATTGACTAGATTACATTATGATTTATTATGATGCCAAAAGCCAAAGGCATACGATTAAAAAAAAAGTATGATTACAAATATAGACCTAACCAAGTTTATCTATTCTCACTGATGAAACTGACAAAATTCTATTAAATTATAATGATTAAAAAATCTTAGCTTGGTTTTATAATTTTGTCTTAGGCAAACAGGTGCCTGTGGGAGTTTTCTCTCGCAGGCATTTTCCCCAGAGTGACTGCGGGGCTCACCTGATTATGTCGGGAATGCCTCGTATTCTTTCAGTTTTTTTTCAAAGTTCTCACATGCCGCGACACCTTCATCTATTTTGGGAGGTATATGTACTGGGGTCGAAGACCTTGTACATGAGTTAAGAAATGTCCACTGATCCAATTGGATCAGTCGGCCAACTGCCTCCTAAAACTGGTGGAGACACGGAGAAGGAAATGCTGCGACCCCTCAGCAAACTCGTCTCCCATCATTCGGAAGGGCGTTAGAATATTACCCAATGCCCGACCTACCTGATGCAGGTTTTCCCAGCATCTCTTTAGGTAAAACACCTTAAAGTATAGCCCGGGGGCCGTAGTCAACCCTTGGCTACCTTGCTCTACCTTCCGTATCGCCCCTTTTCAATTCCCTTTTTATGCTATTAAAGGGGAGTCGCCTGTTTTAGGATCACCCTCATGTAGCCTGTTAACCCAAAAAAGGGAGTTTGAAATCTACTGTGATTACTTGAAACGTGTGGAAAATTTAAGGATTTAAGAAAGTTTATCGTTTTTATTACCATTATTCCTTCCATTTATTCGGTTTTCTTTGGTTTGAAATTTTCAGGTCATAAAATAGGTTAATAATCTATTGAATTTACGCTGCTAGGTTAATGTAAGCGAAAATTTATAATTTTTCTTTTTAAGTAGAAGTAACTACTTTGAACTCAAATATCTCGTGGTTTCTTTGACGAATCTAATGCCGAACGTACCCGATGATTCCATAATAGTTATATATATATATATATATATATATATATATATAAAGTAAATTCATTTTTCTGTACGAGTTGAAATAATTTTAATAACTCATATTAAAATGAATGGAAGAATAGACTTATTACTTTTAATTAAACATATTAATATCATGTATCATGAAATCTGGAAAAAAACCTGTAAAAAACTGTCGATAAATTTATTTTGATTCTTTTTATGTTCAAATTAAAACGCTGTTAATTTCCAAAGTTTTGGAATAAAGAGATTCAACAGTAGTCAGAGACATATCATTTGAATAAAAATTAATCAGAAAATTAATATCATCTTCGAGGAGAAATATTTGTCAATTTTATTATTTTTACCTCTTGCAGTACGTTGATTTTCAGATAACCTCAAGAGTCGAGCGCAATTACAACAGGACACTTACATGGAGAGGGGGGGGAGGAGGTAGATATGAATGCAGAAATGAAAGTTATTTCTTGAATGTATTTTCCAGCAGTTTCCGTTTTCGGCTTTCTTAGTCCTACGAGAAGTTCGCCGATAGAAAGCGCTCGGATCTTGGCTTTATTATCGTTCTCAATTGGGAGCCATCAAATTTAATAAAACTTGCTGCAACTGTGAGAGTCGGCCGCCTACCGCACTGGACGCCCACGCATTTCCCCGAAACTCTGCGGCGGCAAAGTGGTTGTAAAGCAGCTTTACGACGAGTTCTTAAGTGATGATAAAAGGACATCAGAATAATTATGCTTTAGTACATTTCTAAACCCTGCCGCAGACGGGCGGGATTGGCAAATACATCGCAATGCTATTTTATTGTAGCAAATGAATTCCGAATAACGATTTCCACAATTTTAAAGGCACGTGCTTGGGAATAGCTAATCGATCTTTAATTTTCTTTACGTAAGTTTCCATCTTAGATCCTCCCCTGCCGTCGATTCATCATCACATTTAGATCCTTTATCTGTTTCAAACCTTTTTGTCATATACCTTCCTCTTTTATTTTTTAAAATATTTAAAAATTTCTGATGAGCCTATATAAAATATCACGATTCTAATTCCCCACTGTGCTGTTAAATGTAAACTATTAATCATCTCATATGTATAAGGGTTAAATATCCAGTGAATGGATAATGGTCATATAGACAGGAACATAAGGAACTGTCGAGCAATTTCGATATTTTCCTTGAGAGTTAAAGCGGTTTTAATGGACCCCTATAGACGACATGATATCATTACGCTCTTATTGGCTGGTCCATTCCTGACGAAGCTATTGTCGAATCAACAATCTAAATCTAAATGTATTTTTATTTTCATTGCAGCTGTAAGTCAAGTTGTTGACTTTTGCATCCCTTGATAATGCATCATTTGAGAGATTCGGCACTAATAAACTTATTAAAAAAACTAAGTTGTTAGCAACAAATCAATAATTATGTATAACTTAATCTGAGATCCTCAGTGTTCATTCACTTTATTACTCCTGTATGCATATATATATATTGTAACATGTAAGTAACAGCCTCACATAATTGTCGGTATACGTGTATACGTGGCAGTCACCCAGACGCCATTGTTAAGTGTGTGACGTCGTTGCTGACGTAAGTGTAAGCGTGCCATGCAGTGTTCACATGATCTGTCGCTGTAAAAGCGCTAACCATAGCGGGAAAACGTGTACACGTGATTGGCTATCAAGGTCAGGTGATCTTACATTTGCAAGATGGCGTAAGCTACGAGCGCACGTGAATAAGTAGGGTCGACGGAAAGATGTGGTAAGAGAACGATGAGTGTAGTGGATCGTGAATCCTCGAGGCCAAGCGGTTTATAAACGGTAACGTGGTGTTAGACCAGAATAAACGTGGTAATCGCAGACGTTAATAGGTCGACTAACTGATTAGCTAATTGAATGACCGACTAGTCATTCCTCCTTCGAGGAACAAAATATTGTCATAGAGCTGAGCTGCCCTGGAGGGAAAGAATTTTGTTTACTATATATATATATATTGTAATATACTTTTTTGGGTATAAAACATTAATTAATTAATAGAACAAATTATGATCGATTTTTAAAAAAATTTCATTTTTTAATTTAAAGTGAATACACGGGCTTAATCTCAGGGGATTTTGGGTCTCTCGAGAGATGGAGTATGCAGTAGCTGAAAAATAGAAAGAAAAATCATTAAATGTTATTTATCCAGAGCAATGAGCAAGTTTCACTGGGCCAACAAACATCCACCTCTGCGTCTCTCTGGCGTCTTGCAGGATTTGATCACGTCTGGACTCGTCTGCTCTCGTCCGTCCTCTCCTCAATTCGTCTGACTGCTGCTCATCTGCTCTGCCCACGTCCGTCCTCTCCTCCACTCGTCTCAATTCCCCGTATCTGCTCGGACCACGTCCGTCCTCTCCTCCACTCGCCTGCCTTCTGGGGGTGAGCCACCCATCGGCTTCCCCTTTTAAATCTTCCGACGGGAATTCCCCTATTTCACAAAATTTCGGGGTTCCCCGCCCTCATTTTTTTACACACGTTCGCGGGGGTTTCCCGCGGGGGTTCACCATCGTCATTTTTTACACACGCTCGGCGGGACACTCCCGCGGGGAATCACCATCTTTCAGCCGACTAGCCATTGTTGTTGGCCGAACTGCGCCTCATAACGCCACAACATCACAAAATCCACCTTTTTTATCACAATATATATATATACAGTAAAGAGGGAAAGAGTTTTTCTTTACTATATATATATACATATACTATATATATATATATATATATAACTCTTTCCCTTTGTTTTTAACAAGTTACATAAGGACGATCGAAACAAACAACCCATTAATAGAACAGGTAGGGATTTGAAAAGGGTATGTGTAATGTAGTCAAGGGTTGACTAGGGGCCCCGAGATATAGTTCAAGGATCCTACCCGATGTTTCACCTAAAAGAGAAATGTCAATGAGTGAGTTACTTATAAAATAACAGTAATTATCTGCCGAGACGTATATTAGAAGATAATAATGCAGGAAAAGAATCTGTAACCGCGAAAAGTAAACTACGGTGTTCCAAAGTTAAATAAAAGTGCGTTAAGAATACAGTAAAAATAATATTTTAGTTTAAACATCTCATGCAACACGTAATCTAGGGGAAGAAACAAACCCCAAATTTTTATAGAAATCACGGTTCTGCAGAAAAAGTTCTATATGAAGATTAATAGAGGGAAAAACAAGGTGATTCAGATATAGATGTATTGTTGTTTCTATTAGTCCTCCATTGAGGAACTAGGATACGTCATAAATTACAAATAACTAAACTAAATAAGGTGCATAATTAATTAGAAATAATCTTAATATAAATTAATAAAAGAAACTGTATATAGTCTAAATTAATTGAAAACATTACAAGCACACGGGAGATCACAGGCACAAACTTAGAAACACAAACACGCAATGAGTTTTGACTACTTGGAGCTGAGCGACCAGGAAACTGTCCTTCCGTACTAACTCCAGGCAATAAAAGGAACAAAAAAACAAATGAGCAGAAAAAAAACTGTACAGAAATGATATGTGGTGTGTTATTTTACAAGTCCACTCATTCAACACTTTTGCAGGAACCTTGACTTTAAATATTAGAGGGGCGATTATGAAAATCCTGTACTGAGTAAAACGCGCCATTTAATAGAATATTTTTACTCTGTTTCACGAAACTTTGGTAGTTATTATTTTTAACCTCTGGAGGAAGGTTGTTGTATATAATTATCCCGGTATTATGAATACTTTTGTGGTGGAGAGTAAGGCGATGCTTGTCTGACCTTAGAGCTGAACGATTTCTGGTCGCGTATTCATGAAATTCGCCATTCGATTAAAACAAATTAATGTTCCGCTTGGAAAACTTTAAGATTTAATAAATATATACGCTTGGTAAAGTATTTGCAAACTTTTGAAGAAAGGTTTGCAACTCAATGTATTATTTGTACTAGAAAGTATTCTAATGGCACCGATTTGCAACTTAAATATTTCGTTGCTCCTGTTGTAGTTTCCCCAATTAGAGATGCCATAGGACATAATTGAATAAAAATACGCGAAGTAAACTATTTTGACGTATTTTATGTCAAAGTGTTGCATGAGTTTTCTGAGAGAAAACAAGCTGAACTCCAGCAAGCAGATCTATATGGTCATTACACTTTAATTTATCATCAATCCGAAGGACGAGGAAACGCTGAAGCATTGGCTGAGAATTTGTCTACGGGTCTATTATTAGCATCAGCACTAAACTGAACTAACAGTCTTATCTAGGTTGAGGGATAATTTATTCACGTTAAATCAAACATTTAGACCGTCCAGAGTGCTGTCTACTTTCTTAATCAGATTATCGAAGTTTTTATCTGCAATATATATATTTGTGTCATCCGCGTATATAATCGATTTTAGAGGATCTACGTAACCTGGAAGATCATTTAGGTGTAGAATGAAAAGTAATGTCCCAAGAATTGATCCTTGAGGAGGTCCACATGTTATAAATTCCCAATCGGATAAGTGAAGTTGACCGTCTTTAGTTTCAACTACTACTTGTTGTTTGCGGTTTGTACGATACTATCTTAGTAGAAGTAATGTTTTTCCCCGATTGAGTGCGGCATGGAATAACGTAGGGTGTGATATTGGGAAGGGATATTTTAAAGGAAGATAAGGAATTATGCTACTTGGGAAGCGTAATAACTGTGATTGATAGAAGTATAGCAGACATTAAGAGTACGATAACACCGACAAGGAAGTCTTTCGTGAAAAAGAGGAATTTACTTTCAGGTAATATATGTGTTAATATTAGGAAATCGTTTTTAAAATTGTTTGTATAGAGCGTGGCGTTATATGGGTGCGAAACGTGGACGATTGGAGCTGTGTAAAGGAAAATAATAGAAGCTTTGCAAATGTAGTGTTATAGAAGAGTTCTGAAAATCAGATGGGTGGATAGAATCTCTAACGAGGAACTTCTAAACAATAGGGGAAGAGCGAACAATATGGATGACGTTGTCCATGAGAAGGGATAGATTAATAGGCCACATTCTAAGACATGAGTTTCTTGTAAAATTAGCATTAGACGGAAGTGTGTGGGGGTAAGAAATGAAAAGGGAGGCCATGGATGGAATTCGCATGGTCTAGTTTTGCGGAAGATAGGGTAGCTTGGAGGATTTTATCATACCAGTCTTAGGATAGAATACCGCAACAACGATAGAAACGAATAATGATTAAGTGAAAATCATCTTAAAGCACAGAGTAAGTAATAATTAAACGTCCGTTTATTCCGATATTCCGAGTAGTGCAATAATGTTCAAATCTATATCTTGCACGATGTTAAAATTCAGTTCGTGCGGCGCAGCGGGGTTCCAGCTGGTGCTGCATTTCTGTGATTCATCTCTGTACGTTCAACAGGTGCCGAAGAAGGTTGGAACGTGTTACAGATATTCGAGCCGTGCTCCGGCGTGACCTCAAGCCACGATGCTATTAACCCTCCCAAGGACTTCACCGAAATTTGACACTATTTATTCCCACTGAACCACATTGCAGGCTGAGGAGGAAACACATTCATGACCAAACCTTTGACCTTCGGGCTGTATAGCCAACAGGAAAATTATAAAGTTCCTAATAACAAAACGTTTGTACTTGATAAAATTTTGAGTGATTTCAGAGACATTTTAACTTTAAATATTTCAATCTGTACTTCACTGTGACATTCCTAGGCCAGAATTGCAATACATTCCAGCATCTGTACCGTAGAAGTCATGGAGTGATTTCCATCATCTAAATTTTTGAAAGTTTAAATTCATGTATTTATTTAACATTTTTTTACCATATTACCTAATGTAATACATAGTAATATTTTTATTTCAGTATACCTGACGAAGTCTCAAATGAGAGATGAAACGTATTATTTAAATAAAATATAAAGTGACAAAGAAGCAGTTATCACTCATTTAATATTTACTTAAATGTCAGATTAATTATTTATTTATATATATAAATTTTAATATATTTTTAATTAATTCTTGAAAAATCAATCCTCCGAACGAAACTACGCCATGATAGGGATGGGTTTGAAATTCCAAACACCCCCTGGTCTTCCGGATGTGGTTTCTGAATCATTCACCAAAGTAATAAGATGAATTTACCAACAAAAAGCCTTCAACATTAGTCTGAATAGTGGCCACGGAATGCATATAGTCCTCATGCCTCACAAATTTCATCTTAAAGTCCAGGAATCGGCCGCATATAACACAATAGCCAACATAATAACCCTAAAAAAATTAACCAGAATGTATGTGGACTCGAATGCGCCAAACTACATTATACTGAACAAATAAAATGGAAGCCATTAACAGAATTGTAAATAAGATTTATAGAAATGACGGAATATAAAAGAAAACATACTAAGTGCGGGAAGCAATGATTGCAAGGTAACTAACGATTAAAATCTCAAGTCTATTGGAAACCGAAGAAAAGATGGTAAATGAGGATGTCAATAAAATAAGTCTGTACAATGATGAACCAGTTCAGGATTAAGGAGACTGTAGTGCGAGAATAATCATAAATCTAAAATATACAACGACTAATAACAGGATGCCAGATTAAATGGGGTTTTCCTAAGAGAAAAAGAGATTAGTAAGAAGATAGAAAAGTTGTATTTGAAGGTTGCTATTAACCTCAGAGTTGATCTGACATTAAACTTAAATAATAATTAAAATTGATTAAAAAGATACCCTAAACGATAACGTACAAAGCCTACAGTGATATTTTCCAAATAAGAAAATTTGTAAAGTAAGATATTATGGAAGGTGTCTGGTTGCGATTCACATAACGCGAGAGACTCGCAAGATATTCGAAAAGTAACATAGAAAAACCTGCTGCCTTGTCTTATATAATCGAATAATTCATACCAGAACACTATTATTAATTTTGAGAATTAAAGTGATCACTCATTTACGTACTCAAAATAAACGAAAGGGTTTTCTGATGTTTCCCTTAAACAATTTAGGTAATTTATACTCATTTCCACGAGGATTAATAAAAACGTCTTCTGCCGGCTTTACTCTTAATGATTCCCTTTGTATTTTCACAAACAAGCTTTCGGTCTCTCATTATTGAAACGCACAAACCCACTAAATATCACCTTAAATCATACATCTACACTAAGTCACTGATTAAACAGTGTTTTCCAATAAATCGGGTCGATGTTGAAATGGAATGGAACAAGCTGTAGTGAGTTATTCACTAAATCATTTTCTTATTTGAACCGGTAAACATGTACCTTATCAAATAAAATAAAAGTATTTTGTTAGTACCTCACACACAGCTTCTTTTATTCCATTTCAACATCGATCCGCCATTATTGAAATATTTTAGTTAGTTAACTTATTGACACTTCACAAACTGTCCAATAAGAAAGATATTTAAGAATACCTATTTAAATAAATTAAGGGTAACATTTTCCTGTAATCGATTGTGTATAGCTTTAAAACAAGAAAAACGAGGAATTACTGGGGAACTGCTCGAAAAGTTCGCTACTGGCTAGAGAATCCGTGATTAGAAGTAATATTTATCTTCGTAGCCAATAAGAGTCAGTTATCATCCATACCAAAGTTGTATTGCTTGTTGCATTGAGGAAGAACCACTCAAAAAATTTCCCGCAGAGGATTGTACGAATTGTGGTATATATGTTTAAATTGCACACTTTAAACAGACGCTGATCCCATTGGACCAGTCGGCCAAATGACTCCTAAAACTTGTGGAGACATCGAGAAGGGAATGCTGCGACCCTTAACCAAACTCGTCTCCCGTCATTCCAATATCCTGACCTACCTGATGCAGGTTTTCTAGACTTTTCTCTGCATTTATTTTAGGTGTAACACTGGGTAGGATCTTTAAACTATAGCCCGGGGCCCTAATCAACCCTTGACTAACCTTCCCAATACCCTCCACCCCCACTTTTCAGTTTCCTTCCTATCCTATTAAAATGGAGTTTCCTGTTTCAGGATCACCTTCTGGTAGCCTGATGCCCCCCACACATCCCCATACGAAAAATTGAACTGCTATTTCAAAATATGAACATGACGGGGAAGACTGATATCTTTAAATATAATTTTATTTATCACTTTGATAGTTGTCTTTTACTGCAGCTTAAATTCATTTTCGTTGTTTGAGAATCAATTAAGCACGAACGTATGTACCAAAATTTGCTTCGTAATTTATTAATAAACAATGTATATATATATCCATTATCTTCATTAATATTTTAATTTCACGCTACATTTCAAATTCCGACAGACATTATTCGTTTTAGAATATATTTTTCAGGGATATGAACGTTGGGTCCTTGCTGTTTCTATCATTTGGATATTATGATTGGTATTTGAGAGGATTGATGCCCTAGAGAAGAAAACAGTGAAGCTGGGACGGAAATCGTGAGGTCGAGGACAAACATGTCTTCTCACCGACTCAGATGTGGCACCACGTCCTGTTCAGCCACTAGCCTTTCGTCAGAATAGTTTCACATTGTGTCCTGTTGTGAGCTGCCAGAAGTAGGTGCGGCGCCTTCAATTCCTTTTCCAAACGCAATCGGACATGTATCGGTGCAAACTAATTTCAAATAGTCACGTTTCGACTGACCACGGGAGACTTTCTCGGAATCTATGATCGGCACTTAGCACTAAGGTTGCCATAACAACTGTCTAGAAACTATTTTTTGCCAAATAAATCAGTATTGTAGTTTCTCCATACACAATTGTTAAGGTATACTCCCAGTAGAAAACCTAGCAGGGTCTCAAGTAAATTTCAGTTTGAGAAAACTATTTACTTGTATTTTTGGCAGTCATATACATAAAATCTACCATTTTTAGCATGACTCCAATGTTGCCAACTAACTGTATAAAGTTCCATGGCTCAGAGAGGCTAAATTTTCCTTTGTGGTATGTAATAGTTTCATGGTGCTCTGCGAGTGGTCTGTCTTTTTCGTCGCCAAATATTTTAATACTTTTTTTCTATTCTCTGATGCGATCAGGTAAAGTGAAGTCTGCCAATTTACAAGGTCGGAAAAGAAAAATTGGTGATTGAGACATCCTGATCACCACGAGATGGAAACCGGAACCAGCTTGCTCAGATGTTATTATGGTCACTGCGAAATGCGCACCTTCAAAGGTCTATTGGGCCCAGGAAAATAGCTGCAATCATTTGTGATATTGACTTATGTTCAGAGGCCAGTGCTGATTGTGTGAGGGGCAATGGAAGGTTCAGCACTGTACTTAAAGAACATTCAGAGGTAAAATATGCTAAATCACTTTCCGAAAGTGGAACATATGTAAAACATTAGGCCAAATTTATTCCAAATTAAGGAACCCGACGTTTGATAGTATTTGTTATCCCTATTCAGTTAACAACTTTGACTGAAACTCTCGGGTCATCTCGGTTACGCTCGTCTCTATCTTCGTAAAAGAAACCACGGTAATGAGAGTACAACTAAGTTCAAAGTAGTTAGTGTCACTTCTGCTTTAATAAAGTACATATTTCTATAAATTATAGGCTGAAACTTTATATCATCATCGAAATAAATGACAAGTATAAACTTTTGCTTCCATTAAACCCAGAAACAGATATTATACTATTTTATGAATTGAAATGCAATATTTTTAAAAAATACGAACACAGGGAAAGATTATGATACAGAATATTTGACATTTTCTTAAATCCTTAAATTTTTCACATATTTTAATTAACCATGGCAGATTTCAAACTACGTTTGCCTAAGATAAACTTATGAAACAAAAGCTGAGAGATTTTTAAATAATTATAATTTAATATAATTTTTGTTATTTGCATAATTGAGAATTTTTTGATAAGAACAATTATGTCTTTGAATTAAATTTTCGTTTTTAAATTTTATACATTATACATCATAATAAAATTGTAGAGTTGTTTAAAACACAATTTACGGGTATATTTACGGGTATTGAACTCATGCTGAATATCTACAAATGGCAAGTAATAAGAGATTCCCATTGTTCCATTCTAAACTAGTTATTAGAACCAGGAAATACGGAGGACGGACAACGCGCACTATACCCTTTAAATCATATTAGTGTCGAATTAAACACTGTAAGAGCTTAGTTTTCATGCAGCCTCGTTTATAACTCGTAATTAATTAATTTCTGAAGACGACCAAGAGTGTTGTCTTAAATTTCTATGTGACCTAATTGGTTAGTAACTTTGCAAAATGTCATTTATCCTCAATTAACTAATTTTAATGAAATTTTCTCATAACGAAATATTTAGATATTTATTGAAATACATCTGAACACTTTTTGAATAATCAAATAGTATTTCACGAGTTGAAGTTTATAGATTTAATTTGTAGAATATTCCCTATTTATTTTAGTGGAGGCGACTGATTCGAATTTATCGTTAAAACTACAGACAAACATTACAGATACGTGTATTTTATGAATAAAACATCACAGAACATTTATTTAGGAGGAAATGGAACATTTTCAACGCAAAAAAATATTATAAAGTTGTGCAAAAGTAAACTAAAAACTCGGATCACATATATTTTTTGTCAGATATAAACATTTAATAAAATTAATACTATTTAAGAAACATAACTACAAAACAGAGTGAAGAAATTAAAGAAATTTAGGTAGGCCGTCGTTATAATGCAAGTTTTGAATCTTTCATGAGCCATTAGAGAAAGATTCTAAGTTCGCATCGAAACGTCAGCCTATCTAAATTCCTTTAATTTATTCTTTCTGTCTTTTAAGGTTTTGTCTGTTGAATAAGATCTCCTACCTATTGGTTTTCCTGAAAAAGAGGTTCCAATCGTACAAAAATGTGAATTCGACTGCCTACAACCTCATTTCTATATACCCGTTAAACCGTTTTATATAATAATTGAAAAACAGACGTTAGTTAGTATTGTATTTCATCATTTTTCAGTTGAGGTTGCCTTTGTAGACAGTCAAGTTTCGATTTTGACATATTTGTCATATTTATTGATCAAAAGGTAACATTACCGGAGGAATTTGCATTTATTATTACTACAGGTGGACATATGCCCGATGGCAGTTTGTAGATAAAATTAAAGTACAAAGATAAATAGTTGGTAAAATAAAAATAAAACAAAGATAATTAGAGAAAAAAATTATGTTTTACGTTTTTTATAAAAAAAGCACCTATATTGCGTTTCTAGCATTTTTTAAAATATTTGTATTCTTAGGAAAAGCATTCCAGTCCCTGTTTCAAATATGGTGACGAATCGTAGCTTCAACTAAATAAAAACTTTCTCCGGTGATTAATTTATTTTATTTAGTTATTGGAAAACAGTAATTAATTGATTTACCAAAATATTTTGGTTATATTTTAATTGAAACGTGAAATATGACGGAAACGAATTACTCATCCCATTTTCCTTTTTAAGAAAACTGCTAAAAATTTAAATAGATTATATAACTTTAGCTAAGAAACTACGGTAAACAGCTGTTCACTTATACATTGGAGTAGTAAATGGGGTACGAGTGTTCACCTCTATTGGATTTGACACCTCAGTTCAGTATTTTACTTCTCGGAGGTAGGGAGTAAATTCTTTTTGAGGGGCGGGGGTGTTTAACAGGCTACATGAGGATGATCCTGAAACAGGCAACTCCCCTTCAAAAGCATAGGGGGGATGCAGAAGGTAGTGCAAGGTAGCCAAGGGTTGACTACGGCCCCCGGGCTATTGTTTAAGGATCCTACCCGGTGTTTCACCTAAAGAGAGCAGGGAAAATCCTAGAAACCCTGCAACAGGTAGACCCTTCCGAATGACGGTAGACGAGTTTGGTGTGGGGCCGCAGCATTCCCTTCTCCGTGGAGTAAATTGATGATGGCAGCTATTTATAGGGATAGTTGAGTACACAGGAGTAGACGTGCAACGTCATCGGATCTGAGATCGAATCATACAGTAGGATTAGTTCCGTATTAGAGTCTGACGGAAACGTAGTAATAAATGCCATCAACCGTAGTGTGTTTTGTGAAGGTAATGATTAGCGAGCTTAAGCTTAATTAACCTTGAAAAGTGTATGTTGACGATGACGTAGAGCTGTGTAGCTCAGCAGCTTAGTGGCGAAGACAAGGCGCAATCACGTCAGGCGCCAGCACAAAACAATGCCCGCTGTGATTGTCTGGCTCGTCAAAGCAATCAGCTTCCCCATTCCTGATGAAAGGGTGCCCGTCCCGTCGGAAGACATATTGGAAAAAAGATTTCCTCCCGCCAGAAACGCAACAAAAGCATTTTTTTTCCTCTCTCGACGGTATGAGAGCCGCAATTATTATTTTTTTCCCCTTCCAAATTCGTGATTCCAGACTGCAAGACCGAAAGGGGTTCATTGTTTTCCAAATAGATAGTACAAAAATCCCTCTTCCATCTCAACTTGCAAATTAAGCAAATACAGTATCACTACGTACAAATTTCACCCTCAACTTTAAAGTACACTACTATTACCTATTATCATAACACTCTCCTCACCCAACAATATAAATTGACTTAATGTTTTAGTATTGAAACCTTAGTTTGGTCTGATGCAAGTCTCTATGTTAATCTATTCTGTGCAAGCCTTTTCATTTCCACATAACTACCATATCCCCAATTCCTCCATAATATACTTAGCGTATTCCTTCCTCTCCCTTCTGCTCTTACTTCATACACTTCCCTCTAATCTTAAATTTACTAGGTACTCAAAAAAGGTCTATTAACCCATCCCTTCTCCATATTGTTCTCTCTTATGTTATTCTGCTTAGATATTTCTGGCTAGTCACTCTATCCACCCATCTGATTTTCAGAAATCTCCAAAAACTTTTATTATTTTCCTTTTTGCTACTCCCACCATCGACGATTCGCACCCATATAACGTCACACTCCATACGAAGAGTTTTAGAACGATTTCCTAATATTCATACTTTTAGTAGCAGTAAGTAATCTCCCTTGCCTGCGCTATCCTACTCCAGTTATTATGCTGCCCAAGTAACACAATCCCTTAACCACTTCCGAAATATCCCTTCCCAATCTAATAGCCTTTGTTATTCCACTATTTCCCACACTACAGTCCATCATCTTGGTTTTCCCTCTATTAATCCTTATGTTGTACTCTTCCTCCAGGACCACGTTCATGGTATTTATTATGTATCCCTTTTATAACTTTCTTCATCGCCTGTTCTATAATAATTTAAACAGTGTGGGTCTCCTTGTTGTTGATTTTTGTAAAACAAAATTGATTCCCAAAGTTGGATTCGAAACGTATTATTTTGAATTTAAATTCGTCTATTCTGACTTTTGGCCAATTATTGTTTTTTGTTTTGATTATCAGTACACAATGTTCGAATTTAACTTAATAATATATTTTAGTTTGAATACGTAACTTTTAATTTTTTTTAAATAATTATAGAGCTTAAGAAAATATAAAATGTCAATTTTCTGACTTATTGGTTAACACAATTAAATTGTCAGTAATTAAATAAATATTTTTACCAATTTTAGAATTTATCCTTGATATAGTTAAATATTGTTTCCTGTTGACCGGAAGTTTATCGATATTTCTCCACAGGATAAAAACCTGAATAAGGTACAAATACGTACCGAAATGTTGTTTCTCCTTTTTAAATTGCAATAAGAATGAAGTCTGAAGTTGGCCAAAAAATTTACTTAACTATTATATAAGTCAGATGTAAAAACAAGACCTTTATATAAACGAGTTGTTTTTAAGATATCGCAAAACTTGTTAATTTGTCCCATGAATGTGATCGGTTGCTAAAGCACCAAAATCACAGTTTTAGAAAGCACTTTGTCCAATGTGAGGGTTGTTTAAGGGCCCATCAGCTCATCGCTGTGTAACATCCCTCACAATTAAAATAAGTAAAGATATTTTGTGTTAGATGTTTTACTTACGTTTGTTTCGTAAAGTTAAGTTAATCATTACACAGCAGCCCTTGTAGAAGTTGGAAGAATACGAAACGTTTATGACTCTGGAACTGAACATCGACCGATTCGATTCCTGTCAAGAAATTGCCGTTCCTTCACTCTGAGTTGTGATCTTGATATTTCCAGTTTTATTACTCCTCTCCATGGCAACTGTATACGATCCACTTCACTTGTTGTTTGCGAAAGGTTTTCCCAATAATGGAAAAAGATTTTATTGGTTCGCTAATATGACTGCCGCAGCCTTCTAGTTTCAGTGGAGCTGATCTTTTAAGTCGGTGACCAGCGCGTTAAAGTTCACAGCTAAAAGTAAACTGTGAGCGTTCATGTGGATGAATCAGAATCCTCCACCTACAAGACTAAATACAGCTCGGCTAACAATTATGTGGCAAACACTTGACAAGTTTCACCATTATTGATGAGTAGTTTTACGAACCGCTTTATCAGTCATTTAGTTTGGTTCTTAATCGTAAATGATATTTTATACCGAACGAGAATCTATTTTATGTGGTACTTGTGATAAATTTTTCGTTGACTACTAATTAACTTTATCTGTGATATCAGTTAATAACGACATCAAAGAAATTGTTTAAATGATGTACCTACAAGAAATCATTTCTGAGTAACTATTTTATTTCCATGTTGAAATTTTACAAGTTTACTTTAAATAATTATAGGTTTGAAATAATTAAAAAAGTCCAGCAAAAAATGTCAGAAAGCAATAATGATATTCGTTGAATACATTTACAGCGTTTGGTCCGTATCTGTGGACTTCGTCAGGTAAATTTAAATGGATGAACTTAAATACAAATGGGGATACTTTAGCGTCGTGGACTCCGAACATACGACAACGTAGAAATCATCCACATTTGTATTATATTTCAGTATTTAAAATTTACCTGATGTTGTCCACAAATATGGACGTTGATATATCAAATAAATAACAATATTGCTAACTGACAAAATTTTCTGTAAGTTTTAATGACAGTTAGGTTTTCAGATTATTGATTATTTGAATTTTAGGATGTTTGTGCATTGACCTTGGTTAATTTGTGGAATATTTCGTCAAAGTGACCAAATAAAACAAAAATGGGAAATATTATAAGCCCCTATCAGTGAAAATTGTCGCATTAATCAAATGAATTATGCAACATTTTTCTTTCGTACTGCGTCGAATTCTGGATTAAGCGGAGTAGATAAGATTAACTTTCTACGTATCTAGATTTAAATCATGAAATGAGAATCTGTTAATTTTATTTTAACCTTTACGTCTGTCCTATATTAATATATTCGAAATCAGCTGAAATCAAGACGTGGCTATAACGAGAAAATTTTATTTTTTCCTTCGACTTGATTGTATTTTTGTATAAAATGTCCCAAATATAATGAGTGAAATCTCGGTTTTACCATCTTCGGGAACTTTCTGGGGAGGCTACAGCCAGTCGGAAGTAAGAGAAGCTCGTACACGACGTTTCCTTTATAAATTTGGAACTTGATTTGGTGTGATTATTAGAAATCAAGATATTTAGAATGATGAAATATTGCAGCCAGAGCAAGAGGTCGGATAGTTAATAAATAGTAAAGTTTATATTAATTTTTTTCTGTTTTACTGATTACAGAGTTTCAAAGATTGAGATATTGTCATAAGTATTATTATTATTATATGTTTTCCGCAATGGTGATGTTTCGTCTGATGTGAAGACGAAACGAAAGTGAGCCAGATTTTGTAATACTGGAATATGCTGCGGATACGAAAAAAGGACATTAAGATAAGAAGATAAAAAACTGAGACTCAAAGCTTTTTTTTGTGCGTTCGATCCTATTCAGATAAAGCCTCTGGAGAGATGAGCTTAGCTCAAAGGAAGCTTAGGAATGGAATACAGTCGTACTTGAATGTAGCCTTTGTAGGTGGTTCATGAAGGACGCGAATCATTTATTCACACGGAAGGGAATAAATAGAGACGGGAATATAGACTCATGATGTGTTGGTATTGACTGTATTTATGTCGTCTGTGAGACATATGGTCTCTGAAGACATTAGAATTCATTTATGGATCGTAAAGCGACGTGTTTTCATTTTTCTCTCTGAAAGTGGACTGTAACAGAAGTAAAGAATTCATTTGTAATCCTGTGTTGTAGCTCTCTGAGAATGGCAGGCTTAAGCCCTGGCTGCGTGCTGAGGGCGAGATGGTAATCCTTTGTTAGGAAGGTAATGCAACATTGATCTGGCGTGGCGTCATGTTCTCTCATAAAACCTGGTGTCAGTGGACGAGACCACAATCCATATCGGGAACGCAGAGTCTGACTCACGCATTGTAGGACCGGTATCTGGATGTCCCCCATCACAGTGGCCGTGGTCGCTTACGTAAACGCCTCCTCTTCCTTTTCATCTACTATGGAATGTCTCTCTCGCTCGTCAGCCAAATGGAATCAACTTACAGCCAGTACCTTGTCATTACCACTGCGACTCCAACGATTCTCGTCGCCAAGACTTCCTTCGCGAGGAAAACGTTCCTTCGTATACATTACAACCCTTTCTTTTTAATTTTATAATTAAAAATAGTAATCAGAATTACAGGTTTTTTATAAGCTACTTTTTTATGTCTTCGAAGTGTCTTGAAGAAGTCCTTTCCCGTGATCAGACCCCTGCTACCGCAACTTTGAGGTCAATTGGCCATTATCGTTTTAGTCTTCAGTTGTTTCTGTAAGCAGCAGTGGTTGTATAAGAGGGTTGGTATGGGTTTACATTTTCTTATGGAGTATATTAGTTCCTTCTTGAACAACATCCTGGATGAAAGTTATGCCTAAGTCCTGGTGTATAGTTTGATTGCTCACGTAACATGCCATGGAGCATCAACCATGGCTCTGAGGATTTTTGATTGTGCCCTCTGTATTACGTCATTGTTGGACTTTCTAGCAGATCTCCACAGCTCGATTCTGAATGTCCATATAGGTGAAATAATGGCGTTGTAAAATAATTATTATATTTTATTTAACGAGAGTCTGAATCTCCTACCGGGTAGCCAGTATAATAATATTAATAATGATCATATTCCGTAGATCCTGTAGCTGAGCTGAGTTTCTTAAGGAATTGATTAATCTGATCAGTCCAATTTAATTTATTATTTACTAAGAGACCTAAGAATTTAACAAAGGAAGTTTCATTTACATTTTTGTTGTCGTATTTAAGTGTGATGGATTGTAAAGTTGTGTTGTTTGTGTGAAATTGCATGAAATGTGTTTTGTCACAGTTATTTGTTAGTCCGTTCACATTAAACCATGTTAGCAGGTTAGTTAAATTATTGTTTCTTGCCTCTTCTAGCGTGTCTTTGTTACATTTTACTACTACACTAGTATCGTCTGTAAAGAGAATAGCTTTAGAAGTTGAATATATGGTATTAAGAAGATCATTTATGTATATAAGGAATAATAATGGCCCTAATACTGATCCCTGTGGGACCCCCGTTTTAATAATTCCCCAATCTGATTTCTGTGTTTCACCTTGCACGAGTCTTTTAATACTACTCTTTGCATTCCGGAGGACGTAGTCAACTCTTGCTATAATTCTCTATCTTCCACATCCCCCCTTTTTCAGTTACCGTCGTATGCTATTTTCGGAGAGTTGCCTATATCAAGATCTCCCTCGTGTTGCCTCTTAACCAAAAAAATACCCTATTTTACTTTTCGTTGATATATACATGCCTCTTCACACACCTTTTCGCTCTAATCAGACCAAAGAAATGGTTCAAGCTTCGTATCTTTATAATGTAATTCACTGTTTCTGCATATTTTTAGCACGTGCGTGCTTAATTGAGGTACCAGTAGATTTCTTGATTCGATTAAGATACTGAATCACTGCGGTGGTTATGACGTCATAGAGTAGGGGCTGTAAAAAGTAAATATTCAATAATGAGAAGAATTTAATATCGTTTTCCTAAAAAATATTATTATTTACATAAATACTGGAGTGGTCTAATATAAAAGTACTCCTGGGTATCGCCGGGCACCTAGCTAGTTAAAAAATAACATGTACTTAGTCCCGAGTTAGAAATTACCCGTTAGCATGGGACACATACCATTTTGAGTTCTGTTTAATGAATGGAGTATGAGTTAATTATTTAGGAGTGCTACTAGTTTCTTAAAAAGCTTACTTTTTAATCCTTCACTTTGTCAATATTTATTTTGTATGACACTTTTTCTGTTTTAAAAAGTCATTCGTCTGAAACATCGTCATTATTTCTTTCATCTTATTTCTTCTATCCATAGACTATGTCAAGATTTTCTTTCTTAAGAATTTTTCTTAATTATTCTCATTGCTTTCGTCACCAACCTGCATTAAATTATTTTCAGCTACGTCTTCACCAGGCGTAATATTAATTTTCTTCTTTCTTGACAATTTTTAAGCTCTCTTTTATTTTCTAGATGATTCATAGGTATCCTTTAAGCGAATTAGGTAAGGCAGATTCTGTGAGTTTCTCATTTAAGAATCAAAATTTATTTTTGTAATTCATGCTCTAGAATTCTATTTTTGTCTGGAGTTAACTTCACAATGATATCTTAGATAGATAGTCTGTAACGGAATTTATTTCTATGGAAATCTGCAAGGTTTTTGGTCTAGCGTTTTACACTATTCTTTCAAGTGCTGACTTTGGAGCACAAAATTTCTTTTGCCTGCTTCCAACAAATCCTTCCATGTCTCTCAAGTTCCGTTTTCCAGTTGCGCTTTGATTGCAGACTTGGTAACTTTTACACCCATGCTCTCATCCTCTTATTGTAATAATATCATAACATACAAGAACTGAAACAAATCGGACACCTAAATTTTGAGTGACTCTCTTCTACCGACACTTTGAAAACTTTGCGAAGTTTGGAGGATGTTTATACAATTTCTTTAAAACGTGTAATTATAAATTAAACTAAATTAATAAAGTAGAAATGTCTGTGCATAAAATTGCAGGTGAAACACTCTATCTCATATCGGTCATAAGCGGAGTTTCGACATAGCTAAAACAGAGACTATATTTAATAAATTATATACATAGAAAATAAACACTTTCAGGCTCTAAATGTTGGGGACTAAAAGTTGTATATTCGCTCACGAGACTTGTGGGTGGCAGATGGCTATCAAGTAAAATCGTGGCATATGGTGCCAAAAATACCCAACAAATGTGCAACAGTTGGTCCGTACACATTTTTTCTGGACCAATAAAATAGCCTCGATTTTTTTTTGTAATTTACCCTACAACTGTTGGGTAGGAGAGGAACGTTTTTAAATCTGTTCTGAAACGTCCGTACTTGGTCCATGACAGAAACCAGACATAATTGCATATTTATTCTTTGTTTGATAAGAATTGTTAATTTATAAAATACTCATATTAAATTTATTTTGCGGAGTGTTTATATTTTAATTGACCTGAGGCCACTAAAAGATCAAAGAAAAAGTTATGTTAAAAATAATCAAATTTCTCAGGACAGTTAAGGATTTTGCTAAAAAAGCTCCTCTAAACCCTTAAAAATTAATATCAGCCCGTTCTGATTTCCATTTAAATAAAACGTAATGCGTTAAACATGTTTATCTAATAAAGAGGCTTTTTTGGAGTTATAAAATGTTATAATATTTATTTTGATAAATTTGTTTTCCTGGTTTTAAAATCCATTAGTTTCTTCCTCACATCAAACCGCCGAACC
Organism: Eucriotettix oculatus; assembly: GCA_034510155.1. NCBI lineage: Eukaryota > Metazoa > Arthropoda > Insecta > Orthoptera > Tetrigidae > Eucriotettix > Eucriotettix oculatus. The sequence goes on from CM067377.1 coordinate 13,033,533, forward strand.
TTATTTAATTCTTTTCATTTGAAATTAAACATTTTCTGACAAGTTATAAATCATTAAATTAGATTTATGTCAAATATACTAAATAAAAGTTACTAAATGGGTTTTAAGTAAAATTTATATTTTAAAAGGAACATTTGAATAAAGATATACAACACATCATTTATACTGAAATTTGGGACGACTTCACATGTTACAATATTATTCATAGTCAAAAAGAAGAAATAACAGCATTGTAAGAAATTCATCTAAAAATTAAAGAAAAATATAAGTTAAAATTTCCAAAACAAAATTACTAAATTATTTAAGATCTTTTCACTCGTCTTAGTTACACTTTTTCTTTATAAAGACTTTGTTTAACTACACAACAACATTTCTGTACATTCTTATTTACTCTTTATGATAACGTATCTTTCACTTCATACAAAGAAAGACAATTTTATTCAAATGAATTATAACAGCCTCTGTCAGTTTTTTTATTTTAATTAAAGTTAAAATGCATCACGTTTCGTCTCTAATTTGAGACTTCTTCAAGTCCACGTGAATGAAAATTTCAAAGGATTACATTACGTAATATTTTACAATTATTTTAAAATACATACTGTAATCCATTGTAATTTTCATTTTAGTACACCTGAAGAAGTGTCAAATTACAGACGAAACGTAGTACATTTCTTCTTTTAAATGAAATAAAAAACTGCCAAATTAGCTGTTATAATTTATACAATTATTTATTGAAATATCAGATAAACTACTTAATTATTTTTAGCTATTCTCAATTTTTTTTATTTATATAAAGTTGTAATGTAAAAAAAATTATTTTTATATTTTCTTAAGATAAATAAAATCGGATTTTGTAGAATAGTGTACGTACAAAAAGTTTATGTTCTGTTACAGTAAAGATGTAATAATATATATTTACAAACAAGTTGAAGATGTTCAAATATGTAGAGAAACGTTGTGGTCACAAATATATATTTTTTCAATTGTTAAAGGTCTGTTATAATTGGTTGTTAAATATATATATATATATATATATAAGTTTAGATTTATTTATATATTTATCCATGTATTGTGTGAACATTATTCTTGGAGAGTAACGTGACACGGTAAAGTAAACTTTGACTGATTCATTGTTTATAATAGAGGAAATTATGAAAGAATGGAAAAAATGTCGATCGGACCTCGGACAGGTTGTTTACCACTGAGCTTATCCGAGTTGACGTCCAAGGACCGATTCAACATCCCTCCATTCCCGTAAACCGAAGCCAGGCTCACCTACAACTTACTGATCAAATTCATCACAACCTAATTTTTAGGAATGTAGCGAAGAATGGACATTGTGAAAATTGATCAAAGGTACATGGAATTCAAGTCAAAAGAAGTAGAAATGCTTTAGCGTAGCTCAAGTAAGAAACAGTGAAAAAGAAGAAAAGAGATCACAACATATTTGAAGAAACTTTTCATATAAAAAAATTAAATACAGCAGAAAACACAGAATGAATATACCAAATTCATGTTATACCTAAGAGTCGATTACCAGGTCCCTTGAAGTTGAATACCAGTGTTAATAAATCTCGTTTGATTTCCGAATGGTGAATTACAAGGTTCAGTGTTACAGTGTTCGTAAATACCGTTAGTAAGCTGTTTTATCCAGTTCAGCCTTCCATTTCCTTTGTCCATACATCCTAATTTCCTTAAATTGTAATCTACTGCAACCTATAGAATACGCCAGTCCTTCATGATCATGACCCATTGAAACGTATTGCCAAAGCCGTGACTCATGGTTCGTAAGAAGAAATAAGGAAAATCCTTGTCGCCTTCCGTCAGTTATTAAACCTGAGGAGAAATAAAAGCCTAATATTTTCTAGGAATGTGTCAACCACTGTGAACGCAAAACAGCGTGTCGCTGTAACGGAATATAATGGTAGAGCGTCCAATAAATCGCTGCTACCTGAATCTATTACAACGTTGCAGACACTAAATCACAAGTTCTTCTGATTGCCTATTAGTTAGTCGCCGGTGATTCATTCGTGCAAAGTTTCCCGTCCTTTGGAACGAGTCCAGGCCTGATATATTGGAAAACACGATTTACAGCATGCGCGCAAAGGTAACTTGCAAACTTACCGATTTTCAGGGGATACACTGATCTGGCCGGGATGTTAGAATACTTTTCCGTACCTCATGACCACTCAGGTGAGAGATAAAGGAAATATTTCTCAACGTTATGTCGTGGACTGCTACTGACTGACACACGTCAACTGTGACGTATCAGATTTAAAATCCTTGAAGATAGACAAAATATTCATCAAATAGAAGAGTGACATCCACCAATCTCGATGTAGCACTTGCTCTTGGTATGGACAAAGTACGAACAGCATAAAAGGAACGTACTAAGAGGGAAATAAATCAACCAAATAGATAGAGTATTACAATTTCTGATAATAGACTGTTATTCATAAAGTTAAAGTAGTGCTACCCAAATAATGTAATGACAAATAGAATGAGAGTTAGGAAAATATCAGTTTGGTTTCAGGACGAATGTATGGGCAAGAGAAGCAGTATTGATTGGAGTAAAATTTTAGAATACAGGATTAGAAAAAACAGGTCTACATTAATGAAATTTGTAGATTTAGAAAAAGTCTTTGACAATGTGACCTGGGACACACTACTAAGAATTTTGAAGAGGACGGGAATAAAATGTAGAGAAATAAGGTATTCATAACCTCTACAACTCGAAATGAAGATCAAGAAAAGAAAGAAGAATTCAATAAAGGAGTAAGACAAGGATGCAGTCTGTCGCCCATGCTATTTAACTTATATATAGAACAGGAGATGGAGAAAGTTAAAACATAATATAGAAAAAGATTTATGTTGCAAGGAGAAGAAATAAAAACCCTAAAGTTTGCCAATGATATTGCAGTATTACTAAAGTCAGAAGAAATATAATAAATGACATGAATGTGGTTCTAGAGCAAGAGTTCGATATGAGGATTAATAGAGGTAAAACAAGATAATGGAGTGTAATATGGGAAACAGTGAAATACGAAAGGGTGTTAGATTTGGAAGGGATACTTCGACCGAAGTTAAGGAATTCTGCTACTTGGAAGCTTAATAACTAGTATTGATAGAAATATAGTAGACATAAAGAGTATGATAGCACAGGCAAGGAAAGCTTTCGCGGAAAAGAGGGATTTACTTACGGATAATAGAAGTGTGAATATTATAAAATAATTACTATAGTGTTCGTATGGAGTGTGGCGTTATATGGGTGCGAAAATGGACGGTAGGAGTTTCAGAAAGAGGAGAACAGAAACCTTTTAAATGTAATGCTATAGGTAAATTCTGAAAATTAGATGATTGAATAGAATCCCTAACGAAGAAATTCTTAGCAGAGTAGGGGAAGAGCGAACAATATGGAGGACATAAGCCACAAGAAGAATATAGGCCATGTTTGACATGTGGATCTAGTAAAATTAGCATTATAGGGAAGTGTGTGAGGTAAGAACAGATAAGGAAGGCCAAGGATAGAATAGATTAAGGAGGATATAGTATGTTGTAGTTATGTGAACATGCAAAGCCTTGTGCAAGATAGGATAGCGTGGATGGTTGCATCAAACTAGTCTCTGGATTGAATATCACAACACAAGAACACACCGAAATAAATGCAACTGAATGTTTTATCAGATTTAAACATTATTGATAAACTGAAAATATTTAGGTTCTAATGACTGTGGAATTTAATGAGTCACTAAATAAAAGTTATTAATAATAAAAGAGTTTATTTCATCTTTCCATGCTAATTCTCAAAATAGTTAGTGCCTGAATTGACTTATCATTAGCAAAAAGTAATCTGCCTGAGGAGAAGTAATCGTCTTTGCCTTATTTTGTGTAATGTATTCTTAGATTATTTTTCGTTTGCGTAATATTTCAAATTTAATATCAATTATTTGATGAAATATGAAAGGAAATAAAATTGTATCCGGTTCAGTACGAGTAATCAAATTAATTTAAATAATTTTTTAAAATAATAATAATTTATATTCAATGAAACATCAGAGGGTAGTTATACAGTTACTCTCGAAATGGTATATTCGCATATTATTTTATTAACACTAAGAGTGTTGACCATCAATATCAGGGTCCAAATAGTATCACCTTCAGGGATGTGGATGGACAGCAGATATTGTCTGCAAAATACGGATGAATCATGTATAATTATATATATAAATATAAGTACTATTACGTATTACACGCCTATGTAAATTAATATCCTCTTCTACGCCTATTATTTCTTATTTTGATAATTTACATGTGAATATTATTACCGGCGGAGCTGAACTCGTCTTCTGACGTCACGATGTCGTATTTCGTAACTGCACTTTACCGGAACCGTAAACCTGAGCCTGCCAGTACTTACACTTACAGATGCGTTTTTGCATTTAGAACAGGAGATTATTAATGGCGAAGTTTTATCTAAGAATAAGCTTCGACAGGCCTACGTTACTTTAGGGACGGAAACGTGTTCAATAATACGTATATAAGAAATTTTACGTGTTATAAAATGGGAATAATTAAATAACTATTCGCGGATACGATTTTGTTTATAAACGTTATTGACACAATTCAATTTTCAGTTACACTATTTATGCATGCACGTTGAAAAATGGGAGGAGAATCAACACACCGGATAATGATAACAACGATTTTATAAACAACAGATCACGTAGTCATTGAAGAACAATCCTCACAATCCCATAGTCCTCACGTCATACAATATACACTGTATTAACAGATAGGTCAAAATATTAAGTTGTTATTTCGTGCTAAGCTTTAGAGTTACCTTTCATAATTTTATTTATTTTCTACCACGTTTGTCATCAGTTTGTTGAACTTTAAAATTATTTTTTTCATCCTTATTCTTTTTCTGAGTTATTAATTAAAATTTTATTCCAACAGATGTTATTCTATCGAGCCTATTGTTGGGAGTTCTCGAATATATGTCAACAATACACGTCATCGTTTACGTAATCATGCTAAGGATCTCGATTTTATAATTTACGTAGAACTGATAGTTAAAGATTCTTTTTCTTATTTCTTAGTAACTACTGATTAGGAAGAAAGTTACTATCGAAGAAATTGTTTATTTATATTAAAAAGTTAACCGAGTTACTAAATTATTCTCTTACAAAAGTCTAAATTTTATTCTTACGATAACTAATGTCAAGTTAGGTATGCACATAAGAAAATAGCGAACTGGGAATTTATGGTTATCAGTAATTTCCATAATAATTGTATGAATGAAATATTATGCATCGAAACTTGAGGAACTGATCAACATCCTGTTATATTTTTCCTGTAGCTGTGAGTTTCATCTTCTTAGAAATTAGTCGCGTGAAGGGTGGAATAATCGTATGACTACAAGGCAGCCGTTGCCCGAAATTGTTTCGAAACTCTCCTCTTGATCGTATCAAATATTCATGTCATCCCTCTGCCTTTCCACACAGACATGCGCTCCTAGTCTCTAGCACAAGGAATAAACATCAAATGTTAAATAAAAGAGGAGGGAAAAGTCTCCACTGGATACATTGAAAAGCAAAGTAACTAACAACATTTTTAGTCTATTTATTTGTAAAAAGTAATACAAGTCAATAAACACCATAATTAAATAATATTTTAAAATTTTACAACAAAATAATAAAATGCAATAAATCAATTTTTGAGGCACAGTTTTCACATTAGATTCAACAGTGTATAGTACAAAACTAATTTTTATATTAAATAAAATTAAAACATTGAATTTATTCAACAAAATTAAAAAAGAAATATAAATTTACAAGAATTAATATTCTTTAAAACATAATTGCCGGCTATTCAACATGAAACTTTTCCTTAAGGTTATCATGTTTAAGGTGGAATCTCGAAAGAAAGAAACAGGAAGTTTTATCAACAAGGAAAAATTTTAACTTGTTGTGGCATCACTCCTAGGAAAGAAACTTTCGTCGGTTTACTAAAAGGATAAGTGGCCAAGGAATTGGGGCAACACTCGTATCTTTGTCCCACGTAGTTTCTGCTTCTCTCGTCTATTCCGCCGACCCTCTCTCTATCCAGTCACCACGAATAACCAGCAAAGAATGTCTTCTCTTACGTTTAGAAATTTTTTTTGAAGATATAAAATTGAGTTTGTGACGCCCCGGATTTTATGTAATGACCTCATTCTTCTGTTCAGAGAATTATTAAATATTTTTCATATTTATTAACGAATTAAAAGTTTCACCCCTGACAATCTGTTCTCTTGTTCTGTTCAAATAGTGTGTTTACACATTCGCAATCTGGCAAATATGAAATAATGATTCTTTTGACGAGAAATAATTATCAAATGTAACTATTATTTTATTTAAGTTATGATGATTCATTTTATGTATTTTTCACGACCGCCGGCGCACGTATGCAGCGGACAAACATCTCACTTCAAAGGTTTTGTGAGGGCATAATGTATCCTGCAGTAAGTTCTGTGTGTTTTTAGGTTAAGACCTTTGAATGTTACAGGATAATCATGAGGGGTAAACAGTGTCTTATATCAGAAATTGACGTGGGATCATTTTTGTCCTGAGTGGGAGAAAGGAAAAAAACCTAAATTTTCAGAACATAGACAGAAACCTCTTCTAGACATAGCACGACAATATACCAAAATTTTATGAGAAACGGATGAATGGTATAGGATATCATAAAGGACAAACATGAGGTCACAGAATAGATGACAGGCATTTTCGTCCATAAAAGTGGGAAGGAATGGTTCTAAATCTTCAAATGATCGTCGTAATCCTTTTCGTGGGTTATCAGTGTTGAATACAAAAAATCCGTGGCAATCGGATGAATAGCTTAGGAACAACTTAGGCCAAGTCTAGCAAACATTATAATTTGGAATTTGTTCGAACTACCCGGTTATATTATCCTTGGAGTTGGTCACTAGCATTGAATTTTACCTATAGAGATTAGTGCATAAACAGTGCTGAAATATAATCATATCAAAGATTGAGAAACCCTTGGAGCTGTGTCCCTCATTTTATATCATTCACAAATCTCGGAAAAACTTCGTCCTCTTAGCCCAACTGGTCTAGACAATAAATATAAATCTCCAACACGGGGATTTATATAATTTGTCCCTCCTATCACTAAAGACTTCTATGTTGAGTAATTTGGATCTGATTTTTATGTCTATTCTGTTATTACGATGGCCAAATACGAGAAGGAGTTTGTGAACCGAGTACGGACGTCAAGCAACGGCGAGGGAATATATATTATTTCCCATTTTATGCAGCACGTGTGAAATTAATCTATTTGAGAAAAAGAGTCATCTGGTTTTGTAGGAGTACATAACGGACGGGGAGAAGGAATTTACATCCTGAGTGGTGATGGCGGCTCTACAACAACGGGACAGTTGGTTCATCTGGGAAGTGCGAGGCAACAGCTCGAAAGAAACCTAGACCCGCAGTTTAATTGGCTTCGTTTGCACGGCTGAATAATTGAAGCATTTCTAAGCCACGTAGCAGTCCTCCTAAATAGCCAGAATTTCCATTTAAAGCACACAAAGTAAAGCTCCTAGCCAGAGAGAGGTCTGTAGATAATACATTCCTGCCCTAGTTTATTCAACAGACTCCAATGTAAGAGGACGTTTTAGGGAAAATAAAGTGCCGGAATAAATTTTCAGCCTTGACTCTATTTTTTTTCTTGTCTGCCCTTACATACCAATTATGTATATAGTGTGCATTATTTTCCACAAGATCATACACAAGGTTTTATACTGCAAAGAATGGACTGGAAGCCATAGTCGCCCAAGTTACATTGACACGAAAGTAAGCTGTAGTAGATTAGATGTCATATAGTAAGTAGTTATAGGCAGTATTAAGTTAGATTCAGTGAATGATTTTATATATTTAGATGTCATATTGGATCAAATATTGAAAATGTAATATCAAATATATTTTGTAGTTAGAAAGTTAGGGTTTTTATATAGAGTGAGATATTTAAAAAATCAACCTTTAAAAAACCGTCCTCAATTTTTTATTTGCAAAACATAGGAAACAGTCAAATTTTAATGCAAATAAAAATCGAGGACTGTTTTTAAAGGTTTATTTTTATTTCAGTTATTCAATTCAGTCTTATCAAGAACTGTTCCTATTTTTTAATTTCGGAATCTGAAGGTCTAATATCATACTTACAATTTTAAATAATCGTAGTACTGTGTTGTATGTGATATTTAATATAGGTATGGACAGTCATAACAAGTTGAAAAGTAGGAAATTAAAAAGTATGTAAGAATAAAAGACCTGTCAGAGTAATATCAAGAGAAATGAATTGGCCTTTTTTCAAGAATTTAGTTAAGTTTCATACTGTGATATTTTTTGTGTAATTGTATCAGTAATTTATTACAGTCCCATTTTAATTATTTTTTAGCTTATAGTTATGATACGAACCCATACAATATTGAGGGTAAAGGAGAGTTAGGTATAGCTAGGGATAGGCTAAAATTAAAGAAAAACAGTATACTTATTAAAGGATTAAAAAATTTTAACCAGCTATCAATTCGTAGCAGCCGGCTTCTGAGTTATATACCCGTAATTGCACAAACACACTGCATGTATAATGTGTTCTAAGGCTTCCATAATTCATTTATCAAGGCATTACTGTCGAATTAAATGCAGTAGTGGGCTAATGAAAATGAATTACCGGGTATCGCCTGACAACCAGCTAGTAATAATAATAATAATAAGGAATTTGTTTAGCAAAGAAATGCTACTCACTACTCCAGTACTCAATTTTTCTTTGTTTAGATTTCATAAACTTAGATGCTTATATAATCTAGTCTTAAATTTAATGTTAATAGTCTCACGTTATGTAATTCGTATTATAGTTATATTAGGAGAGTTGCCTGTTTCTGGATCACCCTCGTGTAGCCTGTTAATAAAGAACGGCCTCCTTAAACTGGTGAAGGCATGGAGAAGGGAATGCTGCGACCATACAGCTAACTCATTTCCGTCATTCGAAAGGGCGTAAATATAGTACCCAAAATGCCGACCTACATGATGCAAGTTTTCTAAGGTTTCCCTGCATCTCTTTTAGGTGAATCACCGGGTAGGATCCTTTAACTATAGCAGGGATGCCCTTGTCAAGCCTTGGCTAACATGCTGTACCTTCTTTATACCCCTTTTTCAAACATACTTAATAGTGAGTCTTCTTCTTGCTACCGGATTGTCCATTAAATCCGCTTAATTATTTATTCCTAATCATTAACAGGGGTTGTCTAGTCCTGAATCTAGCCAGTCGCTAAATAACCACGCGTCTTCTTCCTCCTGCCGGATTCTCCATTTAAAATCGGCTCAAAATGTATTGAAAAAAATTCTAGGTTTAATAGAAATTATACTTGATAATTATTTCTACGCCCCAAGAAGTACTTAATGATTTAGCCAATTGTCTTCTTCACTATGTTTTGGTTATATTAAGTAAAACTAACATTCAACCACCTTAAACGAAACTATACTTATTAAGTATGTATGTTGCTATCATTTATAGAAATGTATAAAAAATCATATAAAAGAAAATTAACTACTTCGAAGTACTTCCATCACCTTCTAAACTAAGTAATAAATATTAAGTAGTATAACGAAATTGTTATTATGGAAAACTGGTCTGAAGTGTAGTCTCTGTATTACGTGGTTTCTTTGACGAAACTAAAGCCGAGCGTTTCAAGGTGATTATTGGATAAGTGTAGCAGAATACCGGAGTGGGAATTGAAAAACAAACTGTAAATCGCTGCTCCCGTGGTCACGGCGGAATTGAAAGATAAATAGACTTTAAAGGATATTAAATTACGTACGAATGTTCTTCACTTTAATAGGGCTAAAGTAATTACATTAAATAAACCATTGAAAATTTTGTCAAAGTCTTTATTTATTAATTTATAACTTTCGAGGGCTTTCTACCGAAGGTCATATTCATTCAAACATAACGCAAATAATGAAAATAAAAGTGTCAATAGACAACTATTGTAAAAGTCGTACATATATTTTAATGATTATGACCTAAGGTCGAAAGCTCTCGAGTGTTATAAATTTATATTACTGTGCAATTACGGATATATAACTCAGAAACCGGCTGACAAACCAAAGTGGAAATGCTTCAATTGAAGCTGACACAGTAGCGTATAGATATTTTAGAAGAAACACAAGAATGGAAAAATGTCGACCGGACCAGGGACTCGAACCCCGAGGTTTAATGGAGGGATGATTAGTCGGTCCTTGGTCGTCGTCTCGGATTAGCTCAGTTGGTAGGAAAACCGCCCGGGAAACGGGAGGTCCGGTGTTCGAGTCCCTGCCTCGTCTGGTCGACATTTTTCCATTCTTGTCTTATACTATGGGACTGTTCTGAATGGTTTATTAATCTAGTTATTAAGTACAAATATTTAACATTCTTTTTAATAATTATGACATCAAAATGGCTGATATATAAATTACTGATGTATTTTACGAGTCAGCAGTTAAATAAAAAGCTAGGCATTTAATTGTGTCAATCTGGAGCGTTAAACAATATTCCCATAATCTTCTGGCGAGGAAGAAAATTGACATGCGTATTTTAGAAACGCATATACAACACGTTACAGATAATTTTATTTAATTTTCTTGTTATTTCAGTTATGATTGAAAAACAACAGCTGTAAAACTATTTCGTGATAATAATTAATACATAAAAGGATACATGTTCATAAGTAAAAATTGAATAATTCATCACTTCACGTTTCCAATTTGCGTTCGAAAATTAAATAACGCGGTAAATTACATCTATCAACCTAGATGTATTCCAGCAAGGACACAAATGAATTGTGCTAATCTGATTTTCTTATACATTTTCGGAATTTCATTAATAATTCGACGAGTTCGATTTCGAGCGAGCGTATTATGCGGTTTATAAATTGTAACAACATTCACAATTGCGTTTCCGTTCTCTTTTCACGTTTTCGGAACTGATTCTGCATTTTAAAAAACTCGTTTAGCATCCTATCAGTCTCTCAATAATCACAAACGCATCCGCGTTCATGACATTAAACTGACGTCATCAAACTGATGTTTCACTTTAACAGATTTTACACTCCCTCGTTGCCTCAATGAAGGAAAAACATTTTGAAAGAGGGAAGACCTTAATTAAAAATCATTCAAAATTAATATAATATTGAAAACGTATCAGATCCTAATCATATAAAAATCCTACAATTAAATGTATCTGAATATTCTAAATTGATAAATAAAAAGACGGCAAATATGTCAGCATATAATTTTATTAATATGAATACGACGTTTCGTCTCTCTTTCGAGACTTTATCAGGCATACTACAAACGTAACATTACAATAGATTATTATGGATTCTATGTAACACTATTTTATATATAAAAAACATAGTTCACATATTACAAATTTATTTATTGTGAACTTCAAGTAAGAAAACTGTTTGAATATTGTAAATCTTTGAAGAGATTTTAAATTTCAATAGAAATTATCAATAATGTATCATATTTTTTTAATATTGACCTGATGAAGTCTCTAATTAGGGAGGAAACTCACGGACCATTAAAACACACAAACATTGCCAAAAGGCAGAAATTGAATCATTTATTTGAATTGACAACGTTTCGTCCCCCAACATTAGAGACGTCCTCAGCTCTTTAATTAAAATATAAGAAAAATTTTATGTTGCTGCTGTAGCGTCCGGAGACGAAATTCATTTTTCCATTTCTTACTTTTAGTCATTCCTTGTGTTGTATTTATAATAAAAATTCAGACTAACACACTCACAGATAATTGTTGAAATTGTATTTTCATTGCAATGTTCCTCTTATTAGAATCTATCAAGGGAATAATAAAAGATTTTATAAGTGTTACATAATATATGCAACTATTGTAATGGCACATTAGAAATTTCTCCCCCTAAATTGCAAGAAAAGATTATATATATTTTAACTTGTAAATTTTTTGTATTAGCACCTGAAGTTGTTCCTAAAAATTGGAATGATACATGGTGGTATTTTAATTACAATATTTGATTTTAAAAAAATATATATGTAAAAATTAATGTCTGTTGCAGTAATTACAATAAATATGGCAAACCTTACCAAATAGAATCAACTAATTATCAAATTTAGATTGACTGACGTTTAGACACGAGTTTATGATCTTTCTCAAACTGCTCTTAAAATAAATCTGGCAATAAATCAATAATCTATCATTATCTTCCATTTCAAATTTTAAAAATCCAGCCAATTATTCAGAAAGCAATATTTATATTTATGTAATACATACACAGCGTTTCGTCCATACCTGTGGGCTTGAACGGGTAACTAGAAATACTAAATAAATAGTGATTCAATTTGTTTGCTGACTAATTGGCTGGATATTTATTTATACTTCCTTGTACGACTGTTAATTGATAGTATTATAACGTAAATTATTCCTTGGAAACTTTAAACTTGACTACAAATCTGACATATATGTTGTGTGGCCGCCATTTCACAGGTATTTATTTATATTAGCCCGGTACGGTATTTAATTCCACGCTAATACGATTTAAGTGGTATAGATCACGTTGCCCCGGTAGGCCAAGGCCCTCGATGGGCTGTAGAGCCAAAGGAAGAGAAGAGAAGATTGGTAGACGGAAAATATGAAAATGAACTATTTGTAGATGCTTATCAAGATTCCAATACCTGTACAATTTGTTTCATTTCAATTCCAACTCGTAATTACGGAGATATTCACACTGACGCCATCACTCCTCCCCCTTGAATCTCTAGCCGTTTACATGACGCGCACTCAACGCAAAAAGTAATCTCTATCGTCGAAATTTAGTTTTAAACAACTTTGAAATTTTATTATGATGTCATAGAATACAATTTATTAAACATAAAAATTAAAATACACACCAAAATTATTGAAAAATCTCACTTTTACATTGGCAAAGATTCTATTCAATTATAATGGCTAAAAAGTATTAGCTTTGGTTCTATAAGTTTGTCTTAGGTAAATGCAGTTTGAAATGTGGAAAAATTTAAGGTTTCAAAAAATATTTCGTATTTATTAACATCATTCTTCCATGTGCTCGTATTTTAGTCTGAAATATTAAATTTCTTTTCTTGAAATAATTTAAGAATCTACTTAATCAACGCTGCTTAGTTTAATGAAAGCAAAAGTTTATACTTGATATTTATTGCGATTATGATATTAAGTTACAATTCAAAAAATAGGTTAACTTATAAAATTTCCATTATTTTTAAAAGAAGAGGTAACACTAATTAACTACTTTTAACCAAAGTGTCATTTCTGTAGTATTGTTTCTTTGACGCAGCTAAAGCCGAGGGTACCCGATGTGATCCGAGAATTTCACGAAGAGTTACTTACTCTGATATTTTAAAAAACAAATACAATTTTGCGTACACAATGTTTCGTTAAATTATAAAAGGTATAGATTTCTATTAAATATAAAAATATCAGCCTTACATTTTAAAATGCGAGATAGAGTCCTCAAATTTATACGAATCTTAAATAAATATCAGTATTTCTTGCTGATAAATTTGCTGGAGTTTTTAATATTTAATTGTTTTAATTTATGTTCCTTTTCTTAACATAAGTGTCTTTTTCACTCTTTCCGTCTCCATACAGATTAAGAGAAGTCTAGTTCACTTTTTTCAAGAGAAATCAACTGTCAGAAACTTTCACCTTGGCAGAGGATCAAACTAGTTAGTATCAAATATAAATAAGAGCGTAACTATAATTTAGAACTGGGCAATGTCTGGCGTAATGTATGCGTTGCAAGAAAGACAAGACATTATCCATGTTAAAAACGTGACTGTTGCATATATTCATGGAGTATTAAAATTCCACAATCCACAGGTACGGGAAACAATAAGAACTTTGCTTCCACTTTTAGCCTGGCAGTAGATCCCTAAAGGGAAATGTTTCCTCAACGCGGCATGCATTTTGCATTCACAAGTTAAGGAAGTTAGCCTCACTTTATGGAAATGCCAACCAAAACCTACGCGTAGAATTTAGAGAAAATCAAATTATTCGGGTTGCCGAAAGACGTTCTTCTTACAAGACAACAACGAGGACTCTTTCTGTTGATTATTCCACTACTCCTTGCTCCATTAGTCTTCTTGGTGACATCGCAGAGTCAACACATTAAAGCCATTGCGATTAAATCCTGGAAATTATTATTACGCGTCCAATTGACTAGTTATCCATCATTGGAAATATTTTTATAAATAATATCACCCGTTTTCAGTTCATCCCTGACGATACCATGCATTTAGACAGGGAATCCCGCCAAACGTTATTCTGGACATGTGGTGTCTATTTGTTTCGTCTCACATTTAATGAATTATACCCTGAAAATTCCAAACACGTGCGTGGATAGGTGATGGCAAACACCATGGATTATTCATTTAGAACCTCCTTCCATCATGACATACACTCATAGAGCCACGGTAGATTTCAAATTCCAGTTTTGCGGAAGGAAATATCAAAGGGAGATAAAGACTACCCGGTTAATAAACAGAAACATTTATTAAACTAGCGCAGAAAACCCCATCACACTTTAATGTAATTAGTGGAGGGATTGAATTTTAATTTTAATCATAAGCAATTTACTAATTTAAATTTTAAATAAATTACAATTATTAAATGTAATTAACAATAAATACAAAAACTTATGTTTTTAAAAAATTACCACGACTAGGTGCTAATACAAAAAATTTACAAGTTAAAATATATATAATCTTCTCTTGCAATTTAGGGGGAAAATTTCTAATGTGCCATTACAATAGTTGCATATATTATGTAACACTTATAAAAAATTTTATTATTCCCTTAATAGATTCTAATAAGAGGAACATTGCAATGAAAATACAATTTCAACAATTATCGGTGAGTAATTGTGTTAGTCTGAATTTTTATTATAAATACAACACAAGGAACGACTAAAAGTAAGAAATGGAATAATTAATTTCTGTTTTGTGAGAGACTATCCGATCAGGTGTCATTTTGTGGGCATTTAGTGCAGCAGGAAAGTCAGACATAACGCACTTCTCGATATTGGCAATCACGCGTCTGGCATCCGGGTGTCTCCATGTCTTGGGGGCGGCTCCTTCCTGCTTAGGTACGGCCGCTCGCACCCGTGGTTTTCCTCCTCGACACCAGCGACGCGACCGGGATTTCACTTTCTGCCGTTTATCTCCAGCTTAAAAAAAACTTTCGAAAATTCTCTCCACCTTCAAGCTTCAAATCACGACCCGCACTCATCAATTTTTAATTACTCTCGTGCCGCGGCTGAACTACCCCGCACTCCGATCATCCCTCCAAGTCGTCTCTCTCACCCCTGGATGGCGGATGATATGACTCCCAGCCCCAATCAAAAATCTAGCTTGGTCCGCGGTTTTTATACCTAATTTCTGGAGGGAGATGTGCCCATTAAAATACCTGGTGTCAATGAACTGATATCAGATAGATGTTCTTTAATACGCTAAACTGTGGATCTGACACGCTCGGGTCACCCACCGATGGCCCACCTTGCTGTCACCTTGATTCAATTTCCGACCGAGTGTCCCGAGTTGGGGAATTTATCAGTCAGTGATGAAATAAAATGTTGATTGTCACATACGCTCATTAGAATACAGTCTCCCTTGAAACTATTGTACCAATTTTTGCAATATCATGAAAAAATATCTGCTTAGGTTGCGATTTTCAGGAATTCTCACACAAATAAATACAAACTACAGTCAATTTGTCAGTAAAATATTCAATCAATATCCGTTAAATATTGCGACGTTTCGTGCATATTTGTGGACTTTATCAGGCAACTAGATACGTTAAATAAATGTTAATTAAAATTGTTTGGTGACAATTTGGCAGCATTTTTTATCTTTTCTGCGTAATTGCCTCATTACTGATTTATGGAATTCTCACATAAATTCTTCATTCAGTCTATCAGAATATAATGACTGAAATCTTATCCTTAGTTTTTATGTCCTTTCATATTTCCTTACATTTGTATTGTAGGATACAATTGCACAAAAGTAGCGTTCAAAATCTACCATGGATTCCATGAGTATAATTTCATGCTGAAGGTAGGCTCTAAATGAAACGGAAATACACAAACTGAATAAATTATATCCAGGATTTGAATGAAATTAATTTTCCTGCTAAAGTGTGATATGCGTTGCTTTCCATAATATTCTATTAGATAACTTTACACTTTCTATACACTTTTTCTGCTCCTTTGTTCATTTAATACTTGAATTTCCTGAAGCTGCTACGGAAGGTCATATTCCTCGTCGTGCAACTCCAAGAAGTAACATTTATATTTTCTATACGTTTCTCTGTGCCGTTCAGTGTTGGATTGCACTTTAAAGTTAGGCTGTCGTGTACTCAGTTACTTTAAACCATGTCTTGTATTTATACTCAATTATGTTCCAATTTTAAGTACTCAAAGGAGATAGTTGGTTGGTCGTTTGATTACAGGAAATACTGGAAAGGATACCAGCAGCTGAACCCGTGTGCGCCATTAGGCTTTACGGCGTGAATGCGCATTTATGGCGTACAGAGCCCCGTAGGACCCCACGCCTAAAGCTATATTTACACGGGCAGTGATGTTCGTCGAAGTTGGGTTCGTTGTGCTCTGCCTACCGTTTACATATTGGGCAGATAACTGCCCACTTCTTCACTGACAATTCTGTGCAAGTGCTGCCCTCGCTACAGAACGGGCAGAAAACTCTGATGCATTTTTATACTTCTCTGCTATTGTTTGGCAACTACGACTGGTTGGAATGTTGATGTTGCATAGTGTCGATATATTGTTTATATCAAGTTGAATATTTTTCCCCTTTGTGTTTTCGCGTACGCATAATGTCCATAAACAGGAACTAATCGCTTTGTATTTGTGATATAATAGACGTAACGAAGAAGGGTTCCTGAAATTCTCACGAAAAAGTCAAACTCAGTATTACGCTACTGTACTATAGATACATAAAAATGAAAACAGTTGTTTAGTAATATTGTTTTATATTATTACTACAGAAATTAAGCAATATTAAAAACAGCACCTGTACTTTCGAGTTGGTTTTCAGTGTTAATTTGGATGGGATTTTATTAATTGTTATTTTATTCTCCTTAAAGGTGCCAATTACTGAACAAAACAAAATGAATTATTTTTCATTTCGTGTGATAGTAGTTCGTTTATAGCTATATATAATTATTTCGCGTAGTTGTTTTTCCAGTTGAAGTTTGTGGCGTTGGAGGGTGGACAAAAATTCTTTTTTGAAAGTTAACCTAAAAATTTATAGGCTCATACAAAGACATACGAACTTTATCCCAAATACTTTACAAACGAAACTATTCGCCACTGTTCACAACAAAGATCCACTTAGTCCATTCGCACACAATACCAAACTGCAAAACGCAAAATACAAACTGTTTACCATAGCGCAATCGATAGTCAGTCCTTACACACCGTTCATAATCGATAATTAACAACCGTAACTGCCACTAACTGGCCTCCTATGTGGGCAGCGCCTAGGTCGGTGGAGGGGGCACACCAGTCATGGCTGGCATACTGTTGACACGCTCAAAGAAGGCAGTGCTCTCGTGTCAGCGATGGATTCGCAGTTGTCAGCACTGACGTATGTTGACACGCCACTGACATCACTGCCCCTCGTTTTCTGGCAGTCATCACTGCCCGCGTAAACCTAGCCTAAGGGGCTCAGGCATCTGTTGGAGTTAACCAGGGATTGGATTGCTCTGAGGCACTTCTCCACCCGACCGGCTCGCGAGGTGCGGATCATGTTGCTCAAGTTGTGTACGGCTCCTACACCCGAGTTTTTGACCTGTTGGAAATGCACTCCGCCCACAACGGTGAAAGTGCCCTCGGGGCCTCTGCCTTACCCAAAGGCTGGTGGCTTCAATTGCCGGGCCTGGTCCGCCCCCTACTCTTAGGTTACACATACCCTGGCACCGACTTGCTAACACCGCCACCGTGGGTTTTTGAGCGCATGTCACTGCCCGACAGAGTCCAACCCAATTGTGAGCAGGGTTTCAGCCCAGCTGAGCTAAAGCTCACCCCTGTCTACCTGCATTTTTCGCTGAAGGTTCAGGTCAATCCCCTGTCGCGCTTTAAGCCAGACCAGGGAGTCTCTTTCCCCAATAAGAGCCCTGACATACAAGCCCGTTGGAGGCGAGTAGCCCCCCCCCCCTTCGACTGGCCGGGTTCAACCTTAACGGTAGCGCTGGCACTTCCAGCCAAGGGTAGCCTCTTTCCCCCAGAGGAGTCCCAGTGCAAAACTCCGCTGACGGGGAGCACCACCCTACGACCGGCATTCGAAACTTCCCGCTTCTTCCGGATTGCTGCACCTGGTTCCGAGGCCAGGCGCACCCCCTTCGGAAGTGTAAGCTAGCAGCTATCCCCTATGGATGATCTGCGCAACCACCCAATAATAGGGGAATTACACCCAGACAGCTTCATAATCGGATAACTAAGTATGGCTAGCAATTTCCGTCCTCGACACCTTAGCCCGAGGGCTTGATGACTGCCTTGAGACGGACTCAGTTACTAGAGCCACCGCGCGATGACTCCGACCCGTCATTGTCCATCCCCCGTGCTCCTAGACGATACTAGGTCCCATCGACACACCCTGGTCCGCCCCCTACTATTAGGTTTCGCACACCCACGAATGACAGGCAGGACCCGACACCAAGGCACATGAGAAATGCACGCTGCTCCCCAATTACTCCGTGACCGATCAGATTACACAAGGGCACCGCGGGTAGGTTCGGTCTCCGACTTGAGGTTGAGAGGCTGTGTACACATCATCCCCCTTCCGCCCCTACTCAAAGAAGACAATAAAAAACTAATTTAGTAATAATCATATTATAAATATGAATTCTAAAGAATTTATAATTTGCAATGAATACATTCCCTTTGTGGCCGAAAGCTTCTTCGCATTTTATTAAATTGATTTATGATTGACAAATGCAGTTTATTATTTCCATGTTTCAGAATCTATAATTAGAGCATAATTGAGAATAAATTCTCTGCTGCTTCTATGTCTTCTTTCCTCTAGTTATGGTTGTTTGATTTTATAATTATGTGTTACTTCATGTAATGTTTGACGTATCCTATTTCCTCAAAAAGCGGGGCACTGGAAATAATAACAAATTTAAAAATTAAATTCATAAGGAACAAGCAGAAAATAGGATTAAATGTACTGCCGAATTTCCAGTTTGAAAATATTAATCTATAACGTTGTAATTTCACTTTTAATAAAAGTCATCTTCTTGTTTCAGATACTCTACCCCGAAGTGAAGTTGGAACCGTAGAACAGCCGAGGTAAATATGCGATTTTGAATTTATTGTTAAAATTTTATCTTTCAACTTAGGGGATACTTTATTGTTTTGTAATGCACTAAAGATGAAACGGAAAAAAAGCGATATATTAGTAGTAAGTTGATTTCCCCAATTTATGGCGAATCCGGCACCATGAGCACACTGTTTCAAATGGATCTGAGGCATTCTTTGAACGTACCTCGTCCCTCATTTTGATTATGAAGCGTTGACCAAAATATCACATTTTAATGAACACTGATTTTCGATTAAACAAACATCTCACCCCTGTCCTTTACGGCTATACTCATAAATTTGGGATCAAAACTATACGTTAGAGTCCAGGATGGAAGAACTTATCCAATGGGGACAATGGACGGCCTTCATACAAGCAGAGAAAGCACGAGTAGACATTATTTATGATATAAATGTCGATCTTTACAAGGTAAAGAAATTATGCAATGACAACTAGAGTTAAGTGTTAACATATTGAATGAGAATACTTAGGGTTACAGTCGTTGTGCGTTCATGTAACGATTACCTTTTACTCACCGACCGATGTAGATTATTAGTTCAGTGTATATAATTTGGTTTTACTTCAAATTTTCTATAAGCATATGTTCATTTGAATATGTATGAATAGATTTGAATCGAATTACGAACATGAGGACTAAACATATTTATCAATATTTCCGCCAGTTGCAGCATCACAGAGCATTAGCATTCAACCGATGCAGATACATTGAAAACCTTCAACAGGATTTTACTCCAGCTGGGAAAGAGCGAGATTTAAATTCAGTTTTCCGATATATATATAGAATTTATTACGGACGTGACATGTTCCGTCACTAAAATCCGTAAATATTATACAGTAATATTTTTGTTTTGTTCGAGAGTAGAACATGTATGCATCTTGGCATGGGAAAACAAGATTACTTAAAATAATAAAACAAAAAATTAATCAAGATGAGAACATGTATGCAGCCTGGCATGGAAAAAAAGATTACTTAAAATTATAAAACAAATAATAAATCGTATATTAGCCAATTTTTTTAAAAATAAAATAAAACAATATAAAGCTGGATTATTAATGAAGATACAAATAAATTGTGAAAAATTGTCATGAAATTAGCTTTAAAATTGAGATTATATTTATTGTTACTCTTGCATATTTCCATAATTCCAGCCGCCCTCTGAGCTGATATACGATTTCGGCCGTGAATATAAAATTTTAACATTATATGTAACTTTTGAACAAGTTAGATTCTACTTTAAAATAAATGAGCAGGTAAAATAAATAATAAATAACATTAAATTTTTTAAAAATTTATTTAACAAACAACAATAAAAAATAACTTATCTCCCTGCTCTTTAAAAACCTATACCTATAACTTCATAAATTAAATTAAAACAAATTTATTCTGTCTCCCAGGGTATGGTGGACTAAAATACCTGGTCTTTATATTCTGAACACTAATTGACGGTGGCGATGGCTACTGTGGTATGGCTGACTGCTCTGAGGGATTTATGATTTTGTTTAATACTTTACCAACATCGACACCGTATATCTGACCGGAACCTTTGGATCCATTGAAGTGGCAGCTTTTGGAATTGGTCTTGACTGTTAATGCTGGCTGAACGCCTCGTCTCGGCGACCACCAGGTGTTTCCGTCCGCTCAACAATTTAACTAACTGCCGTAAATCTCTTCATTAATTCCCCATTCTTGAATCTTTAACAACTGCCCTGACCTTCTTAACAACACTTGATAACAACTCTTAATAACAACTTTAAAAATTAACTCCTGAATTGCTATGACAGCTTTCTGGTAACCACTTAACCGCTTAAAAAACACTTCCCAACTTTTTACAATTTTGTTCTTTAGCTCTCCGGAGCTAATTGCCACAACTTCTCCATCTCATACCTAACTCCCACCTTTCAACACGACTCTTCCAGAACTAAGTCTCTCAATTTTTCTCACCTACCTAGAAATCTTCAAATTTTTGCCAATTGTTACATTTTCGAGTTCACCAATCGGGGTTCACACGCGTGCTCCAAAGTTACGAAAACTCGTGCACCAGAGGTTATTGAACTTATTGTGGTTCTCAGACATGGAAAAAAAATTGAGACGGGAGCTTCCAACCGACTCAAATATTTATTACTCTAAGACAAGCAGCAGCTATGTTTAATACCTCAAAAAAAGCACACAAATATTTTAATGCCAGCCAGCTATCTGAAGAGCAAAGAACCCTCAACTTTTTAAGCTTCGAAAAATTAGTTAAAATTTATCTAATTAAAATAAAATGACCTCTTAGTAATTTAGAAAATATGTGCACCTTACAATTTTAATTAAATAACTGAGGAGGTACCGAAAGTTATGCGATGAAACGTTTTCAAATAAATTATTCTATTTACAACTTTTGGCCATTCTTCGTTAATTAGTTAGATTAATTGAATTACTTCATTTATAATAAAATATGTTGATTTAATGAACCACTGATTTTAGACATTGTAGTTTGTGTTACTGAGCAAAGCCTACATTAAATAAAATCTGTTATAGATGAATTTAATTAATTAACCCCTTTGAATGTATCATTGATTCTTTCCCTATGTTTAGCCCTTGATACCGATTTAAAAAATATATTTTCCTGGTTACATTTTGAATCGATATGTTTCATGCGGCCAAATCTTATTAAATAATGTAGACATAAGAACCACAGTTCTCACATAAAAAAATTATAATGTTTAAGGGGCAAATATGTACAATTTTGTAAGAGTCATTACTGGAGGATGAGAAGTCATGCGGAAAGTAACCATGGCATGTTTAGAAAACAAGCAACGATTGAACTGCTGATGCAGAAGACTGAATTTTGTAGCACCGAAATTGCTGTTAAAACAACTGATTGTTCTGATGATTGTGATAGTTGTTTGCTTGTTTGTTTGAAGCAGTAATTGTAATCAGCAGACTCCATTAAAAGCCGTTCCGGAAACAACTGTCTGCTTCATAGAGGTAAAACACTCTGCTTTAAAATGAATGTAGTAAATGGACTGATATTTTCCATTTACGTGAAGCTTTCTAAATGACTTTTGATTCTCACATATTCTCCTCTATATGAATAGCAGGTTGTGACGCACGTTTCTGTTTAATACTAAATATAATCTGTAAAATGGTGCCCATAAAGTTCAGTTGAGAAGAAAATGCCGTATTTTATTTCATGATTTCGCATATTTCCTTCATAGAAAATTCGATTAACATATGAAATATTTATTTATAACTGTCTAAAAGTTTTGGATTCAAATGAACGCTATTGTTATACATCGTTTAGTGAAATTTAACGTTTCAACTTTTATTCTTTTGCTTACACAGACTATTTCTATTTAAATTGTTAAGTTCCGAAAGCAGCTTGGTCTATTTCCAGCCATTTACTTTCTCATCACACACGAACTCGATGCCGGTGAATCGTCGAAGAATTAAGCTGAGGTAGAATTCTTGGTTGCCATGGCAACGGAATCTAGCAACGTCGTTCGCAGCAGGTATGAAGTGCGGCGCCCTGCTGAATGCTAAAAAGTTAGCTCTTAAAATTTCCAATGAACGCTGAAAACCTTTTTTTCTTTCTTGGCGAAGGTAAATCACCAAAGGTTAGGAGATGAACGTAACCACTGTAACAATCCTCGTTTCACTTTTAATACCAAGAGGATTTTAATAAATTCCTCCGATGACAAATATAAAAGAAACATTTAATTCAAAAAAATTTACTTTATATGAATATGAATGATTTTGCAATAAATAAAAAGACGGCCAAAAAGTCAACATTAAATATATCACTATTTATTCGCAAAAGCGACGTTTTATCTCCATTTTGAGATTCCTCAGGCTCTTTGCCGAAAATATTAATGAAATTACATGTGAAGAATTTGGTGTTGCTCATGGACCATCTTCAACGACGGATAAAGAGTAAATATGATGTATTGCTAAATTGTGAATAAATAGTGATATATTTAATGCTGACTTTTTGGTCGTCTTTTTTATTTATTGTAAATTTTTAAGTCAGAAAACTATGTTGTAATCAATGCTTTTTGATTCTTCCCCGAATATATTTTACCAGGCGCCATTTAATCAAAAATAATAATTATTAATTTTATAAATCAATTCATCTTTAAAAGACTGAGAGAACAGGAAAAATATTAACATCAACATCTGTACAGAATATATATGGTTTTCAATTCAACAAGAATCGCAAGTCACAAAAAGTAATACTTGACTCCAGTAACAATAAAATATTTTTGAAAATGATTCACTACTTTTCTTATTAAAATGGCACATTTACTGTTCCAAGTGAAACTCATAAAACCCTGTGTCATCTTAGTGAAAATCTCAGTAACACAATAGAATGATAAGTAAGGCAAAGATCTGAATCATTGGTTAAAGAAGGAATAACCGAAATGCTTAAAGTAAGAAAACCATGTAATTTTATAAGATTTTCCGTGCAAATTTAATATTAACAATGATTTTTAATGGAAATAATTATTTTACTTTAACGAAGTTCCATGTCTAATAATAGTGCATTACAGAATTAAAATTACATTTATAGCAGCATTCATTAATATAAGTGTTTTCACCGGCAGGAACTTTGAAATTAATCCTATGTCCTTTAATCCTCTAAATCAATTGTTGCTTGGCCAATGTAACAAAATAACTACAAATTGAAAATTTTGTTTGAAAAAAAAACATTAGTTGTGAAAAATGGTTTAGACTTATAAGTAACAGAAACTTGAAGATATTGTAATGAAGCGAAATCACATTAGCATTATGTGTTAAAAATCAATTTAACGTAACATTGCAAGATAAAGGAGGTCAGGTTATTTGTGCATAGTAATTTTTGAAGTTCGTTTGGGTAGGAAGGATTGCGATTTCCTCACTGACCGCCTGGTCGTTTCTGAGAAGGATAGATTTATGGCCCTAGGACAATGCCGGAATTACGGTACTCCTAGGGGCTGTGAAGGCTAGCGACAGAAAGCAGCACTACGAGTCTAGAGATGAGATGAGATGAGCAGCATCGCTTATCAACATCCAACAATAAGCGACATGACTCATACGTCGAATTGACAACGTCCTTACGAGGTCACCATCAGCAGACGCAATATCGCGTACGACCAACTTCAATTAATACCACTGGATCGAGGACGAGTCCAGTTATGCGCACCGCAGCTAAAAGCAGCCTCATACGGAAACTATGGTAATTAGCATTCCTTCATACCTAGGACATTTGTAAAATTCGTTAGAAATTTTCGTATAGAATTCAACTCACGGTCAACCTAAGATTCCGCAGCTAGGGCAAATACTTCATTTTGCTAGTATGAAGGTAGTAACTGTAAATATGTAAATTTGTTAATATTAGTATTAGTAGATATTTGTGAATAGTAGTCAATTTGTTTCTTTCAAAATAAAACCCTTAAAAATCAAAATAAATTATTAATAATGATAGAACCCCTCATGAATATAGTTAAAATATAAACAATAATTAATAACCCCCTTATCACAATATGCATTAAATTATAAATAATTAATTTTACCGAAATCAGAAGCAATATTCATTCCTTGTTCATCATTAGATACGAACATGGTTTTTGTCGATCGATCGTTGATTACTTTCTTCCTCTTTGTCCAACTTACATTTAACATCTCTACGAACCGAAATTTGAAATAAGTGGTCAATCTTGAATATAGTTGTGGGCGTGAATGTACCTATATATATAGCTGTTAGGAACAAAATTCGTGAGACACTAGGCCCACATCGGGCACGCTCCACTTTAGCTACCTCAAAAAAAAACACGATTCATCACTACACTTAAGTTCATAGTAGTTAGTTATTGTTACTTCTACCTGTATGAATTACATACTACCATAAATTAACGTGTTTTATGAACCGCAACTTAATATTTCAAATCAAAATATGAACTTATGGAAGGATGATGATGAAAGGTAACAAACGAGGAAGACACTTTATTATTACAAGAAGATCTAGATAAAGTTAATAGCTGGGCTCTGGAAAATAAAATGAAAATTAATGGAAAGAAAAGCAGCTCAATCTCGTTTACTAAACGCACCTTGTTAAATGAGACAGAATATAGAATAGGTGGGGAACAAATTCCAAGGGTAACGAGCTGCAAATATCTGGGGATATTTTTCAACAATAGACTTGGGTGGGAGGAACAAGTGAATTTCACGGCCCGAAAAGCGTGGAATTCCTTACATTTCATTATGAGGAACTTAAAAAAGGGAAGTTCAAAAACAAAGGAGGTGGCATACTTATCTCTAGTTAGACCAATTTTGGAATATGGGGCGGCTTGTTGGGATCCTTATAGAATTAATCAAATAGAATCATTAGAGAAAGTTCAGAAAAGGGCTGCTAATTTTGTGCAAGTAGGGCCAGGTCATAGGAAGGAAAAAGTAAAACAGCTAGGTTGGGAGGTCTTAATAAATAAGAAAGATTTTCTTAAATCGTTTAATTTTTCCCACGGCAGATTTCAAACCAAATTTGCCTAAAAAAAAGTTACAAAACCAATACTAGAATTTTTTCATTATAATTTAATAATAGCATTATTGTTAATTAAACAGGTTATGTGGTTATGTGTGTATTTTAAATTTTATGTTTTCTTTAAATTTAATGCTTTTGACATCATAATAACATTTAAAACTTGTTTAAAGTACAAGTTAGAGGTTCGAGGTGTTAAGTGCGCAGGATGTAAACGTCTATGGATTATTGCGGAGTGAGTGAAATCCTTTATTATGAGTAGAAATTAAAAAAAATACGGGTATTGGAATCATGATGAGTAGTTGCATTACGTATATCACCCCCTGTTAATAAAAGTGTAAAATAATTATTAAAACCAGACAACGCGTTCTAAACCGCTTAAATCATATTAGTGTCCAATTAAATACTGTTAATACAAATAGCCGAGCATGGCCGGCCACATAATTAGTATGACAATATTAAGTGTCCAGGAGGACAGCAATATTATCCCAGGAAAAATATTTATTCCTTTAAGTTTTCAGTGACTAGTTTATGAAACTGAACCACAATTGTGTCATTAAATCAGGTCATGGAGAATTTAAAAACACATGTACGTAGCTGCTTCTTATAAAATTGTATGTACAGTGAAATTATTAAATTATAAAGATATATTTTTGTGATACCGTGGTAATATTGTGAAAAAACGCGTCCTGAAGTGAATCATTGTGATGATCGTCGTACATTACCCACTCACAGCTCGTCGCGTTGTGGACAATTCCAGAAAACGAGATTTTAAACACAATTATTGTGAAATTCCCTATGCAGATTGGATTACCTGAATATGATATATGAGCAAGCTTCGTTAACAAACTTCAAACCGAGCACTCAATTACTGTCAAAGTGACAGATTTACGTGATTCCGTTCCCACCGAATTATACGTTTAACTGTGAGGCTCGGAACACAATACAATTTACGTCCCTCAAATATGCTGAATCTCAGACGTCGGTATCAACGACAGAGATATATTTAGTTTCAAACATTTAATGAAAGTGTTCGGAACAATACCATAAAATATCAATATAATTTTTGGTATGTTATAGTTACATGGGCAGCCTTTTGGTTCGTAATACTTTACATTTAGGAATCATAAACAAATGAAATCTCTCACAACCAAAGAATTAACCTTTAGTTTTTTTTGGTTTATAAGATTATAAGTCACCTTAAGTTCCTTTTGGAGATGTATGTTTCGGAATCGCAGATCTTACGAATACGGTAATAGTCATTTCCTGCCTCCTAAACTGGTGCACGGAGAGGGGAATAATGCGACATCACAGCAAACTAATCTACCGTCGTTTGTAACGCCGTGGGACAAGTATCAAATAGCCGGACATACCAGATGTAGAGTGTGCCTGCATCTCTTTTAGGTGAATCACCGGGTAAGATCCTTAAACTATAACCCAGAGGCCATAAGAGTTGTCTGCTGATCCCATTGGATCAGTTCGCCAACTGCCTTCTAAAAATGGTGGAGACATGGAGAATGGAATGCTACGACCCCACAGCAAACTCGTCTCCGTCATTCGGAAGAGCGTGAGAATAGTACCCAATACCCGACCTACCTGATGCAGGTTTTCTAGGGTTTTCCCTGCGTCCCTTTAAGTGGAACAGCCGGGGGGCCCTAGTTAACCCTTGGCTTCCTTGCTCTACCTTCCACATCCCCCCTTTTCAATTCCCTTCCTATGCTATTAAAGGGGAGTTGCCTGCAACCTGTTAAACCAAAAATAAAGATGTCTGTGGGAGATTTCTCTTGCAGACGTTTCCCCAGATTGACTGCTGGGCACACCTGACTTTGTTGGGAATGATTCGTACTCTCTCTCTCCCCGCTCCCCCTCTCTCCCCCTCTCTCCTTCTCTCCCCCCTCTCTCTCTCTCTCTCTGATTTTTTCAAAGTTCTCACATGCCGAGGCACTACCTATTTTAGGAGGTGTATGAACGGGAGTCGAAGACCTTGGGATACGGTAGGGCTTGTCTTCTGATCCCGTTGGATTAGTCGGCCAACTGCTTAAAAAAAAAGGTGTGAACACGGAGAGGGAATGCTGCGATCCCACAGCCAACTTGTCTCCCGTCATTCGGAAGGGCGTGAGAATTGCATGTACTTGCCCGACCTACCTGATGCAGGGTTTCTACGGTTTGCTCTGCATTCTTAAACTCTAGTCAATCTTTGGCTACCTTGCTATACCTTTCACCTCCCTCCTCTTCACTTCCTATGCTATTAAATGCGAGTTACCTGTGTTCATGTTCAGGATCACCTCATGTACCCTGTTAACCAAAAAGATAAATAAATAAATAAACCATTGACTACTTTCTACCTTTTCAATCCCCTTTCTGTGCTATTAAAAGGTAATTGTCAGTTTCTGTATGACCTTCATTTAACATGTTACTACTCTCCCTGCCGCAAAAAATTAAGTTTATAATTTTTGCAAGGAGATATACCATTTTTCTTCCGTCAAGAACCGGCATTATCCATCAGTCCCTTTTTGTACCACGATTATTCTTTACTATGTAAACATGCAGTAAATGTGCTCTACTACGTTAAGGTACGTGATGAATTTTCCTTACTTTAGGATTGTACTTACCTCTCTTAATGTTTCTTTACCTCCTAACGTAGCGCATGTATTTTGTACTCTCCCAGTATAGCAAGACAATTTTTAACTTCTTCGAAATACGGAGAATATTCCTCTACGGCAAAAGTTCACCGGGATTTTTTAAAGATAACATCAGTCTTTAATATGAAGATATACCTAAATCGGCACACGACGGGATGTAACCATCATGGGGATTAATGTTTCAAGAAAAGTAACCCTCTTGATGACTGCTAAAATGTGTTCCAACCAATAAATTAACGAGGAACTAAATGAAAATACAGTCAACGCCAGGTCCTTAGCTACTATCTATATAAGTTACGTCAAAAATGCAATAATCGACGTTAAATTTCTCTGATACAAATTTAAGAAATAGCTAATTCAAACCTTATTAGTGTTGTTTGATTATCGCTTGGATATCTCAGAACTTTCGTTCCTTAAAAAATTTCGTTTCTACGCTAACACATTTTATTTGTGGTTAGAGGACTTCGGAAGCAGAAATTCGCAATGGAATTGGTTTTTATGTTACGCTTTGAGGTTGTTTGCCTTTGATTGAAATGCAAACAACTTCGGAGGGGGTGGATGGAAAATTTATTTTCTATCTGACTTGATCCCACGTCCGTCATTTGCATTGTGATTTATTCCTAGAATCAAAAAGATGAATTAATCAATTGACTGCTGCCATCCCGTAGAAAATATAAACCTTTTGGTTCAAATTAATTATTCAATACTATAATATTTACTGTAGCCGTCACTCTAAAAATTTGGTCAATTTTACTAATACACTGCCTGGCTGCCCAGGAATTATTATCCAGGAATACCTTGAGAGAGACTTAGGAGAAGGCAAACTAATATTCCCTGTATTGGGAGTCATTAAATGTGGTGGAATTCCTTGTATTCTCTTTTGTATTCTATTTTCCTTCCATTTATTCACACTGCTTCATGACGTCACATATGATTTGTATCACATTTCCTGATTCATCAAGCTACATGAGGCTGATCCTGACGCAAGCCAACGCCCACTTAATAGCATAGGAAGGGATTTGAAAACGAATGGGACGTAGACGACAGAGCAAAGTAGCCGATGGATGACTAGAGCCCCTGGCTATAGTTTAAGGATGCTATCCATTGATTTACCTATTGGAAACCTCAGAAAACCTGGGCTTTTGGGTAATATTCTCACGCCCCTTCGAATACCGGGAGGAGAGTTTTTTGTGCGGTTGCAGCATTCCCTTCTCCGTGGCTCCAGCAGTTTTGGAGGCAGCTTGCCGACTGTTCATCGAACTACTCTTACCGTATGCCAAACGTCTGCAACCACAGTACATACACCTTCCAGAAGTGATGCAGATGCCTCGGCATGTGAGAACCTTATATTTAGAGAGATCCCAAAATGCAAATCCATTCTCCCTCTGTGCAGAAATACATGCGAGAGAGATCAGTTTACCATGTGATTTACCTGGAAGAGATACAGGGAAAACCATAGAGGACCTGCATCGTGTAGATCTGGCTATTGGGCCAGAATGAAAGGAGAGGAGTTTTCTGTGTTTCGCGGCATTTCCCTCTTCCAGCCTCGTTGGAAGATTGATCCAACAATACGTTAAGCGCAGAGAAAGTTTTTTTGGGAGGGGGGGGGGAGTTTAACAGGCTACATGAGGGTGATCCTTTAACAGGCAATTCCCCTTAATAGCATAGGAAGGGAATTGAAAATGGAGGATGTGGAAGGTAGAGCAAGGTAGCCAAGGGCTGACTAGGGCCCCCGGGCTATAGCTTAAGTATTCTACCCAGTATTTCTCCTAAAGAGATGCAGGGACAACCTGCATCAGGTAGGTCGGGCATTGGGTACTATTCTCACGCCCTTCCGAATGACGGGAGACGAGTCTGCTGTGGGGTCGCAGCATTCCCTTCTGCGTATATTCACCAGTTTCAGGAGTCAGTTGGCCGACTCCAGTACATATACCTCCTAAAATAGGTGAAGGTGTCTCTATATCATAGTTAATTCAATCGGTCCACACGGTACGAGAAATATATAATGCAGGGTGAGTGATGTTCTAAATGTTTTTTGTTGTGCTATTCAGTCCTTAGACTGGTCTGATGCAACCCTCCATGCTAATCTATCCAGCGCAAGCCTTTTTTACATACATACTACATACCACATCCTCCCTAATTTGCTGAGTGTATTCCATACTTTGTTTGTTCTTACCCCAAACAATTCGCCCTATTGCTAATTTTTTCAAGATCCTCATGTCTCAAAACCTGTACTATTAATCTATCCCTTCTCTTGGTCAAAGTCTTCCAAATTGTTTTCTCTTCCTGCAGCACTACATTTCAAAAGCTTTTATTCTTTGACTTTCTGAAACCCCAATCGTCCACGTTTCACACTCACATTCAAATATTTTTAATATAAAATGAAAGTATAATTTTTCAATAAACTCTCAAAGCCAGAGACATAAATACATACGTTTCCACTTTTTTTCCGTAGATTCTATGTGAGTAGTGAATTAGATTCTTATTTTCTTTATCCATATTTGGAAGAAACATTTATAATGCACAGTTGTATTGAAAGGGAAAAGAAAATACTTAAAAATAAATGCAATAGCCTCAAGCAAGCTCTGTAGTTGAGCATGGAGGTGGAATTTTGGTTGTTGTGTTCTATACCCCTCTCCTCTTTTTTTTATTCGGCGAACGGAATGACAGCGACGCAATACGTTTGGGCCACTCTACAATTCATGGCGCGTTATTCATATCGTGCTGAAGCTGTCAACCTTGCTGGAAAGCGGCCGGGCCAAGTCAGGTTTATCGCGGACGGTAAGGGTGAAAGCTGTCATATATCAGCTGCAAAGTTATGACGTGTTCTCTGTGAGATTTACCGAGCGCCATCAAGTGCCGACTGCTGAATAATATCTGGGTATCGGCGTTGAGCATATGCGAGCCCTCGTGCCGTGCGCATGAGCCAACTCCTCAAAAGCGTTGCCGGGAACGACAGACATTCTGAAAAGAAAATGAAGTTATAATCCGACCAAGGCAAAGAAGCCTTATTTGGTTGATTTAATCAAATTGTAACGCTCAGTACCTAAATAAGCAAAAACCATAGAGGAGTAAAAGTGATTGTATGTTACCAAACGACAACGGTGAAAAATTACCTAGAACAAGATAAAAGACAAAATGTTAACAAGAAATGTTTCGAAGCGGACTAGAACCTAACGACATGAAGACCGGGAAACATATAGAGAAATTCACGAAATTAGTCTACAACGTTTGAAGAGAAATTTATCAGCTGTGATCCTCAAAGCTGGAAAAGTGTCTATGAAAATGTTTTGTGGTATTCCGTCCTAATACTGGCGTCCATTCTAACCTATCATTCGCCAGACTTTTCATTTCCGCATAACTACCACATCCTCACTAATCTGCTTAGCAAATTCCATCCTTAACCTCCCCACACACTTCCCTCTAATGGTAATTTTACAAAACCCTCAGGTCTTAAAACGTGGCCTATTAATCTATCCGTTCTCATGGTCAACGTCCTTCATATCTTCGACCATCTCAGGATTAATTCCATATAGAAGGCTGTGGTTGAGTATAGTGTCTGCTGATTCAGGACAATTGTCAGAAACGTTTGCTTATTTTCTCCCGCGTTATAATTTGGCAAACTAGAGATTATTCTCCATTAAACAGTCAGAAATTAATACAAACAAATTGAAAATCATGAAATAACTATTTACGTAGCGACTCTTTCTATGGAGTTGATTGTATCTTACTATAGACCTTCACATAGACGTAGCATATAGGTAATACACTAATTTCTTAGTATAAGATATTAGCAATATTTATCAATATTGTATATATCTTGCCTTCTCAGTAGAAATTAATAATATATAATTGTAAGTCAAAAATAATCATATGGATAGTATCAAGAGTTAATAGTAACTTCGCAGTCATAGCATATTATGAATAATCTCTGACTCGTTCCACGAAGTTTTACTCCTCTGTTGGATCATTGGAATATAATTTAATACCAATACCAAAGAGTCGTCTAAATATGACTCCAGGATTAAAGTTGAAAGATTCTGACAGTTGAAACTAAGTACTTGATCAATATTCATTTGTGGCCCCAAACTCCATTGTATTTGAAGCAATTACCATTTCATTAACATTAAACAAAACTATCTGACACAACGCCGAGATGTTAATTACACGCAAATGTTAACCACAATTCGGTTATTTAAATCTCGTGACCACGGGATGGCGACAATTCAAAGCACTTCTGTAAGCATTACTATTCCTGACTTAAACAAAACCAATAAAGTTCACTTCAGGAACAGGAACATGAATAATATTTTTATTCTAGTCTTCTTAGAATTTGCAATTTTTTTACCAGCAACAAAAATACATCTAAAACAATAGTAGTAAAAATATTTTTAAGTCTCACGTGAAAATTCAATGCAATATGGCGCTCCACGTTGGGAGCCAGAGAGTTATTTATTTCGTTCCTTATTATCCCTGATGCTGACGAGTGACTTGCTCAGCACATCATGTCTTTCCTATCTCTCGCGCCTCCTCTTTCTTTCTACTTCCCTGATCTGTATCTAGATTCTAGTTTCTGTCCATTTGTCCACTTGTGACCTTCCACGAGCTTTCTTCCCCAGACATACGCTGTACTGTTTCTGCCATATCGACATTTGTCCCATTATTCAAATCGTCAATTTCTCATTAACATGCCTTTATTGGTTGGTGTACCTGATACGAGTTTATTTAAATGAGATATTTTGATATAACTGTAAAGAAAAGGATACTCATGTATAGATCAGGTTTTTGAAATATATACACAGCTTTGATATTTTTAAATATTACGGTAACCAACTTCTTATGCAATAATCAATATAGTAATAGCTTTTCAGCCGTTATTTAATGTATTTGCAGTTGATTTAAAAGAAAACTATTACCAACTTTGATTTTATTTATTCTTGCACCTTAATGTAATTGAAACTTAGCTATAAACTCAAAAACAATATATAATATATTTTAAAGTCTTAAATGACCAATGTAGAACAAATTTCACTTCTAACTTGATGAGGGTTTCGCTAGTCTTTCATGAAACACAAAAAGGAGAATGTCGGGTAAGTTCCTTAAAAATTGAGTAGCTGTTCGTCTTTCAGAAACCAATTTCTAACTTTTCCTATAATGCATAATCTACTATTATTCTCAGGTAACGTGTCTATAATGGAAGAACTTAAGGGAAACATTCAAAGTATAATAAATATGTTATATTCAACTTCCTCAGAGTCTTATCCGATTCATTCCCTGGGTTTAGGAAGTCATTGTGGTTTGGAAGAGTGTTGCATTAAATACGAAAATAAATTCACTGACATTGGTACGGTATAAGTTCGTATATAAATTGTTTGTGAAGGTAAAAATAGGCGGACGGTAGGATACTGTTAGAGATGACGGAAGCAGAAAGAAAGAGTGACAGAATGAAAAGAGAGAAACCGTGCTGGGCAAGTCATTATAAATCATGACTTGTTTTAGGAAAGTAAATAAATAATATTTTAGAGCCCAACGTTGAGCGCCATAGAGTAATTAGATTCCATGGGAGATTTCAGAGATTTTATTTTGAATTCCAACGTAGTTATCTGACTTTAAATTTACAATAAATAAAAAGACGACCAAAGTTCAGCATATTAAATATAATTAAGTATAATTAAAAAGTAATTGATGTATTTCCTGATTTATTGGTCGTCTTTTTATTGATTAAAATACGTATATTGTTAACGTCAATATACATTTTAAAATGAATTCTTAGTACCGTTGATGCTTACGCATTCTATTAAACTAAGAAATCAAAAAATCCTACTATGTGATACGTCATAATAAGTCAAGAAATGAATACGTTGCTAATGCACGTTAAGCCTACTTACAGAAGTTAAAGTCTGGCTGCTATAATGGTTACACGCAGGCCAGATTACAAAAACATATAGACAATTAGTAATGTTCCGCTACCGGAAAACAATTGGGGAATTGTTTCTGTAATCTGACCTGCGTGTAACCGTTGCAGAAGCCAGACATTAACTTCTGTAAGTAGGCTTAACGTGCATTAGCAACGTCTGTCCGAGTAACCAGCGATGCATTTATAGCAGCTGGACCAAGAGACGGAGAACATGCTATGTATTGCAGTTGATTTGAGCAGTGATACCTTACCATCTGGTAATTGTGTGTACAAATACGGTCGGTCTGGAACGTTATAAGAGTCGTGATAGTTCAAGACAATCTGTCACAACTGGATTATGTAACGTGTAACAATTTGCAGAAATAATAATAAATCAAGTTTTTAAGTAATATTTTTAGTGTTTTTAGAAAATCATTTACACAATAGAGGTTAATTTAGCGTCACCCTGTATGTAAAAATCCTATATTTTCATCACTATGAAAATTACTTTGCAGTGACGAAGAAGAAAACATGCTTGGTGACTCTCCTGATTCTTCCCAGTCGAATTCACCGTCGGTTGCAGTAAGAAAGCGGAGAAAACTTAGGAGAAGAAAACTGAAAGGTGAGGAGATTCTTCCCAGTGTTAATTATTATAATTTTATTTCTGAAGTAACGACGTTAAATAGAATAATTAGAATAAGTGAGAGATTTTAAATTACTCATTAGATAATAAGTCTGTCGGAAGTTATTTATTTCGGATGTCTAGTACATCATTTTTTACATTTAATCTAACATCTGAAGACTAAACGTTTTTTTAACATGCTTAGTTTTTCTGACTTTAAGTTTAAATCAATTGTAAGACGGCCAATAAAGCAGTACTTAATTTCATTACTCTTTAATTTATCCAAATACGACGTATCATCTCCCTTTTGAGACTTCATCACACATAGGCTTATTGGCCGTCTTTTTATATATGCTTAGTTCATTTTTATTTTTATCGGGACTGATTATGTCAGAATATCACCTTTAGACGTTTGGCATGTTGACTATATAACCCATTCCAACATGTAGATTAGTTGAAAGGGGAAGCGAAATGTGAGAATACGATAAAGAATGTAACTTTTAATATTTTATATTGCCACATCTGAAGACCTGCAGTGATGGCAGAGGACTGCAGACACGTAGACTCGGGTTCGAGTCCCAGCCGACGCAACCATTTTTATTTGTTTAATTTATTTACATTGTTTGCCTTTAGTTTCTAGTATTTTCTGTTTCTAGAATGTTCTGCTTCTAGAATATTCCATGTATGTATAAATAGGACTGGATTCCAAATCGGGGTCAGTCTTAAGCAGTACGAGCTTTGTACAGCACTTCGCCGTTGATTAAACGCTTATAACCTCTACGTGTGTGTGTTATTGAATCTTACGATCCCTAAGAAACGTGACAATATGATAAAAGTCTTCACAGTAGTCTGCTTATTTTATTGATATCTTACTTTGATGCTGTAACGAAAAATGGAATTATTCCACACTTAAGGCTATGGCTTTGAGGATTTATAGATACATATATGCTTTAGAGGATGGTATAATCGTTTGATTGTATGTTCTAGAATTCTGGTTTCGTAAATAAAAGACATTACCATTTTTCTGCAATTTTTCACAGAATCTTATTTTATCGAAACGTATATTTTACAAAAACAAATCGAGAAGGATTGCCTAAAATTGAATCTCAAGACATCGACAATGATTTTATAAATATTTTAATTATTTTTTTCAGGAAATACGTGAGATATTTTGAACGAAATTTTTACAGTTGGTCAACAATTATAAAGTGTTGTTCAGAAAATTTTTAAGAGATTCTAAAATGAGGGAAACAATTTTATTTTTATTTTTAATGTAGAAAACCAAAAGTAGATCCGGGAAAACTGGGTGGTATAGAGACAATACTTGTCGTATTTGATAATAAACGAAGGTGATGTAGTATGGAAAACAGTGGAATAACAAAGACTGCTAGATTGGAAAGAGATATTTTGATGAAAGATAAGGAATTCTGCTACTTGCGCAGTATAATAACTAGGTATAAAAGGTCATAATTCATAAATAGAGGAATAATAATTCAAAAAAATAGTTACGTCATAAAATTTTTAGGACCTTTTAACTTCAAGACGCTATCTATTTATTCTATTTCATTATTAATTTTAAAACAGATGAAGATAGATATTTACAAACATTTTTCAAGAAGAAATTAAAAATATATTCATTTTAATTTGTTTAAAAAATTTAGAATCTGTATTACATTAGTAAAAGTAAAACTTTAATTTTGTAAAATCTTTTTTATGTAACTGCTCGTAAATTTATTCTATTTAATTATTGGGAAATACAGATGTTAATTGATTTAATATTTTCATAACTAGATTAATTTTTTGTACCTAGATGGTGTTACTATCATTCTGAAGAGAATATAAACCTAGTGATCAATGAACATAAAAGCGCTCAGATATTGCTCAAAATTGTACACGAAACATTTTAAAGACTTTTAAGTAGAAGGGAATGGTAGATGATTTTTTTAATTAACTCATTTCAAAACAGTTTTATAAATTACGTTTTAATGATTACATCTACATTTCTTCTTGAAAAAATTAAACAACTAACTTCTGCGATCCTAAAAGTGAAGCTGCTGCCTGGATTGGGCTAATTAATATTAACCATCATTTGATTATAAAAAGGAAATTTAAATAAAAAGTTTTCTTTGTTATAATTTATACACCTGTGAATACTTGAGAGATCAGAGACATACGCGAGCTGAAGTGCTCGTACTGCACATATATATGCAATGGTAGATTCAACTTAAGCACAATCTGAGTCCCTGAGAGGATTCAGACGAGGCCGACAGTTTCGTGCTCGACATTTCACAACAAACATGGACGAAAACCCATTTGCTCTTACGGGAAAGCAATTACCTCCAAAACCACAGGGACGTGAATTCCATTGTTCCGCCGTTGATTCACAAGTCCCTTAGTGTCGAAAACATTTATTTCTTCCCCCTTATTTGTTGCCTTTGTCAGAGTTAAAGTAACTCAGCTTCTACCAAAAAACCCGTAGCCATGATATACCGAGAATTTACTCGACAATAGCTTCGGAATAGAAGTAAATATATTTTTATGATTTACCAGAATAGAAATGTGAGCATTGTTCAATGCTGAAACTTTTGTTGTGTCTATATTTAATTAAACGGCAACCCATTCCCAACAAAATTTTATTTTTGGAAAGAATAGACTAATAAAACTATATGGCAGTAAAAATATTAAAGAATATTAAAACGCACGTTAGTAGCATTTAAATTTAATATGACTGCAGTTACGGATTTGAACAATACCAACATCGCATTATAACAAATTAAATTTCACAAAAATGTATGCATGGTATGTATGAGAAATTTAACAGTCTATATCTTAGGCGTTCTCCGGTGAGTTACTTGTATGGCCTTCATAACAGCTATTACAGTGAAACGTCGGTTTTAGTCGAAAATTTGTGGGGGTAATCCGCTGGAAGAACTGGCGGAGTTCACATTTACGATAATTTCTGAGAAGAGTGTAATGGATTTAAATTAAATCATTACAATTTAGTGGGTGTCTGCGTCGTTGGGGAAGATAGAAGCTGAAACTCATTTTGACGCTAACATGGATTCTATAGAAATCTGGAAAGATGCAGTTGATTACCCATGTCTAACTTTCCTGATTAGGAAGTACATACTGCTGCGTGACGTCTTTTCTCTTGACAAAATTCAAAACTAGATTAAGAAAGAAAATTGAGGATGTTCATTGCGAGAATCATTGAATGCTGCGCGTTACTGAGATTGATCTAAATGTTCAATTACTTTCAAGCAACACACTAATACTGAATAACCCACTAATTGAAATGTTTCATCGGGTTTTTAATTACTTTACGTATTGCAGCTGCGTTTACGTTTTTTAATCTATATTGAATTTATTCGTAATGTTACTGATTTATTTAAAATACTTCTATTGAATACTACTTCTAGTTTATTTTATTATCCTCATTTCTTACGTAATAAATTTATTACTATATTTTATGAAACAAGTAATTAAAGTTTAAAGTTATAACAAGTTTCTACCTTTACGTGAATAAAAAATATTTATATTGTTGTTGTTGTTTTGGCATTCAGTCGTTAGACGGGTCTAATGCAACCCTCTGCGCATGCAATTTTCGTTCCCACATAACTACAACACCCCACATCCTCCCTAATCTGCTTAGCGTATTCCATCATTCACCCATCTTTTGTTCTTAACCCACACACTTTCGTCTTATGTCAATTTTACAAGGCCCTCGTGTCTTAAAACGTTGCCTCTTAATCTATCCCTTCTTTTGTTCAACGACCTCCACATTTATTGCTTTCGTCTATTCCGCTTAGAACTTCCTTGTTCGTTACTCTATTCATATGATTTTCAGCATCTCCTATAGAACCACATTTCAAAGGTTTCTATTCAGTTTCTTTCTACAACTCCTACCGTCCACGTTTCGCACCCATATAAAGCCACACTTCAAAAGAACATTTTTAGTAATTATTTCCTAATATCCACGCTTATATTACCCCTAAGTAAATTCCTGATTTTCGCCAAATCATTACTTGCCTGTGCTATCCTTTTCCTTATGTCTAAAAAAATTTATATTAACTATTCTTAAATTAAATAAAGAAAACATCAGTTAATGCTTCGTGTAATGTATCTATAAAATGTAATAAATTGGTAAAAATATACAAAAGCTATAATAAAATCACAAAAGTCCCATTAATGGGTATATAATCTTATGCGGCACCTTTACTAGTGCTCAGTTTAAATACTGCCTCTGATGGTAAAAAGGTTCCCCGCCGATGTAATAAGAAATGATTTATGTGAGACAGTGTACAAATTTCACAAGTCGTTGTGCACATACTTTTAAAACCCCGGGAATAACACGGTCGGGGAAAAGCGGGAAGGGGTGGGGGGTAATAAACCCAAGCAGTAAACCTGGAAAGAATTGTATTTAACAAAAATTTATTTAATGCAGTGCTAAAATCTTCTCTGCTCGCAGATTTCTGTGACGTCAATAAACAGTTTCTTTTACGTTTGTTTTACGATAAAGAATTTAAATTTCCGCCATATTTAATGGTGAAAAATTTGGTGACTACTCGTTTATATTTATTCCCCCATATTTAATAGTGGTAATAAGGTGACTATTTGTTTACGATCTGTTAGGCTTTACTGAAGATTTCAGCGCTATTATAACACATCAGAGTTTGATTTATCGAGCTCCGTACTTCTGTTCAATAAAAGATTTATAATGTTGTAAATTGATAAAATAGTACACGGGATACAATCAGATTAAAAATTAACTTCAGCATTATCACGGCGTTTCTGTGAATCTTTTGGTTACATCTCAAGACTACATTAAATCGACAACCATGAGTTCAGGGTTATTAAAAAAAGGGAAGTTCGGAAATAAGTAAATAATATTTTCTTAATTTAATCATATGTTGGCTATGTACTTTCTGTCTAAAAATGCGATAGATAGCAACATTCTCTAATGCTAGTGACTACTTACAGCGTTATCACTTCAGTTAGCTCTGCGTTGTTGTGAAGAAAACTTCGCTTAATTTGTTGCTATTGTTGCTGTTTCAATTTGTGCCAGGATTTGAAGTCCAGTCGGTGACGTATAATATAAATACGGTGGGAATGTTTTGGCTGACCAATATACCGAATGACCGCAATGATGGTGATCGCCGACAGTTTGACCCGGTCCATAAACAGAGAATCATTCAGTAAATCGATAGACAAGGAAAGCCTACGTTGTTTACTTATAAAACCTGTTCACTAGCAGAATTTTTTCGTATTACCAATGGAAGCTAATTGCATAAATTTTACAAGTGTGTTATATCGGTCAAACTAAAAGGATATTAATGTACGTAGACTTTCCCGGTGAATAATTCGGACAGAAAATGGCCGCAGAAACGTTGTGTTCTTTTAAAAACCTGACCCGGTTGGTTAACCGTGAAGATTTCATTCTAAAAGAATATTAATACGTATATCTATAATACATAATGAAATTTTCAAACTAAACATCCGGTCGAATAAAAGTTCGACTAAATAACAGCTATTTTAATCAATAAAGGCAGTTATAGGAAGAAAATAATATCTGTAATTTAAAAAGCATCCTTAAGAGAATTCAATTGCGCATCTGTCATTTTTCCTTCACTGCCCCTGACAAGATAATATCTTTGGGAAACGTGACACAGTCAAATTAAAAAAAAAGTTCCATATTTCTAGACTGTTGATTAAGGTCGAAGCTCTGAATAATTTTTTTTTCCTCTCTGAGAAATGTAGAGGAATTCAGTGCATTATGCTGGGCATTGTATTGTGAAGCATTTAGTAGTTAGGAATCCTTATTAGAATTCAATACGATGCCGTTCAATTTCCTTGTGGGAGTAACGAGCAACGCTTGTGTATTATTTAATAGGAAATAAGATCTGTCTACAAGCAATGTTTAATATCCTCGTCATCGTATTGCTGAATTTACGGGAATTGTAATTTCCCCTATCTCGGGTAACATATTCAAAGCAAACTGGAGTTGAATTTAAATTTTCCATGGTGCAGGAAAGCAGTAGGACAAATATCAGTCCATTGCTCCAATTTTCACTCTACAGTTATAAAAATATTGAGTATAAATTTAGTTTATTGTTTTAATTTACGGGAATAGTCATAGAAGTACATGAAAAATTTAAGAAAAAAAATTGTTATCTCACAACGTACTTCCCGTTCAGCTCCACACACTTTTTCCAGCGATTTTTAGGAGACTCGGTATTCTCTTCACTATGGACCATCAGCTGGGCAATACATTGACCGCCAAGCGTTGGTGACTTAGCTTCCATCCACACGTTGATCCATTACACGCCAGTTTCAAACTGCGCAGTTTGCTTACGCATATTAGTCTCCTTTGATGTGAGGTCAACTCAATTTCCAACATTCACAAACAGGGGCCAATACACACCACCCTCCGTCGTAAAGGGTATAAGGAGGGAGGTTTATTATTTTCCGACCTCCTGTAGGTAAGTGGCTAGCGTTACATCTTCACAACCCACGTGTCCCAGGTTCGAATCCTGGAATGGGCTTGGATGTTTGTGCCGTCTAGGTCGCGAACATCGGGATTAAGACTGACCTCGTGTCACTCCGAATTCGGAATGTGTCATGTAAGATGACAGTCCGCAGTCGCCCTGGTACGGCCAGGCACTCGATGAGCTTTAGAGCCAAAGAAGAAGGAGGAGAAGGTTAATTATTTAGCAAATTATTTGAGCTTTTGTAACAAATATATATTTGCGTGTACAAATATTTCTTGTGCTGAGATCGAAGTCAGGAAGTAAAATAGTACTTCCTCTTCGTCAGTTCTTTCGATGTGTGTTCGAACGTTGACTCGACCGTCCCTTACTTTGCATTCCCATTTAAGGAGTTTATAATAAATAATATTAACTTCTCCATCCACTCCTCAGTTAAAGCTCCGCCCTAATACATGTATATCCCAGACCCGTTCCCTACCAGGCCTGGATAATAAATGATTTAATTGGCTATCCCTTCTCTATACATTTTCAGCGTTCTGAAGGAGTTTTGAATACAATCTAGAATAAAAGGTCCAAATTATGTCAAATAAGTTGTTAAAGTTCTGTGTAATGCCGTCTGTACGCTACTATGAGCTCTGATTCTCATCAAGTATTTGTTTTAGAGCTAGTCTGTAGTTTTAAAGAAGAATCTCTTTTACTTCTTATTGAACTTGTGCCTTATAATTAGTCTCACCACAGTAATTGATGCTATTCTAGAGTACAACCTAGCTTGTTCTCCGAACTCTTTCAAAGTTTTTATATTTATCTATTCTTTGTAATCCTGAATTCAATTTCACGTTTGAAATATTTCTCGTGGCAGCGGAATAAACCTACCTAAACAACAACTCTATATTTCACTTCTAAAAATAATAATAATTTTAATTTTAAAAAACAATTTATTTAGTGGGCTCTGCGCACTATTTACAATTATATATATTTGTTAAACGGGATGATTGTTTAAGTTTCACAAGGCTTCTCAGGATTTAATTAGTAGGATAGAAACGCGCAAGCAGAGATTTCACGTTCGTGATTGACAAACCAGGTGATTCCGGAACTTTCTCTCACTCTCCACCTTCTTTTGTCCTCGGCCGACAGAAAAGTTGCCCGATGATTGAGGAAAAACAGTTTTCCTCCTTATTTACTCAAAATTCCAACAAACAGTTATTTATCTTTCAGGGTGAACGACTCTTCAGCAAAACAATCCTAATATCTTGTAGCTGTTGGCAAACATGTTGTCCACCAAACGCCTTGGCGCCGGGGAAATATCACTCCTCGTCTGCCTCTCTCCGAGTTAGAATATTATTCCTGAATTTCGATCGTTCGAAATAAGAAAAAAGTGAATAAAATTAGGGAGGGGTCCTACTGCGCTAAAACATTGGCCAGTGTATAGAACCATCGAGATACACTAAAGTATCATCAACCGCAAACTTCATTACTGTCAAATCTTTTATCATCAAACCATTTTTTGGAAAGTGAAAATAATCCCAAAATGCGAATGTGTTGCTCGATGAAACAATTCAACCTAGAATTGATTGATACTGGCCATCACGATAATCGATGTGTGAACTTTCGTAATGAAAGAATTTACCTTATCCGCAAAATGTTTCATCACGCAAGCGCTGGGATAAGTTGAAATAATCTTCACCTTTAATTTATTTATTCCTATTCGAAGTTAATGAATGAAAATAATTGCAAACACTTTCCAAAGTCTTGAATTGTCGTGGTCATCTTTGGGACAAATTCTCACCTCTTTTACGATTCATTCGCCTCAGTTATGGATAAGGGACCCATGTTGCTAATCAACGCAAAAATTTTTCTTTGTTGCCGTGAAGCGTCGCCAAACATTCAAATGTAACAACTTCACGACTCTGTTTTTCTGTTGTAACGAACAAACGCGGCACACAACTTTTTGTTTTCAAAATTTTCAGTTAAAACATAACGATTTATAACACTTTTAAAAATAAAATGACAAACATTATCTACCTGTATAATTCAAAATAAATCAAAATTTTGAGCGAAATGAAAATTTAGGAATAAAGTCCTTGTCAATATTTAGGTTAGACTGATATATTATGAACAAAGATAATACAAAACTAAGAATATCTCAAATATGTGGCTAACAAAGACTATTTAATACTGGTTTATATCATCTATGTTTATTATGTTAA
Source organism: Eucriotettix oculatus (assembly GCA_034510155.1). NCBI lineage: Eukaryota > Metazoa > Arthropoda > Insecta > Orthoptera > Tetrigidae > Eucriotettix > Eucriotettix oculatus. The sequence continues at coordinate 13,077,330 of CM067377.1, forward strand.
CCTTTAATCTCTGTGGCTCAGAACTTGTCAAGATTGTTAATATTTAAGTTAGGCTGAATATTATGAAAAGAGATAGTAAGAAAACCAAGAGGAACCCAATGATGTGACTAAGTTATGTTTATGTTTGTTATATTTTAGTCTGGCTTAAATATTGACAAGGACCAAAAGAGCTCGTCGAAACGACTACTTTTTCTAAGTTCTTGTTTTATTTTTAACTTTTATTGTATTATCAGTTAACCAGGTAGTTATTTCTGACGTTAATGAAGATTTATACGAATTTAAATTGTTTTTATTTATACTGTTCGAAATTCGTACCTTATCTACAGGCTCGCCTGTTTTACTTCGACGGTCATCCATTACAGTTCTCTGAATATTCGACAACATTTCTGGGCGTGGTCACTTCATTTGGTCGACCTGTTCGATATTCATCTTGGCAATCACTTTTAAAATCCGCGACCCAATATTTTTTTAAGTGAATGAACATATTTTCCCAGAGTGGAATTCAGATCTAATTTGACGTTAGTTGGTGTGAAACGCTTGGAATTAAATCATTGTATGTGATCAGCAGGATCAGTCTTCCCATGTTTACAAATTTACCGAGATAGTTCACCATTGATGCCTATTAAAGAAACACATGTTTTCTACACAACAACCCGCCATCTGTACAATTTGTCGGACATGCAGCCGATACTCGTGGAAGAGACGATAGTCGGTCCTCCAACTGAACCAATCTCTTCCCCAGTCCACACTCACTCATCTAATGCCGAGTTTCCGTACGTATCACAACCAGAGATTTATCCGTGCCACGCGGAAAATCGTTTGAGAGTTTATTAATAGCGCGTTATCCCGTTCAAGGTTTTATTTTTGCTCCTCTGAAGCCGGCCGTGGAATGACGACAAACTGGTTTCTCGGAAGTGGCGTCTGTATGCAGCGGCCAAGGCGCTATATCTGGTGGCAATTAAAATGCCTCAGATTTTCCTGCTAACGACTACATGGCGTTAACTAAAAGTTTAAAGGCGCAAGTAATATTTTGTTTGAAACAGTTTCACCTTTCGATGAACAGGAGCTCGGGAAAAACGTTCTCGGAATTCGTGTCGTTACGATATGTGTTCAAAGGGGACTTTTTTCTTTTCTTTGCGAAATATTTAACGACAAAACGGGAAAATAATTAGATTGGCTACTTTAATCTTCGCCGTTAAATGCGTTTCCCTCTTAGTCTTCCAAATTTTGGAAGAAATCAAATTAAATGAATAAAACAGCATTAAATTATCATAAATTTCCGACGATTCATCTCATTTCATGAGACCACCTCATACAAGTACATCACTCGATCCTTTATCGTAAAAGGCTACACGACGGTGATGAGGAAAGAGGCCAACTCCTTTATCAGAGAATAGGAAGGAACTGGAAAAATTAGGATGGATGCGATGGGAAATAGAGGGTTGCAAAGGGTTCACTAGGGATTCTTTTGAGTGATTCTGAATCAGATAAATCTCTTTTAATCGCTTAGGAAAAGAATAAAAAGGCGGAATGTAGAGCTACCTTCATCAGTAAACAGGTTACATTAGGATGATCCTGAAACAGGCAACTCTCCTTTAAATACCATACCATAAGTGGAGAACTAAAAAGGGGGATGTGGAAGGTAGAACAAGGTAAACAAGGGTTGACAATGACCCCAGCGTTCTCCTAAAAGAGATGCAGAAAAAACCCTAGGAAACCTATATTATGAAGATCGGGCTTTTGGGTACTATTCTCACGCCCTTCCGAATGACGGGAGATGACTTTTCTGTTGGGTTGCAGCATTCCATTCCCCGCATCTCCACAAGTTTTAAGAGGTAGATTGCTGACACATCCAATGGGATAAGCGGACAACTCTAACCGTATGCCCAAGGTCTTCGTTCCCAATTCATACACCTCCTAAAATAGATAAAGGATGTCTCGACATGTGAGAATTTTGAAAGAACCAGAGTGATAAAGGTGGACTTGGCAATCAATCGAGAGGGGGTGGGGAAATGAAGATCCTAACCGATGATGCACCTTAAAGTGACCCAGGGAAATTCCAAGAATCCTGAATCAGGTAGATCGATTTATTAGATTTCTGTTTCACACCCTTCCTAATTACGGGAGAGGAGTTTGCTGTTCGGTCGAAGCATTCGCTGGCCTGGCAAGTCCAAGAGGATCATCGGAGAACTCTTATCATATGACCATGTCCTGCGGCCCCGAGACATGTACCTCCTAATTAAGACATGTTGGTAGCTTAAAATCCTGAGCGGCCCTCAGAAACCTGCAAAAGTACTTTTCAGCATTTCGGCTGTGAGTCATGGGATAAAGGCTTGTTTGTATATTTGAATAATGTTTCCATAAAATAAGTTTATTATGACACTCGGATGTAATTATTCTATTATTCTGCTATTAGTGTTAATTTCTACCTGAGAAGTCACAGTAAATAATACGGGGAAAGAGCGAGCCTTTACTTCACATATACGGATTCTTTTGGTTCCTTATCAACCCAAACCTGAATTTTACTCAAATAAACAATATCGCAGCAAACCTTTCTCATTTCATTTTTTGTATGGCGTCAGAGATGTGAAATCTACTCACCAACGATATAATGGGCAGTAATCTCTTTAAGTTTAAACAAGAACAAAAACACAAAAATTAGTGAAATATTAAATATAATTGCAAAGCAACTACATTTTTCGATCCTCATATAGACCCTCGTCAGGTTGAACTGAATTAAAAAGCACGAAATTATAACATTACAAAGATAATGTAGTAGAGACAAAGAATACAGTATATAATGAAACCAAAATATTAAAAAAATAAAGATAATAAATTATAATAAATAAATTAAGATATATATACTACTGAGAAAATCAGTGTCAGTTTTTACATTCCGAGTTTAAATGTTGTGTTTTATGCGAAACATTTCTGAAACTAATCGGAATTTTTAATTGCTGTCTTGGTCAAATATTTGGACATTGTCCCAGTCAATAGTGTGGTTCGAATCGAAAATGAGTTTTGAAATAAAGGATGATTTGTCTTGTGACAGCTTGACATTAGATCTGTGTTCCTTGATTCTGATGCTGATGGCTCTTTTAGTTTGGCCTATGCATACACTAGGAAAGCCATTGCAATTTAATTTATTAACAACATTGTGAATTTTGCTTTCATCAACTGGGTCTTTCAAATATTTTACAATGGTGGATATAATATTGGATGATTTAGTTATGAGCTTGATGGAGTGGAAAAGTTTTTTCATAGAATCGTGTAAAGGTTGCTGGAATAGAATAGTAATATAATTTGTTAAGTGTTTCTTGGGATTGGTGTTGGATATTTGGCCTCTGTCATTGCAATTTAATTTATAAAATACATTATGAATTTTGCTTTTATCAACTGGGTCTTTCAAATATTTCACAATGGTGAGTAAATTATTGGATGATTTAGTTATGAGCTTGATGTAGGAGTGGGAAAGGTTTTTCAGAGAATTCTGTAAAGGGTTGTGGAACGGCATGGTAATATAATCTGTAAAGTGTTTCGTGGGATTGGCCTCTGTGATAAGTAATATTTTTTGAAGAAACTTATTGATGAAACTTTGTGGATACGAATTAGCTATTAATATTTCTTTGACTATGTAGGCGCGGTGAAATTTGTGATGAGACAACAAAATGGTTTTATCTTTCAAGTTATATGTAACCGAAATCTTTTGTTGGATAGAACGAGATGAAGAATATTTTAACAGCCTGCGTGAATAAGTTGATTGTGAATTGTGTCTTTAACATAAGAAACAGACACACCAAAAAAGTTAAAGGTAAATTTTTTTAACTCGCGTGTGAATTTAAGTGTAGGCTGATAGTTATTAAAAATGCATAAAATAGTATCAATTTTGTTATTTGGAATTATGCAGAAAATGTTATAAAGATACCGAAAATAATAAACATGTTTGAAGTTGAGTTTGTAAATACTCTAAATGTAAAGATTCTAAATCTCGTAAAACAATTTCAGCAAAGACGGGACTGAGAGGGCCTCCAGAAATTTGTTTGTAAATGGAATTGTTGAAAGAAAGATAAGTAGAATCTAGAATTAAGTAGAGGATGGAGGAAATATCATTAAAATTTAAAAAAGTTAAATGTTGGAGGTGGACCCAGCGTTTTTTGATAATTTGAATGACGATATTATGTGGTATTTAAGCGAAAAAAAAGACCTTATCTAAAGAAATGAGTAGATGATTACTGGAAATGATAACTTATTTTGTGTCTTGTGCAAAACTGAAACAATTGGAAATGGTTCTATGTTCTTCGTCATGTAGAGTAGATGAAAAAATATGTTGAAAGAAAGAGGAAATGCAATGCAAAGATCTCCCAGTTGAAGCAACAATTAGTCTGTAAAGAAAACTCTCTTTGTGTACTTTTGGTAACGCGGAGGCTCTGGAAATATTAGCAGAAGTAATGAAAAGATTACGGAAAGTTGAATCCGAAATACATTGTTTTTGTTTCCAACTTTAAACTTTTATTAAGCACACAGCCATTAATAACTATTATAGTAATATCTATGGTTGCCCTGACAACGAGCCTTGTTTATATAGCTTTCAAGCTCCCTCACAGTCGCCAAGTTCAATAAATTTTATTTAATAAAGTAATTCGGTGTCTCATACTTAATTAAGTAGCTCTAACTAATATCGACGTAACATTTCTCCATGTGTCATGACGAATTATCCAGATGTTTCTTTAGCATGGTTGTTTCATGCACGGATTAAATAGTATAGCAATACCCTGCCCTACATATTATTTCATTGCTTGTTTATAAATTCGAATTACTGGAGTCTATAAAGGTTCTGAAATCCCCCCTCGGTAGGTGCAATCATTTTGAAAATTCTAAGTAGTTTGCTCGAAACGACATTTTCCGCCTCTATAAACGCCATGATCTAGGGTCTGCTTTTAATTATCCTATCCTCCAGAATCAAACGTAGTATCACTTTGATTTTCCTGTCCTTTCTTCATATTATTATATGTTTTATATGTTTCATTACATTTACAAGTCAGTTAATTGTGTTTATATTTCTAATGAAGCTACATAAATAAAATCAAAACCTGGCGCTTAGTTTAATAATTGATATTAAAATACTGCTTTTATTTCGGCTATTCATTTACCCAAATTCCGTACTTAACTATTTAGGTACCTATAATTGACAACTCAAAAGAATAAATACAAAAATTAATAATTCACTTAACTCATAATATGATGCATAATTCACGAAACTTAATATCGTAATTTAACTATTCATTTCTGAAATTTTTCCTAAAATCAAATGATAAATGAAAGTTTATTTGTCTTAAAATGTTTCTATGAATTTCTTTAGTATTTAAATAACATAATGATTAACAATCCTTATAAAAATACAATTTTGAACCATGATTTATAAATTAAAAATCGTTTCGACCAACCTCTGTGGTCTTTGTCAATATGAAAGACAGATTCAAATAATTGTTGTGTTATCCTGTCCCTAAGTCTGGTCTGATGCAACCCTCCATGTCAACCTATCTTGCGCCAGCCTTTTAGTTTCCGCATAACTACCACAACTCACAACCTCTCTAATGTGCTTAACGTATTCCATCCTCAGCCTCCCCCTTCTGACCTTGCCCTACACACTTCCCTCGTATGCTAATTTTACAAGACCCTCATATCATATTCTGCTAAGAACTTCCTACTAAGTTACTCTATCCACACATCTGATTTTCAACATTCTTCTGTAGCACCACATTTTAATAGCTTCTCTGGAATTCTTATCGTCCATGTTTGGCTGCCATATAACGCCACTCTCCATACCAACATTTTAGTAATAATTTTATAATATTAATACCGATATTAGCCTTAATAGATTTTTATTTTCAGCGAAAACATCTAAAATCCTTTGTTAATCCACTGTTTCCCATACTACCTTGGTTTTTCCTCTATTAATCCTCATTTAAACTCTCACTCCAGTACCACGTTCATGACATTTATTACGGTTTCCGAGTCTTCTTCTGTGTTGTCTTATACTACAATATCATCTGAAGACCGTAGGGTTTTATTTCGTCTCCTTGCAATATGTTTCCTTTTCCATATTCATTTTTAAATATATTCATCGCCTATCGATATATAAGTTAAAAACATGGGTGGCAGACTGCATCCTTGTCTTACTCCTTTCTTGATTTTTGCTTTCTTTTTATGTTCATCAATTCTAATTACTTCTGACTGCTATCTGTAAAGGTATGAACAAAACCATTATAAGACAAAGGATACAAAGATTTGACTAATTTGTTTATAATATTTCAATCTTTCTTAAATATTGCCACAGACCACTAAGGTTGGTCGAAAATTCTATTAATATCTACAATTCCTGGGAAGTTTATTTTTGTTTTGTCTGTTAAACCGATCGTCAATTTTTATGTTCATTAAGTTTTCTACAAACGTTAATTGCTCTTATACGTTCTTTGATATTTCATTCAGTTAAACCCCTGAGAACTGTTTACTCAACAACTTCGCAAATAGAGTTTACATTCATTACTGAACTTATGTTAATATTATAAGTAATTACATTAATGGTTAAAGGGGAGAAGACGACAGCATGAGCTACAATAATGAAAGTAATCACGGAGGAAATAAAAAACAATTTTTGAGAAAGACTCAAATTACTCGGCGGAGGTGTTTCCGAAGCTTGAAAACTCTTCCCGTATTCAGATTCCTCTCGTGGAAAGCAACGAAGTACTCTAGAAAATTAGGAGTCAAATTCTCTTCCTCTGGGATGGATTTTTAATTCGTTGTTTGTTGTCACATAAGTTATTTAATGTACTTGTTTTATAGAAAATTGCTATCAAGAGTCATAGTGGTGTAAATATAAACAAGTATAATGTATTAATAAATTGTTTTTAAAAAATCCCACTGAAAGGGCGCAGTGGATTCTGGGTTGTTGACGGAACATTGCTGTGAGAAAGCGTCACTGTTAGAGATCTCACTTTTCCCTTTCCCCTCCCCTTTCACTTTATCCCCTGGCGTTTCCTGAAAATTCTCAAACTGAGTTTCAATATTTGGATAGGACAGCGTCGTTTGCAACATCCTAAATAAACATTTACGAAGGACGCTTTCCGCTACGGTCAATAGATGCGTGGATAAATAAAATATTTCCTTTACTCCTCCAGGTTTCTTTTTGATTTTATATTGTACGTTTCATATTAAGTTCCGGCTATTATTTATTCTGACACAAACTAAACGAAATATATTGACAGTCTATTTACGTAACTCAAGAGTAAAAGCAGACTAGACTAGTGCTGCGTGTAATTCACAACACAGAATTCCTGTACTAAGAGCAGGAGTGAATTAATCCCTGAGGATGGACAGTTCTGTTGAAGAGCAAACAAAATCACAGCATTCAAATCGTTCCATCGTGAGACTCCTTCCCGCTGATGTTGTTCACCAGATTAACAGAGGTGTTATGTGTGGTTCTAGGTAACTCGGCAGCTCGCCTGAGTTCCTCCAGAAGCAGCAACGTGGTTTCTCCTCCGCCGTTACGCATCAACGAGACTCTCGCATCCAGCCTCGACCTCAGCTGCCTCGTGTCACCTTCTGGGAAGGGACTCCTCAAGGCGCCTGCGCTGCCCTACTCTGTGGTCGCCAAGTATAGCAGGTAAGCTGACACTCAGTAAACATCTTCTGCAACATTTTTCCAATTCTTTCATTTATCTTTCTCTCCCTCCGCGGCAGAGGAGTTGGCTCAATTTAAAGTTCAAGCCTAACGGCCTCGGGTACGATAAAAGCGGCAAGCGGCAAGGAGCAGGTAGTTAGAGCGGCACCGCTCACTTCAATGTTCCAATATAATTCAATGGGTTCGCGGTTCCACTGGCGTCAAGAGCGGGCGGTAGAGCGGTACAACTCTAGACTGAGCGGCTGTCGCTCACCGCCGACACCGGACATTAATTTTTTGCCTATAAAAAAACTCTCGAACCCAACTGAATGCACAAAAAGCAGGACGAGGACAGTGTAATTTCCGTTAGTGAAAACTCATTTAATTAGTTTATTAAATGTTAAAAAATGATAGGAAGAAAATTTGTTTACTTTTCTATTTAAAAATTTTACATTAATGTTGAGCAATCCCTGCTTCGAGAATATTAACAAATTAATACGCGAAGGGAGTGTTGATATAGTTACTTAAAATCACTGTTTATTAATTTTTGGAAGGAAATAACGACGTACGATTTTACAAAACATTTTGCTAAAGGCAGACGCAATGTTTTTGTGGATGCATTACAACATTAAGATTATAGTATGTGGCAGAAAAATTGTAGATGGCAGTAAAAGAAAAATATAGGTCAAGAAACTTTGGTACCCTCTATAATTAATTATTTAAATTATTTATTATATTTAATAAGTATAGGAACAAAACTTGTTTCTTTGTCTTATAAAAAATTTATCAAATGGATTATTCCTGGCACAACTAGACTACGCCTATCTTCGGCTTGAAGTGATAAAACTAACACGAAATGTTAATAGTTACTGAAAATATTATTTTATCTCGTGGAGTGTTAATAGTTTTGGAAGGACTACGATGAGATAGTTGAACCTTGAACGAAAATATGAACTTATGATTTATAAAATCAGCCGAAGATTATAAAAGGCCAATGAAATTATTTTGATGAAATAATTACGGCTTTTAGGATATAGTTAACGGAACACAAATAACAGATGGCAGATAAACAAATTTCTCTGTGCAGCAAAATTGACCTAAGAGAGAGAACATAGGTTTTAAAAAATATTTTGTCACCTCTTAAATTTCTAAAAATATGGTGGCACTCTCCGTAAAAGTGTCTACTTCCATTTATGGGATGAGCTCCAAACTTTCTCTTGCCATTCGTTAAAATTCGATTCCATAAAAGGCCATTATTGTGTCTGAGCAAGAGAATCTTTGATACTTCACACGACGACTCCTTGGCGGAGAATGCAGGACGAACCAGTGCCCCATGTACCCGCTCAAGGGTTCTCTATCACAGCCCGCATCGCTCACTACTCTGCCGCTCAGAGTCCCGCCGCTCGCCGCTTTTATCGTGCCCGAGGCCAAACAAAAGGATTAAAATCTCTCTTAAGTTAGAAGATAATTTGTTCTTATTTTTAGAGAACCTTTTTTACGCACACCGGACAAGAGGTGAATAAAACCTGGAGAGTGTATATATATATATATATAAGAATAACAAACCAGCAAGACTTACGACTGGAGACTTGTTTGTGGGCTTTGAATTTCATTTTACATTCTCTTTTCTCTTTAATTACTATTTTTTTCACAATAATCAAACCTAATATTCAACGAAAAGGAGTTAAAGAATGCTGAAATACATTATTAGTCACTCTCAAGTTAGATTGTTGATAACTCTATTAATAATCTAACCGCCATATCTCTGCAACCTGGCCGTGATAAAGAATTCTTCAGGAGAATGCCTCTAAAGTTTTTTTCTCGTATTAGGGTAAGTCAAAATTAATAAATTAATTGACATTAAAAGCTGTACTTTCTCGATAGCCTTTGGCTTAAAATAATTAATTTTCCAACCTTTTGGAGTAAACGAGAATTTCAGAATAGGGACGGGAAAAGGATTGAGTTCCAACTTTAGAAAATTAATAAAGTAGGTTACATTTTATATTATATTCCCTAAGTAGGTGGAGGATTTTTCGCAATATTTCAACAAAAAATTGGGTAAATTTAGGTATTTATTATTTTGTATACGATTTATATTTCTAAATTATTCTCGTATTGGTGATTTATTTTGTAGTAACTGGCTTCAGTCGACCTGTCTTTCTCTTTCTCATTAACCTAATAGAAAACACCCCCAATGAAATTCTTATTTAATTTAGATTACTTCAAATACGAAGCGTCCGTGACAGTCTATCAAAAAGAACATTATTCGGTTTCTTTTCCTTTTATGAGACATTCACTTCCAATTGATCGCTTAATTGCAATGAGTGATGATAAATTTTATGGGTGGGAAATTCTAGTCAGCAAGAGTTGTAAGTGTCGTCACCACATTATTAACTCTTACCTAGGATCCAATCCCCAAGAAATATTCTCCTCTCTTGCTCGAATTATCTAAATCTATTTTATTAAATATAACACCTCACTTGGTTCTCGCAATATCACTTTCAAAATTGTGTTTATCAATAGACAACAGTCTCTATTTCATTTTATTCTGTACTGCTCTTGAATAGAATTTTTCTTGATTTTTAGCAATTGGTTCCGTTTGTCCTTAATTAAGAACCTTCCAGTCGATATATCATCTACTACCATTTTTAACGTTGTTTATAATCCTATTTTTAAATAAATATTATATTTTGTTTTACAAAATTTGAACTTATTTAAACTGGAGTTTTATATCATTCAACTTTTTAATCCAAAAATTTACTCATTTCTTGTAATCATATATTTCACGTTTCCTATTTCGTCAACCGAGGACTAATAAATCTAAAGCTAAATTCAAATATTAGCAATATGTATATAAAACTGACAAAATCCTTCCACACAAAAATAAATATGGACAATTATAAATTTAGAACTAATAGTATTAATACTCAAGGAATAACTACTTAAATTCAATACATCAGCAAGAATAAATAAACGAATATTCGCATTTAGTTGAAAAAATAAACTAACTGAATTTATAATTAAAGCTTTGGTGTATAAAACACCTAAATTCAAAAAGAAATACTTAAAACGAAACAATTCATGACTTTTGAATGTCGTAAATTGTTGAGTAGTCTAATAGTTAAAAGAGAAGAGAATTATATCAACAATAAAGTTAAACAAATGCATAAGATATTTATATTCAACCCTAAAGTTATGAAAAATGGCCAACAGTAATCTTACTTGTACACACTACAATGATAATTTCACTATAAATTAAACAATTGGTTTAATTATATTCAATGAGTTGAAACAACCTCTTTGTCAGTTTTCATTTTATTAAATATTAAAACTATACTACGTTTCGTCTCTCATTTGAGACTTCTTCAGGTATATGATTTCGACCGAAGGAGCCATGGAGTGGGGTTTCCATGAATAGCTAAATTTTTATACCTAAAGAAGTGTCAAATAACAGATTGAAACGTAGTATATTTCAATATTTAAAAAAATAAAGACATGCAAAGATGCAGTAATTTAATGTATATTTGATTGGTTTAATTATTTTTAATAATATTTATAATCACATTTTTAATAACTGCGTTTCACCCCTTAATATTTTCCACGTCAATCAAATTTCAATTAAATGTAATTAACGTGTTAGGATATAAGAATCCTGACTGGTCGACTAATGAAAATAGGATCACTGTTATCGTGGGATGAATCCTGTCCATATTTTTGTATCATAATCTGTGAATTGGCACTGAGCTTCATTGAAAACATTTATTTCATTCTTGGTGAGTTAAAAGTATATGTAACATTTTAATACTTATTTTGTTTGTTTACTGTCTCTATGAAATATAATTTCCTATAGTCTGTGTGGGGTAAGACCAGAATAGGGAGGCGAGGATGGAATACGCTAAGCAGATTAGGGAGGTTGTATGTTATGCTAGTTATGAGGAAATGAAAAGGCTTGCGCAAGATAGGTTAGCATGGAGGGTTGCATCAGACCAGTCTTAGGACTGAATACAACAACACAACCTTCCGCATCTCTGTAGTGATTTTTCAATTGCAATTAAATATAAATATAGAACATATATTGCAAATTTTAAAATAAAATAGAGTAGTGGGAAATTTTTCTATTTCACGAAGCTTCAAATGTGTGCCAAAACTTGGTTGTTATTTTAAATCGAGCATTTCTTGTATAAATAAATAGCTTGCCTGACAAATATGTATGAATGTATGTATTAAACTACTATGGGACAAGGGGACATAAATGGCAGTTACAACATCGAAAAAATACATTAAGTACTCAAAACAACTGACTATAGATAACTTATACTACTATTTCTATTATTGCACTTAATCGAGCAAATTCAATTCGCTTAAAATTATAAAGTGAAAATTAAAATTCAGGATTAATTTCTGTTCCCGAATTTTTAACAGACACTTAATCCTCTCCCGAAATGACCTAATACTATGGGGTATTACCTCTAACAGCGGCGCAGGTAACTTATTCAAATTTCTATGGTTCTATTTTAAACGAATATTTAGCTATGTCTGTTTTCTCAGATCTTGTTCTAATTTTAAATTGGTGATCCCCCTAGCTATATATGTTGGTTTCTTTAATTTCTAATGTATTTCTCAGCACGCTTTACCATCAACGTAAGATTTGAAAAGGGCACAAAGTCCGTCTATTTTCCCTCCTTGTTTCTAATGATTCCCAACACAAAGCATTCACTTTTTCACGCCCTCGGTCTGGTCCCCGCACTACAATTTTTTCTGCTTTTTCCACATCCAAGTGGGTTTTCCCATATGGATCTCAGCAGCATGCTCCATACTCCACACGGGAACACACTAGCATTTTGTACGTCTGTTCCTTTTATTTTTCCACTCCCTTTCCTTAATATTCTGTTAAAAAAGTAAAGAGATCTCCACGATTTTCGTGTTATGTGATTTATATAAGCCCCACACCCTATTTGAACTCATATACACTCGGATACATTAAAAGAGTTAAAACAGCCTCTTAATCAGTTTTTAATTTGATTAAATATTGAAATATCTTACGTTTCGTCTCTCATGTGAGACTTCTTCAGGTATACTATAAAGAAAATTACACCGAAGGCACTCGTCTCCCGTCATTCGGAAGGGCGTGAGAATAGTACCCAATGCCCGACCTACCTGATGCAGGTTTTCTAGGGTTTTCCCTGCATCTCTTTAGGTAAAACACCTTAAAGTATAGCCCGAGGGCCCTAGTCAACCCTTGAATACCTTGCTCTACTTTCCGCATCCCCCCTTTTCAATTCCCTTCCTATGCTATTAAAGGGGAGTTGCCTGTTTCAGGATCACCCTCATGTAGCCTGTTAACCAAAACAAAGGCGATGCGGGAGTTTTCTCGCAGGCGCTTCACCCTAGAGTGACTACGGGGGTCACCTCATTATGTCGGGAATACCTCGCACTCAGGTTCTTTTCTTTATCAGAGTTCTCACATGCCGAGACACCATCACCTATTTTAGGAGGTATATGTACTGGGGTCGAAGACCTTGGGCATATGACAAGAGTTGTCCGCTGATCCTGAAACTGGTGGAGAAGGGAATGCTGCGACCCAAAGCAAAATTGTCTCTCGTCATTCGGAAGGCCGTGAGAATAGCACCCAATGCCCGACCTACCTGATTCAGGTTTTCTAGGGTTTTCCCTGCCTCTCTTTAAGCGAAACACCGGTTCGAATCTTAAAAATTTCATGTGAGTTGACTACAGTCTTAAACAAAACTACGAAACTTTTTAATCGATTTCAATGAAGTTTCAGGAGTTGAAACAGGAATTTCAACTTACATTTTAGTGTAGTTTTCTATCACATACCTTATAGGATTCAGAAGATATTAATGTAAATATTTATAAATCGAATGAATCGACGCGCAAATGGCGGCGTGAAAACCAACCTGTGAGATGTTGTTGTTGTGGTATTCAGTTCTAAGACTAGTCTGATGCAGCCCTCCATGCTAACCTATATTGCGCAATCCTTTTAATTTCCTTATAACTAGCACAACCCACATCCTCCCTAATATGCTTAGCGAATTCCATCCTTGGCCTCTTTATTCTGTTCTAACCCACACACTTCCCTCTAATGCTAATTTTACAAGACCCTCGTGTCTTAAAACGTGTCCCATTAATATATCCCTTCTCCTAGTCAACGTCCTCCATATTGTTCGCTTTCCCCCTATTCTCCTTAGAACTTCCTCATTAGGGATTCTATCCACCCATCTGATTTTCAGCATTCGCCTATATCACCACATTTCATATGATTCTATTCTAAGTCCTATTAGGCGTTACTATGCCGTTTATCACACTTAATGTGTTATTATAGACGCAATTTTGGCAGCATGAGAAAGAGGAGAGGGTGTCGAGCATTCTCAATCTATCAATTGTTGTGAACGTGTGAAAGCGGGATGTGTAGAAAACCAACTGCGAGTTATAAGATTTACCGTGAAGCGATTATAAATAAATAATGCCGTACTTTGATATTTAGGCAAATTAAAAACAGCTATTTCTGCGTGTTCAAAGTGGCGGACATAGCTAGTTTCTTAATATATTTTTGATATTGTTAAATACATTTGGTTAAAATAATAAATGTAGTTTCTTTACTATTATTATTAGAGTTCCGTAGAAAAAGTGTAACGATGCTGTTTTGAGCTCTCATCTACGTTATTTTTATTAATTCGTTATTTTGTTTCCTTTAACGTTAGTTCATAGCAGTCCTAGTTTCTACGTCGCATAGACCTTTAGTTAGTATGTAAATAAAGAACCAAAATAAAGAAGAAAGTAAACATGTCTGGGATATTTTATTGAAATTATGGAACAATAACCCCACTGTTTTGATATAATCCATGACGTTTTCCCAGTGTAGGTACAGTGTGAACTGAACAGGATCACTTAGTGTTACCGCCCGCGTGTTATTGGATTACCTGCAACATGATATAGGCGCGCTGTGTTCATTGCCAGACTTCGAAATGAACGTCACTTAGTGTCACTGCGGCAGATTTATAGATCCTGTTCCTCAGAAATTTATGCTCCGCTAAAGGACAGATATTACATCTCTTTCATCGTTGAAGCGCCTGGCTGAGTGATAGTTGCAGAGCGCGCATTAAATGGCGGCACTATGGAATAACTGTGTGATGATCTCACTTGGCAAACATCATTCCATAGAATCGTAACAAGTCGTCATAATAAATACCGTCGCTAAAATCTTGTTGTTGTATTCAGTGCTAACTCCATCATCGGCAAAGCGTAGGATTTCTATTTCTTGTTCTTGGACTATGGTTCCTTTTCCATATTCCATATCTTTCCATGCTAATCTAACTGGCGCAAGAATTTACATTTCCGCATAACTGTCACATCCAACATCCTCCCTAATCTATTTAGCGTATTCCATCCTTGGCCTCTCTCTTCTGTTCTTACCCCACAGACTTCCCTCTAATGCTAATTTTACAAGACTCTCATGTCTTAAAAATGGCCTATTAATCTATCCCTTCTCTTGGTCCAAGTCATCCAAATTTTCGCTCTTCCCCTATTCTGTTTAGAAATTCCTTATTAGTGATTCTGTCCACCCATATGATTTTCAGAATTCTCTTATAGCACCATATTTCAAAGGCTTCTATTCTTTACCTTTCCGCAACTCCTATCGTTCACGTTTCGCACCCATATAACGCCACGCTCCATACGAACATTTTTAGAAAAGATTTTCTAATATTCATCCTCATATTTCCCGTAAGTAAATTCCTCTTTATATCGTGAAAGCCTTCCTGAGCCTGTGCTATACTACTCTTAATATCTACTGTACTTCTACCATCCCTAGTTATTACGCTTCCCAAGTATCATAATTCCTTACATTCCTTCAAAATGTCCCTTCCCAATCTAACAGCCTTTGTTATTCCACTGTTTCCCATACTAGACTCCAATACCTTGGTTTTCCTCTATTAATCTTCATATTGAACCGTTTCTCCATAACCACGTCCATGCCATTTATTACAGTTCCCAACTTTTCTTCTGACTCCTATATTACTACAATATCATTGGCAAAGCTTAGGATTTTTATTTCTTCTCCTTGCAGTATTTTTCCTTTTCGATATTTCGTTTTAGCGTTCTTCATCGCCTGTTCTATATATAATTTAAACAGCATGGGTAACAAATTGCATCCTTTGCTTACTCCTTTTCTTGATTTCTGCTTTCTTTCCTTCACCTTCAATTCTAATTATCTCGGACTACTTTCAGTAGAGGTTGTGTCCAAGCCTTCTTTCTCGATATTTTATTCCTGTGTTCTTCAATGGAAAAGTATATCATTACATAATTAATTCAACTTATAAGCTGGTTTTTATTTTAAAGTTTTGTTAACTTAAATTGCTGAAATCATTACTATTCCCCTTCCCCCAATGTCTTTCAGTGTGTACAACTTGTCTGTGGAAGGTGTCATTACATGTGTTTACACATGATTAAATTTTCACGCCCTAAACGAGAAAACTTCCTTTATCTCCGCTGTAATGCTTCTCGGGACGTTTTCCGAAACTCGTGTCGTTAAGAGTTTCCTCCTCTCATCAAGGTGATGAAATTATGCACGAAAACAAAAGTTATGTTGATTTATCTTAAAAAGGCACAAGTTCGGTTAAGGCATACTCCAAACTTGATCAGGAAAATTATAAATATTCAGGACGCTTTTACAGGTTGAACTTCTTGAAACAGTATCATCATCTTTACGATAGTATCGTACACCCCTTTTGCGTAATATATAACGGTAAGGTTTCCACATCCGCAGATACCGACTTATAAAACCATTTTGCATATTTATAAACTAATAAAAATGTATCTTTACTCTTGAACCGTAAGTATAAAATATTGTCATGGGAGACTTTCAAAATTATTGTCTTCGAAAACTTCATTTTAAGCATATAGCCTATGGTGATCGCATTATTCGTTCTGATAAGTTGGATGATTTAAATAATGCATTTAACACAAAAATCATTATTCCATTTTAAGCAAATTAGTAAATAAAAATATGAACAAACTTGTCAGAAAACAAATTTAATTAACATCTAATGTAAATAATTCGTTTCATCCACCTTTGTGGACTTCTTCGCGTAAGTAGACACAAAAATTATTCAATCAACAATAATTTTGAGTAAAACTTTTTTTGTTGAAATATGACGAATAATCTTCACTAAAGTAAAATAAATAGCAGACTTACTTTTTAAATGTAATTTAAAATTACAAATGATTCAATTTTCAATTTCAAATTTTGTTACTTTACTTTATCCATTTGAGTAAGATGGAAAGACAGAATCGAAACGTCGGCATATCTAAATCTGTAAATTTGTTCTCTCCATTTTGTGAGATTTAACTGTTGAAATAAGGTCCAATATATCAATTTCTACTTTATTTCAAATACTTGCATGTTATTTTCTGTTAAACAGTCTGTTCTTCCTTATTTAATTTGTTTTATTCAGACGGTATTTGTTCTTAAACGCATAGGGATAAAAAATAAAGTTTATTTACAGAAAAATCTTTCTCTGGCACCAGACTCACAATCCTGAATATTTCATTTTCCATTATTATCAAGTAATTAAAAATATTGTTAATTAAATAAAATAATAGTAAAATCTACGAATTATTTCACGTTTAACAGCAGTTTAATCATCCCGTTTGACAGGTTACGTAAAAGTCTGTTGCAAGGTATATATCCCCCATTTGTGACCTAAAATGTTTAAAATTGGTCACGTAAATCTTAGAAATATTGACATAAACCTTCACCAAAATGTCACGACAATCGGATGAATAGTATAGGAACACCCGAGGGCAAACCTTATAAGTGGCAGTGTTTTGAACGGATATCCAGCATTTAAAGACTGGATTTCATCACATACATTGCAAGAGAAAACCGAGATGAGTTCTGGAAAGTCAGTAAGGGTTGACTTCCTCTCCCATGGTCCCTCAAGCGGCCAACACCACCCCCTCTCGGTTAATCTGGTCGGTCAAGGCACTGAGTCGGGTTTGTTGCGTTCGCATAACAATCTAGTCCCCCGTCATCAGAAGGGTGTGGGAATAGAACTATTTTAGAACATATTGGTCCTGAAATGGGGAAAACAATGAATCTAAGTGTTCGAAAGATCTACAGAAACTTTCTCTGGGATGAACACGACAATACACCAAAATTTTATGGCAATCGCATGAATTGTATGGGAACGCATAAGGGACAAACATGAAGCCGCAGAGCAATTAACAGACATTTTTTGGCCTGGGAGAAAGGAAGGAACTTACATGTTGCAAAGGTCAACAGAATCCTTTTCTGGGTGAACAGCGCCAAACACAAAACAAAATCACGGCAACATATGGATATATGGTATAGGAACGCCTATAAGCTAATCTTATAGCTTGCAGTGTGTTTGAACGTGCACTGTAGTGCGTGGCTTGCACTGCATTTTATTTCTGTGGTTTATGAAATAATGAATAAACATTCTTCAATCGTTTGTAAAAGAACTTGAGCATGAGAGTGTTTATTAATTTTAACTTTTTCAATTGTTTCAGTCATATGAGTCTATATTAAAAGTTTTGTATTTACAGAATGTATAATATGAATCATTGACACATGTTGTTATTGGGAGAATAAGACAAGTTGGCCTAAAGGCCCACCTTTATCCTCATAAATATTAAACGCGATACAAACTTTTGACCTGTTAACATTCAAATATTCCTGGCACATTCATTGATTCCGTGAACACTTGGCGAGATTTCGCCCTCATTACTAACTAATGGAGGCAATGCAATGTTTTATAAGGTTAATCGTTTGCTGACCTCCGTTACTCGTATCCAGGCTTTCCATGTTCTCGTATAATTTCCGTTTGATGTGAGCTCGAAACGTAATCACGCACAGTTCAATTACCTTTACAATAAACTTGGGTAATGTCAGTGACCGTTTATGAGGACCATTCAATTTCAAGGCTTCTCATTACCAGTGAGAAGTCGACGCCTCTTTTATTTTTTTATGGGTTCTAAACGACGACCGTATTGAAAACAACGGCATCAGTATGGATATTGTGGCTTGTTACGGATGTAACGAGTGAAATTCGTAGGCGTTGACGTTGAAATTCAAGACCAATGAATAATTTCGACTCGTGTGAATCTTCTATCGACGTCTAAACAAATTTTGACTCTAAGTAATTTAAAAATTAACTGCAACACCATATTGTATTCGGATACGGGAAATCATAAATTACCATACTTTTCAACCAAAATTTACAATCAGATAACAAGAAAAGAAGAAATGTTTTTAACCCTTTGTGTACTGTCGGAATTTTAAAGTCCCGCCTCTTTGATTTGTTCTATAAAATGAAGTATAACTATTTGAATTCTTTTTTGGCCTTACGGGATTTCCCAGTCTCGTTAACAACGAATGTAAACTTTCAGTTTCAATTTAGTGTTACATTGTTCGGTAGTGCTGATGTTAATGCAGAAGAGATCTTGGAACGTTTTCAGTAAGATACGTGTTTACTTGTCAATTACTCAGGAAAAAATAGTGAAAGAAATTAATTTTTTTCACAGGACTTCTAAGTCCCATCAGGAAATTTTTGCAACATAACAAAAGAAATAAGTGTAGACGACAGTACGCTCTAGAAAAATATAAACCTTTTAAAACAATTAAAATGGATTATAAAGAGTGGTATGTTGCTGATAAGAAGGGACTTATTTATAAATTCGTTGTTTACCAAGGAAAAGTTTCAAATGAATTAGATGATTAGGAGAACGAATTGAACTTGATAAAAGAGTTATGGGGAAAGAGCAAGTATTTCGACAACTATTTCACTTCCTCTAAATTATTAGAGAGATTCAACACCGAAGGAAGAATGGCTCGTGAAACGATCCTCCACAACAGAAAAGGTCTTAAAAACATATGAAGCTGAAGAACCAAAGTAGAAGTGATTATGATAGCAGAATGTTTGGTTCCGGGCTTTCCTTTTTCGTATGGTGGGACAAGAAGCCTGTTAATCCATTATGTAATTTTCATGGAACAGAATCATCCATTGTAAAGAGAAGAATACAAGGTGGAACGGAAATAGAAGTCCCTTGCCCTGTATCAATTTCTGACTATAGTAAGTATATGAGGAGAGTTGACCTGTCGGACAGATTGCGCGCTAGGGGGACGATCAAAAAAGGTGGAGCACTGCCTGTTTTGAGGAATTTACATTTGTAAATAGTTATCATATACAAAAATATTAACGGAGAGAAAATTACACTCAAGGAATTCAGGAGGTCAATGGCATTTGGACTGAAAAAAAAGGTGTCCACATAAAACGGAAAGAATAAGCGACACGTCAGCTAGACCTGGTAAAAAAAGAAGAAAATAAAATTATTGTGTTTAAAAGACGTCAGAATTTAAAACACAGGTATTCATTGGCTGGTGATCGAAGGTCAGAGGGAGAGTCAGAGGGTTAGAGGGATAGAGTTTTAGAGGCAGTGAGATAGAGGGATAGAGAGTTAGGGGCAGAGAGATTGAGAGGTAGAGGGATAGAGAGATAGAGGCAGAAATATAGTGTGATTGAGAGTTAGAGGCAGAGTGAGAGGGGGCAGAGAAGTAGAATGATAGAGAATTAGAGGCAACGAAATAGAAGGGTAGAGAGGTAGAAGCAGAAAGATAGAGGGGTAGAGAGTTCGAGGCCGATGTGAAGTTGGCAGAAAGGACAAGATAGAATCAGTACCTCATTCACTGCAAAGTTATCCTTGGCATAAATGAAAACTGAGCAGTGTCACAAAATATCACGAAGAAACGGTATAAGTACTTATATTTAATTTAATGTAGTAACATACTGTAAATATATATTGTATAAAACATAATAACAAAATTTTGAACAAAATATTTACTGTATAAGATATGAAAATTTCTTAGTCCCACCTCAAAATTTTCAAAATTAACAAAAGTAAAATTTTGTTCGAATTAAGCAATATTTGTAAAAATAGAATGGGATTCGTAAATTTATCATAATTAAACCGTTCATGACACTAAAGGTTTATTGAAGCTCAGCTAGGATTATAATTATGTATTTAACAAGTGGAACAGTCTTCCACGTTACATTTTCAATCATTCTTGTCATTCGAAAACAAACAGACTTGTGTCGATACTTTGCGAAGCTATGTACAAATAATGGCATTTCCATAAACTTGCAAGAACAATAAAACATCAAGGTGGATAAGGGATTTTACGGTTGTCCTTGTTTTTGTTTCGTGACATGAGCGACCATAGCGCCTGTAGGCAGGTATAGCATGGGAAAAGCCATCGCGGTGAGAAGAAAATTCACAGCGTCACACGGTTAGCTTTGGTGAGAATACTGAATCAGCTAAAAGAAGAGAAGGGTCTAATGTTCAGTTCAGGGATAAGAAAACTTGTAATATCTACACAAACGTAAAATAAAAAACCTGGGAGATAAGCGATGTTGTTGTTGTCGGGCAATGCTGTTATACAATCCTATCATGCGCAAGCCTTTCATCTCTACAAAACTACCACATTCCACATCCTCCCTAATCTGCTTAGCCTCCCTCTTCTGTTCTTACCCTTCACACTTCCCCTCTAATGATAATGTCTCAAAACGTGGCCTATTAATCTATCACTTCTCTTGGTCAACGACTTCCATATTGTTTTCTCTTCCCCTATTCTGCGTATAACTTCTTTGTTAGTTACTCTATCCACCTATCTGACTTTGAGCATTCTTCTATAGCACAAACATTTCTAAATCTTCTATTGTTTTCCTGTCTGCAAGTCCTATCGTCCTTGTTTCGCAGCCGTATAATGCCATATTCCATTACGAACATTTTTAGTGATGTTTTCCTAATAGTCATACCAACATTAGCTGTACGTGATTCCTGTTTTCTGCGTAAGCCTTTCTTACCTGTACTATCCTTGTATAGTTATTATGCCGCTGGATCAAGTTCGTGCCATTCATTATAAGGAAGTGGAAATGCTTCTGAATGTCAGTAATGCATATAGCTAACTTTAGAAGAAATACAATAATTTGTTATGTTTTTCACATTGCTTCTGACTCCCCTAATACCATCAGAAAACCGTAGGGATTTATTTCTCCTCCTTCTAATTTGATTAACTTTCCATATTCCTTTTTACTTTTCTTTATCGCCTGTTCTATAAATGAGTTAAAGAGCATGGGCGACAGGCAACATCCTTGTCTTACTCCTTTCTTGATTTATGCTTTCTTTTCTTTCCCTTAATTCCAGTTAGTGGAATTAAAGGTTATGTATAATTATTCTTTCTCGATGTTTTATTCCTGTCACCATCAAAATTCTTAATCCAAATCCTTAAGTGATAACAGAGTCAAATTCCTAAGTCCATAATACCTGCTGATTTACCTAGAGATATAATTAGAAAAACTTTCTTGTGTTTTTTAAAAAACAGGAGTTTTAGTTATACTTTGCACTTACAATCTTCAAAATACAGTTCCTTTAAAAATGATTGATCATCTGGAAAGGGTTGAATAATCCTGGTAAACTAATAACTACCAATCCCGGCCTTAAAGAGATTTAAAAAGAACTTTTACTCATTATATAATTGTTATAAGGCCTCATTTCGACAGACTTATCAAGCCATAAATTATATGTGGTCTTAGTTTCCAGAAAAAAATTAAAATTTATTAACACGCAGCTGCTACTTTGCGTCTTACTCTATTTTCAATAATGTTGCAAATAGTTCGTATAATTGTTTATTAATTTAAATTTGCCTGGAAATAAATGTCATTGCATCACATGTATGAGGAATCCCCGTAGGTAATATTCATGATCTATCTGGAGAGAAACACCTTCGAGTGCTGAGTTCAGGTGAGGTTAACTGGAGCCCGCGATCGTTCCTTGTATTCACCTTAAAGGTTTGCTGGGGGTGCTCCAGAAATCCTGTATAAGGTCGGTCGGTATTTTGGATAATTGTCTCACTCCGTTAACGAACTAGTTTATTGTGGGATCATTGCATTCTCTTCTCCGTGCCTCGACCAAGAAGAAGGCAGTTGTTTCAGTACGTTCAGTGGTTAGATCTTACCGTATATCCCGGAACATATAGCTCAAAAACTGACCGAGATGCCTGAAAACTCATCCACTACGACTTCATATTTATAATAAATGAAATTCACCAGCTTGATCGTTTGAAAAATTCTCTTCTAGCCTGGTGTTTATTGTTATAAATATTCACGGTAATTGTGAAGAAGTTCATCCAATTCCAGAACTTAATTAGTATCTTGTTGAATGAAACTCAAGTCGTATTGACACTGAGTATTAAATGGCGCTGAAGTGTTGAGAACTGTTTCTGCTTGCTGTTTAACTTTGACCTCTGTAGGAGCTTCATGACTTTTTAATGACGCCGGAAGGGGGAAACCGGAGAAGGATATCCACCTGACTTTTACTCCCCCAAGTACACGCCTGCGAAGGGTTTTGTTGGTATTTCCTACAACACTTCTTAAATATTTCTCATCATGGAAAAAACGTTATTCTAAAAACTAGAATTACTTTCGGGTACACATGTTGATGACGAGAACAATGGAAACTTTCTTACTTCATAAATTGTGTGGTCCCAGTATAGACAAGTAGTGCGAATAAACATATTTGAAATAAATAAATGAATTTTTTTGTTACAATTCAGACTCTATTCTGAAAAGAGTTTAAAAAGAAGAAACCAACGTTTCAGTACGCATTTGTATCTTCTACAGGTTTTTATCCCAATTATCAACATTAAGTTTAATTTCCATATACACTATTTAGAAAACATAACACCAAATTACAGTTTTTTTAATGTCTTCCGAAGAGGCTGCAACAATTGTTGTAAGAATGAAGTCTAAAAAGGGACAAAAAATTATTTAATTATCATATAAATCCGACATAGAAATATAATATTATATGTATTTGAATATAGGAAAACTATTCATTAACCAAGTGTGGTATTCAGTCCTAAGACTGATTTGATGCAACCCTCCATGCGAACCTATATTGCGCAAGCCTTTTAATTTCCTTATAACTAGCACAACCATATCCTCCCTAATTTGCTTAGCGTATTCCATCCTTGCCCTCCCTCTACTGTTCTTACCCCACACTTCCCTCTAATGCTAATTTTACAAGACCCTCATGTCTTAATACGTGGCCTTCCTCTATATTTGTGTACTTAAATTAAATAAATGGAGAACTATATGATATTTAATTAATTCTGCTTTAAACTTTTATTTTATTTTATAAAGGAGCTTTTGACACAAATCGACGAATAAAATGACTAAACTAATTGAAACAGTTACACTTTGAAAAAACCAAATATATATATTATAATTTGTTTTAAATCATTAAAATCCTAATACAAATATGAATATGTGTAGGAACATCTAAAGGGAAACATAACTCGCAGTGTGTTTGAACAGGTCCAGTATATAAAGCTCCCCACCTACCTGACGCGGAAGGAGATTCCTATGGGAGTTTTCTCTCGCAGGTACTTCTCCCCAGATTGACTGCGGGGATGAACTTGGGAAAGCCTAGTACTCTATAGATTTTTCAAGTTCCTCACATACCGCGGCACCTTAATCTAATTAGGGATAAGTATGCACTGGGGTTGAAGACCTCGGGGTATATGGTAAAAATTGTCTGTTGATCCGATTGGATCAGTCGGCCAGTTGCCCCTTAAAACTAATAGAGGCATCGAGAGGGTTGTGACGTCACAGTAAACTCCTCTCCCGTAATTGGTAAGGGCCTGAGAACAGTACCCTATAGCCCGACCTGCCTGATAAAGGCTTCACTATTTTAAGGGTTATTAAACTACAGCCCGGGGCCCTAGTCAACCCTTGGTTACCTTGTCCTACCTTCCACATCCCCCCTTTTCAATTCCCTTCTTATGCTACTAAAACGGAGTTGCCTGTTTCAGGATCGCCCTCATGTAGACTGTTACCAAAAACAGACACGGAAAATAAACCCGTTGGGCTTCCTCACACAGGTATTCCTCCGTGTAGGGATGATGGTGTGTACCTTCGGGGATGCGTTATTATCGCTCTAGTTTTTAAGGTTTTCACATGCCGAGGCACCTTGATTACCATTGGTGGGGTGTATGTCCTAGGGCATACGGTAAAACATGTCTAATAATCCCATGGATCAGTCGTCCTGATGCCTATTAACCTAAAACTAGCCGAGTCACGGAGAGAGGAATGGTTCTTCCTCACGGCAAAGTCCTCTCGGAAAGGCGTGCGATAAGTACTCAATAGACCACCCTACCTGATTCATATTTTCTAAGGTTTTACCTGCATTTCATTTAGGCGAATCATCGGGTAGTATCCTGAAAATATAGCCCAGGGGCCCTAGTCAAACCTTGACTATCTTGCTCTACCTTTCACACCCCCCTTTCTACATTCCCTTCCTATGCTATTAAAGAAGAGTTGCCTGTTTCCGGATCACATTTATGCAGCCCGTTAGCCCCTCCTCCTCTTCATCCTCAACCAGCCTTATAATTGTTTTCATTGATACATAAAGAAATCAAAATACATCTTTTATAAACTATAATTTTTCGAAGGATTATGAACTTTGAAATTTTACTTATTATAAAATATTTCTTCCTTGAACAAGTCGTCAAATATCATAAGTGAAAGTAATCAAATTGCACATATTTTAGGACTTATGAAGCGCATATCAAATTTTAATTGCAGTTGCAACCCGATTTGTACACGATCGCTTTTCCAACTACAGGGAATCAAATAACGTAATATTATTCGCATTGCGTTTTGGAATTCATTATAATGAGAAAATTAATCACTCTGCTCTTATTTTTTGATAAAAACTAGAATCGAAACCGAGGAAATGTTTCACCGAAATTAATTATAATCGGGGACAAAAGCTCACACTATTATCGGGAATGTGCCTTCAATCCCCATCGCCGTCAGACGACTCAAAATACACACAACTGGATGGATATATGTATGCAAATTGCTTTGTATTTGCTCGTACTAATTCATTACGCGGGTTAATAATTACACTGAAATTGATATATGAATATCTCTACTCACAAACGACAGTTCGCGGGTTTGTAATTATCCAGACATTTAGACGTCGCCTACTTCAATATTTATGGCGTCGAAACTGAAACGAATTTTGGAGATTATTTTTGTTCTTAAGGGTAGTTAAGTTTGAAGGATTATTCACAGACGGTCGTGAAGTAGTTTTGAAAGCACTCATAGTTTTATACAGACATTAATTTATCTGTTAAGGTCATAAAATATATTTAATTTATTTTTAAGTTGAATGATTACTTTTTATGTAAAAATAGTCACAGAACGTTTTGTCTGAGCCTTGAAATTTCATCAGGTGATACGTACAAATTATGAGAGAAGAGGTTCCTAATTCAGTGAATATATTGAATGTAAAATTTTCTTATTTTTTTATTGAAGTTAAAGTAGGATTACTTGTAGTCCAATACGTTTAGAGACATTATAATAATTCGTTACAAACCATAGATATTTGAAAGGATAAAAAATTTAAAATATTCATAAGTTCCTTGGAATTACCCTATTTATACATTTTCTAAATATTTTAAATCTTCCTTCTTTCTTTGTCAATAAAGCATATGCATCACGTGATTAAGTCTCAAGGTTCCACATTAAATTTTGCGTGTCGAATTTGTTAACAAAAATTTACTTACATTGTAATTATTCAAGTTATCAACATGTTAAATATCAGTTTTATGGCTCATTTGATGAAACATTTCATTTCCTTTCTACTAGACATACAGGCATTTCCAGAGATTATACAACAATATATCAATTTCTTTCCCTGACTAATTTTAAAATTCTACAACGTAGGAAATTCTTCATCAGTTATTACATGTATAATATAATTCCCCTGCTTTTCCTGCTCCTACAGCTTGGAACTTTATGACCTCATCTATTATCTACTCTCTCTCGGAAATGAGTTCCTTCCCCAACTGGCACTTCTTTTCATTTTAGAGATCATTTATCACTTTATTCTCTCAGGACGTTTGACTATAGCCAGCCGGAGCACTGTGTCGACGCTTGCGAAGAAAAAGTTTAAATTTTATAACACAATAAATTCCATGTAAGACTTAGTTTTTGGCCACAGTTTATTTATTAATTTACTGGTGGTTGAATTAAGTTAAAGTGTAATGACAATTAAAATCTATGAAAAAGCAACAGTATTACAACGAAATAATTTGTTGATTTTTAGCCATTTTAACCAAAGAAACGAATTCTCCAAGTGATAAACATTTCTTCATTGTCATAATTGTTTGTAAAACTTGACGGTGTATTTTATTAATTCGCATGAAAGGAGTTTTCCAGGTTTTTTAATGAATGAAATGTCTGAAAAGTTCGTACGTAAGTGAAATATTTATCGCAGAGCATTAAAAATTATTACACTTAAAAGATCTGATCAAAATATAAAAGATTTGTCCTACGAATTCATTGTAATTTACGAATACTGAGAAACAGAAAAAATGACGTAACGCTCTACGTAGTTGTCAGTGTTGCAATATGCCCACTGTAAATTGTCGCATAAAACTGAATATGGAAATTTTCCCGTCATCCATATTATCATGTGTTAATTTTTGAGCTATGTTTCAGTTTCATGACTTTCAGATGTTGAAGTCTTATTAACATATTTTTCTGAGTAAAACATTGTTTTTCTATACGCTGCGGACTATTTTCTCCATTAAATGTTTCGGCTAAAATAAAATTAAGTTACAATCTAATTTTTGTAACTATATTCACCCATACTTATCTACATAAAACGGAATCCTAGGCCTGTTTTTTGGGGTAATAGATTACAAGAGGGTGATCATGAAGTAGGCCACTCCCCTTTAATACAATAAGAAGTGAATTGGAAAGGGGCATATGGATGGAAGAGCAAGGTGGCCAAAGGTTGACTAGTTTTTTTTTTGGTTAACAGGCTACATGAGGGTGATCCTGAAACAGGCAACTCCCCTTTAATAGCATAGGAAGGGAATTGAAAAGGGGGGATGCGGAAGGTAGAGGAAGGTAGCCAAGGGTTAACTAGGGCCCCCGGGCTATGGTTTAAGGATCCTACCCGGTGTTTCACCTAAAGAGATGCAGGGAAAACCCTAGAAAACCTGCATCAGTTAGGTCGGGCATTGGGTACTATTCTCACGCCCTTCCGAATGACGGG
Organism: Eucriotettix oculatus; assembly: GCA_034510155.1. Classification (NCBI taxonomy): domain Eukaryota; kingdom Metazoa; phylum Arthropoda; class Insecta; order Orthoptera; family Tetrigidae; genus Eucriotettix; species Eucriotettix oculatus. Next base: position 13,105,159 of record CM067377.1, read on the forward strand.
AGACGAGTCTGCTGTGGGGACGCAGCATTCCCTTCTCCGTGTCTCCACCAGTTTCAGGAGGCAGTTGGCCGACTGATCCAATGGGATCAGCGGACAGCTCTTGCCATATGCCCAAGGTCTTTGACCCCGGTACATATACCTCCTAAAATAGGTGAAGGTGTCTCGGCATATGAGAACTTTGATAAAAAGTACCCAGAGAGAGTGCGAGGCATTCCCGACATGATCAGGTGAGCCCCACAGTCACTCTGGGCTGAAGCGCCTGCGAGAAAACTCCCGCAGCGCCCAGTAATGCCCGACCTACCTGATGCAGGTTTTCTAGTGTTTTCCTTGCATCTCTCAAAGGTGGAACACCGAGTAGGATCCTTAAACTATAACCTGATGGACCTAGGTTGACTAGGTCCATCAGGTTATAGTTTAAGGATCCTACTAGGTGTTCCACCTTTGAAAGATGCAAGGAAAACACTAGAAAACCTGCATCAGGTAGGTCGGGCATTGGGTACTATTCTCACGCCCTTGCAAATGACGGGAAACGAGTTTGCTGTGGGGTAGCAGCATCCCCTTCTCCGTGTCTCCACCAATTTTAGGAGTCAGTTCGCCGACTGATTCAATGGGATGAGAGGGCAACTTTTGCCTTATGCCCAAGGTCTTCGACCCCAGTACATATTCCTCCTAAAATAGGTGAATGTGTCGCGGAATGTGAGAACTTTGCGTAACCCAGAGAGAGTATGAGGTATTCCCGACATAAGCAGGTGAGCCCAGCAGTCACTCTGGGGTGAAGCCCCTACGAGAAAACTCCCAAGTTCGGGCATTTTTTTTTGAGTTAACAGGCTACATGAGGGCGATCGTGAAACAGGCAACTCCCCTTTAAAATCATAGGAAGGGAATTGAAAAGGGGAGATGCAGAAGGAAGAGCTAGGTAGCCAAGGGTTGACTATGGCCCCGGGGGTATAGTTTAAGGATCCTACACGGTGTTTCACCCTGGGAAAACCCTAGAAAACCTGCATCAGGTAGGTCCACCCGGCCTTTTCGAACAGACTGCGAGTTATAAGGTTTGACCTTGGGCGTTCCATATCCATTCATCAGGTGGCTAAAACATGTTCCACGTCAGCCTTCTTCCGATTTCATGTTTGTCCCTTATTATTTCCTATACCATTTATCCGTTGCCATTAAATTTTTGGTGTACAGTACTCGTCTACCTAATGACGGTTTCTGTCTTTCTTTTGAAGATTTAGGTTCTTTCCTCCCTTTGAGGCTAGAAAAGGTTCTACCCTAAAGACCGTGTAGATTGTAAATTGATAAACTATGCCGCCAATAGGCTGCCAAACGAGATAATTGCTGTTTAGTGTAAAACAATGCTAAAATTTTATTTAATTAACAAAACTCTTTTGTTAGTTATTAATAATGCAAAATGAATTGCGACTCAGGAAGTCAATACGGATTTTTCTGTAAGTAAGTCGATGGATTCGTGACGTTCACACTCAATCTTATAAGTATGTGTATTTATACCGACGTTTAGATTTACCTTTTCGTTGAGGCCAAAGCAAAGAACATAAAACACATATTTTTCCGGCAGGAAGCCTGGTAAGCGACATCTTTACCAACGACCTTCCAGCGTGCGTGCGGCGGTGATGACAACGACGTTCGCGAAAAACGATTAAAAATATCAACTGGAGCTATTATTTTTGTAGTGGTGTAAGCAGATACTTTGTGTCATGGCAGACAGCTGCTCCACAGAGAGAGGATCTCAGACCGGCTTCAGTAACGAATCAACAGTCTCCTGGTTACGGCTTGCTAATACTAATTGTGCCCTCGCGTCCATAATAAAGATTATCTATTTAATACATTCGAGTCAATATTATTGTGGCACAGTCACGCAACATTCTCTCTTGGAATTAATATGTATGCACCTTCGACAGTTTACACTATGTCCATTATTGACTGATTTCGTAGCTAAGGCTGTGAACAATGTGATTAGTTAATTGTAGGTGGGCTGAGTCAGGTACAAGAGTGAAGGAATGTGGCCTGGACTAGTTCAGATGGTTAGAGCAACCAGACGGTAAACGGGAGGTCCCAGGATCGATGATTTGGTCCGATCGACATCGTTTCATTCTTATCTTCTAAAAGTATTATAATATAAATAAAGAGTTAGATATATTTAAGTGTTATTTCACGTTTGACTGGATACGTTACTTGAAAATAATATATCTGTCAAGCGTAATATAATAAATGTAAATATATTTGAAACATTTTATTTAAGTTATAATATTTTTGATTAGTTAAAATTATGGAAAATATTTAATAAGTCACTGGGCAAATAAATAAAGACCAGGGTCACATACACTTTTAATTTCAGTAGATGTTAATATGTAACTAAGCTATCGTAAAAAGAGGAATTTACTTACGGGTAAAATAAGTGTAAAAATTACAAAATCTTAACTAAAAATGTTCGTATAGTGTTTGGCGTTATATGGGCGCGAAACGTGGACTGTAGGAGTTGCAGAAAGGAAAGGAATAAAAGCCTTTGAAATGTGGTGCTGCAGGAGAATGCTGAAAATCAGATGGGTGGAGAGAATCACTAACGAGGAAGTTAGCAGAATACGGGAAGAGATAACAATATGGAGGACTTTGACCAAGAGGAGGGGTAGATTAATAGGCCACGTTTTGAGATATAATGCTCTTATAAAATTAGTGTCAGAGGGAAGAGTGTGAGGCAATAACAGAAGAGGGATGCTAAGGATGGAATACGCTAAGAAGATTAGGCAGGATGTGGTAAATAGTGTTGCGCGTGATAGGTTAGCATGCAGGGTTGCTTCAGTCCAGGCTATAGACTGAATACCACAACAACAAATGCACATTATTTCAGGGTAATGGAACCAAAGAGATGGTTCAATTATCTTCTCCTAACAAATATGACTGACCATTTATTTGTATTTTTATATATGTATCTGGTTATTTAATGTACCAGTAGATTCACAACATAGTTTTCTGACTTTGAAATTTACAACAAATAAAAGGACAGCCAATGAGTCAGCATATAAACAATTTACGAGACGTTTCGTCTACCATAGTATTATTTGAAAAGATAGTGAAACATTAAAAATTAAATATATAAATTTAAAATTAAAGCATTTATCTTCATATATGAAAATGAATCCCTATTTCCCTTGGTCACGCCATAACTTGGGATTTCATTCATCCTTTTTTATAAGGTTTCTAATACTTTGTACAAGGTTCTTACGAAAAGAAAAATGCGCAGACAATTGCAAAATTTCAGAAAACTTAAGTACTAGAAGGCTACTTCTTTTTCCATGCGTTTGAACTTCCATAGTGAATGTGGGTTGCCTATCTCCCCCGCCTGGACGACCTTACAGTTCTCCCGCCATATTGTCCGTGCCATACCGATTTTTGGTAAGATTTGATGGACTAACACGTGGTATACATCAGTCGGGGGTAAGACTCAGCTACTACCCCTAGGAGCGAGGGTGGAAATTTTAAATTAGCAAAAGCGACCAATATTTTTATCATATAAATACATTCTTGGATCAATTAATTTGATAGTGTCTTCTCCAATACCGCTAGCGTATAATTTCAACCCCATACATAATCAAAGGGGTGTAAGAGGAGGGGCGTCACATAAAAGTAACCAGAAAACAATCGAGATTTGGCTTTAAACAGCTGTAATGTGAGCCATTGAGTTTAATTCTGAAATAAAAAGAATGCAATTTTAAGTTACCTGAGAGGGTCTGGAAGGGGGTAAAACAGACTTCCGCTTACTATCTTAAATTAATGGAACAATTTCGACCAAATTTTATATATTAATTATTGAAATTAATAATTAACTTTTAATATATTCATTTATTAGATGAAAACACAATAATTTATTAATGGGTCGTACGTGTATAAATTATGTACAAAAATAATGAATTAAAATGGAATTGCATGAAAGATCTCAGGGTAATTATGGTTTGGGTGACCACGTGTAGCAGATTTTCCGTTTGTTGACGAACCTGAGTTGTTTTCATATGCGTCTCGCTGTAACTTCCGTGTTGTGGAACTTGAAGCGGCCGGTCGACAATAGCACAAAGTCGTGCTGCCGGAATTGAGGAAACTCCGTTTTTTCCTCTTTCTTCCCTTGTTGTTAAGACCTTTCTTCCCTGCTTCCTGGACTGATCAAAGCATGGTCCACCTCTCCACTGCCACCTCACCAATCTCCTCTCTCCACCACTCTCCTTCAATATCCTCTCGCCACCACCTTGTATCACCAGAAGTCTCTCTCCACCACTCTCCTTCAATATCCACTCGCCACCACCTTTGTATCACCAGAAATCTCTCTCCACCACTCTCCTTCAATATTCTCTCACCACCACCTTGTATCACCAGAAATCTCTCCCAAAATTTTCTCCGCCAGCCTCTTTAAAAACTTGTCTCCACTTATGCGACACCTATCACTAAGGTAGCAGGGATGGATATTCTCCAATCATATCCCTTGTTTCATTTGGGGAACACACGCCACCCGGTCACCAAATTCCCAGGCAGATAAGGACATTCCGAAACCGGCGACGAGGTGTCCGAGCTTTATGGGCCTAGTGTCAGCAACAGTCCCTTTGTTTTGATTCCGAGGCGCCAAGACGGCGCACGGAAAAAAACCCTTCTTCCTGGCCAGTGACTTGCTCATGCCAAAATATTTGTTATTTAAATTTCCGTGAATAATAATAAAAAAATTGGACGCGGGTTCTACTGCGCTACAGTACAGGGATAATATAAATAAATACCCGGGCAACGCCGGGTCCCCAGCTAGTATATAAATAATTTTTATTAATCAGTAGATTTCTTGACTGCGTCGTCGCTTTGTTATGACCTCACAACAAAGTAGGTGGCGTGAAAGGGTAAATTTTATAAATCATAACGCTCTCTCTGATTTTGAATCACGTTTTGACAAACAGATTGCTGTCTAATTACATAGTGTTTCGGGCTAATTTAAATGAGTTCCCTGGCATCAGTGGGCACCCAGCTAGTGAACTGTACATGGTTGATTACGCGTGCCGTTACCAGGAGCACGTTGTTGAGTGCTGAAAGCTTGCATTAGCAAGGGACTGGATGCAGGCAGCAGCACAACCCGCAGCTCTGGGGATACCGGAGGATGGGGCTTAATTAGAACCGTGTTTATGACATGAGGAACACGCCGCTACAGACAGACACAGACTGACTGCTTGCTGCTGCTTATAGCCGATTAAGCGGGCGTGGCGTAATATTGACAATTGACGTTGTTGCGTATCGATGCTGATGCGTGTTCCACAAATTAATGCATTCCGATAACCATCGAACGCCCCGTTTATGAAATTTACGCGCTTTATTGAAACATCACAATTTTAATAGTCCGTTAAACGTATTAAAGATGTGTATCTGAGTGCCTAATGGCCAGGCTAACAGATATAAAAGCAAATGAATTTATAAAAGAAAAACTAAAACAGGTGCTGGACGAATAAAAATGCCAATAAATCAGAACAAGTTCAGTACGACATAACCACTTCTATGGATACACTGACGGTGAAATGCGTACAAATAGAGACCACTCGTCTAACATAATATTACTTCAAAAGATAGTGAAACAGTAAAAATTAAATATATAAATTTATAGTTAAATTTTTATATAGACATATGAAGTCAAAACTGTAAATTTAAGACTGTATAGGTCCCTAATAACTACGCGGCAAATAAGAAGGTTTTAACACATAATTATTAATAATGAAAGAAAGCAATAAATTTAGTCTTTAATTTTATTATAATAGTTATTAACGTCTGTGAGTTTAAGTATGGCCAAAAACAGACAAAAATTTCTAAAAAAAATACTTTCATACAGCTAAATATTTCGGGCCATCTCTGGACCTTCTTCAGGTCCAACTGAAGTTAACAATACACAAAATTATCACACTACAAAGATACAAAGAATAAAATAATTGAAATACCAAAGAAACATTAAAATTTAAAGAATTAAAAATCATGAAATATGTTTTAAATGATCGTCTACGTTTCTTTAAATTTTAATGTTCTTTGGTACTTCAATTATTTTATTCTTTGGTTGTACTTTTGTAGTGTGATAATTTTGTGTATTGTTAACTTCAGTTCGACCTAGAAGAAGATCCAGATCACGTTCCAAACATTTAGTTGAATTAAAGTATTGTTGTTGTTTTTTTAGTATTTTTGTCTGTTTTGGACTCATTTACACTCGAATTTCATAATCCTTAAACAACACGGTTTACATAATTTAAGGACAATTAATTAGTATCATCTTTTACGTATAAGTAATTATCATCAGCCTCTTTATATAATTATTGTAAAACTAATAATTACTTTTCAAGATGTAAATACATAGAATGATGTTTCGTTTATTGTAATAATTTTATTGTATAGGGTTTCAAAGATTAAGAACTAGTTGATTGCAAAAAAAGGAAACGTAAGCGAGACCATACAATCTTTTTTTGTTTTCTTTAAGAAAAAATTATTGTGAACTTTTATTAATAATAGTTTATACACGACGTTTCGTTACTAAATTTGTAACTTCGTCTCGTGTGATTTATAGTGTAAAAATGTAACAGTAATGTTTTCAGTATAATATATACAATACAACTAACTTATAAAATAAAAATTTCTTTAAGAAAAAATTAATTTAAAAGTGTAGAATCGTGAATACAAACTGTTGTTGTGTCCTAAGACTGCTCTGATGCAACCCTTCATGGTAACCTATTTTGAGCAAGCCTTTTCATTAACCGCATAACTACATCCTTCCTAATCAGCTTAGCATATTTTATCTTCTGTCTCCCTCTTCTGTTCTCACCCCACACACTTCCCCTCTAATGCTTATTTTACAATAACTTTATGTCTTAAAACATGACCTATTGATCTTAGACAATGTCCTTCATATTATTCGGTCTTCCCCTATTCTGTTTAGAACTTACTCGTTAGTGATTAACACAGGAAAATAGCAACCCTTTCGTCGCTATTTAGTTTCTACCGTTTTTTATGCACTGACAAACTCCACACGCGGTCTCTCTTATTGTCGTCCTATGCGTTGCCATCCAAACGGGGAACATAAATGATATATATTATAAACTAACTATGTATATTATATATATTATAAATTATATATGTATATTATATATTGTTTCATTTTAGCCGCTAATGTCGCATGTGCATGACCTGATGTTGATTTTCAACTCATTTCCATCAAAATAAGTCAACTTATAATAGTTTTACCCATACTTCCCGACCTTCTTCACGTTTAAATTGGATGCTTCATTAACCATTCTTTCTTTGCCGTTGCCATAAATGGCAGCTGAGTGAGTTCTTACAGTTCCTAATAGAATAATAAATAAAAACATACTAATTACACAAATATATATACATGAACTTATTGAATATTAATTGATACTCAGGGGGTAAGTGTTGATAGAGATTCATCATAGGCACAGCTGTGGGGAATAGAAACTGAGAAAACGTAAATTATTTATGTTCCATTGTCTACAATAGTGGAAGAAGTGAGAATGCTTCCAGCGTTTCTAAATAGAAAATAAATCCTCTGTTCTTTGTCAGAAGGGCTGTATGCGTCTGACGGAGGAAATTTGGAACATTCCGTTTAATTGATAGAGCTCGGGATGAGAGTGACAGGATCTGTGTGTTCAGTTGCAGGGGCAATTAGCTTCTTGTCGGAACGAATTAGAGGCTTCCACATGTCCAGGGCCTGGATAGAGCAAGCACATCACCCTTGCAAATACCACCTCAAATGTAGACGCTTAAACATCAGGAATTAAACTTGCGACGTGTCAAGTTTCAAACTGATTTCGACGCGTGTTTTTATAATTCTCCTCCAATGTATTGTTTGCTATTTTTTACATTTGTCTTCTGTACTTTTACCTTAGACCAAACAAAGTAAACAAATTTGCTTAATAGCTGTAAACTAGCTACAAAATTAATTTAGCGGCAGATGTTGAAAATGGTGAATTATTATATAACGAAATACAAGTGTGTATTTTAGCTATAACTAAAATGAAATGTGTTGGTAAAACTGGCCGTTAATTTAAAGGGGTTGGACAAAATAACATGAAAACCATGCAATAGGGTACGGCTTGTGGCAGGTTGGCACCACTGTGTTTGTGTAAATTCTGTGACGCAGCTGCCGTGTCCAGTCTTTTGTGCCACGTTTTGAGGTTATCTTGTAGTATATTATTACTTTGTTTTGCGACGGTTAACACCAGCGATCGGTGAAATGCGTTGTCTATTAGACTTAGAAAGAGGACAAATCGTTGGTGCGCGGTTAGCGGGAGCATCTGAGATAGAAATGGCTCAATAGTTTTAACGTTTTATGAAAGACATTATCCACAGTAACGACAGCATTCATAAAGCATAGTATAACATCTTCAGCGAAGAGGAATAGTAGGTGAAAGCCGAAGTTAAGTGGCAGAGACAGACGAACATTGAAAAGGATTGTGACCAGATAAAATAAAAGCTCCGCGGCAAAAGTGACTGCAAAACTCAACACTCGCTTCAGAAATACTGTTTGACAGTGCAGTGGGAGCTTCACAAAGCAAGGGCTGCAATTTAAAAACCATTCATAACGGAAACCAACGCAAAGCTGCGAAAGAAGTGGTGCCACGATCATAAAAACTGCTCACTAGATGACTGGAAGAATGTTATGTGGTCCCATGAATCATCGTTTACCAACCTACCAACGGCCGGGTACGGTATGCAGAACACAAAAAGAACCCTACGATCCGGCCTGTCCGCTTCCTACAATCAAGCACGGGGAAGGTTCCGTTATGATTTTGGCGGCTATATTGTGTCATTATTCTTACTTGCCCGAATACTGTGACTTCCTTAACAATGAAGTGCATAGTATGTCTATTATGTTGCTGCCAGTCACTGCCATATGATAATGCGCCCAAAAACACAGCCAAAAAGGTTCAGGCGTGGTTTGCAGAGCATGAACCATCTTACCTGGCCATCACAATCGGCGGAGCTCAACATCATTGAACCGTTATTATTAGTTTTAGAACACAGAGCAACATCGTTGTGGCAATTGGCAGATGTTTTGGTACCAGAGTGGGAGGACATTCCATTGGAAACTATTCAGACACTCTACGAAACTATCCCGCGACTAATTGCAGCTCTTCTCAAAGAAAATGTTGGTCCAATTCCTTTATTAGTCAATAAATATTGTTTAAATGCCAGTGTTCATATTATTTTGTCCAACCCCTGTATATGTTCTACTGTATAACGAAAACTGAACCTAACTCTTACACGCTCCATAGAAAGCGTATGAATCTGCTACATTATAAACTGTTTATAAAACGTGGAGTGACGTATGCTTATATTTACACTTTTATGCCATTTAAAACGTAAGCAACCGAGACCTAAGTGTATTTACGCTCAAAATGACTAGAAAAACTGACAGTGAAGTTTTTATAATTTTATTATTCATAGAAAAGGAACATTTTTATTTTAAACTGTTCTTAGAAACGTTGTGGACAAGAATATCTTGCAGCTTCCCCTTTATGCATATGTGACTGACACATTAAAGGATGTTGTTCCTGAGCAAAGTCCTTTTTCTTATTGTAGAGGCCGGAACCCAATGGAACCGTTCAACCGCTTCTTGTTGGCAATTTACAACTGTGAAGATGGCTACAGCCTGGAGCATCCTCTGGAAGATCGCCTCTTCTGCAGCCAACACCAGTGGATAGGCGACACTCCGGTCTGCATACCTGAAGGAGCTGACGGCGAGCGCCACGAAAATTCAGGTAAAAACACACGACTTGAAACGACATACCTCCTTCACAGGTCTTTTAAAATTTATCCAAAAGTACTAATATTTCTCATCGTTCAGCAATTCACAAAGACGTGCGAGACCACGCGATAATTCAGTTACACTTTACCAGAAGTTAGTTAAGGTCGTGGATAATTTGCGTGGCTGTAGTTATCGTTACAGTGTTGTTAAGATATCTGAATTCAGATGAATAGCGTCTGTATAAAATTTAATTAACATAAGAATTAACTACCCGTAAACAGACAACAAAATAAAATTTTAGGACGATACTTATTTGACGATCGACCAGCCCTTGTGCTCCTTGTCAAAATTTAAGACACACTCGAAAAATATGAACAGACATAGAACAAAACAAAAAGTAACGCAAATGGACATTCTTCTATCACTAAATACTTTCTGTAACTAATTAACACTTTTAATTTCGAACAAAGTGTTATTTTTAGATAAGGAAGTTAATTGTAAGAAAACGGCTAATTTCTGCAATACTTCACATTAAATCCAATACATTTTCTGTAAATGTAAAGGAAGTTACTTCTCCGTTAAATTCTGTGTGTGATGGTTTTATTAAATTGTCTTTGCTATTCACATATTTCGCATATTCTTTGCCCTCATTATTTCAGTTTGTCTTGAATATTGAGAATGACCACAAGGGTTGGTGGAAACGTCTATTAATTTCTAAATTATTGTTCCCCATTTTATTAAATTGTCTATTATGCATCTCATTAATTTTTATATCTGCGGTATTGCAATGAATGTTTAAGTTGTATAATGAAAAACTTACGATATTAGTTCGGACTTAAAAAGGCAGAGAGATGACGGGGATCTTCAAAACTTACTGTATTTCTGTGTAATTAAACGTTCGATGATTGGTCCAGTTCGGGCAACCTCATAGGCGCCCTGCAGCAGCCACGACGACGCCCTCCCGCTGCCCACTTTGCCACCTGAGATATTGGCTAGCGATATCAAACGCCGGATAATTTTGCAAAGAAACTATGCAACATTTTTTCATCCGGATACACAGAAAATTCTCAATGTCACTTTCTCATAATTTGTTCCCTTGACTGAGTTAAGTCAAGTCTGATTTAAATTAACTTTTATTCTACACTGTTGCTGGATTTTGCATCTTTTCTTCATCAAATTGTCCAAATTATTTTCTTATTAATAATATTATTCTTATAATTATAATATTATTAATGGTTGTTGTAGTTGTCAGTCCTAAGACTGATCTGATGCAACCCTCAATGTTAACCTGCCTTTCCGCATAACTAGCACATCCCACATCCTTCCTAACCTGTTTAGCGGTTTCCATCCTTGACCTCCCTCTTCTCATCTTACCCCACACACTTCCCTCTAATGCTAATTTTAAAAGACCTTCATGTCTTAAAACGCGGTCTATTAATCTATCCCTTCTCTTCGTCAAAGTCCTCCATAATGTTCTCTCTTCTAATATTCTGCTTAGAAGTTCGTAGTTAGTTACTCCATGCAAACATCTGTCTTTCAGCGTTATTATACATCATCACATGTCACTTTCTATTACTAAAGTTATTAAGGTTCTGAAATTTGAGAAGTAATGTCCATTTCACTGCGACTTAACCCAACCGAGCGGATAATTACGTTTCTGGGAACAAAAGCTACTGTTTTTGACATGTGAATAATTTTTTCACACAAGTAAATAATTTGTTCTTCGCCTCTGTGGTCTATTGGTTAGCGTCACTGCCTCGTACCACAGAGGTCCCACGTTCGATTCCTGGCAGTTCCTTTGTACGTCTTTGAGTGCCGTTTGCCAATCCATGCGCACTTGAAACTCACTCTCTATAAAATAATGGCGATATCTCTACCAAAACCCTCGATAATAGATGGTATAAGAGGACGAGATTAATAAAAATATAATAAACAATAGATGACGTATAAATTAAAAAATTATTGCTTATTTCGAAAACTGCTATTCATGGCTGGTATATAATACATAAATACTGAAATTTTCACAATATTTAGTGTATAAACGTTTGCACATTTTTTAGTGTATTATTACATGAGGCGATCCCAAATATAGTGACGAAACGTTTCTTTAACTAAATAAAAACTTTGTTATCGGCAGTAATTAGAATCGAAGGTTAATAAAAGAATATATAGAACTTATGATGAAGACAGTTAAAACGGAATATGAAAAAGGAATCAACCGGCAAGGAGAAGAAATAAGAACCCTACGCTTTGCCGTTGATAGTGTAGTATAAGGGGTGTCAGAAGAACGCTTGAAAACCGTAGTAAATGACATGAACGTGGTACTGGAGGAAGAGTACAACATGAAGGATTAATAGAGGGAAAACCAATGTGATTGAGTGTTAAATGCGAAACAATGGAATAACAAAGGTTTTTAGATTGGAAACAGAAATTTTGGGGGAAGTTAAGGAATTCTACTTCTGGGGCAGCACAATAACTAGAGTGGGATAGTACAGGGAAGAAACTAATTTACTTACGGCTAATGTAAATTTGAATCTTAGGAAATCATTGCTAAAATTGTTCGTATCGAGTGTGGCGTTATTTGGGTGCGAAACGTGGACGGTGGGTGTCGCAGAAAGCAAAAGAATAAAAGACTTTGAAATGTGGTGCTATAGGAGAATGAGATGGATAGATAGAGCCACTAACAATGAAGGGGAATAGCGAACAATATTGAGTACTTTGACCAAGAGAAGAGATAGATAATAGAATGAGACATGAGGGTCTTGTTAGCATTTGAGGTAAGTGTGTGGGGTAAGAAGAGAAGAGAGGCCAAGAATGGAATACGCAAAGCAGTTAAGGGGGATGTGGATGCTGTAGTTATGAGGTATTGAAAAGGCTTGCGCTAGTTAAGTTAGCGTGGAGGGTTACATCAGACTATTCATAGGACTAAATACCACAACAACATCTGATGGGTAATTAATTTGTTGAATAATTGCTTGATTTTTCACGTTCAAAACGCGAGACCGACATCCAAAATATGTTATGATACCAATTTTTCCCTTAAGTTTTTCAGTCACCTCAATAAACCAAAGTATATTTAAATTTTGATTTCCAAACTTTATTCGGAAGAAGCTTTCAGCAATTGCCATATTCATCTACAAAATAAATTACAATATTTGAAACGTTACAATTTTTTAAATATAAATACGGAAATTTGTTTAAAACCATGATATGAAACATTTAGTTTTTACAATGATGTAATGATGTTAGTTCGAACTTCTGCTCTGTGCCAGCACATTCTGGAATCACATACTAATCCATTGAAGAAAACTATAAATTTTATTTGCTTACTAAATAAATGAAGGTACGTATAATATTTTAAAACATTATATCATTGAAAAAACCAAATAATTATATCATAGTTTAAAAAAATTTCCATATTTATGTTAAAAAGAATTGTAATGTTTCAAATATCGTAATTTATTTTGTAGATGAATATGGCAATTGCCGAAAGCTTCTTCCGAATAAAGTTTGGAAATCAAAATTGAAATATACTTTTGGTTTATTTAAGTGGCTGATAAAAATAAGAAAAAAATATTATTATAATAAATTATGTCTTTGAATAAAAAATATAATAAATTCCTTGAAGGATATATCCCAAAATATCTTTGAATTGGTCAATAAAAAGTTTTGTTTTCTAAATTACAAACTTTGACATGATTGTTATAAGCCATCAGAGTTTATTACAACTTCTCGATGATTGCCAAAGAGGAAATAGAGATTTTTGCTGCTCCTTAGCGATGCAACATGTGATGTAGCGTGGGAGTGTTGTGGCTGGAGATCTTGCGCGAATTGAAGTTGGTTACGCAACGAATTCCAGCCAGCAGATTGAAGCCGCACACTCAGCTCGAAGGCCAGGGACTTCTTGGCACACAATTCATCAATAGGACAAGGTGATCTAGTAAAGGAATGTCAAATATTTATGCCGCAGTGTCTCGTGACTCGGGCCACTTCTAATATAACTTACTAACTTGCAGATAATTAAAGCACAGGACCAACCTTGAATTCGAACCAAATATACGACTTGGTCTCAATTCACTAATCAAAATTTTGTTTTTAAATATTTACTGCAGCCATTTTGTTAAACCAAAAATGAATTACCATTTTTCTGAAGCAAGATGAGTAATTTCATAGTACGTAGACGGTTATGCATGTAAATTGCAAAGTGAGTTGGGAAACTCATATAGCTTGAACGAGACGGAGATATTAGCATCCTCGTACGAGTTAAAATTCTCATGAGATCCATATTTGTCCTCTTGCATCCCTCTCATCCAGTCTCTCGTCTCCTGTATCACAGCACAAACATATGCTAATGAATTACTTGCGTATAACTTCCGTAATAAAAGAATCATGACGAATTCTTGGAAACAGAGATATTGAACCATTTTCTGAGGATTTTACTATATTATAGGGGTAATATTGGAGGGGGAGGAATATAAGTAGGCTAAAATACTTCAAGTTAACAAAAAATAGTTGAATTTGGTAGTAAAACAATACTATGATATTTATTTCAGATAAATATTTCCTTTGGAGGGACGATTCTATTTTTTTCCAGAGATTTAACCTTATTAAGAGACAAAATTCATTTTTAGAAGCCCAAAGACGATTTCTATATTAATTTGGACTTCTACGGCCAATGTTCGGTCGTTTGTTCAGATGATTATATAATAAGTTCTTTGAGATTCTCAAGCAATTTCATAAATACGTCCACTGCAGTCATTAACGGATCAATTTTAAATGCTAACTTTTAAACAGATTGGTAATTTTATTTATTAAAGAAACGGATTTATTTACTTTGAGAGGTTTGAAAGGGACATCCTTAATTATTTTCCTTCGGTCGTCTCTAATCTACGTTTCCTTCATACCTTTTCATTCGTTTATCTCTGTTCTTCCGTGACATTGTTCTATACCATCAATTACCTTCTTATCTAAATAAGCCAATAACCTGACAATTGTGTATGAATAAATTTAAAACATATAGCCAATTTGTCAGCAAACAAATTTACTAATTATTTGATATGCTTACGACGTTTCGTACGTATTTGTGTGCTGTGTGTGTTGTGTTATGTTTTGCGTTTTGTCATGTAACCAGACAAATATTAGAAAATAAAAATATAATTTTCAATACAGAATATTTAATTTAAGTATTTATAAAAATTACAAAAATATAGTTCACACTCAAATTAAATAAAACACTTACATTTTAAGTGGACAACGTGGATTTAAAAGCAGATATTTTACTTTCTATAGTGTTTATATACAAATAAAATTTTCAGAATTATAACTGCTTTTGTAAATTTTTGTCTTGTTACCTGATGAAGCCATAAGATGTGGACGAAACGTTGTAAATATATTCCGCAAATAGAAATGTTCGATTTGCTGAGAAATTGACTGTTTTGTATTTATTCCGTCTTATCTGATTAATTTCTATTTTCTCTAATTTAGAAACTCCACAATTTCATCTTAAGAAGTCCACTTGTACAGCTTCGAGTTCCTGTATATCTAATTTTGATTTTTCCCAGCTCTCTGCTCTGTAAATTAATATTATTTGAATATGTTTCTGATATAAAATAATTAAAATAATGTTATTGAAAATTGTAAGTAAAGTAAAACGATCAGCCAAAAGTCTGCAATAGAAGAATTTTAAAACCTGTTATCCCCAAAATTTGGAAACTCTTCAGTTCATTTTATTTATTTTTATATAATTGCATATAATCTGTTGAATATAAATAAATAAAACAAAATTAGAAAAAATATAACGTAAATTATTACAAATGTAACTAATTACGGTGTTATAGAGTAATGTTTAAATCTAAACGCCCTTGGATGGTGCAGAAGGAACAAGAACTTTTTGTTGGGGGACGGAACATATTCTGTTTTATTTATATATTAAGACAGATAATTTAATTGCTTTATTTATTATATTAAAATGTTTCATTATCTTAAATTTTGTTTAAAATTGTAATGATTCTACAAATATGTGTGATAAACATCGTTTACTGTATAAACTGGAGTGTTTGGACTGTAGAGGCTGTTATATGAGTCGTAAACTTCAAACAACAAATTAATAACTTTTTGCAAACTTAAAACATTTAACAGATAAACAATCGGTGTTAAGTAAACGTGTATATTAAAAAAACACAGTACTGGTTGGAATAATGCCAAAAGACATTATTATTTTAAATTGATGAGTGAAATCCTTCACATCAGATGGAATGTAATTTATTTTAATGTAAAAATTGATACGAAAAATTTAAATTCCATATACATGCCATTATTATTATTACTCAATTGTACTGGTTGTAATAATGTTAAAAGAAATTATTATTTTTAATTGATGAGTGAAATCCTTCACATCAGATGGAATGTAATTTATTTTAATGTAAAAATTGATACGAAAAATTTAAATTCCATATACATGCCATTATTATTATTACTCAATTGTACTGGTTGTAATAATGTTAAAAGAAATTATTATTTTAAATTGATGAGTGAAATCCTTCACATCAGATGGAATGTAATTTATTTTAATGTAAAAACTGATACGCTAAATTTAAATTCCATATACGTGCCATTATTATTATTTAATTTTGGGTTCTTGAAACTTATAAATGTAATCATTGTAGATTATAAAATTTGGTTTCAACAGTATAAGTTTTTAGATGCGTTTTTCTTTGGCATTTCGGCGCGAAATTTTCAATCAAATTTCAATTGTAAATATAATTTAATTGCAAATAACTAAAACATGCCTAAGCATGGACTGTAAAGGCGACGCACAAGCCACATGACGGCGCTTTCACTTCAGAACGATGGCAGAGTACGCCATCGAAACGTCGTGGCTTAAACTCCATTTAACCCGGGTCGAAACCCAAGAATTGTTTATTCAGAATATACACCGGGAAAACCTTCGATCTTTAATAAATCATACCAAGTTTATTTATTTATTAACATTCAACTACGTATATGTAACTGTATAATTTGTTTATAGAATCAACTGAAGAGGTCCCGAAAGTCAAGGACGAAACGTTTTAAAACTTATATTTATTCTATTTCTGACTTTTGGCCGATCATTAAACTTTTTTATATATTTGACACTTCTTTTTCTTCATATGTTTTTAACCGATAATAACATGATGTTTTGTTTACTTTTGGGAATCATTTTGCGCGGTTTATTCTTTTGTGATATTTCAATTTTACTCGCTATTTCCGTACGAATCGTCAACCCTAATTATTTACTTTCGTTGCAGAATTCATAGAGCACCTAAATTTTGCATATATTTACCGTTTGGGTCAACGTTTTCAGGTCTTTATATATATTTCAGTAAGTCCTCTGCCATTTATTATATTCTCCCTCATCCTCGACTCCTCCTCTGTAAATTGTAGAGTGTGTGTCGTAAGGTTCGGTCAATATTACAAACATATACCGCTGATGTTTTCATTTCATTCTTTTTAGTATCTCATCAATATATGTTTTGAAAAGAATAAATAAATATATATTGATGAGACACTAAAAAAATGGGATGAAAAGTCCAGCGCGGCTCCAAATTATTCACATGTAAATTAAATAATCATTTCGGCTGAGCGAGTCTTGGAGTAAATATGATGTATTGCTAAATTTTAAGCCCGAGGAAGTCTCAAAATGGAGATGAAATGTCGCTTATGTTAATAAATAGTTATTTATTTAATGCTGACTTGTGGCCGTCTTTTTTATTTATTGTTAATTTGGAAGTCAGAAAAGTTTGTTGTATTTTAAGAAGAATTGGTGGAAGGTATCGTCATTTCGTCAGTTCCTTAGTTCGTTTTATTGGCTTGCGGTAACTCCTACCATTTTTTTATCCTCGTAGATGCACGCAATGGATCTTTTGCTGTTTCTTCGTCTCTCTCTCTCTCTCTTTCTCTCTCTGTGTGTGTACACATATATATATATATATACCTTGCTCTACCTTCCGCATCCCCCCTTTTCAATTCCCTTCCTATGCTATTAAAGGGGAGTTGCCTGTTTCAGGATCACCCTGGTGTAGCCTGTTACCCAAAAAAAATACAGAGATGTGTATCTGAGAGTGGCCTGCGGGAGTTTTCTCGCAGACGCTTGCACTCCAGAGTGATTGCGGGGCTCACCTGATTATGTCTGGAATGCCTTGTACTCCATCTGTTTTCTTTTTTCAAAGTTCTCACATGTCGAGACACCTTCGCCTATTTTGGGAGGTATCTGTACGTGGGTCGAAGACCATGGCCATAAGGTAAGAGTTGTCCTCTGGTCCCATTGGATCAGTGGCCAACTGCCTCCTAAAACTGTTGGAGACACGGAGATGGGAATGCTGCGACCCCACAGAAAACTCGTCTCCCGTCATTCGGAAGGGCGTGAGAATAGTACCAAGTTCCCGACTTACCTGATTCACGTTTTCTAGGGTTTTCCCTGCATCTCTTTAGGTGAAGCACCGGGTAGGATCCTTATTCTATAGCCAGAGGGCCGTAGTCAACCCTTGGCTACCTTGCTCTACATTCCGCATCCCCTCCTTTTCAACTCCCTTCCTATGCTATTAAAGGGGAGTTGCCTGTTTCAGGATCACCCTCATGTAGCCTGTTAACCCAAAAAACCAGAGGTATATATATATATATATATTCTATTTTATTGTTCTTGTTAATTTTTTGTATCTTTAGGGCTATACACGTGATTGATTTCAAGGTTAAAATGTTTGGAGGAAAACAAATCAATTTCAAACTTAAAGCAGCTCTGTATGTATTAACTTATTGCCTTGTTTATTGCGTCCTATCCCGAGGTATAGATTTTAATTTGTTTCCGGTTCCATTTTTATTTTCCCTTCTCCTTCGTCAAGCATAATTTGACCATTAGGATGTGTAGTGGTCTGTAGACGAGGTTACCATAATGCAGTTGCCAAGCCCAAGCCCAAGCCCTTGCTGATGGAGCAATGTATGCAAAGAGCTCTTCTATTGTCAGGAGCCATTATTAACAAGAGGGCCACCGCCAATTTACCCTCAGAAGGATGTCTGTCGTTTCCGGGACAGCGGCCGCGCTGAATGGGCAAAGTTCGCCCGCACCTGCGGACTTTGGGAGACCTGTGGTCAAAGGGGCGGAGGAGGAGGGCAGTCAACCCCCTAAGCCAGCTGTACACTCATGCGTCAATAAGAATATTCTACATACCGCAGTTAGTACAACTTAAACTAGAATGGAACGTTATAACAATCCCATTGAAAAAAAAATTGACGGAAATGTATGGACTCAATCTCAGTTTAACGACAGTATCAATTATTTATTTCGTGTACATAATATAAAATGATGTACTGGACAGCTCAAAAAAATTCAAATACTTGAATATACTTTAATTTAAAATATTTTAGTTTGGTCACAGACATGAAATTCAGAAAATCAACCAAATTTTCTCACAATCAATTTATTTTACATTTTTAAAAAACATTTACTAATAATCTAAATATTTTCTAATTATATTTCTTAAACTGAATTAGCTACATTTTTTAGCTTATTCACATTATTAATGGACTCTATTAATATTTTTATTTAGTTTCAAACAGTTCCTGTAGTGATTTCCATTATTGCCAACCGCATTATTTTTATTTAACTGTGACGCTACGTTTTTTTTATATATATATGCCGTCAAATAACTTACTTAAATTTAGATGCCTTATTTTGAAGTAACTTAAATTCTGAAGCAAGCCTCCATTCTAACCTATCCTGCAAAAGCCTTTTCATTTCTACATAATCACCACATCCTCCGTAATCTCATTAGCGTACTCCATTCTTGGCTTCCCTCATCTTTTCTTACCCCTCACATTTACCTCTAATACATATTTAACAAGACCTCTCATGTCGTCCACTTTTCGCACCCATATGATGTCACAGTCCATACGAACATTTCTAGAAATGATTACTAATACTCATTGATATATTGGCCGTAAGTAAATTACTCTTTTCTGCGAAAGCCTTTCTTGACTGTGATGTCCTACTCTAATTAGTATGCTACCCAAGTAGATAGAATTCCTTAACTTGCGTCAAAATATCCCTTCCCAATCTGACACCCTTTGTTATCTCACTATTTCCTTTAGTACTCCGCTCCCCTTCCATTCTTCCCAATTTCAAATGTGTTTTTCTTCTTTATGTGTAACCAATCCCCTATTAGGAATACACAAACGTTATGTTTATAAATTCCCACTTCTTTCTATATAATGTAACACAGAAATCGTCTACGTGGTTATCTGTCATAAATATACAATAATTTCACTGTCTACTTATTGTAACGTTTTTCACGTTTTAGATGTCTGTTCTTAGTTGATCTATTTGGTCCAAGGAAAACAATACATTTCTATTATTAGTGAGAGTCGTGGTTGTCGTGTTGTCTTGTATGAAAGTAGTTTTCGGTGTCGTTTTTTGTTTCAGCGTTGTTACCAAGGACGTTTAGGTCCGTAGCCGAGACACTGGATGAGGTTTCCAAAGTAAAATTGTGAATTGCAATTACGTCGGCGGCGGGGCGGGCCACGTGTGAAACGTGCAGGGAATAACGTGGGGATAGAAGCACGAAATTGAATCTTGAATGATTTCTTAGGGGAACCCCCTATCGACAGGCGGCGGTGATTGATGCACCTCTTCTCCCTGATAATTACCTGTCACTCTCGATACAGCCGATCGCGCCGGCTGATCCCTCTTATTTACACGGACGACATCCTGACTGACGTGCAGGCTGCGCTGCCGCTGGCTGCGATTATCTGATGCAGCAGCAGCAGCAGGAGCGGGAGCAGCCTCCAGACTCCGCTCTCTCATTCCCACGATGCCGCACAAACTACTCCCCTTGCACTTGTCCTCGCACGGGAAGTGAGACACTCACTTGTACATTCTAATAATATTTTGAACATCTAATACATAACAGTATTATATGATCCCTTTAGGGTTGCTAGGTCACGTTTGTTAATGTGAACTGGAGCTAAGTATTAAGGATTTTGAAGAGAATGGGAATAAATTATCGAGAAAAAAGCTTATACATAACCTCTACAGAAGGCAATCAGTAGTAATTAGAATTGAAGATCAACAAATGAAAGAAGACATCAAGTCTGTCACCCTTGCTATTTAACTTATATATAGAACAGGTGGTTAAGAAAGTTAAAACGGAATATACAAAAGGAATCATACTGCAAGGAGAAGAAATAAAAACCTTACGCTTTGATTCAGAAGAAAACTTCGTAACCATAATAAATGGCATGAACGTGCTCCTGAAGAAAGTTCAATATGAGGATTAATAGAGGGAAAACCAAGGTAATGGACTGTAGTATGGGAAACAGTGGAATAACAAGGGTGTTAGATTGGGAAGAAATATTTTGTAGAAAGTTAAGGAATTCTGCTACTCGGGAAGTATAATAACTATGATAGGCCAGAAAGGCTTTAGCAGAAAAGGAGTTTCCTTACGGGTAATATGAGTTGGAAGAATTATGAAATCGGTGCTAAAATTGTTCGTATGGAGTGTTGCGCTATATGGGTGCGAAACGTGGACGGTAGGAATTGCAGAAAGGAAAAGAATAGAAGCCTTTGAAATGTGGTTCTATTGGAAAATCTGAAAATCAGATGGATTGACAGAGTAACTAACGAGGAAGTTCTATACAGAATAGGGGAGGAGCGAACAATATGGAGGACTTTGACAAAGAGAAAGGATAGATTAATAGACTACGTCTAAGATTTAAGAGCCTTGTAAAAGTGTGTCCGCTAAGAATGGAAGATGGACGCTTAGAATGGATTAAAGAGGATGTGGAATGTGCTATTTATAGCCAAAATGAAAAATCTTGCGCAAGACAGATTAGTATGGAGAGTTTCATCAGACCAGTCTTAGGACTGAATACAACAACAACGGAGCACATTGGTTTTTGACGTGATTTCGAAATGCTCGGTGTTGTCGAGCGATACGTTCGAAATAACGCAAAAAAATATCATAAAACTGGTACAGTCAAATCTGATTATAGTAAAATAGTTGAATCAAAACAAATAAATAAACTTTTAACAGCAGTTTCATGTTACTACCAGGCTGGAAAGAAGGGAAGAAATGCAAAACCCACTGATAAAATAATTTAAATTGTTTCCAGGAATTTTTTTAACTATATGAATTAAAGAATTCACTTTTACATTAAACAAATTCGTATTTTGAATTTAAATTTTGAATATATCATTTTAAATTCATCTGATATGAAGTATTTAGCTCATCAATCTAGAGGAAAAAACTGCTTTCTACATCTAATATTTTTAAATGACTCCAATTAATCGTGTAATATAGAAAAATAAAGGCTTTGTTATTAGCATAGTGTTCATCTCAAGGTTGTTTTAAATTGTCATAATTTTTCTAGTGGCAAGGATACCTGTGGGAGCTTTTTCTCTTAGGTATTTCTCCTCAGAGTGATGATCGGGTTTACCTTCGGGCACGCATGGTTCTTTCTGTAGTTGCAATGTACTCACATGCCGAGACGCCTCCGTCTCTTTTGAGAGGTGTATGCACTGGGGTAGAAGTCCTTCGGAAGAGTTGTCAGCTGCTCCTATTGGATCAAACTGTAAACTGCTTCCTAAAACCAGTGGCGACACGGAGAAGTGAATGCTGCGGCCCTACAGAAAAGTCTTTATCCTGAATGATGCAGGTTTTCTAGGTCATTCCCTGCATTTATTTTTTGTGGAACACAGGGTAGGATCCTTAAGCTATAGCCCAGGGGCCTTGCTCTCCCTTCCACATTCCCCATTTTTAATTCCCTTCCTAAGGTATTAAAGGCAAGTTTCCTGTTTTACGATCACCCTCATGTGTAGCCTGTTACCCAAAAATAAAACTTAATTATTGCTTGAAGCTTGCACGTGGTCTGTCCAATGTAACAATCTCAACATCCCAAGCACCAACACTGTGCCTATCAAAATTATTTTTAAAAGTTTTACAATCTGTATCAAAATCTAATTTATTAAATGACCTCACCGTAATTGACTAAGAATTTAATTAATTTATATTGAATTTCTTAAAATATCGTAAAACAATGTAGCCGACAGTAGTTTTTTTCCCCACACATGTTTATTCAAATCTATATAAATCAAATTATTTCACAAATTTGTATTTAAAAAAAATATAATGTTCTAATACTTAACTGATTTAATATATATAATTTATGGTATTAAAGTTATGATTCTTTGAGATCTGTAGTTGTTGCTAACATATAGAGAGAAAGAAGTTTGGTTTTTGCCTTGCAAGCTATCAGGGTCTTTTTCCCGTCCCTGTAGGAAGGACTTGGGTGCGCGTTGTTAAGCTTACTGTGAGGTGCAGTGAATGTTTTATAACGCAGCGGGTCGGTATTTGAGGATGACAGGACCGTCCGTCCTTTGGTGACGGCTTCTAACAAGCAGCGCTGACAAAAGCGTGTACGGGTGATTGATGATTGATTGGCTTCCACTCTACATGAAAAATTACTGTACGGCACGCCATTATTAATTTATGAACGCCATGCAATTTATCTTTTCGTCGAGCGGCCAATTATTAAATTATTTGCGAGATACATATCAATAATTCAGACTGATTAAAACAATCCGGCGCGTGGTGGTGACTTTTATTTTTTGGGTACTCATTACACGCCACGTCTGTGTATACAACTTTATAAATACAATCTGCGAAATTAGATTATGAGCAGGACCACCGACGTGAATCCTAACTTTATTCTCAGTATCTCATAAGAACAAATACTTAGTCATCATAATGAAGCCGAATGCGCCTCGGGACTCTCTCTCTCTCCTCTCTCTCTCACTCATCAGGCCTTTCACATCACACTACCTGCCACATCAATCATCCTTAATTATCTGACTTACTTAGTGTGATACCCTGTCGTCCTCTATTATTATTATCCTCCTCCTTTTTTCTCTAACGTTGTTATTAGGTTTTACGATGACTTTGCCCGGAGCAAGTTCCATTACCCCAATGCAAACTGCTTTTGTGCTTGAAATGTTTTTTTCCCTACAAAAGAAAAGTCTTCATTAAAGAAAAGATACCTTAGGTAATGTGTTTATTATGTCCACTATTCCCTTTGCTGAATAAAAACTTCACGTCATTACCTGATAACAGAAACATCACAAGGAAATACGGCCATTATTTAATTTAATTTTTTGTTATTTGCATAAGTGAGATTTTTTGATAAATTTGGTTAAGTGTGTATTGAGAACACTTTGGAGGACTTTGACGAAGAGAAGGAATAGATTAATAGGTCACGTTTTAAGACATCACGGAATTGTAAAATTAGCATGGGAGGGAAGTGTGAGGGGTAAGAACATAAGAGGGAGGCCAAGGATGGAATACTCTGAGCAGTTTAGGTAGGATGTGGTAGTTATGTAGAAATAAAAAGGCTTGCACAGGACAGGTTAGTATGGTGGGTTGCATCAGATCAGTGTTAGAACTTATTACCACAACAAGTGTATATTATAATTTTTTTTCAATTTTTATGCTTTTGATGTTATAATAAAATTGCAAAATTCTGTTTAACAGAATTTTGAGGATAGAGGGTTGAGTAATCATCATGTAAAGGGTTAGAAATTGTAGTATAGTTTGTGCAAGCATTTTCATTTACACAAATACTACAGCCCATACATTCCCTAATCTGCTTAGTGTTTTCCATCTTTTGCCTCCTCCCTCTTCTGTCTTATCACGTACATTTCCCTGTAATGTTAATTTTACAAGACCCTCATGTCTTAAAATGTGGCCTATTAATCTATCCCTTCCTTGGTCAATGCTCTCCTTATTGTTCTATTTTCACCTACTCTGTTTAGAACTTCCTCGTTAGTGATTCTATCCACAGTTCCTTTAGAATCACATTTCAAAGACTTCTTTTCTTTTCCTCCTCCTATCTTCCACGTTTCGCACTCATATTACGCCACATTCCATACGAACATTTTTAGCGATGATTTCCTAATATTCACACTTATATTACATGTACGTAAAATCTTTTTTTTTCGCCTTCCTTCCCTCTGCTATTCTAATCTTTATGTCTACTATACTATTCTTCTACCATTCCTCATTACGCTCACAGGTAGCAGAATTCCTTAACTCTCTTCAAAATAACCCTTCCCAATTTAACAGCCTTGGTTATTCCAATGTTTCGCATACTATCACCTTGGTTTTCCTTCACTTAATCCACACGTTGTACTCTTTCTTCAGGACCCCGTTCATAATATTTATTATGGTATCCAAGTCTTCTTCTGGTTTCCCTGATACTACAATGTCATCTGCAAATGGTAAGGTTTTTATTTCTTCCCCTAGCAGTATGATTCCTTTTCCATATTCCGTTTTAACTTTTTTCATAGCCTTTTCTATATATATAAAGTAAAGAGCAGCCTTGGCTTACTCCTTTCTTGCTTTCTGTGGATATTACGAGTAGGAATTTAAAAATACGGGTATTGGAATCATGATGAGTATCTACAAATGGCAAATAAGATGAGATTCACTTAGTACAGTTACATATATCTCCCTCAGTTGATTAGAACTTCTGTAAGCGTTCTTAGAACCTAGGGAGGCCTGACAACGCGCTCTTTGGGGCTTAAATTATATTAGTGTACCGGGCAATAGCGATAAGTACGCAGACATGGCGAGCTAGTATGAATGTATTAAAGTTTCTGGAAAATACTTATGAATAAAATAATTTTCTTTGTCACTTTGTAGCGGGTCTTCTGTTTGCTTTTACCCGCCCCTTATTATGTTTCGTCAACGTACGAATTATTTCTGAAAATTTAACTGGAATATACCGTCCTTAAGATTCCTGTAATTTGTTTACACGTTAAAATTGGAAACTGGGCTAATTACGGTTCCGGAGCTTGATCAATGACGGTTCGGTGAAAGATGATGTTCACTGGTCGCTGTTCTCCGAAGTGCATCGATTCTCTCGTTGCATCCGACGGACGAGGTTTGCGGTTACTCTAATCCTCGGCCCAAACAAGCGTCCTTCCAATTGCTCTGCGCTTCTATGATCAATCCCAGCGGTACGTAGCCGCAACTGCAAAAAAAATATTTCGAAAATGGTAACGTATGGTTTTTGCTAACCAAACGAAGATGAGTTCATGATTCAAGCTTTTGTTTTCAGTGAATTATATCACTTTAAAAATTTCAAATATGCATGGTGTCCATTAATGTTTACCCTGATAACAAAACTGTTTAAGGCTTAATTGGATTCTGTAAATAAAACATGCATTATACCACATACGCCTCTACTCATCAAGTTACATGAACATTTAACACAGGTGATACACTCCAACATTTGTTACGTAAAATTTGAAGTCGGCATTCAAATCTCTTACCAATTTTACAATTAAGTTCACACAGCGCTCCTTGTGCCGAATTTGTTGAATGAGACACAACTGTAAAGAAACTTCACGGTTTCCCTAGTAGACCCGTAAGAAGAAAACGTTACAATTACAAACGTAATTTAGATTTAAACTTGAAATATAAGTAAAACCTGTATGTTAGTTGAAAATATTCTACGTTATATCATGCACCACACTGTCCGCCATTTTGGGTCTCAACTTCACGTCCTATTTATGACTGGAACAAACCAGGATACTTCGTGACATCGATGACGGTCCATGGATACACCTCAGAATATGCAGAAACCGATCGTACCACGAACCAGATGACCTATGTGAAAAAAAACTGTGACATACCATATCCTAACATGCCAAAATAGGGAAACTCCAATGATAAAACTTTGCACAAAATAAGTGAACATCAACTTTGCACATATCGAGCGCATTTCTATCTTTATTTTATAGTCCAAAAAAAAACAGTATCACCAGCTCAATACAGGAATTTTAAGTTATGTAATTTAGTGACATAAAACTAAGTACGATCTCTAAAAAAATCTCAACGCCTTCAGAATAAACATGAAGTTTTTAAGATTAATTGCAAACGGTTGGGTTAGGTGAGACGAACAAATTACTGTTCGTCCCCTTCCATTTATTTCACACGTGAATAGCCAAATGGTATTCGAAAAGAATAGAGAAAGGAAAATTTAGGTATTCTTTAGATATTTTTTACTTATATATTGTTCGGACACTAATTTCAGGTTTGCCTACAAAAAAATTGCACGGAAATTAAAATTTACCGAATTCTTGTGTAGTCATTATTTTATTTAACGGAAATTGTAAATATATATTTAAGACCTGATGAGGTCTACGAATTTTGGAAGAAACGTGTTATATTTTTTTGAAATATAGTTAATTTAATAATGCACCAGTAAATTTTGTACGTGACTAATTTGTTCTTAAATGACTTATCGGCCATTAGATATTAGTATAGTATTATGTTAGATGAAAGGAAATGTTTAAGGCAAACGTGGTTAATACAGTTATATGTCGATTATATTTTTGTGTCCAAAAACATTCAATTTTTTCAATATTAACATTTAAGGGATAGATTAAGAAGCCACGATTTATTGTAAAATTAGAATTTGAGGGAAGTGTGTGACGTAAGAGCAGAAAACAGAGACCAAGGATGGAATACGCTAAGCAGATTAGGGATAATGTTGGATGTTGTAATTATGCGTAAATGTAAAGGTATGCACAAGATATGTTATCATGGAGGACTGAATACCACAACAACAAATATTTAATGATTCCTCCACTTTAGGATTCTTATGGAGCATCAATATGTTGATTCCATCTTTAAGTGTTTATTCTCTTGTAAATATAAATATATATATATATTGTTATTTACATTCGATACGTCATACATTACATTAATTAAAAAATAATTATAATACGAAAAATAAAATTAGACAGAATTACTACCAAAAATCCTTAAACACGGAACTAGAGTAAGTCAAGGCAAGATATAAAATAACTGAAATCACGACACACACACTGAGAAACGCAAGAATATACCAAGAAATGGCACTTCTTGGAGCTGCACGACGAGGAATCTGATATCTTCCTGGTAAGACATGACACAAATGAACAAAACAGCAGAACAAAATTAAATAGAAACTTTTAAAGTTCTGTAATGGCCTATTTTACAAAATAACACACTGAACACCTTTACATGAAAATGAATTTTAACTATTAGGGGAGCATTCGGTAACATGTGGTATGTTAACGATGTGATGTACGACAAATAAATTATTTGTAAAAGTGAAGGATGAGAACCACACGATGTGGTGAAAGGACTTATTAATATATTTGAAAACAATGCTTCTATATATACATATTTATAGACGCACCAACCAACGAGGTCATCAGCGACTTGCTCATTGGGTATCTAATTTTCGTTTTCCTATCAGGTAAACTCAGTATGAAAATTAATCATACTGCATGGAGAAGAAATAAAATCCTACGGATTGCCAATGATATTGTAGTATTGGGGGAGTCAGAAGGATACTTGGAAACCGTAATAAATGGCATAAACGTGGTCATAGAGAAAAAGTTCAATATGGTGATTATAGAGGGAAAACCAAGGTAATTGAGTGCATGTAGTGTGGGAAACAGTTGAATAACAAAGATTGGGAAGGGATATTTTAAAGGAAGTTAAAGGAATTCTGTGACTTGGGCGGCTTAATAACCAGATTAGGATGATAGAAGTATAGTAGACTTAAAGAATAAGATGGAACATATCAGGAAGGCCTTCGCAAAAAAGAGAAATTTACTTACGGCTAATAGAAGTGTAAATATTAGGAATTCGTTGCTAAAAATGTTTCTATGGAGTGTGGCCTTATATGTGAACGAAACGTGGACAATAGGAGTTGCGTTAAGGAAAATAATAAAGCCTTTGGAATGTGGTGTTATAGGAGAATGCTGAAAATCAGATGGGTGGATAAAATCATTAACGACGAAGTTCTAAACGGAATAGGGGAAGAGCGAACTATTTGGAAAACGTTGACCAAGAGAAGGGATGGATCAATAGGCCACGTTTTGAGGCGTGAGGGTCTTGTAAAGCACGCATTGGAGGAAGTGTGTGGGGTAAGAGCAGCAGAGGGAGACAAGGATGTAATACGCTAAGTCGATTATGGAGTTGGTGAGATGTGGTAGTTATGCGGGAATGGAAAGGCTTGCGTAACCATGGAGGGTTGCATCAGATCAGTCTTAGGACTGAATACCACAACAACCTTAGAAAGGGCACTTAAAGACGTTTACAAACAAACACCCAGGAATCGAAACTGAAGTGACTTTTCTTTACCTTTTTCTGTTGCGCATTTAACTCGCTTTTTCTAGTTACCATGAATTGATTGGTTCCTTTGGTAAATGACTATATTTTCCAAATGCAGAATTGAACTCTTTTTTTCAAATTGCTTTTTCTTCAATTCAATTTGCATTTTTTATTACAGTAGAATTGTCTTTTTCCCCATTCTAATTATTGATAGGTATGAAGTTTCCAATCATTCCTTTAATCGTCTAAGAACTTATAACTGTAGTAATAACTGACTATGAAAGTTATATATGACAGATAACTAATTGTATGTGTTCGTGTTCTACAAATTCTTATAAATTCAGACACACCCTTTACCAGACTATTAAAGAGGAATTTTAATTCAGTATAAACACATACACGTTGGCAGATACCATTCGTTTTGGAAAATAAATAATTTCACTGGCGTTCTATGTGGGACGTGTGGTGAAAATGAAATACCATTTCTTGTATTGGCGTGAACGGCTCTGACGACAAACATCTATTGGTCAGCCCCAGCGGTGGAAAAGGAAGCTAATTTCGCCACTGTCCATCCAAATTTATTCTCTGTTCGATATTTATAATAGCTAACGGGTATATTATTGTATATTTTAATTGTCTGAAATTTTCTACTTTGTAATTGGGTATCAAAGTCCCATTTCTTTGTTTCTCTAATTTCAACCTCTTAGTGAAAACCTCTTGGTGTTTCATCACATTCAATAATGTGGTGTTAGCTAAAGAGCGCAGGAGAAACTTGGTGGTTCTGTAGGAAATGATAATGCCTAAGACTTTACTTTCTCATTTGTGTGAAATATAATTTTTTATGACTCCTATAATATCGTTCATAAATCTTTTAAACGGATAATAGTAACATTTATGTTCTTTGAAAAGCATTGTATCCCTTCCCTATTCTTCTATGTCTTTCTGAGATCACTAATATGGAAATAATTAAAATTTAGGCGTATAATTTGAAGGTCGTGAGGGGAACATTTCGTAACATGGCGAGGATATTAAATCTGGCAACAACACTCCAATTTGTCGAAAACTTCATAAGTTACGCAATTGTGTAGCGGAGGGCTTTTTGCTTATAATTTGTTCGTCCTTCGGCTGCAGCCGGTGCTTATATCTGTGGACCATCTGCCCGTTACTAATTTGAGTGGCACAGAAGCATGTCCAACGTGGACCCATTCTGATCTACGCGACCATGTAATTCTGTACACCATATTGTTCAATTTTCGACGCTTTCGCGAGCGCTCGTTGGCTACCTGCAGTACCGAGAACCACACCAATCAACAAGTTTCACTACAAAACAATTAAAAACACAGATAACCCGCTTAGCTCTGAAAACTTTGCCAAATTGTTAACTACATTAACCTCAAAAACAATTCTTTATTAACTGTTCAGTAATACATTTATGCCGTCAACAATTTGTTATGGCTCTTACGCTGCCTAATTTGGATACGAATCAGTCGAATTTGAGAGAACTGTACAGAGTGAAAATTGAGTGGTTGCGATCGAGTGAAGGTAGAGTAATCGAAAACCTAAAGAATGGGGACGAGTTTCGATTAAAATCGTGTCCACTTTCTTCCCTCACCTTTTATCCTACGTTCCCTCACTCGCAAAAAACTTCTCTCTTACCTTACGTGGTCTAGACAAACAAAATGTTATAATAGTAATTAACGTCTGTACGTTTAATTTAGTGTTTAAATGAGGCCTAAAACAGACAATCAGTATACCAAAACCAAATAAATTTAATACAACTACATGTTGCGGTCCTCATCTGGACCCTCTTCAGGTTGACCTAAAGTTAACAATAAACAAATTTCTACAACCTGAAGAGGGTCCAGATGAGGACCGCAACATTTAGTTGTATTAAATTTATTTGGTTTTGTTTTAAAGATTGTCCGTTTTTGGCCTCATTTAAACGAAGTAACCCCATCATTTCATCAATCATGAAAGATCCAGTCGTCCATTAAGAAAATAGAAGACTAAAGCGGAGGAGACTTCATGATTCGATTGACTAAAAAAGGGGGGAGAAAATGTAGTCACAGAAATTAAGGCTAGTTTCGGGCAATTGGTGAACTGTACCGGATGGCACATTTCATGTCAAATAAACCTTTTTGTGTTTACTATACTCTCTGTGAACAAAATTGTTTAGATTTAGGACAAAAACTTAAATAAAAATTACAAAAAAATGTTATTTGACCAACTCTGGGTCTCCTTACGGGCCTGGGCATCAGTTATCATTAAATAAAGTCATTATTATGAAATTATATCTTATTTCACGTCTGCCTTTTAAAAACTTATTCGAAGATAAGTCAAAGTACCTTCCTTCTTAAGACAATTCAAAAATTTTATTTGTGCTTTGATGTTTAGCTCCTAAATTTGGGACTTTATGAGTTAAAAAGAAGTTAGAAATAAGTTTATCTATGTTCTCTTTTACATTTTGAGTGTGTGTATACTTATGTATAAATATTGATAAATAAGTAGAGGTCCAAATAAAATGTTTCCTCATGGACGATATTGACAGTTCTCGGTTCTCCCAACTGCAATAAACATATCGCTTACCTTACCTGATCTAGACAAAAAAGTGGTTTCGAGCATCTCTGGCTTTCCCGATGGACCGGCACATCTTTAGTTATGAAATCAAGCCATTATTATAAATTAATATATTATTTTACGACTCCCTTTTAAAAGCCTATCAAAAATATGTCCTTATTTACAATATTGACAGTTCTCGGTTTATCAACATTTACGTATAATTACGTGAATTTTAAACCGTAGATATTTATTTGTACCTCGTTTATACCTGATAAAACCCCAAATTTGAGGCCAAAGTAGAGTTGAAGGTAGCTTCAGGATTATCTGTAAAAGTGATCATTTCATTCACCTTTACACTATCTTGGACTGACTGGACGATTAACAACATTAAGCAGCATGGAGTGAATGATCATACCACAACCTCTTCGTTTAAATGACAACGTAGAAGTCCATGTCAGTCAACGCCATAGAACATATCCCACGTATGTCTGAAGCTTACCCTGCTCCTCTTTGCTGACAAAATAAATATCATTTATGTTCATAGAGTGTGTCCAAGACTTGTTACTTTCTAACATTTAATAGTTATTAATCATTATTAAAAATGTTCGTATGGATTGTGGCGTTATATGGTTGCGATAAGTGGACGATATGAGTTGCTATGTGGTGCTATAGGATAATGTTGAAAATCGGGTGGGTGTGTAGGGTAACTAACGAGGAAGTTCTAACAGAATAGGGGAAGAAAGATCAACTTGGAGGATTTTGACCAGAAGCAGGTATAGACTAACAGGCCACATTTTGATACATGTAAATTTAGCAGGAATAAAATATCAAGAGCAGTCAGCAGTAATTAGAATTGAAAGAGGGGGGGTGGAATGAAAACAGAAATCGAGAAAGGAGTTCGACAAATATGCGGTCTGTTACTCATGCTTTTTTAACTTGTATGTAGAACAAGTGTTGAAGAAACATAAAGGTTGGATACGGGAAGGGAATCAAATGCAAGGAGAAGAAATAAAATCAATAAGGTTTGCTGATGAAATTGCAGTATTAAGAGAGGTAGAAAAAGGGATGGAGACCGTAACAAATGGCATGAACATGGTCATGGAGAAAACGTACAACGTGAGTATTAATAGAGGGAAAACCAAGATAATGGACTGTATGTAGTGTGGGAAACAGTGGAATAACAAAAATTGGGAAGGGATATTTTAAAGGAAGTTAAAGGAATTCTGCTACTTGGGCGGCATAATAACTAGATTAGGATAGCACTGGCAATAAACGCTTTGCAAATATATAAGTAGGAACATTAGGAAATCATTTTTGAAAATGTTCTTGTGAAATTTGTCATTGTATGGATGCGAGACGTTAACGGTGGGGTGTGCATAAAGTAAAAGAATAAAAACTTTTGAAATTTGTAGCTATAGAAGAATGAGATGGGTGCATTGAGTAATTAACCAGCAAGTTTTAAGCATAAGAACGATTTGGAGAGGGATAGATTAATAGGCCACAGTTTGAGAACGAGGATCTTGTGAAATTAGCATTAAAGGGAAGTTAACAAAAGAGCGGGGCCAATGATGGAATACGGTGAGTTGATTAGGGACGATGTGTATTGTGATAACTATGTAGACGTTGTAAAGATTAAAGGGGGATTATATTAATTATTTAATGAATTTACTTTAGAATATAATATATACATTTATTTAAAAAAGAACATAATTTTAAATGGGGTCCTGCGCGAAGATTACAAATAAATAATAAAGAATTAAAGTTCTCATGCTTAAATTTATTTGGGTAACCAAGTGAAACAGTTTCCGTTCACTGGACGAACGTGTTTTGTTTGCCTGTGCGTCTCCGTGCAGATTAACATGCGACTGGACTTTCTTCTTCTCTTGTTGTTTGGGTTGAGCCTGAAGGTATGAAGTCGTGCTGCCGGTATTGAGGAAACGTCGATCCTTTTCCTCCTCTTCCCTCGTTGTTTTCCTCGTCGTTAACACTGTAATACTTCGCTGTTTCCTCGAATGATCAAACCATGCTCTTTTTCCACTTTTCAATGGCTCACCTCAACCGTCGACTTCGTCGGCTGATCAAAACATACTATCCTTCCCCGATACCTCCTAGACTTGTCCGATGGTTTAGCATCTTTATACTGTCCTTTTTCTCGTGTTTCACCTTCGCAGGTAAATTCCGTTTATGCCCCCTTCCAAGAGGTAACACCGTCTCACGTGATGTTTTCCTGCCAATCATAGTTATTTCTCCGTCAAACGCGCGAGAATATTGATGACACAGGTAACAGTGACCCCTTGAATTTCCAATAGTGAATGCTGTTTTAGCGAAAAACAAGCATACCGTTTTAAGCACGCAGCCAGCCACCAGCTCGGCGCCCGAAACCCCCCTTTTACCTGGACAGCGAAATGTTATTACTGAAATTTATATAATTTGAAATTCCGTATATTGCAATTAAAATCGGGCAGGGTTCCACTGCGCTACAACGTGAAAATGTTTACGCAGGATAGGTTAGCATGGAAGGTTGCATCAGGCCAGTCTTAGGACACAAATTAATTTTTCTAATTGCCACTCTTTACGATCTGTTATGTTTCTTCGTCTTTAATCATAATTCTTTTCATATAAATTCTAAGATAATGCAAGCTTCACGCTTCCTGTTCAAAATCAGAGGAGGCTATTATTTCAGAATTAAACTCTACACCTATTGCATTAGCCCCGAGAAGCGAAGGTGTGGACAAAATATGCCAACTGGAACAAAGTAGAAGGAAAAATTTTTGCTCGGGTGAGATTTATTGGCTTGGGTGTAAACGCCCAACGAACACATACACTCTGAAGGGTAAAATTTTCCAATGGCTTGAGTTATTATCCCGAATTATATAGTAGAGCGACAGGATTGACATAAAGGTGATGTTATTTATAAGTGTCTATAAACATCGGTTTATCGATCCCCTGTTCGGCTTCGCGATTCGACTAACAACGTAATCTCAGAGTCAGGGCGATCGTTCGCTCCGCGCGCGAATTAGGGTTATTTGCAGCACGTGAGTCAGTGTTTTAATAATAAACGTCTCTGGGGGGGAAGATAAGTTGTCGTAGGCTCCTAATTGCGCCGGCCGTGCCTTCCACGTGGACTGTTTAATGTCCTCTAATAACCCGGTGTCAGAATAATTGTTTTACTTGCGTAACTCATCGCTCGCGGCACCTGCCAAAATTTATACAGTCATCTCGCTCGGCCTTTCACAATTTTGTGGGGCCCTGCAAAATTGTGGGCCGAAGAATTTCATCGTGCTTCGCCGTTCCATTTTAGTAGACTCATTACATAATTTGCATATATATGGCACTTTTTTCTTTTTTTTTTGCCTCTGCTTTCTGATAAAAAAATATATATTGCCTCGCATATACTTTTGGGGGACGTTTAAAGTTACTTGTCAACCGATGACTTAAAGAGTCCTAGATGGACCAATCCTGCCAGAGAAAACAACCAAGTTGATAAACTTGCCGATCGTAATGATTCATGAACTGTCCAATCAGCTTCTATAACTCGCTTTGACAACTGTGACAAATACTCGAACTGAACATTCGTCCTTCTACACAAATGAAACATCACTAAACAGAGATTTGTTGGAAGAGCTCTTAGGTTTCCACCCGACTGCAACAGTCGTTAGTACGCGACGTTTCGACGTCCAACACTCTTCTCCAGAAAGATAACGACATAACTGTTGGTAGTCGAAACGTCGTGTGATAAAGACTGTCGCAGCCAGGGGAGAAACCTGAAATCTCTTCCTACAGTAACTGCACTGTGAAATCATTGATCGTCCGAGGTTGTTAACTATTTCCCAATTTATTACTCAGTTTAATAATTTTTACAAAATATTTCCCCTTAACTGTGAACATAAAAAGAAAAAATGTAAAAGATCGTAAATACCCTCCTTATTTTTTCCCTAAAAAATCATAATATATTATGTAGTAATGTAAAATTGATGAGGAATTGATACACTGATCACGTATCACTCCAAATTCGGAATGTGTCACGCCAGATGACAGTCCGCAGCCGCCTCGATAGGCCTAGGCCCTCAAGTGGGCTGTTGAGCCATTGGAAGAAGAAGTAATGTAAAATATCAGTTTTATAGCGATACTGGAAAATTACGTACAGATAAAAATTAATTTTTAAAAATATTTCTCCTAGAACTCTAAGTTCAATATTAGACGTGTTAATTTCAGGAAAATGAAACATTTCAATCATTCACGTTCTGGATTATTTTATTTTTAGGGCAATGCTGCTCTGAGAGGTCAGGTAAAATCGGTGTAGGACGGTAATATTTTAAAGTTTCAGATGAGGTACGGAAATAATAAGACTTAGATCACATTAGGTCAACAAGTGACGAATCGTCTTCAGCTATCTAAAGGAAGGAAATTGCAATGTTTCGGTAACGTGGGTTCTTGGAACCATTCCGGGACTTGAATAAAAATAATAAGTACTAGAGAATTTTAGGAAGTTTAATATATGTAAAAAGAAAAATACTGGTCTGCAAGGGCCAAGGAGCGAAGCCAAAAGGAAACTCGAACTTGGACTGTATCTCCTGGATTCAGAATCTTCAAAAATTTTTGTGGAGTGAAAGGACTGAAGGGGAACCAGTCCATGGTTCGGTAACGTTGCCGTTTCAGGGACCCCTTGAAATTTGGTTCATACCGAGTTTATGCCAGAACATCACTGTGATCTAATATGACCTGATAACGGCGGACGTCTTCTAGTTACTCGACGTTGCTTCCTGCGAGTTAATTCTCATTCAGCCACATCCGGTTCTTTTCCGCATCCGAATTCTAACCGAGTCTTGATTAATATTAAACTTAAAATATATATTGACTAACATGACACGAATCCCAGGTGCGTAGTTCATTTACCGTACAGTATTTTCCGTTCGACAGTCACAAATCCTAATGATATCTCAACTCTGAGAAAATTGATGATTTTCACGTGGGGAACTATTGGCATTTGCAAATTGACGTTAGCAATAATAGTATATGCGCAAAACCTTAGGGGTCTTAATGCTAAACCATATTTGGAACCTTTTTGATTATTAGTCTCATATAACTTAAAATCAATGTAGAGCTACTTAAAATAATCAACGTGATATTAAATCATTCACCGCTGTGAAGACGAAAAGTATTCCATTACAGTTTTCTTCTTATTTCTCTGCTTGTCTTGTGTTAATTCTCCTCCAAACGTTTTGATCGTCCTCTTATGACTTATTGATAACATTCCAGCTGAGTTGATAAGAGCATCGGGCGAAGAAGCAGTGTCATGGCCGTTCAGGATAGTTTGCGAAACATACAAAAAGGAAGAATCCCAGATGATTTTAGTAAAAACATAATTATATTCATACCGAAGAAGGCTGGGGCTGATAGATACGAACAGCACAGAACAATTAGTTTAGTATCCCATGCAAGCAAAATATTAACTAAAATAGTATATAGGAGAATGGAACGTCAAATAACATGCGAGTTAGGAGATCAGTTTGGTTTTAGGAAGAATTTAGGGACATGAGAAGCAATATTGACTTTTCGATTAATTTTAGAAGACAGGATACCATAAAACAGGCCTACGTTCATGGAATTTGTAGATTTAGAAAAATCTTTTGATAATGTAAACTGGAACACGCTATTAAGGATTTAGAAGGGCACTGGAATAAAATATCGAGAAATGAGGCTAATACATAATATCTACAGAAGACAGGCAGCAGTAATTAGAGTACAAGACCAAGAAAAAGAAAGCCGAAATCAAGAAAGGAGTAAGGCAAGGATGCAGTCTGTCGCCCATGCTGCTTAACTTATATATAGAACAGGCGATGAAGAAAGTGAAAACGGAATATAGAAAAGGAATCATACTGCAAGGAGAATAAATAAATCCTTACGCTTTGCCGAAGATATTGCAATATTAGGAGAATCAGAAGAAGACTTGTAAACCATAATAAGTGGTATGAACTTAGTCGTGGAGAAAGAGTTCAATATGAGGATTAATAGGGGGAATACCAAGGTAATGGATTTTAGTATGGGAAACAGTGGAATTGGGAAGGGATTTTTTTACGGAAGTTTCAGAATTATTCTACTCGGGAAGCGAAATAACTAAGATTGGTAGAAATATAGTTGACATAAAGAGTAGGATAGCACAGGCAAGGAAGGCTTTCGCGAAAAAAAGGGGCTTACTTACGGGTAATATAAGTGTGAATATTAGGAAATCGTTGCTAAAAATGTTTGTATGGAGCGTGGCGTTATATGAGTGCGAAACGTGGACGATAGGAGTAGGGGAAAAGAAAAGTATAGAAGCCTTTGAAAATGTGGTGGTATAGGCGAATGCTGAAAATCAGATGGGTGGATAAAATCCCTAACGAGGAAGTTCTAAACTGAATAGGAGAATAGCGAACAATACGGAGGACGTTGACTAAGAGAAGGGATAAATTAATAGCCATGTTTTAAGACATAAGGGTCTTGTAAAATTATCATTAGAAGGAAGTGTGGGTTAAGAACAGAAGAGGGAGGCCAAGTATGGAATAGGCTAAGGAATTTTGGGAGGATGTGTGGTGTGCTAGTTATAAGGATATAAAAAGGCTTGCTCTAGATAGGTTAGGAATGAGAGTTGCATCAAGCCAGTCTTAGGACTGAATACCACAACAACAACATGACTAATACTTTCCATTAATTTGAATCTTATTTCTGAATTCCTCTCCAGCCATTTTATAGGTCTCTGACAGTTAACAACAATAATATTAGTTATCCAGTATCATTATAATTACCTTACAAGCCAAAATGAGTTGTGTGGTTCAGCAGATTTGGAATTATTTTAGAAGAAAATAATTGAAGGTGTCTATAAAACAGAATGTGAAAATAATTCCTGTTATGTAATTATTTCCATTTTTTGCAGAGAAACCAGAGTCTCTGGAAGCGAAGTCGTGTGGTCCAGACAGAGGAGGCTGCGATCACGTGTGCTCCATGGTGGCTGGCAAGCCGGTTTGTTCCTGTTACCGTGGCTTCTACGCTAAAGGAAAAACCTGCATCGGTAAGAAATTAAAATTTATACTTTTCTAAGAGATTGAATCACTATCCGGCTTCGAACCAATTAAGATTAACATAGTACTACGTTTCGATGAGATGGCCGCAATATGATGGCAGAGAAAGTCTTCGTAACGACTCTCTATGTAATTCTGCTCAGTCACAAGTCTGAGAATTATTTTTTGAAGCATTCCACTGATAAATACTCCCAGTTTTAATAAGTGGGAAATGTTGCGTTGTTGTGGCATTAAAATACAGTTCGAAAAACGATACCAAAGGTCATTCACACAACACGAGAAAAAATAATTTATAAATGTAGTTTATGGGTGAGAAATGTGGACGGTAGAAGGCGCACAAAGGAAACGAATGGAAGCTTTTGAAATGTGTTTCTATAGGATAATGAGGTGGGAGGATAGAGTAACTAACCGGGAAGTTCTAAGCAGAATAAGAGAATATAGAACAATGTGGAGTACGTTGACGAAGAGCAGGGATAGATTAATAGGCCAAGTTTTGTAAAATTAGCATTAGAGGTATGTGAATGCGGTAAGAACAAATGAGAGAGGAAGGAATCCGCTTAGCAGATTAGGGAGTATGTAGGATTTGGCAGCTATGTAGAAATAAAAAGACTGGAACATAATAGGTTAGCATGGATAGTTTCATCAGACCAGTTTAATGGCTGAATATCGCAACAACAACAAATTTAATCCATACTCAGATATAACGCGCTGGATCAAAAGAATATTCCGCTTATAAAGAGATCAATATTTTTTTCGAATGAAATCATTACTTTATGTATAAATTAACCCGAATATTACGCCGAAAAATTTGGTTGTAGGGAGTTAACCTCTTCGTCCTAGGAATCATCCCTGGAGTAGCTGCGGGCAGACGGAAGTCATTCCGAGTTATTGTGTACCCTGACTAATTTATTGTGCGCCATTACAGACATTTGAATTGGGTACTAACGAAAACCAAAAGAATGAGGAAGAACTTAACACTAATAATTCTATGTACACCCAAAAAACATCGTATCTTATGGGATTTTACCGAGTCACATTTCGGACTGTCCTTTATAAGACTGAGAATAAAAGAAAGAATCTTCGGTTAACGCTCAATGGAGTCCAGAAAATCAATGACTGACAACGTTGGAATCATTAGATAAATCGTTGGCAGCGTTAAGAATATTGATTAGTGGCAAATAAAAATTATGTGTCATCTTCAACAGTCTCTAGGTTACTGGAGAATAAACGGCTCTACGTTTCGTCCTTTCAAAACAAGATACCAAAATCAAAGAAAATAAGCAGCTGTCAATTGAGCAACATAGAAAGTTCTTTTCAAGGTTCGACGTAGTTCTTGTTGTCTACCTTGTCCTCAAAGTGAAAGCATGCTGATTCATCACAACATTTGTTGTATCTAAATTTAATATTTTAGTTTAGGATAATTAGGTAGCGTAATATTGTTTCTTAGTTAAAACGGAACACGGAAAAGGAGTCATATTGCAGGTAAATAAATAAAAAAAACCGAGCTTTGCCGAAGATATCGGAGTATAAGGGGAGTCAGAAGAAGACTTGGAAATATTAATAAATAGCATGAATGTAGTTCTGGAGGGAGAGTGCAACATGAGGATTAATAGAGGGAAAACCAAAGCGATGAATTGTAGTATGGGAAACAGAGAATGGGAAGGGATATTTTGAAGGAAGTTTTGGAATTCTGATTCTTACGAAACGTAGTAACTAGGAATGGTAGAAGTATAGTAGATATAAAGAGTAGGATAGCACAGGCAAGGAAGATTTTGCCAAAAAAAAAGGTAAGTTACTTACGCGTAATAGAAGTCTGAATATTCGTGTGGAGTGTGGCGTTATATAGCTGTTAACAATATGGAGGACGTTGACAACAGAAGGGATAGATTAATAGGTCACGTTCTAAGACATGAGTGTCTTGTAAACTTATCATTACAGGGAAGTGTGTAAATCAATACAAATGCTAGTATTCGCTAATAGGAAGACAGTAGAAATCAATAAGGAATGCGTATGTAAAGCTAAAGTCTGCAGCATCTAAATTAGGGTTAAAAATTAACTACAACAAAACAAAATACATGGAAATTTCCAATAATGGAAATATTTCCATGAATTATATTAATGTAGATAAAGTTAAATTTAAGTACTTAGGAGCAATACTCATTTGTGACAACAACAACTCCACAGAAATTAGCCACAGAATAAGCCAAGGATATAAAAGTTACTACACCCTAAAAAATTTAATTATGTCAAAAAGGATAAAAAGACAGTCAAAAGTAAAAAAATACAACTTTATATATGGCTTGTAGTCTTATATGGATGTGAGACTTGGAAACTCACAAAAAATTATGAAAAAAAAATTAAAATATTCGAAAGGACGATCATGAGAAATATCTATGGCCCAAGCTATGTTAATGGAATATGGAGAATAAAGAGCAATCAAGAGCTGTACATCCTATACAAAAAAACTCAACATTATACATTATACCTATAAAATATGTAGGCTGGGGTACGTGAGAAGGAAGGGGGATATTAACCTTTACTCAGCCAGACCGAAGTAGAAGAAAAGGATGGTCCAAATTAAGATGGATACATTGGGTTTTAAAGGTTCTGCGAACCCTGATTGTATAAGCGTGGTGGATGGAAGGACAAGATGGGACATATGGGAGGCTATCAATAAAGAGGCTCGGGCTCACAAAGGGCTGTATTTCCGATCAAGAAGAAGAAGGAGGGAAGTGTGTGTGGTAAAAAGAGAAAAAGGAGGTGGAGGATGGAATACACTAAACAGATTAGGGAGGATTTGGCGTCGCGGAAATGAAAAGGTTTGCGCAAGATAGGTTAGCGTGGAGGGTTGCATCAGACCAGTCTTAGGACTGACAACTACAACAACAACCATTAATAATATTATAATTATAAGAATAATATTATTAATAGTAAAATAATTTTGATGAAAAGATGCCAAATCAAACAAAAGTCTAGAATAAAAGTCAATTTAAATCAGACTTGACTTAAATCAGTCAAGGAAACAAATTATATTAAATACCACAACAATATTGTTTATTAATAATAATAATAATTCTTGCAGTCTCATATAACTGAAGGAAAATCGGTAACTATGAACGAAATGAGACGGTCCCGACGCAGTTCTTATAACAGAATTTTTACTCTAAATCTTATATCTCGTTTCTTACAGGTACCATAAATGCGTTTTTTAATTGAGTTCCCAATTTACGTGAAAGAAATATTATTGTATTGTATAGTATAATAAAGTGGGCAGAGGGAAATTGCTGACGTGGAGGCGTCGTGTCGCCTCGCGTCGCCTCGCGCTAAAGAATGCTGAATATATTGCGCAGACCTCCTATAATATGACGGGCCGTTTGTCAGCGCAATGTGCGTGGGCCAGCATGTCCTTGTTTCCTTGGTAAGCATTCATAGAAATATTTGGCAAGTAACCAGCGACGTCTACACCTCGGCTCCATTCTTTACGCATCCTCCCTTTGTTCCCATTCACACAAACAAGAGAACAATTCTCATGGTGAAAATTGTATGCGGCGGCGATGCCGTGTTTCTTTCCACCCCCACCCCTCCCCACCCCACACAAATAATTTCAGTCGTCATGATTGGCGTAAAACCGCCGACTGATTGACAGATTTCCGAAGATCCATCTGATCCAGGCTCAACGTTTATTGACACAAATTCAGGGAATTGTTTTGAGGTGAATCGACGTCACTCACCGTTTAACAACTTTATAATACTAAGCCTCAGTGTATTTACAAATTTTAATACATTCAAGGTACTGTTACTCATTTATTTAGATTGAGCTCGTTAAATTCCCTTTATTCGTCGTTATGGCGCCACGAGTCTCCAACAAATATTATGCACACTTCAGTAAACATTGTGTAGGAGTTGCCGTGTTTGCGTATACCAGGTAAGTCTTACACAAACCTATTTCACACACAAACATACATATATACATCGTATAAAATACCTATTCATCTTCTCTATACTAAAATTGCCTGTACGTGAATATGTCGGTGTGTGTCTGTCATCTGTCTGTATCTTCCGCTTACAAATCCAAACGAGGAGAACAATTTCGCTCAAATTTTGTACAAGTGTTCTTTGCGATCGGAAATCAGCACTTTTGCGGTAAAACACAGCTATAACCTCTAGAGA
Organism: Eucriotettix oculatus; assembly: GCA_034510155.1. Taxonomy (NCBI): domain Eukaryota; kingdom Metazoa; phylum Arthropoda; class Insecta; order Orthoptera; family Tetrigidae; genus Eucriotettix; species Eucriotettix oculatus. The sequence goes on from CM067377.1 coordinate 13,147,920, forward strand.
CGAGGGTTGAGTGGAAGGGAAAAATATAAATAGGCAAAAACGGCCAATTTTTTTATTAAATAAATACATTCTTGGATCAACTAATTTGGTAGTGTCCTCCGATACTGAAAGTGTATAATTTTAACACCATCCATATTATAAGGGGAGTATTCCTAAGGATGGGGATGGAGGACCAAAACATAAAAATTAATCAGAAAACAATCGAGATTGGGCTCAAAGAAGTGTAATGTGAGCCACTGAGATTAATTCTACCAAAAAATGTAATTCAAGTCGCAATCCATCTCCTGGGAAGGGTTGGAAGGAGGTAAAGCAGACTTCCGCATACTATTTTTAGCTGATATAATAATATCGACTAAATTTTTTAAACATGTTCCTGGCGTTCCAGAAATTAACACTGTTGGATTAATTTACGGCTACCACCCCATGGGGCGGGGTGGAGGGAGTGGAAAATTTTAAATATCCATAAAAACCGTTATTTTCTTATAATATATATTTTTATGGGTCAATTTATCAAATTTTGGTACGATTTCGCTTAATTCCTTTACTTATAATTTCTACTTCATTTAGCATCAAAGAGGAGTAAAAAGAAACAGTCAAGTGTGGTGTTACTGTTGTTTAAACCGACAAATATTATTTACAATAATAAGGAATTTTAATAAGAAGGAATAGTTAACTTTGATATAATCAATTTAATTCTGATGATAAGATCGAAACTGTGGTAATACAATATAAAATTATTTACAAATGAATAATATAGCTCAAGTTAAAAGTTTCAGTAAAAATAAATCTACGAATAAAATGTATAACAATTTGACTATATCGGTAAAGCAAAAAGAATCTGTGCAGCTCCTAAGCGGCCGCTTTCGGGAACGCGGAAGATTTCGAAGTTAATGAAATAAAATATAAAATTCGCATCCAACGAGGATGATTTTCAAGGAAAATCCGGGTGAAACTGCCGTTACCGGATGTTAACGCCTGGTGCCTTCGTTCTTCGTTCCTATTCGTACGCCGGCTGCTCCTTTGCTGTCTAACGTCGTCTTCTTCAGATTAAGATCCTCTAGAGCCTCTCCTTCAGATTAAATCCACATCAAATGTTATCTTGTTATTTTCTGTACTTCCACCAAATGAATTACCTTTCTCTAAATGTACAGAAACTAAATTTTATACGTTTTGTTGATCAACCACTGCTTCGTCTCTCTCTGCTCCTCTCTCAGGCAGCTTCCTCCACCAATTCTTCCACAAAAATCCAGGCAGACTCTGCTCTATCTGCTCAATAATACATTCATGGCAGACTCTGCACCATCTGCTCAATAATACACTTCAGAGAATAAATAATGTCGTAATCTGCGAGGTTTCATCCTGACTTGACCTTGATCATTCTCGCTTTCCTGCTGTACGCGACTCGGTATAATACTAAACTAAATTAGTTTTGCTTTACCGATTCAATGTAGGGGACATGAGTCACCACAAGTATCCAAGTCGGTTCTATGGGAGTTTTAATGTGTTGATTCGTTTACTGAAATGAATTAAATTGCAGTTTATTCCCTAACCTGGGACGGGGTTAAACACACTTAAAGAACAGAACAATTTTGTTTCTATATTCTTAGCGTCCCAAAACCAAACACATTAGGGGAAGGGGACAGAATTATCGGCAGTCAAAAAATTATTGAGATCAAAAATATTTACAATGTTTCCCTGAAAATATTTCAGCATGTGAGGGGTGGGGGTGGTTAAAATCTTAGGATTGAATACCACAACAACAACAACAGTTTGTGAGTAATTTAGTTTTTGTAAATGTCGTATAAAGTGTATTTTGTTAATCCTGAGACAAAGCCGGTTTCATAAAAGAATTTGGTCAGTAAATTATGGTGTTATATAAAGTAATAAATGTTAATTTATTCCCATCCATTTTTAGTAATATATTTCTTGACTCGATTAAGATACCGAGTAACCGCAAGGGTTACAATAAAATTCAATTCTCATAAAGTGGAAGGCATGAAGAAGAAAATTTTCAAAAATATGTAGCTCTCGCTGTAGTTCACTCACGTGTCTACAAAGAGGTTTATGTGGAATTAAATTCTGTACTGGGCTAATATAAAGGAATTCCCGGGCACCCAGCTCGTGTTTTATATTTAGTACAAGAAGTGTGCTTTGTATTTAGAACGTAATATGTAACTGTTTTCGTCCGACGCTTCGAGTCACAATTAGATGGATCGTGTGTGAACCTCATACACATGCGCGTTGCCTGAGAATGACAATACGTTCCGACGTTCAATATGCAACTCTCCAAGTTTATTGGCCAATAGAGCAGACACATCAGCGGAACGAGTGGAACAGGCTGACTCTCAGCGATGAAACTTTTGTATTTGAAGTAGGTGAGCCGAAAGTCGGTAAATAAAACCTCTGGGGAAGCTCGTCTATATCTGGCTGACAGATGCTCCACTCACTACTCTGCTTTTATGGGGAGAAATGTGTTTTAGAAACAAATAAAGAGTGACAGACGGTTCATAAGAATAATTTATGAGTAACTACTGAAATATTTACTAAATCGGGGACACGTTAAAAGCTTTCGTACTCAGTACTTTTATCAAGACGAGCTGAGACAAATCCAGCTTATGTTAAACGTCTTAAATATTTATCTGATGTAGTGGAAAGTTCAGTCTAGCGACGGATGAAACTTTGTCTTTTCATCTTTACTGGCTATAGATACAATATGAATAAATTTAATAATGTAATGGTGTATTACAAGCAACTTCAATAAGTATAAATAGTAAATTGCAGGTGGGCCTGGACACAGATGTTTCTACAACTGATACGATTCCTGATTCCGGTTGACAATTTTTCCATCCCTATTTTATACATATAAATGGTTTCATGACCTTTGGCAGTGTTTCAATTGAACAATTCTTCTCTCGTAGAATTAAAATATAATTTAAAAGATTAAGCAAGTGTATACTGAATAAACGCTCTTAAATTCTAATTTTATCTACGCTTGATAGGACTCATATCATTAAACACCTACCGTTGCGTATATATATTTTTATTTCCACTACTACTTAAATTTAAATGGTATTTAATACATTGATGTTATTACCTTTGCCAACGTTAAAAATTTTTTGAATTGTCAACCAAGAAATAAACCGGGTAGAATGTTAAAGACAATTTAATAAAATAAAAATTGAGTCTTCACATGCGCGTAGTTCATTTTTGGGTTTTAAAAATATTTTTCTTACATTTTATAATTTACTAAAATTACAAGTCATTATAAAAAGGAAAGAAAATTATGTGCCTTTTTATAGTTTTGTGGCATTATGGGCGGTTTACTAAATGGTTGTATCATTTGACATCAGATAAATATAATTACTTTTTAAATATTTTATTGCTAGAATAAGTTCCGTAATGTCAGTTCCTACAAATCACAGAAAAAACTTTATTTAAGTTCCTACTAGGTAAATTAATTCAGCTAATTTCTAACATTTAAGAATTCAAAGTTTTCACTTTATAGGGTGATGCATATTGAGTTTGACAAAAATAAATCATACACGTGAATGCTATTATTACTTTATTTTCATCAATGAAAATTTATATTCTAACTATAGTTAGCCTACTTTCTATATATATATATATATATATACTGTTATATTTTCAGGTTATATGTAAAATATCTTTGCAGTATTCCAGTTCCTGGCACACTCGTTATAGAATAATATCCTTTGCTAATGTTTCGAGCACTTCTGTCATCCCCTGCTTCAGTTTAAGCTCTAGGGAAACGGAGAAGCTAAAACTATGTCTGTAAGGAAACTCCATAGGAAAAAGCCTCACGGGATTAGATCTGGGGCCACAAAGGTCCATATTGTTTGTCCCAGCACGGCCAATCCAGCGCTAGGGTAGACTTGCGTTCAGACTATGCTGCAGAATGAACCCTGGAACTGTTTTAACCATCTTAGGTAACAACCACGTTCATAGCTTATCTCGGTTTAAGCAAACATTAATCGACTTTTCCATGAATGAAAAAGACCAAAAATATAACATAAATGTCAAGTTAAAATGTATCAAATTGTTAATTTAAACATAAAAATGTACTGGTTATTGTAATTTCGTATGTCACTAATGACTACTTTGTTGATGCGACTATAAATAAATAACTCTTGGAAATGGTGCAGAAAACGTTCAGCTTAAATTAACGCTGATTTTCCATTACACCACGTAAATTTTCCGTGTCCCAAAATCGTAAATTATTGCCAGAATCGTGAAAATTAGTGTCATCCGTACCCGAAACCATCTACCACCTACAAAGAGAAAGATTTACGCGACGTTTTATCGGAATGTTTCCTCTGAAAGGTGTATGACCGGAATGGAAGACGTATGTGAAACACGCCATATCGCGTTCAGAAGACGCACGACGCTTTGATTTTGCTGCACTTTGTAAAAACGTTTCATCTATTCCATCAACAACTTCGGGTTTGACTTCTGCCCATCCTGGGCTGGATTTTCGGCCACAAGTAGGCCGCGTCTTGAAACAGTTTCAACCACCGTTCGATGTGACGATGCCGCGGTGGCTCTTTACCCAATATCGTGCGAAAATGTCTTCGAAACGAAGATGAACGATGGCCCTTTTCTTCGGCGTATTCCATTTCACAACACGCTTTCTCCTGCGTGGATATTGTCATCTTGACGAACAGGGCCTCTATCTGTGACTTCGTAACTGAAATACTTTCACAACCAATTACAGAGTTTTTACTGTGCTTTTCTTTTCGTCGCGTTCAATATGAAACACCTGGTACTACTTTTGAAATCGTGATTAAATATACGAAAAGAAGTAAGCTGTTGGATTTCGGAGCTGATAGGATTGGCTTTCGCAATGCATATTGCATACGCTTGGAGTAGCCCTTGGCTGTTTCTCTCTCCCGACTCCCTCCCTCCTCTCTCTGCCTCTCTCTATCCCCTTATCTCCTTTCAGTCCAACATCCTCCTCTCCCCCTACGCGGTCAGAATTTCCCAAGGGGCAGGACTCCTTCCGTTTCAGTTTTTGGAAACTAGGTATTCCCCGCTGCTTCTTTTGAAGGGTTCGAAAAAAGGCCTGGTGGGAACCAAACAAATCAGTCAATCCCATTCCCTCTTCCCCTCGGTCTCCCTCCCCTCGCTAATTCTCCCCCGCACCTTTCTCACTCCCACTCGTTTCCATTCTTTTGTAACCATGACCATGATCAGCACGCAAAAATTGAAGTCTCTTTTTTGGGGAAATTTTTATTTGTAAGGGCCGGCTTATTATGCCTCTATTAGGATAAATTACAGGAAATCAGTTCTCCCGACTCGACATTTTATTACGCGACTCTAACCTAGATGAAAAAATAAACAGCGGCGAAGAAACGCGTTTCCAGGGAGGAGGTCGGAACAATTTCCCTGGAGCGCTGCGCTGTGCCTTATTAGAACCCGTCATGTTAGTCAGCCTCGTCCGACATGGCAATGGTCAGGGGAATAATACTTTAATTATCCCGTGATCCATGTAACTAACACGCGCCAAGCGACCAGTTCCCAGAGTCTCGCCGTGTAATGTGTCATATTTTTGTGGAATGAAGTGATCAATCACCGTAGAGGCGGCTGCACTCATCCAACACAACACAGCCTCCATGTATACTCTCAGAGTTTCGTCGTTAAAATAAATTGAAAGATGTTTCCAGTGACGTACTAGAATGAGTCTCTTAACTGAAATGTACATGGGTTCCCATTATGGGAAGCAATATAAATACCACAGAAGGCCAATTAACAACTCTGAAAATAATGGATAATCTATTTCAGGGACTCATTTCTTAATCATAGCCCGCCTCTACAAAACTGTTCCATTATATTAGATTTTATAAACAATATCAAACATTCACAAAAGGGGAATAAAAAACTACAAATCAAATTGAAGTGAATTCCAAAATCACCGCAGAAATAAAAATATTCTTCGCTACGATAAAGCTTAAATCAAGTTATTATTTTCAGGAAAAATAAAATTTTATTATAAGGGCGAATTGTAGAGTACCTTAATTAGTTTTCCTTTAAACATTTATTTTCCTCGAAACAGTCCCCAACTTAATAAGTGATAAATATATTTCAAATTTAGATGAATAGGAGAGGGAGATTATTATTTTTAATTAACCATTATAAGATTTTAATTGAATTTACTCTATATTTAATATTTTTACATATATATTACAATTTGCTCCATTTAAGGTTATAAGTCGGCAATTTCTTAATGAACAACACTATATTTACAATAATTTTACACATTAAATCAGGAGAAGTATTTTTTATTTCTTCTAAGACAAGAATTAATGTCATTAAAATTATTATTTAATAATTTTAATTATTTACACCGCAAAAAATAATTTTTCTCAATGTACATTTAGTTATTTAAAATTACTACGATAAAATAAGAAGCATTAGCTAATTAGCGATTTGCGGAGTAGTTTCTTTCCTTCCTATTCCATTACTCTTCATTCATGGTCGCATTAAATCCTGAAAAATTGCCGGGTGGTAGGAAACAAAATATGAAAATAATTTCGTTACTTTAAGAGCTGACTAAAGAAATTTTCATTACGGTCTACATTACGCTCACATGGCGCTGCTCTCATTTAACGCAACGTTTTAATGGTCCGCGGCGTGTAATAAAAACGGGGTCAGCGGCGTCACACAGCACACATGTATGTATGTATATATCCCCCGGAAAATAGGGCATTATTCTCCTTTCATTAGTCCACGTGGTCTTTGCCCTGTAGTTTGACCAGTCACTAATATTATGGTATTTATGTCACTGTATAATTATGGCGTTCCGCATTCTTTATTACTTTAAACTAAGGTAAAATATAACAGCATTCAACATATTTGAATCAGAATAAAATTAAATATCTGAATAAATTTGGTGAATAATTAAACTAAGGAGTAGAATTTTTTTCCCCACATTTAATTTATGAAATATCCAGTTATACTTAAGCCGGCCGCACACGGTCAATATAATGATCAACACACGATAATATTGATTAACAAATTGACGGTGTGTGGAGTGGATTGATTTTTATATTGAACTGGAAATTGAACCTATAATAAACGATTTAATCAGCCTCTTTGTCACTATTTTCATAATTTAAATATCACGACGTTTCATATCTCATTTGAGACTTCGTCGGGTAAAAATTTAGCTGTACATGGAGCTTCACTCCATGACTCTTTCTGCAGAAAAAATATTGGCAATGGTGAGTTAATAATATTATTATAGAGCTTTTTCAGGTATTCCATTGTCTGAATAAAAAATATTAAAAGTTAGATGAGAAGGAAATCAGAGAGAATAATATCAGAGAAGGAAAACAAAAACAAAGGAGTTCGGTTTTTTCGAGGGAGTGTGACGAAGGTTAGAAGAGATACAAAACGGTTAGGTTTATCCCTGAGAAAGAGTCTCAGTGAAACGTGTAGTAGGAAAGTGGAAGAAGAGAAAAGATTATAGTAAGAAATCAGAGCAAGAAAAGAAATTTCGGAAAACACTCCAACGTTTCGAATAGAGTTTTCTTAGTGTTCTAAACGTTGGAGTAAATTTTCTAATTTCTTTTTTTACTCACTCCGCTTTCCTGCTACACGTTTCACTGCATCACTTTCGCGGGGATAAACCTAACCTTCTTGTTTGGTTTTCTCCCTGATATCTTTCTCTCTGGTTTCTTTCTCTGCTATCCTTCGTCACTTCACCTCGAAAAATCTAACTTTATTGTTTTGGTTTTTCTTCTCTGACACCCTTCTCTCTAATTCGCAACTCATCTATCTTTTACTCTATTTACTCAGACAATAGAATACCCGAAAGAACTCTATATTGATGGAAATTGAATAGTGAAGAATATATAATTTTTTAGATTTGACTTGATAATCATAATAAGGGTGAGACAATATACCCGGAGTCTGGGTTGAGGAAATCTGATATTAAGTGGGTTACAATGGTGTTGAGAGACAATGATATGGCGAGTGTTGAGAAGAGGATAAATAAAATGATTATGTTTATTTGTCCCTTCGCTTGATTGTTAAAATTTTAACGTTTTGTTATTTCTACAGTTTTTTCAGATGATTATGATTTGGATATGGTTGAAAACTTCTGATTGTAAGACGAGAGCTTTGTTGAATAAATTAATGAAATTGTTAAGACTGAACTATGGTTATATTATTTTTTGTTTACTTAAACTTTAAGTATATCACAGTCTTTTTTACTTGACAAACGTTAGATTTGTATTGATCAATATAAGGGAGTTATGGGGATATTGGTCAATGTATTGACTGGTGCTGTTCGTCCTTCAATATTTTCATCAATATTCAGTTTAGGTGGAAATTTCTCACTGTAAGGTGAATCTTGTTTACATGAGTGACTGTGCAAATACTGTGCAGTTGTTGTTTCTTATTTTTATTTTGTGCTTTTACTCGCTTTCGTTTCCTTTTGTCGAAATAGATTAAGCTGATTTTGAAGACCAGCAAGTGTTAAGGTGTTTTATCGAAATGTGTAAGCACAGTGGGATTCGTATACAATTATAATAAAAAGGTGAAGAAGCAATTGGGTAAATAAGTAATAAAACTAGAACGAATCAACTTCAGCTTAAAATATGAATTAATGCAAATCAAAACATTTAAAAATAAATATATTATTAACATACTTGTATTAAAAGTACAAATTTATTACAGAAGTTTGTCATCCGAAAATTTTCAGATATTCAGCAAATTGATTCAAAGAAACGAACGGTACCTCGCGCGAGCGTTAATATATTCTGTTTGTAGTTTTTGGATTAAAATAATTTTCTGACCAATTTGTCTGGCGTATTCATTCATTCTTGACAAATTCTTGAATTATAACATGTGTTGGAAAATGAAACATATTTTGATGTTTATGATGACCAAATTAAAACTTTACCACTTTACCATTATCAGTTTATTGTTATGTGAATAATATTCCGACGTCCTTTGAAGCAGTAAAGAAAATTGCTAATTTTTATTTTGGAAAAGAAAAAATAATAAATTCAGGTAAATAATAATTTCTTCTCGTGATCTCCCACCCCTCTTTTTAAGTCCAAATACGGAATAACGTAATGAATATTAAACATCTATAAGATCTATAATTTTTAAAAACATGCTCACGTAATTTTCTCGAGTGTTATGTGCCCTGAATATTTTGCACTTTAAAAAATAAATCTCAGGTATTGTAAAACTAAAATATTTTTGATTATGAATGTTATAAGTAGTTCGGTGTTATTGACTATGAATCAAGTTTAATAAATATGCAGAATATATTGAAACTAGTGCATAGGAGGATGGAACGAATTAGGGGAAGATCAGTTTGGTTTTAGGAAGAATGTAAGGACAAGAGAAGCAATATTGACACTGCGTCTAATTATAGAATAAAAAGGATAAGAAAAAACAGACCTACGTTCATGGCATTTGTAGGTTTAAAGCCTATGACAATGTGATCTGCAATCCACTATTAAAGATTTTGAAGAGGACAGGAATAAAATATCGCGAAAGAATGCTTATACATAACCTCCACAGAAGGCAGTCAGCAGTAATTAGAATTGAAGGTCAAGAAATCAAACGCAGAAATCAAAAAAAAGAGTAAAACAGGGATATTCAGTCTGTTGCCCATGCTATTTAAGTATTAATAGAACTAGGCGATGAATAAAGTTAAAACGGGATATGGAAAAGGAATAATATTGCAAGCAGAAGAAATAAAACCCTGCGGTTTGCCGATGGTATTGTACTATTAAGGGGGTCAGTAGACTTGAAAACCATAATAATTGCATTAAGTGGCCGTCGAGAAGGAGTACAACATGGGGATTAATGGATCAAAAGCAAGGTGTTGGAGTGTAGTATGGGAAACAGTGGAATAACAAAGGATGTTAGATTGGGAAGGGATATTTTGTCGGAAGTTACGGAATTCTGCTACTTGAGCAGCATAATACCTAGGGACGTTAGAAGTATAGTAGTCATAAAGCGTAGGATAGCACAGTCAAGGTAGGATTTCGCGAGAAAGGGGGATTTAATTACGGGTAATATAAGTGTGAATATTATTAAATCATTGCTAAAAATGATCGTGTGGAGCGTGGCGTTATTTGGGTGCGAAATGTGGACATAAGGAGTTGCGAAAAGGAAAAGAATGGAAGCCTTTGAAATGTGGTGCTACAGAAGAATGATGAAAATCAGATTGGTGGACACAATCACTAACGAGGAAGTTTTAAGCAGAATAGGGTAAGAGTGAACAATATGGAGGACCCTGACCAAGAGAGTGATAGGCCACGTTTTCAGACATGACGGACTTGTAATACTACAATGAGGGGGAAGCGTGTGGTATAAGAACATAATAGGGAGGCCAAGGATGTTATGCACTAAGCAGCTTATGTCATAGTTATGCGGAAATGAAAATTTTTGCGCAAAAGGTTAGCAGGGAGGAATGCATCAGACTAGTCGTAGGACTAAATATTAGAACAACAACAACGAAATTTGGAAATAATAGAGGAGAAGTTTGTGTATTAATAAATCCTGTACCTGTAATAGTCTCAAATTCATTGATTAATAAACGTAGTACGACATACTTAACAAATAATTTAATTAATCCGATTTTCTCCATTAATACCCTGGTTAGATTCCAAAGAAATGAACGTCGTTCTATTTCTAATGAAACGTCCCATTTCTTATTTTCGTTGATTAATATTTATCTCTGACTGCTTAACATTATTGTATTAGTTTCATAAAATATATTATATTGCGTCATAATTTGGAAGATACAATTAGAAATTCATTAGATCAAACGAGAAAATGATTTCCTGTGAAAGATTTACTTTATCAAGACGAAAACAAATTATATAATTGTTCTAACTGTACCTCGAATAATGAAGGCGAAACATTACGGCAAAAATTAGTCAGAATTGAAATTATTTATTTATTAAATTATAACACGACCTTTCGCTTCTTTGTTTGGAACCTCCTCAATTGTGAGAACAAAAAAATAATTGAAGTGAATTAATGATAAATATCGGCCGTAATTTTCGCCTTCATTATCAAGACGAAGTTGTAAGATAAATTAGATAAATTCATTTCTGCGATGCGGTGCCTTTTCCCTTTTACACGCGTTAGGTTGATGGTACCTTTGGGCTCAGTTATTAATCGGAAGTGGTGTCAAGACTAAAGAGCGAGTCAGAAGGTATTTATTGTTTTACAGCGGAATTGCAAACCTGTTAAACTATATATCACAGCGGCTGTAATGCCGTAAGATATATTAGCGGGTAAGCAAACAAAGCCATTGTACAGCAAGTGCGAGCCAACTATTCAGAATAAATTGAACGGTAGCTTTTGTTCATCGCTTGATACATGGTACGCCCGTGCTACATAATGCGGGGAATGTGCCAACATTTGTAGTGCGGACGGCCATCTCATCCGCCTTTGGCGATTTTCAGTTCCTAGTGACTAAGCACGTTTTGTTGAGCGAGAGGAGAAAAAGCCACACACAATAGTGGCAACAGCAATGTGGCTCTTTCTCCTTGCATCTGCCGCGGTATTGAAATTATGAATTCCAGTGGAATCAAAATCACTGGGGATCTATCGCAACAAAATTCTAATGTAAATATTTCCATCGACGTAGCTCCTAAGTAGTATCTATTTTTGCAGTCGCAGAAAACATTACCGTAATATACCGATTGGGGATGTCACTTATTATTTAACAATTTTTGTAAAATTATGCAAAAAGAAAAATCACTTCATAACGACATAAAGCATTAGTTTATTCTATTGTTTATTTATAATAATATCACAAAATAGTGTTCTGACTTTAAAATTTACAATAAACAACAAAGACGACCAAAAGGTCAGCATATAGATAAATCACTATTTATTCAAAAGCGACTTTTCGTCTCCCTTTTGAGACTTCCTTAGTCATTCTACAAACATAAAATTCGCGAAAAAGAGGAATTATTTACGGTAATATAAGTGTTTATATTAGGAAATCGTTGCTAAAATGTTCGTATAGAGCGTGACGATACGTGGACGATAGGAGTTGGGGAAAGAAATATAATAGAAACCTTTGAAATTTGGTGCTATAGGCGAATGCTGAAATCAGATGGGCGGATAGAAACACAAACGAGGAAATTCTAAACAGAATAGGGGAAAAGCGAACAATATGGAGGACGTTGACTAAGAGGATAGATAAATAGGCAACGATTTAAGATACGAGGACCTTGTAAAATTAGCATTTGAAGGAAATGTGTGGGGTAAGAGCAGAAGAGGTAGCCCAAGGATGGAAAACGCTAAGGAGATTAAGAATTATGTGGATTGAGCTAGTAATAAGAAAAAGAAAAGGTTTGCGAAAATTAGGTTAGCATGGAGGGTTGCATCAGACCAAGGACTGAAAATCACAACAAAAACTATATATAAGAAATTAAATATGGGTTCTAATTGAAAAGGGGGGATGAAGAAGGTAGAGCAAGGTACCAGGGTTAACTAGGGCCCCCGGGCTCTGGTTTAAGGATCCTACCCGGTGTTTCACCTAAAGAGATGCAGGGAAAACCCTAGAAAACCTGCATCAGGTAGGTCGGGCATTTAGTACTATTCTCACGCCCTTCCGAATGACGGGAGACGAGTTTGCTGTGGGGACGCAGCATTCCCTTCTCCGTGTCTCCGCCAATTTCAGGAGGCAATTGGCCATTTGTAAGTTTTGAATCAAGTTTTATATATAAAGTTTAAAATAATGACATAGACATAGTTAATTTCCAAACAAGTAAATGAAATTTTCATGACATGTTTGCTTGCCGTTGCACATTTGAGTCCTAAGATTGGTCTGATGCACCCCCTCCATGCTAACCTATCCTGCGCAAACCTTTTTATTTCTGCATAGCTACCACATCGTCCCTAATCTTCTCACCCTATTCCATCCTTGGCCTCATTCTTGTGTTCTAATGCTAATTTTACAAGACCGCCATGTCTCGAAACGTGCCCTATTAATCTAACTCTTCTTTTGTCAAAGTCCTCCAAATTGTTGTTCCTTATTCTTGTTAGGACTACCTGCTTAGTTGCACTATCCCCAATCTGCTTGCTTTCTTAAATGAAAAAAAAAGTTAAATTAATTAAATTAAAATGCCTTGCAACGGAGAAATGTAGGCTGCAGGACAACCAGGATCGAAATAATGGAAAACGATGGCATTCAAACAGATCTCAAAAACTTACAATGTCTTAAACCACAATAATTAAATTTAACATCTACAGAACATTATTATCATTAAAACTGAAAAATAATGTATCATACATAGAAGAAGGACTAGTTTCTGAGGAATTTCTTATGTGACCCAATTTCACAGTACGTTTAAGCATGCCTGCAGAGTTTAAGCCGAGTCGAATCTTCCTCGTTCGTATATTGAAGTAGAATAACTTCTTATCATTACATTCTTATCATGCACTCTTCCTCTTCCACGATGACCTGGATGAACTTCATCTTTGTGTCGTTCGATGACATCGTGCAGTAATCAATATCTCCTGTTACCGACACAGTAAGATTTACTCCTAAAATCTGTAGTCATTGTGACTCTCTTGTCGTTTACTCTTCTTAGAATCTCTTACCTTTGTACTAGATTTAGATTTATTGTTGTTTCCATTAGTCCTCGATTGAGGAAATAGGATACGTCATACATTAAAAATGTACAAAATAAGGTACATAATTAAAGACAAAAAAATCTTAAAATAAATTAATAAAAGAAAATGTATATAGACAAAAGTCAATATAAACACAACACGGACACACGATATCACACACACACACTGGGAAACACAAACAAGCACACACTGAGAAGCACGCAATGGAGTTTTAACTATTTGGAGCTCTGCGACCAGGAAACTGTCCTTCCCTCTGGAGTAGCTCCAGGCAATACATGAAACAAGTAAACAAAAGAGCAGAAAAAACTGATGTGATGTGCTATTTTACAAGGCAGCTCATTCAACACTTTTTGCAGGAACCTTGATTTTAAATACTAGAAGGACGATTAAGAAAATCCTGTACCGAGTAAAACTCTGCTTCACGAAGCTTTTGTAGGTACTATTTTTAACCTCTTGCGGAAGGCTGTTGTGTAAATTTATCCCGGTATTGTGAATACTTTTCTGGTGTAGAGCAAGGCGAACGATTTCTGGTCGCGTATTCATGAAACTCACCATTTGTTTGAAACAAATTAGTGTTCCGTTTTACAAACTTTAATATTTCATAAATATATACGCTTGGTAAAGTATTTGCAAACTTTTGAAGAAAGGTTTGCAACTCGATCTAGAATTCGTCTATAATGACTATTATTGTCCTGTTTATTGTTCCCATTCTCCACCACCACCACATGTCAAAATTTTTCAGCTAATTTATCTGCAGTTCATTATTTACAAAAACAGTTTCTCGATTGCGTATAGGACAACTACCTGACGTGACTGGCAGACTGACTGCATCTCTTTTAGGTGAAACGACGGGTGGATCCTTAAAACTATTTCCCGGGGCCCTAGTCAACCCTCGTGACTACGTTGCCCTAACTTTCTTATCCCCCCACATTTTTAATACCCGTCAAATGCTATTAAAGTGGAGTTTATTGTTTCGGGATGACCCTCATGAAGCCTGTTAACCAAAAAAATGTAGCAAAAGTGGCGATTGGGGCATTTGGCGTCCGAAACGTTGGGGCTTAATTTCATTGTGACACTCCGAAAATTATCCACCCCTAAGCTGGCTGAAATAATGTATTATCGTAGCAGTGTAAACTGTGTCTAGTCTATAATGAAAAGTAAATGCAATTATTTTATCAGGACCGTGACGCAATTACGCACTTGCATGATAAGCAGGGCGACAGCAAACAAATCACCTTTACAAAAATAAATATTTCCTGATAAATTAATATACGTAGGCTTACCGCAGAATGGTGGGGAGCCTAAAAAATTGTTTAGCCGATAATTATTCTCACTATCAAACCACCGGACCTCAAACAGAATACACAATTCAAACATTTATAGGGGTGGTGTGATTAACATTATCAAGCTTGTTTGCTTCATATTACTCCTGATAATTAACAATTAAATCGATGCGTGGTGTTTCACAGAGCGAGGCGCGGCAGCTGTAAATAGATATTTCCGATTAGGGTCATACCGAATTTGGTCTGAAGGGGGAGGGGAGGATGCTAAATATTAAATTAGACTGTTCCACTGAAAAACTGACGGGGAACGATGATTTGCCATTTTGTTGCAAAGCCATACTTAATCCTGGTTTCGTTTAGATATTTACCTTGTCCCAATTAACGGGACTGGAAAGATTAATCAAAGAAACATTCCCCGTCTCTTACCCGAGAAATAATGTTCTACGCAGTCATCTACATTTAGGTATGCCTACATAAACACGACTTTCTCATCAGGAGTCTTAGCGTCAACTGCCCTTAACATTCACTTCACAGTTCAAAGATAGTCCATAGTCCAAAGACTGATCCTACATTTGGCCAGACTGACCCGTCTCACAGCAAAGAGTAACCAGAATTTTCACGTCGTCTCAAAGCCGTCAGTTTCCTCTCAAAATCGTCTGCATCATATGGGAACCGTCTTCTTAAAAAAAGAAGAGAAGAGTATCCCTATATTAATTGCTGCTCTTTGGACCTAGTGCAAGACGCTAGACCACGGCTTCATGTGATCCGCTGCTGTGCATGTTGTATTAGGACCTTCATAATTTCCTACTTTCCGTAAATCGCGTCTACCATTAGCCATAACTTTATGAAATGTATAAGGCCATTAAAATCTGGGACGTAGTTTCAGCTAATAAAATAAAATTGCACAGTTTCTCGAGAACATATATTTTGGAATTTATTTCACAATTATCAACAACTATATGCAAGTAGGAATAACCTAGTGGATATATTTCTTCCTCTCCAATTCCCATTAATTTCATATTTGTTTCATCCAATTTTGGTGACCCAAATCGTTCATTAAAATCATATTTTAACATTGTGACTTCACTTCTTCTTCCTTGGCTCTACAACCCATTGAGGGCCTGGACTTACCGAGTCGACTACGGACTGTCATCTTGCGAGACACATTCCGAATTCGGAGTGACACGTGGTCAGCGTATCGATTCTCCAGCAGTCTTAATCCCGGTCTACGCGACCATGACGTCACAAACATCCAAGCCCATGCCGAGATTCGAACCCAGGCCCCTGGATTGTGAGACAGCGGTGCTAGCCACTAGACCAGGAAAGATTGTACAATTAACATTAATTCCTTAACTTCATCTGATTATATTACACAAACAAAATACAAAGTTTCGTCCCTAATTTGTAACATCAGCAGATAATACACTAAATTAATACACAATATTTTACTTTATAAAATTTTTCAAATAAGACAAACATTGAATAAAGTTTAAACCTGCATATATATCGTCAATACACCATTTATTTAAGTTGATTGACGTAGTTTCTTACAGTTTGTTGTACTAATTCAGACGTAAAAAAAACACTGGATGCGAAGATACATTAACGAAGCTAAATACTTATTTTTAGCCAAGGCATTTGCTTAATATTACACTTGCAAAAACAGTTCGTCGATAGAATATTGTCAGAACAAAGTTTTAGTCACACCAATTAATTAACTTATTAACAAATTAATTAAATTATGGTTTTGTCTTTATCACTTAAATACAAATGCTATTACTTTTATTACATAGGGCCCACGTTGGGAGCTTAAGTTTTATCACGAAACGTTATGTATATATGTATATATATACAAACAATGTGTAACGCCACATTTGACTTAATGTTTCTTTGAAGAAAACACATATATATATATATATATATATATATATATATAACGTGGGCCTATGTAATAAAAGTAATAGAATGTGTATTTATGTGATAAAGACAAGACCATAAGTTAAAATAGGGATTGAATTTGGAAGTTTATTAATTGGTGTGACTAAAACTTTCTTCTGAAAAGATTTTATCCACGAACTGCCTTTGTCAAGAGTAATATTAGTTGATTTGGGTTTTAATATCGTAGAATTAGGGTTAAATTTCATTCGCCGATCAAGTAGAAATACAAAATGAATTGGGGGAATATTAATTAATGAAATTAATTATTGTGTTTAAATATATACATTTATTAATTGTAAACACAATTATTTTAATATGGGTCGTGCTTATATATATTATGTACAAAAATAATTAATTTAAATGGGATTGTATTAAAGATCTCAGGGTATTAATGGTTTGGGTTACCACGTGTGGCAGATTTTTCTGTTCGTTACCGAACCTGTGTTGTTAAGACCCTTCTTCCCTGCTTCCTGGACCGATCAAAGCATGGTCCACCTCTCCGCTGCCGCCTCACAAATCTGCTCTTGCCGTAACTTCTCTGCTGCCAATCTCCTCTATCCACCTCCTTGTATCACCAGAAATCTGTCCACCACTCTCCTTCAATATACTCTCGCCATCACCTTGTATTCCGTTCTGTTTGTCCTGAAATGTTTAATGTGAATTTCGAAGCGAAGCGGACAAGACTGGTACCTCTGTCCCAACACTGACTAAACAACGTCCTGTTCGCTAAAGCGGACGCCGAGAACTGTCCTTGTTTTTCTAAATTTCGGTATCAAGTATTGTAACATGAAGTTACTCCTCTGTTGTCGGCTTCTTTTGAGACTTGCCGACAGGAAGGTATTGTTGATGGCGTGCCACAAGCGTCGATAATCTCCTTGTAAAATGTTTCAGCCACACACACACGTAACTGATCGATTTGAATAACGCCGCAGAATTCTCTTTGTTTAGATTCCGAGCCGCCAAGTCTACTGCGCTACAGACTGACATATCAAATCCAAAGGTAGCAAAACAAACACATTTAAAATAAATAAAGATATTTAAAACAAATAACATTAACAAACCAAGAGTTGAAAACATAATTACATGTAGTTTCGTCCGTGATTTAAGACCTCATGAATTAAAGATTCGATTTGGATTATAATAAATAATTTGTGTACATTTCCGTGATTTTTAATTAGAGTCTCCCAAAAGTTTTTATTATTATTAGTCATATATTTCAAAATTAAAGACGGAACGTTGAGTAAGCATATTTAATCGATTTATTTATTAAATTACTTCCTGACATTACATGCATTAACATGTCTGTCGTTACAAAGTCACATTGCCTAGAATGTTTCATTTTATGCATCATGCCTATACGATACCAGAAGGGACGCGTAGCTTCGTTAGAGGGCAAAAAGCAACGTGTCGTCATATAGTGACGTCATCCATCAGCTTCATCTCAATAACAAAGTCTCATAAAATTAAAACAAAAAATATAGCACAATTGCTGACTGTAATATCCAACCCCAAATACAAAATTACTTTAGCTGAAAAAATGCCCTTTGGGTTAACGCTTGGGTTCATTTGCAACCAAATGAACTACCGGAAATGGTGGAATTAGACACACCACGTATACGCCCCTAACTCGTGATTGGTGCACAACTAATGACGTCACAGTCTGTTATGGTGTATACGATGAAGAGAAAATCCTGATGTTTACGTTTGGGAAATCGATTAACCATTTTACGAATCAAAAGTTTTTACCCGTGGCGAAGTATTTCCATCAATATCTTCTAGTTAGGATTCGTATATCTCTTTATATTTTTATTTCAATCAGCAAACGTCGTTACCCTATGCCCAAGGTCTGTGGCCCCGAAGAATGCACCACTCAGACTGCTCAAGATCATCTACGTAATCTCCATAGACGACACATATCCACATGGTATATCCTCTTTGCATTTTCCCAAAGATATTTTTCATTTGTAAAGTCATATACATTGCCTTCCTCGGACATTCTTATCGCACTCGATTATATCCAAGTCTGTTTATGAACTTTATAATTGCATTAATTACACCACCGTGTATTCCAATATATACAATTTATTTAACGGCTATCCAATATCCCTCCAATTAAATCTGCGTTACGGTATTTGACACAAGAAAAGAAATGCTGGAGGTATTCAGCGTCATGCTGCAAAAATAATTCACATAAAATCCGTCAACGTTCCCAATCTTCGAACACAATATTACTAATGGTACCTCTTCA
The DNA here is from genome assembly GCA_034510155.1 of Eucriotettix oculatus. Lineage (NCBI taxonomy): Eukaryota > Metazoa > Arthropoda > Insecta > Orthoptera > Tetrigidae > Eucriotettix > Eucriotettix oculatus. Next base: position 13,167,030 of record CM067377.1, read on the forward strand.
GTTGTCCCCTTTTGCCACTTATTTTACCCTATCTCAAGTAAAAAACGCCATCAACAGAACGATACGACCAAATTACTCAGCCTTTGCTCAAAGCTCTTAATCGAAATGCAATTGTGTTACTAACACAAATTTTTAATAGTGTTCTCCGAACCACATACTTTCCAAAAATCTGGAAGCACGCCACGATAGCTATGATCAATAAACCAATCAAGCCGAGGGATAATCCCAACAGTTACAGGCCGATTAGTCTAATTTCAATTTTTTCCAAAATATTTGAGAAACTGCTGATGCCTAACCTCCAAACATACTTGATAAAATACTCCCGGATACTCAATTCGGCTTCCGTAAAGTTCAGTCGTGTCCCCAACAACTGCACAGGGTTGTGAGTGAAATTCTGGACATGTATGAAAAAGCTACCACCTGTTTAGCCCTATTCCTCGATACGTATCAAGCGGCATGAAGGTCTGATAGCCAAAATAAAGGACTATCTACCGGGCACATATTTTAGAATAGTTATCTTACCTACAAAAAAGAACATCATCCGTTAAAAGTAGCAATAACATATCAACAACTTCACTAATTCTCTCTGGTGTTCCCCAAGGTAGTATTATTGGCCCTACCTATATTTAATTTTCTCCTCGGACTTCCCAGTGTCAGATGACGTAAAGGTGGCCCAATTTGCAGACGATGTTTCTATCCTAGTCAAGGGTTCATGCCGAGAAGCTGCCTCAGAAGTGCAAGACTGGTTTAAAAATTGGCGAGTGAAGCTATCACTTCAAAAGTGTAAAATAGTTAAATTTACGTATAAGAGGAATATTTCAAACTACCCTATTTCCTTATTTGGTGAAAATATACCATATGCTACTGAAGTACAATACCTCGGCTTGGCATTCGATACTAAATTAACATGGGCCCCACACATCTCATTAGTGATTCAGAAAGTTAGGAACAGATTAAAACAACTAAAATTTTTACTATCAAAAAACTCAACACTACCAATCAAATTAAAGAGATTCGTGAACATGACAATAATACGGCCAATATGGCTATATGGTCGTGGATTATGGGGTTCTGCGGCTACATCACAAGTCAAAAGGATACAGACAGCCCAGAACAGAATCATCATCTCAGATGCACCACGGTGCGTAAGAAACAGCATCTTACACAACTATTTAGACATTCCTACAGTTCTACAATCCATCAACAATTATCTTAAGCTTCACACTTCAATGACGGGACACAGCAACCTATTAATCTGAGAAACTACAAACAATTTTCCTTAACCCTACAGACATTCTGGAGTAGTGAAACCAGAACTTCAAGTAGTCATTAATTCCTACAGTAATCAACTCATTAACTAAAAATTTCTATAATAGTCCTACATTTAAATATATGTGCCCAATCTCTTGTTAACAATCATATGCTGGGGCCTGCTATTGAGCAGTTTTCCCATTATATGTGTCAAGTTATGTTACTAAGAATATTATCATAACTACATTGTACATCGTGCAGTTAAAGTTTTTATTAAAAAAAGGTATGCAATGATTATACAATTGTCTTCTGAGACTCGCCCTCTGAGATTTTTTTATAAACACACTTATATTAAAATTCAGTACCAGATTTGACATGCAAATAAGCATGTCACAGGTTACATGAATGATTTCGAATTCGTTTCCAATTTTCGGCGCTGTGACCGACTTGTGAAAAGCACACAAAGGAGCACAGGAACACGATATATAAGACCTTCTGTCATTAAACTGTGAAGCCGAAGTTGGTATCAGGCAGCGAGCTGCCCTGCTGGAGCTGCTGACCACGATAGCATCAGGTCCTCCTGTCTGGCGCGAGACATCTTCCGGCAGTCGCATATACATCACAATGCCCCGCTAAACACCCCACATTAATGTCGCAACATGGCGCCGTTTAGCATATCTCCATCTGTCGCCGTTCGGGTCCTGAGAAAGCCAGCCGGACAGCCGCAGACGAATATTGGCCTGGCCCCGCGTTAATCGGCCAGCCGAGGCTACAAGGAAATTCTGTCAACTATCTCTTATCCGTCTGCTTCCTCAACCTCGTCCCGCTTCACAACATGTCACTTCTCTGAAATTAATTAATCGTGAGATAACGTTTCCAAATATTAGTTTGTCGCTTTCGTGGAACGACAATTTGTAATTCATATTAACGCCGTGGACACTTTGTGACGGGTGTCCTCACTGGACGACAACGTCACAAAACCCAAGTCGTTAAATGTTCTTTAACATTTCCCTCTTTCGTTTAACTAATTTTTATTTAAAACTAGTGGGTGCCCGGCGATTTCCAGGAATTAATTTATACTAGGCCGCTACAGCATTTAATTCGACAGTAAAGTTTTTGCTTACAGGCGATTAAACCATCAGCGAGAGCACCACATATTTTGAACATTTACAATTTCACGTCCCCAACGTTTTGAAATCTGAATTTCGTCATAACCACCGCGATGACTCAATTCAAGTTACCTATTAGTACCTAAAATAGTAACGTATTATATTTTCATCAATATTTACCGCTTTCTCCACTTACGTATCCAAACTTCTGTAAATTTCCACTCGACAGTTATCAGGAAGTGGTTGTCTGAAAATAACCCCATAATGTACAACATTGTTTCAAAAAGATGTACTTGCATAAATTCGGATTGAACTACTAATTCTGAGGCCCCTCAGGTCCACAAGAGACAAATGTTTAGCTTGGCAACACAAAGTTCTAATGACGTTCGGACGTCTGGAAACATGGCTAGACTACTGGTCTCTCTTCATCTCAGTAATTTTCTTTCTAATTTATTAAACTGAATCTTCCAAACCATTCTAGCGTCTTGATTCCGTTCAGGTTTGGACGACTTAGTAAAATAATTTTCCTTACTTCGATCGCGGAAGAAAAGAAGACAACTAATATATACCTAAGACCAACTCCATTTCAGTCCTCGGCTAATAACTTATATTTCAAAATCCATCATATTTTGGTTTTATAAAGCTTTAGCCAGAAACAACATTTCAGTACATATAGAAACAGTCAATTATAACCATAATAAGAAGATACTTGAACAATGTCTTCTTTCTGATTAGCGTGAAATAATGTGCGTGTATACAAATACATAATACCATAGTTTATATAATAACATGCTCCAATTACTTGTACTGTGACTTATGATGCATTTTTAATTTTTAATTATTAATTAAATAGTAACAAGTAACATTACTTAAATAAAATTTTAGTTAAGTTCATACATCATATCACGCCTAACAGAAATATAATCATCTCGTTTGACAGGCAAACATGACGGCGATATCTATCCAGTTGCAAGTTCTTTATGCCTTTAGGGTAGGACATTTTTTGGCCTGAATGGGGGGAAGGAAGGAGCTAAGTATTCAAAAGACCAACGGAAACCTTCTCTATGTTGAACACTAAAATACATGAATCTTTCATGGCAATCGTATGATTGATATAGGAATGTATAACATGAAGTCTTAGAGCAGACGATTGACGTTTTACCGTTTTTTGCCAAAAAGGGAGAGAAAAGGGGAGCCTAAACATTTAAATTACCTACAGAAAACTTCTCTGAGGTGATCAGCGCCAAACACAATTCTTCATGGCACACGGATGAATGGTACAGCAACGTATAAGGGACAAACGTTAAAAGTCGCCCAAAGTATAGAACCCAGAGTGCAGAGAATGCTTTAACTTTTATTTATACTGATATATGTTGTTTGGACCCTTGAGTATTAACTTATGGTAGTACAACTGTACGTAGCGTGTTTACAAATAAAGGTGAAATTTGACAAAGACAATGCAACAACCTCACCCGTAATTCCAAACAGATAAAACATAAATTTAAACATGGCCGGTCTTGCTCACAACGTGAGGATGCTTTAAAACTCGTACTTTATAATTAGGGTTATGTGACGTCACTTCGCATTCGAAGGATTCCCTTCAATATTTTTTCATATAATTATAAATACAATGATACTGGACACTTACTCTTTAATGAGTTTCATACATTAATTCCATCACATGCACAACATTCAATATTGTTGTTGTGGTATTCAGTCCTAAGACTGGTCTGATGCAACCCTCCACACTAACCTATCCTGCGCAATTCTTTTCATTTCTGCATAACTCTCACATCCCACATTATCCCTAATCTTCATAGCGGTTTCCATCCTTGACTTCCCTCTCCTGTTCTTACTCCACCCACTTACTTCTAATTCAATTTTTACAAGACCCTCGTCTTGTAAAACGTGGCCTATTAATCTATCCCTTCTCTTAGTCAACGTCCTGCGTATTGTTCGCTCTTCCCTTATTCTGCTTAGAAATTCCTCGTTAGTGATTCTACCCACCTATATGATTTCCTAATGTTCACATATTACCCCTAAGTAAATTCCTCTTTGTTAGGGAAAGCCTTCCTTGCCTGTGTTATCCTACACTTTATCTCTACTATACTTCTACCATCCCTTGTTATTATACTACACAAGTAGCAGAATTCTTAAACTTCCTTCAAAATATACCTTCCCAAACTAACAGCCTTTGTTATTCCACTGTTTCCCATGCAACACTTTAACACCTTGGTTTTCCCTCTATTAATAATTATGATCTTACTCTTCCTCCAGGACCACGTTCATGTCATTTATTATGTTTTGCAAGTCTTCTTCTGACTCCTCTAATACTACAATTTCATCGGCAAAGCGCAGGGTTTTTATTTCGTGTCTTTTTTTTTGGTTAACAGGCTACATGAGGGTGATCCTGAAGCAGGCAACTCCCCTTTAATAGCATAGGAAGGGAATTGAAAAGGGGGGATGCGGAAGGTAGAGCAAGGTAGCCAAGGGTTAACTACCTTGCCATTACAATTTAAATATTTTACATCCTCTCTCCGCCAACGAGACTAATCACACTCTCCCGTCTCTCTGTTTACCAACGATGATATCTCTTCTTATTTTTCGTGAACTCACATATCCGTACAAGAAACATTACATCATCATCCATGCCTCTTGTAGGACTCCAACCCGTGTCCACTATGATGCGACGTAGCATAAGAAACATGTACTAGCCTAATAATAATGTCAATAAAATTACTATGATTACAGTTAGTGTAAGTCAGGACGCAACGGACTGATCGCATTGTTGCTGAAAATACTTTTCCAGTCCATCTCCACGGAACAATTGCGTCAATCCCGGCGGTGTTAAACTGTGTCACTTATTCGAAACATACAAGTCGTTATCGGGGACGTCAGGCCATTATTTCCTCTGCTATCGCTCAATCTGGGCCGTGTGAAAGCATTGACAACGCGACAATAAATAAATGAGGCGTGCGTGAAGAGCCTGGCTGTCACAAAGCAGGCGCCTTTGAGCGCGTCTCACGCTGCAACTCAAGCCGTCTGCAATAAGAAAGCAATATTGTGTGCTCAGCGGCCTAATGAGCTAACGTAATACACTGTGCCACAAAAGGACAGCGAGTCCGAGCCTCACAAAGGCGTTGTTCCGAGACCATGACTTGCACACTGCTGCCTGCTCAAAGTCTGGACGAAACTGGAGCACTGGGTGACTCACGCCGCTTACTTCTATCCAAATAACATAACAACTTAAAATACATTCTTTCTCCATGAAAAAATTTCAGCCAACATACTAATTTACCCTAGTGCTGCATTATTAATAGCTGGTAAAACGTTTTCATACACTCTTCCTCGATTTTCCAATAATTTTCAAGGACTAGGTCGAGCAGTCTCCCAAAACTACAATATATGTATATATATATATATATATATATAATTTTAAATAACCTAAGGTCACTATTTTATATTTCAAATAATCATGTTTACCAACAAAGGCGTAAAAGTGATAAATTTCCGCTGTTTCATAAATATTTACCAGGCACACCGAACAACCCTTTATAATGTTCATAATATTTGTATATGTTGTCGTTTCGCAAGCCTACTCACTTCAACATAACTACCACATACAATATCCTCCTTTATTTGCTTAGCGGATTCCATCCTTGGCCTCCCTCTTCTTCTCTTACCCAACATACTTCACTCTAATGTTAATTTTATAAAATCCTAATGTCTCAAAAATTGGCCTATTAATCCATCCCTTCTCTTGGTCAACGTCCTCCATATTGTTCACTCTTTCCCGATTATGCTCAGAGCTTCCTCGTTAGTGATTCTATCCACACATCTGCCTTTCAGCATTCTCCTATAGCACCACATTTCAAAGGTTTCTATTCTTTTCCTTTTATGCAACTCCTACCCTCCACGTTTTGCACCCATATCACGCCACACTCCATACGAACATGTCTACTAATGATTTCATAATTCTCTTATTACACGTAGGTAAATTCCTCTTTTTCGCGAAATCCTTTTTTGCCTGCGCTATCCCACTACAGTTATTAATATTCCAAAGCAGCAGGATTCCTTAAGTTCCTTCAAAATATCTCTTTCCAATCGAACAAACTTTTTTTTCCCATATACACTCCATTACCTTGATTTTCCATTTACTAATCCCCATATTTGATTCTTCCTCTAGGGCAACGTTCATGCCATTTAATATGGTTTTCAATTCTTCTCCTGATTCTCCTAATACTGCAATATCATCGGATAATCCTACTAGTTAACAAATATAGATATTCTGGGCTTTTCTTAAATAATTTAAAAGTCTAAATTATAATTAATGATATTTTTTATTTTAAATTTTATTTTTCAGATGAAGATGAATGCGCAGTAAACAATGGAGAGTGTGAGCTTCTGTGCGTAAACACTCCAGGTTCCTACAGCTGTTCGTGTCCTGACGGTCTTCGGCTCACAGCAAACGGAAAATCTTGTGAAGGTAACAAGCATCACCTGGTCCGGTCGAGATTCTTCCATTCTGATCTAATAAACCTTTGGCTGAGCTTCATTTGACAAATCTCTATCTCCTCTCTCCAAAAACTGAAATTTCAGCCGATTATAATATGTTTTAGAGAATTATGGATTTCCTAATTTATTTATGTCATATGCGGCGTCTGAGTTTAACAAGCAGGTTTGTAAAAGTCAGAAACAATCATATTTATATACGTACAATATTTGTGCCAGTGGTTTGAGTTTATAGAGTAAATCAAAATTTTGGGTATAATGCAAATAGGACCACGAGCTGTAATATTAATTCTATAATTTTTTAATATTTTTATTTGAGTGATATATATGATAGCACAGGCAAGGAAGGCTTTCGCGAAAAAGAGGAATTTACTAACGGGTAATATAAATGTGAATATTAGGAAATAGTTGCTAAAAATGTTCGTATGGCGTTACATAGGTGCGAAACGTGGATTATAGAAGCTGGGGAAAGGAAAAGAATAGAAACCTTTCAAATGTGGTGCTATAGGCGAATGCTGAAAATCAGATGGGTGGATAGAATCACAAACGAGGAAGTTCTTAGCAGAATAGGGGAAACGTGAAAAATATGGGGGACGTTGACTAAGAGAAGGGATAGATTAGTAGGCCACGTTTTAAGACAGGAGGGTCTTGTAAAATTGGCATTAGAGGGAAGTGTGTGGGGTAAGAACAGAAAAAGGAGGCAAAGGATGTAGTACGCTGGGCAATTTAGGATAAAAGTGGGTTGTGCTAGTTACAAGGAAATGAAAAGGCTTGCGCAAAACAGGTTAGCATGGAACATATGATGCATTTTGTTCTAAAGTCGGAATGCACTAAATAACTTTTATTGTTATTATTTGAATGGTAACCGGTAATTTTTAATGAGTGAAAAGCCTAAAACTATTGTCTTGTAAAGTTAGGTAAGGAACTAAAAAAAATTGTGCTGGTAAAGAAGGTTTTTAACTTCTCTCATGTTTACAGTTAATAATTTAATACAAATATTTTCGGTCTCATGTAATTGGAGGGTGACGCTTCAATGCATTTCATTCGACGGAAGATGCTAACATACAGTTGTAAAGAATGTTCTGCATGGAACAGCATCCTGGTTCTATTTGTTATCTTATATAAATATATGAATGTGCAAGTGATGTTGACTCTGGGATAAACTGATTTACGGAGCAGAGTCAAGAATATCGCACTAGGTTTATTTGTATCATTGATTGAATTTTCAATTAATCTTCTTTAGATTTATTGGTAAGAACGGGGGAAGGAAGGGGAACTCGTGACTGTGTTTCGTTGGACTCTTCCTTGCCGGGCAAAGCGGATTGTCGCAGAGCTCCGAGACGTGGCCGTGATAAACGTCATTATCACTTGCAATGAGCCTCACGATCGCAGAGCTTACTGCCGAGCCATTAGCCTGGCGAGCAGCCAAGGAATCGAGCCGGATTATCCGCCGCCTCCTCCGCCCCCGCCCCCGCCTCCGCCGCCTCCCAATATATATGTCTGCCTCCGTCTCTCTCGCACAATGTGTTGACACGTCGCAATTAACCCACCAAGTGTAAGCAACCTGCGGGGCGAGATATTAATCTCGGGAAAACAAAAGCGGCTACTCCGTTACACCATTCCTGCGCGTCTCATTAGTCACGCCGGGCGCGACTTTGGGCTAATCGTTGCCCGTGATGTGACGCCATTTATAGCCTGATTTACAGCTGGGCGATATCTCCGCCATTGTTCCGTGCGGTGACCAGGTCGCGCAGATATAGATGGGACCTCCAGCCACTCACCAGGGGGACGAATGTCGACGACAATCGGCAGCCACCCTGCCTGCCCTACACAATGGAGTCCTCTTCCACACTCTCTACGAAGAAGCTAATTTTACTTAAAGTATTTGCTCTGGCACTGGGAGATGAGCTACTCTATCGTTTTAAGAATAAAAAAGGGTATGAAGGGATATTTTGAGGGAAGTTAAGGAATTCTGCAACTTGGGAATCGTAATAACTAGGTATGGTAGAAGTATAGTGGACATAAAGAGTAGGATAGCTCAGGCAAGGAAGACTTTCACGAAAAAGAGGAATTGACTTACGTGTAATATAAGTTAGAATATTAGGAAATCGTTGTTAAAAACGTTCGTATGGAGCGTATGGGTGATAAAACGTAAACGATAGGATTTGTGGAAAGGAAAAGAATAGAAGGCTTTGGAATGTGGTGCTATAGGAAAAGGCTAAAAGTCAGATGGGTCGATAAAAACAGTAACGAGGAAGTTCTAAACAGAAAAGGGGAAGAGCGAACGATATGTAGAACGTTGACCAAGAGAAGGGATGAATTAATAGGCCACGTTTTGAGACTTGAAGGTCTTGTAAAATTAGCATTAGAGGGAAGTGTAAAAGAACAGAAGAGGAAGGCCAAGGATGAAATACGCTAAGCAGCTGTGGGATGTGCTACTTATGCAGAAATGAAAATGCTTGCGCAATATGGTATCATGAAGGGTTGCATCAAAGTCTTAGGACTGAATACCACAACAACAACATCCTAACCCCTTTTCTCTCATTCAACTTTAAGTTCAAATATTCTATGCACACTCCTAGGGGTACTCGGGATAGTGGGATAGAACGGGTTACGCCCTTTTTTTACTGCATACTACTGTAGTGTAGTAGAGAAGGGTGTAACATTGCGGAAGAAGTTCTGGCAGCCGAATTGATCAAGTCCTGAATTTTTGTTTTACCATCCTACATCGGTGAATTAATTTTTTCAGAATTTTGACGGATGGGATGCAAAACTGCTCACTTTTAGCTCTAATGGTAGGGGAAATCGGGGCGGAACAGGACACATAGTGTATAATTTATATGTAAAATTATAGAAGTACAAAAATTATTTCATAAATGTATGAAACATTACATCAATCTATTACTAACTAAAACAAATTTAAAACGAATTTAAATTTTTTGATGAATTTTTAAAAAGATGCTATCAAATATCCTATTCTGTCCCCCACTTCCCGGGGCCAGAACGGGGCAGGATGTTTTGTATTTTTTAACTTTCTCGGCTAGTTCAATCGGTAGAGCACTCGTGGTTCTTACGGTCGAATATTGGTATTGGATCTTAGGAAAGGCAATATAAGGAATACAATAATCATCAATCAAACAACATTTACTGAGCGTAATTCAAACACAAACATTACAAGTATATGAATATACCATTCACGAAGGATTATACGATTAATGAATACCATATGACGAAAAATACATAAATAAAATTTCTTTGTCCATTAATTTTAACAAATTCACCAAATTCTCAGAGTATTAAATGCCTATGCGGATAGGGTCTTTACTCTGGGTCCACTTTCTCATCCGTTGCATGTAAGACAAAAGTTCGTAAATCTGAAAACAATGGTTTGAGTTTAACTCAAATAAAGGTTATCAATTATATATCACAAATCCTCCGTTTGCCACTTTGTTTAAACACATATTTACAATCACAATATATTTACATTTAGTGTGGTCCTCAAATAGTTTATCATTACGCGCATTTAAAACAGACATGCACCTACAAATAATCATGATTCTTTACTCTGCTATTTCAGGTAAGTGTTAGAATCTAATTCAGTTCAATTAGAGCAACGATTTACAATTTTATTTCACAGTATTCTAGTATCTAAATAATGAGACAATAACGTAGAAACGACTTCACCTTGTTTATTCACGTGTGTCCGAAGTCGGCGAGAGGGCAGCTCAGGTCTGCGGTGTTAGAAGCGCAGCGCAGTGGCAGGAGATCGCGATGTTAACCGTAATATCCCCTGGTAGACTCGCTGGCCTGGTCCGAACCATGGGATGGCCCTGAAAACGCTGTCGGTCCGCACTCCACGGAATGGATGGAGTCACACCCAGACGCAGATTAGGGGCCGCCTCGTTATAATATAGAAGGATTCGGGAAAAAAGGTCGATGTTTCAGCGTAGGTGCGCTGACCACTAATACAGTTGCAGAGAAATTTTCCAAGTCCCAATTTCATCCGGAACACCACGTCACCACAAGCCACTGGAACTATCTCCGAATTTCTAATGAGCTCTGTAAAAGGATCAAGGGAAGGGGTAAATGTTGTCAAATGTACTACAGTGCTGCGATCTATAATTGTGTGGGGAAGAAATGCTTAATTTGAATAGTATAAAAGGTGTGTGGAAAATTGTAGATGACTGTCGTCTGTAAAATTGATTCCTGAATTTATTTATGCTTTTAAATTGAGTAATTCTGTTATGATTTAGGTTATTAATTCCGAGCTTTTAGAAAGTTTGGCACCACTGTTGAAACACAGCTGGACCTAATCGATATAACGCAACAATTGCGTCCGATATACAAGGTCTGTATCCTGCCCATCCCATTGTTTCAACAATGGATATTGTAAAAAAATTTGATTGAAATGTAATGCAGCAGAGTTAAAAACAGTGAGATATGTCAAAAGACAACGTGAACAATCATTTAAATTGAGGTGTAAACAAAGTTTCACGATTATGTTTTATCCAAAAGTTACACGAGTTTTAAGTTTCAATTTATACGTAATAATGAAGAACTAATTAATAATTCTCTTTAAAATGCTAAAATGTTTATTTAGAACGATGTTAATGGTTTCTTTTAGTTTATTTATAAATGGTATTAATATGGAATTCAATTTAAAGTAATTTTTAAATTAATTTTTAATAATTTTATTTCGCGATTATTATTATTATATCGTATTCTTAGATTCTGATATAATTAACAATGTGATTTATTCAAATGACTGGAAGGTTAATGAAACAAGCAACAATTATTAGGGATATGGAAATCAATAAAGAAATCTTTCCATACATGGAAAGGGCGGTTACAATTTTCAATTAGTGCAATAAAATTAAATTCATTTGAAGAAAAATCTTACACCTTTCGAGTTTTCTTTATTATACTTATTTAGCGTACGGTTGATCGCCTTATCAATTTTTCCTTTCGCAAAGAAAATTCTTTTCTCAACTGCACAGTCTTAGCCAGCTTTTTTTTCATTTTTCCCGATCCTTTTATTTCTTTATCTATTCTTTCTGGGTGCAGCATCCTGTAACTCACTCTTATTATGTGAGTCCTTTTATTCTTGAGGAATACAGTACATTTTGCCTTAGACACTAGTATCCCGTTCCCCTTGCACGTTACTTTGAGGCTAAGCATTATCACGTAGCCTTGATACAAGCAGATGTAAACCTAATACGCAACTAATATACATTGTAAAGAATAAAATTTTATTTCGCGACTAATATTAAATATTCTCAGAAACAATTTCCTGACCAGTCGCTCATCTTGTATTTCCATTAGTTGTTTCACTGTGTTAATAGCTGGAATTGTAGCTAATTATGAATTTGATTTACTTAAACCCAATAGGGTTATTGAATACATAAAGTGTTACCAGACAGAATTCAAAAATCAGGCAAAGAGGTTGTAAGTAAATATTTTAGAAGGGAAGACATAAAGCTTCAAGCTTTTTATAACAATGTTAATAGAAAGTTAAACATCAAAGACCGAACTACGGTGAAATTAAAATACTGTCTAAATTGGTCAGTTGACAACTTATAATTTCCTTTGCACTTTTGACGTTGGGTTGTAAGGACAAAATGTAATCCTTTAGCTCTTCTGTAGAATTGAGACTGTTGACGATGATAATCCACTTTCATTTAAACAAACGTCAAAAATTTTAATACCACATCAAATTCCTCATACAGTTTTTACTTTGATTATTTATTCCTTTATAGACTCAGTTTTTTGCATGTTCAGTCTTATAAAGGGTGAATTTGACCCGATAAGAATTATTTTACGATAAATTCTTTCCGGACGTACAATTAATGTTGTACGTTCATTTCGTCCCAAAATCTTGACGGTCTGGAATGGCCCACCGTAAATAAATCCCAGAAGTACTGACAATAATTCCGTCTGGCCACAGCCGCCACAAGAAAGTCTATGAAAATGAACGGTTTTCCTCATTACAACTTGGATTCCTCTGGTATATACCTGTCAATTTATACACAGACACAATTACTTCAGTTGAAAAACTCAGCTTTGCTCGTTATCTATAGATTTATGAGAAACTCACATTCTACTACCCCTATATTATCTTTGTATTGCTGTTTGTTTTCGCGATTTTCAAATTCTATCCTTCAGCAGAATTTCCCGAGTGACTTTCGCATGTTTCCGCAACTGTCAAAGTGTTTAACAAAATAATAATTGATTCATAACTTATTCGCTTTTGTAAATTTTTAATTTAGGAAAGAGAAACATCTTTCACATACTTGGTGAATCGCTTTCAAATACACATAAAGAAGTCCGTTCTATTGATATTAAAATATTTAAGAAGCTTTCAGACGACATTAAACATCTAAACGATAGTGAACCTAAACTCAAAAAGAACTAACCACTTTCAAAAACGATTTTTTGGAATTTTGGAATATATTAATATTTTAAAATAATAATTAATAGCATAGTGATAGTATATTTTAATAATTAATATAATTAGTTGACTCATTCCACGCCATAAATGTCCTGCATCTAATGTGACTCAGATAGGTATTATCATCAAGAAAGAGGGACAGTTATAAATTAGTAAACCTACGAGTAACTTTTAGTGATAATCGAACATGAAAACAGACAAACGACAGTTGTTAAAAATATTTTTTTAAACCATTTGACACATTTCAATATAGAATACGTAGGACGTATAAAACTACTAAATATTGTTTTCAATACTGGCTCCATCTGCAGCGACACAAATTTGTCCATAATATATAAAAAATAATACATCAAAAGCACGGCAGAGTTTTGACGGAAATATTTGATGCGATAGACAATTAATTATTCGTCAATCTATAAAAAAAATGCCCATTTAGTTGTTTGATGTTGTAGCTGCCTCCATTCAGTAGCTGCATCGCATAATTTTTTTCAATTAAAAGGGACTGGGGAACAAAAACTCAGTAAGTCTCGAAGGTATGGTATGCATTTTGGATAAAAAAGTTTTAATTTTCTTTTAGTAATAAATAACAATTGTGAATTAAAAATAACTAACTACAAAGTCTATTACTTATATTTGTTGTTGGCGATGAATTTCCAATTTGTTGACGAGTATGATGAGCTATTATTGTAAAAATTATTTTAGCCAAGTTTTTACTATCCGCATTGACTAATATCTATTTTAGTCTACGGAGACTAGAAACGCAAATTATATCAGCACGTTCTGTCGTAATATCCATTATTTGGTGACATTCTTTGCTAAACCTCGCATTTCTCTTTTTAAAAAAACGGATAACACCTACAAATTAAAATCATTGGTCAGTTTATATGAGATTAAGTAAAGGGAACAGCCTTAATTGACAGTATTTTTCTTACAATTTATCATAATTTTGCAACGTTTCGTCTCCTTTATTTTTTTATTTTTTTTTGGGGGGAGGGGAACTTGATCAGGCTGTTTTTAACAAAATTTAGACTAAGGTAAAACTAAAGACCATGAATTTCTAAATTTTGTTAACTCCGGCGTAATGAAGTCCCAAAACAGAAGACGAACATTTATTTACTTTTTCGTTTAACGTCTATTAAATTTTTTTTTTAAAAAAAACACGGATTACATGATCTACTTAAAATCACTAGATATGATTTGTCTGTAATTTTAAGTATATTGATTACAATTTATCATAATTTTACGTTTCGTCTCCTTTTTGGGGGGAATTCGTCAGGCCGATGTCATAAAGGATTTTTTGCGTTAAAATTCATGTTCTTTTCAAGTTTCTATACCGAAATTCTCATCCTGGATAATGGAAAAAGTTTATTAACTAATTTCATTTGTGGCACATATTTTATTTTGTTTCATGTTTTTGAATAAATGTCAAATTTTAAATTAAATTCGTAGTATTTCCACCATTTGGAGTCGATAATTTCATTTACAGTAATATTTCCTATTATTTACTATCTGTGTGCTCGACCATGTCCGGTTACGTATTTGTATTATCCCAGTACAGTATTTAGTTCGCCACTAATGTTATTTAAGCGTTATAGAACGAATTTAGACTATCATATTGACACAGGGAGGTATATGTAATTGAACTATGTGAATCTCTTCCACTTGTAGATTCTCATCATAATTTCTATTATTTTTTCAATTCCTGTTCGTAATTACGGATAAATATCGTTGTGACGTCACCACTCAATTCTCTTAAAATCTCTAGACCTTAACATGGTTCGCACTCAACCCAAAAATTAACCTATAACCTCGAAATTGAGTTTTAAGTAACTTTACATTTCATCTGACGATTAAATATACAATAAATGAGTTAAATCAGCCTCTTTGTCAGTTTTTTAAATTTAAATATTATACATTTTTCTGCCGAAGGAGTCATGGAGTGAGATTCCATGTACAGCTAAATATTTACCTGAAGATGTTACAAATGAGAGACGAAACGTTGTTATGTTTACTGTTTAAATGAAATAAACTGACAAGGAGGCTCATTTAACTAATTTATTTTACAATTATTCTTGATATCAAAAGCATGTAATAAAAATATTTATAATACTCACAGAACCCAGTTATTCAAGTATTCTCCATCACACAAGGTACAAAGCTTTTATTGAATTAGAACGATTAATAAATCTTAGCTTTGGTGTTATAAGTTTGTTTTAGGTAAATGTAGTTTGAAATCCGACGTGGTTTCTTAATTATTGAGGAAAATTTAAGGGTTTATGAATATCTTTCGTATTTATTGATATCATCCTTCCAAGTGTTCGTATTTTGGTTTGAAATATAAAGCTACAATTCATAAAAATAGGTTAATTTATAAATATATTAATTATAAAAATAAAATTAACACTAAGTAACCAATTTAAACTCTGTACCGTAGTTTCTCTGACGAAGCTAAAGCCGAGCGTACCCGCTGTTTACCGAGCGTTTCACAAAGAGCGTTACTCAGGTCTATTATAAATATTGAGATTGTATTCCCCTCCCGACTGTTGGAGGATCGATACGCTGACCACGTGTCACTCCAAACTCGGAATGTGTCATGCAAGATGACAGTCCGTAGTCGACTCGGTAGGCCGAGGCCCTTAGTCGGCTGTAGAGCCAAGGAGAAAGAAATAATTCCTCTCCCGATAATGCTATAGATGAGTGAGACTTTAAATTTACTCAGCGTTGTGGGCAGGTAATAATTGATTTTAATAAATAGCTGCTATCATGCGTGTGATGAGTAAGTATTTCAAGTTTAGGAGCAGGATGGCAATAACTCCTAATTACCTACAGAGCATTTCCTAAGCTACGCAAGCCAGAGCAGTGTGTTACTTTCTCACCTTTACTCAGCCACAGTAAAAGTATTTATGAAACACCACAGCAATCTCGTGGCTAGTCTTTGGGATATTTGAGTTGCTGTCACATTTGGATTGATCTCGTCGAATCTTAAATCTTTCGTAATACCTTGTTAATGTAATTAGTCCGACATGCAGCGGCGACATAATAATTTACTTTGTCCCGACGTGAAGTCGCTGGAACGAGTCTCGGCCGTTAAGATGAAGCAATTGGCGTGGCGATGCAGACAGACCGACAGACAGACAGACCGACATTGGAGACAGCTGACAGTGGACGTCGTGTCACATTTGCTGGTGACGCCCGCGTCTGCATGCTCAACCACTTGAGCTGTCGCGAACATACCACCACAAGCCAGTTGCCATCGACATCTGCTTGTCGTGCAACAAAGTGTCAGGTTATCCCGTTTCAGGCTTAGAGAGGAAATGCTAATTTATATATCAGCTCGGTTTGACGTGAACAAGTACGAGTCGGCTTTGGGGACGAGGGAATATATCAGTGGTTATTACAACTCTCCTTGTCAATTCATCTCGGATATCCTCAGAATAGGTCAATTAATATACAAATATAATCCGGAAAAATTTCACTCAATACTGATACTGCACAACGAAATGTTTATTTCAGCATATATAATTATTTTGATTATATATGAAGAATTATATAGTGTCAAACTATTTTCATTCTCTGTGGATCACAAAGGTTATGGTTTCTTCACTCAGTGCCTTAATCTACGATAAAAAATTAGTCTCTTCTTCCAATAATTAAATGAAACAAACTAACGGCCAGACACATACATTTCGGTTGAAGTTGTCCTTGATGGCAGTCAAGTTTGGATTTTTTTTACATTCAACCTTAATTTTCTAACTTTAAACTAAATTATAATTTGGTCAGCAAGAAATTTTATTACTATTTCATTAATACGAATACTACGTTTCGCCCAACTTTGTGTACTTCTTCAGGTAAATTATTAAATAGAAGACTGTCCACGACACCAAGAGATTCGCCCACTTAATAATTTATCTGAAAAGTCTACAAAGTTAGATGTCACGTAGTATTTGTAATAATTAAATGGTATTAAAATTATTTGTTGACTTATTCGCCATCCGTTTATTTATTTTAAAATTTAACATTACCCGAGGAAGTTCCAAAAATGGTGACAAAACTTCGATTCAACTCAATAAATACTTTCTTCATGTCCAGTCGTTAATTAATTTCATGTAATTACGATAAGAAATGAGGAACAAACATAAGATTAATAACTTTTTTCTTATCCTAACGTTTCCCCAGTGATTTTTTTTTGACTGTTGTATTGAATATAAACGAGACGGTTAGAATTTTACAAACACTAAAGTGTAAAAAATTATACTTCTTTTGCTAGGCTAGCTAATTACAGTCACGGCATTTTTTTCAAATTTCCATTTATTTAAGGTTACTCATTTATATAGAAATTTAGTGTTAATCAAATTCAACTGGTAATGGGTCTTATATTTGATAACGTGCTTAGGTTTTTCCCCACAATTTATTAAATGCTTAGTAGCCACAAGGAAGGAAAGCTTTCACAGAAAAAGGAATTTACTCACGGCTAGTATAAGTATGAATATTGGTAAATAAATATTAAAATTTTTCTTATGGAGCGTGGCGTTATATACGAGACATGCAACCCAGAGTGATTGCAGGACTCACCTGATTATGTCCGGAATGCCTCGCTCGCACTCTCTGTGTTGTTTTTTATCAAAGTTCTCACATGCTAAGACACCCTCACCTTTTTTGGGAGGTATATGTACTGGGGTCGAAGACCTTGGAAAGATTTTTCCGCTGGTCTCATTGGATCAGTCGGCCAACTGCCTCCTAAAACTGTTGGAGACACGGGGTAGGGAATGCTGCGACCCCACAGCAAACTGGTCTCCCGTCATTCGGAAGGGCTTGAGAATATTACCTAATGCCCGCCCTACCTGATGCAGGTTCTCTATGGTTTTCCCTGCATCTCTTTAGGTGAAACACCAGGTAGGATCCTTAAACCATAGCCCGGGGGTCCTAGTTAACACTTGGCTACCATTCTCTACTTTCCGCATCCCCCATTTCAATTCCCTTCCTATGCTATTAAAGTAGAGTTGCCTGTTTCACAGGATCACCCTCATGTAGCCTGTTAACCCCCCTTCTACCCATCCCCCCAAAGTGACGTTATATGGGTGCGAAACGTGGACGGTAGTTGTGGAAAGCAAAACAGTAGGACCCTTTGAAATGTAGAACTATAGGAGAATACTGAAAATCAGATGGGTGGATAGAGTAGCGAATCAGGAAGTTATAAGCAGAATAAGAGTAAACAGGACAATTTTGAGAACTTTGACCAAGGGAAGGGATAGATTAATAGGCCACGTTTTGAGACATGAGGGCCTTGTAAAATTAGCATTAGACGGAAGTGTGTGGGGTAAAACCAGAACAGGGAGGCCCGGGGTGAAATCCACTAAGCAGATATGGGAGGATGTGGGATGTGGTAGCTACTTGGAAATTAAAAGGCTTGCGCAGAATAAGTTACATAGTTGAACCAGACCAGTCTAAGGACTGAGTACTACAACATTAACAACCCACCTATTAATTATTATTTTCATCTGTTATGTAACATATATATACCAAATACACATAAAAATTATATCATGTTAAACGTTATATATGATGTAATAAAATCATTTATACACAATCTAAAGTTAATATTGAGTCACGGCAAATTATCTGAAAACAAAGAAAAGTGCTTGCTCACTAGAAGTTATAAGCAGTCATGAATAAAATATGAAGGGTGAGAGAGAAAGAGAATATCAAAGTCGATTATGACTAGGAGGGCCGGAAACTTTTATAATTTCAAATAATTTCCTGTGACTCAATAAAAGTTTTATATTGTGAATTAATTAACCGAGTCTCTGCAATTGCAAAATGTATTTACCGCGTTAAAATGTAATTTTAATGATAATGTTTAATGATAGCAAAATAAAAATTGTAACCCCTACAGATTTAATTACCTTACACAGCCCTCGACAATAAATCAGTACAGGAAATTTCCTCTGGAGTCTTCTACAATTGAAAACCATAAATTTCGTTCCTTCCGTCTCCAGCGTTGTCTTGTCCGCACAACGGGATTTGTCTCCAATTATCACGGAATTCCTCCGCTGGCATATTTCTTTGGAATTTTTCCCCCGTGATACTTTTTCTCTTGTATTCGTGCTTTTTATCTCATAAACCCGTTCCCAAAATTCTTGATCTATAAAATTAGCGTTTCTTCTCGTTTGAGGTTTGTATGTCTTATTTGAAACGTTTTTTTAAAATATCTTAACCGGTTTCAGAGTTTACTATTGTCTTTAATATCCAATTTTTGTTTACCACACACTTCTTTATCTGTTCCACGTAAATTTTTATTTCACGAGTATCTCCGTAAAGAGACAAAAGTCAAATAAAAATATTCTACCAGGCAAGGAAAATATTACGTAGCATATAAAGGGTGTAACAAACTGAGAGGGATGATAGGCCATGCAGAAAGGATAAATATTTTGTGAAAGAACATATACTCCCAAACACGTCGTTTACAAGACTTTCGCAGGAAATGCAAACATTTGTTTACAAATAACATTTAATTGAAAAAGGCATTCTCAGGTAAGTCGTGCTCCAAGTTGACTGAAGTCTCAAACATAGGTACGTGCTGCTGTTGCGTCGGATTGACGGCACAGATGGACAATGTGCAGACCGGTTACGTTGCGTGGAGCGCGCTACCCCCATGATTCGATTCCTTCACAAAAAAACAATACTTTCTGCCTGGCCTAACATCCTTATCACTTTGTCGATGAGATCTTGTTGCACCCTGTATGCTACGTTGACAAAGAAGAAGTCAGTTAAGGAATAAAATGAATACAATATAACATTTCTTTAGATCCTTGTTCCATTCGTCTGGTGGTTCAAAAAACCAAACAGCTCTAAGGAAGATACACGTGCCAAACTCAGGTGACGAATTCACGAGAAAAGCTTTAATAGATATGTTTCCAACAGATACAACGTGGTTAACTTCCTTTTCAACCAACTGTCATTGTATATTTGGCCATGCAGTAATTTCGAAACGTCCAGTTGAATATGAAATTGAATGCATTCATAAATAGTACAATATCCTGTAAGTGAGAAAAATAATTAATAAAAACTTTATTAATAGATAGGGTATTCAAATTATCTCATCAGCGTTTTCATAAATTTAATCTGGACAAAGTTGTAAATATTCTTAACACTTCTCCTTTGCATTTCATCTACAAACATATTAAACATGTATTTAATAAATTACCTGTTAAATTACCCAGTAACAGATTTATATTTTCTCCCCATTTTGAATAAATTCGCTAGAAACATATTGACTTTTTTAAAATTTTATGGCAGCCGAATTATCTTCAAATAGTTATTTTTAAAATTTGCGTTAAATATTACAGATAAAATTAATAACCTCGATAAACATAATGTTATATACCACATTAACTGTTTACTTTAAAGTTCCTGTTACATAGGTTGAACAAAACAATCGTTAATATGAAAACATTAAAAATTTAATGTTTTCAGTCTTGTAAAAGCATATTTATTTGAAGAACCATAACATTAATTGAACGAATATTATAATATTAGATGTTTAATGTAATATTTATTCCTAGACTGATGAGTGAGATGTTTCACGTCAGATCTATTAGTGCGGTTATTACTGTTTAAAATGGCACAAGCAGTTTAAACTAAATTTATGTTCAAAGAGAGAAAAACTGCTGCAAGTTAGGATCAGCTTAAAGCTGGCTGAGCTTAAATTAAAGTAGTTCTTCTCTCTTTGAATTGAACCCCGTATACCTTTGATCAATTTACGTAATGACTATTCATCACTGATTTCCTAGCTAAGGTTGTGAAGAATGTGATTAGTAAATTTTAGGTGAACGAAGCTTAGGTTTACAAGAGTGTCAACCTGGACTAGCTCATTTGGTTAGAGTAACCGCATGGTAAGCGGAAGATCCCGGGTCCGGTTCACATTTTTCCATTATTATCTAATAAACAAAATTTATGATTCCCTTCAATTAAAAACTTTCTTTCACTCATTATAAAATATTTCCATTGTTATTCCAAACATGAACAATATTGTTATTATCAATTATTTTAAATGTTTTTTGGGGATCTTCCTTGTGCTAAAGCACGGCTAAATTTTCATTCTTACGAAAATACTTTTTCATTTTATAATATAATATTATTATACATACTATATTGGAAATATTTCTTTTACAGTTTTAGAGTTTAAATTACACCATGTAAAGGTTCCAAATTTAGGAACGAAACTTCGCGTATCATCTACTAATTAAATGATATTAGTACAGTACATGACGGTTCGTCCCTTAATTATGAAATGTTTTTCGAGTCCCAAATTCAATACTTCGTCCTAATTTTTCCAGTCTAAGGACTGACCTGCCACTCCTCTATTGGTACTGATTTGCGTTTCTCATTCTGACTATCGATATCATCTCAATTGAAAGTTATTTCAACATTAAGCAATCGCGATCATTATTTTCTCTGCCGTTGGCCTGGCAAGCAACGTAGCCCGCTTCCTATTAATTATCCTCTATATACATATATACAAAATTATTAAAAGTTAATATTGGGAAAATTGTTTCTCATATAAATATATACGTGTAGGGTGCAAACGCACACCACTGTCGTACATTTCTTGTGTCTTTAAAACAACAGCCGAAGTCGTAAAACTAAGGGACGAAACGTCGTGTTCAAAACTAATGTCAATAAATTTGTTAATTATTCTAACTTATATGCCTCTTTACCATTTAATAAAAATTTTATTATAATTTTTTATGAATTTTGATTATTTACTATTAATTCATTTCCAAATAGTCAGATATTATAGCTAATCAAATTTATTGAAGTTAGCAACCTTAAAGTGTAAATGGTATCATTAAACGAGGAGATTGGTGAAAGTTAAATTCGTTATAAATATTAATAAAGTGTGGTGAATCATGTCCCCTACATTGAATCGGTAAAGCAAAAATAATTTAGTTTAATATTCTACGGAGTCGCGTACAGCAGGACGAGAGCGAGGGTGGTCGTCAAGGTCAAGTCGGGGTGAAACCTCGCCGATTACGACATAATTTATTGCCTGGAATGTATTGTTGAGAGGATATGAAGCAGTGGTGGGAGTACAGAAAATAAAAAGATAACATTTGATTCGGATTTAATCTGAAGAAGAGGCGCTAGAGGATCTTAATATGAAGAAGACGTGATCCAGCAAAGGTGCAGCCGGCGTACGAATAAAAACGAAGGACGACGTCACCAGGCGTTAACATCCGGTAACGGCATTCTTACCCCGGTTTTCCTTGGAAACCATTCTCGTTTGATGCTCGTTCTATATTTTATTTCATTAACTTCGAGATGTCCCGCGTTCCCGAGAGCAGCCGTTTAGGAGCTGCATAGATTCTTTTTGCTTTACCGACATAGTCAAATTGATAATGTATTTATTCGTAAATTTATTTTTACTGAACTTTTAGTTTGAGTTATATTATTCTTTTGTAAATAATTTTATGTTGCATTACCACAGTTCAGATCTTATTATCACAAATTAATTATATTAAAGTTAACTATCTTTCTTTTATAATTTTCTTATTATGTAAAATATATTGTGGGTGTGAACAAAGAGTAACACCACAAAAGGGATAGGGGGAAATTCCAGTTAAAGCTTCCTTGTACTAAAGGAAGTTTAGTTAATAAATAAATATTTGAATTATTTCTTGAATTTCTAACTCTAAAGAAAAAATGGAGAATTTTAAGTGTCTGATTGTGTTATTATTGAAATGTAAATGAGCTGGTAATACATCGCATTTTCTAATTGATCTTCGCCATATCTAATTTTTAGGGATATTTGAGACAAATTCTGTAGTTTTGAGACAGTATGAAATCCGAAATATAGTATGTTTTCTTTATGAAGATATTATCTGTGTGCAGATGTGACTGAAAGTGTTTGTCATACTTGATGTGCAGATGTGAACGAGTGTCTGCTGCGCAACGGCCACGGCCCCTGCCAGGACCACTGCAGGAACGAGTGGGGCGGCTACGCGTGCTCCTGCGAGGGAATTCCCGGCACGAAGCTCTCCGCGGACAACCACACGTGCGAGGACGTGGACGAGTGCGCCGACGGCAGCGCCGGATGCTCCCACTCTTGCCTCAACACGCTGGGCAGCGCCTTCTGCCTCTGTCCTGCGGGCTTCATGCTCGGCTCCGACTGGAAGACTTGCCAAGGTCTGCTACCTACCCATACGCCATACTGACTTAACATCAGGTCATGAGATAGTTCGTCGGTGAAGTATCGGGGTTTCCAATAACGGAATAAAACAATCTACGTGTGAGGAATTAACGACGAAATCATTTTTTATTTGAAAGGCTTATGTATGTTATTATGTATAGTGTGTAACATCGTTCTCGCGTTTGCACTGTCCAATTTTCATTGACTTGT
Organism: Eucriotettix oculatus; assembly: GCA_034510155.1. Lineage (NCBI taxonomy): Eukaryota > Metazoa > Arthropoda > Insecta > Orthoptera > Tetrigidae > Eucriotettix > Eucriotettix oculatus. The sequence goes on from CM067377.1 coordinate 13,190,749, forward strand.
AAATGATTATAGAGTGTCTTATTATTTAATGATGAAACCACTTTCAGAGTATGATAATTTTATTTATAAAAAATCAATCATTTTAAACGGGGTCCTGCGCGCTATTACAAATTAATAAATTCAAGGGAATGATTTTTTAAATCTCAGGGTTAATTAATCAATGAGGTGCAGCGGAGATCTCGTTCACTTGACGAGCCTATTTTGTTTTACTTCGCGTCTTGATGCAGGTTACTAGGCGACCGTAACTTCCTTCTTCCTTCTGGTAGAATTGTAGGCCTTCCCTCTGGGCAACGGAAAGGTGGATGAACTCGTACTGCCGGTAATTGAATAAAACTCAGTTTTTCCTCCTTCTTCCCTCTAGTCTTCATTGTTATTAACTTCTCACTAATGAACAACAATTCACGACTCTTGTTGCACACTCCAGCTTATTCCTCCCTTTCATGATCCGTTTGACTCTCAAACTTTCTCCTCCCTTCCACGTTCTGATCAACTCTCAATCTCTACCTCCTCGCCTTCTTGCCGTCTGGCACTACAATTCTCTGCCTCATCGCCTTCTCAACGTCTTACACCATACTGCTACTCAGCCTCCTCGAATTCTCAACGTAGTGCACCACACTGCTCTGCCACCTCGCCCTCTCAACATACTCAATATTTTTCGACTCTTCCCCTCGCAGATCAACTCCGTTTATCCCTACTCCATGTGACGATTGTTCCGCCAATCCTCGGGCGCGGGAAATTTTCCATGGCACAGGGAACAATGTCCTTCGGTAATTTTGAAGGTGAATGCTTAACGTTATAATACGCATTCAGGCAAGTCTTCCAACCGCCAACCTGGCGCCGGGAAAAACCCTTCTTACCTGGCTGTCCCCAGTTATCATGTACTTGCTGAAATTTTATACCATTCAAAATTCCATAAATTTGGATAAAATTGGAGAGGGCCCTACTGCGCTACAGACTCTTCCGCATAGATCCGGTTGAATCGACTTTAAGCTTATAACAGCTTATTGGTATAGACTTCGGGAAACCCCACAGCAAAAAGGCTTCTTCTTCCTATAGCTCCTTAGGACATAATCGGATCCTAGCCTATGTAATGCTGTTCTTTCTTCTTCGTCCTCACCAGAATAAGACGTGCATCTTCTTGCACCATCTCGTTCCAGGCATTCCTCTTCTTCGTCCTCCTTCAAATCTATTATTTAATAGTTTTTTGGGTACTCTGGACTCTTTCGTTCTAATTAAATGTATTTTCAATCCTATCCAGTCTGTACAGGTCTTCATTATATCTTATTCTCCACCAGCCTCCATCTTGTAGTGGGCCGTTCATACGGAGCAGAATTTTCCTCTCAAACATGTACAGACTTCTAGCTGAGCTCCTGGAAAGTGTCCACGTTTCACATCCATACACCAACACTGGACTCACGACAGTTTTTTACAGTATAAATTTGGTTTTTTACCGACAACACGGCATTGTAATCGTGAAATTAAGGAATAATATGTTTTGTTTGATGCCTGAAGTCCATACTATATTTCAGTTTCTTCTCGAATAGCGGAATCGTTCAACCTTTTCCAGATTGGATTTCATTGTATGAGTAGGTCCCTTTCCTTAGATTGTGTCATTATTTTACTTTTATTCTCAACAAAAAGTCTGGTGGAGTCAAATCCCACGAGATTGGTGGCCAATTCCCATCACCTCTGCGAGAGAGAACCGTACCTTCAAATCGTTCACGCAGGAGAGGGGGGATGGGCGCGACGGGTAGCGTTTCGGATCCTTCTCGTCCATGTATCAGGGATGAGTTACGGAAATTTGTATTAGATTTATATAATGTCAGGTAGCAATGTGGCGATGCTTTCCTCTCCGAAGGGTGTGATCTCGGCACGCGGTAAACAGGGGTTTTTACCCCGTCGAGCGACAAGGGCAGGTGATCTCTGGAACAAGTATGTATTGTACAGTTACATCTAGGCGAACACTAACGAACGAACAGTAGCGAACACGAAGTTCGCTTTGGTGTGAACTCCATTTGCCCCTGTTGGCTAGTGCTCTATCTGTTGTCAATTTTGCAGTGAATCATCAAAGGAAATTAGTTTTCAGTCGATTCGGCGTTCTCTTCAGTATGAGCACTCGTCAGTGTGCTGCTTGTTAATTTATTTCAATAATTAGATTAACAATTTCATTTCACAACAATACAAGTGCGTGTTTTGTGCCTGTTTACACTTATATTGTTGTGTAATTTTGTACTTGTTATTTTATCGCAATTGATTGGACTGATGAAAAAAATATTAGTCAAGTCACGTCCATAATTGTACGAAGCAACATGAACAGCGATTTACTCTTAAGACTATTAGTATGAGATCGGTGTAGTGTGACCTCGCCCGTCCACTGATGTTGCGAACCACCGTGAACACTAGTGAATGTGCGCTTCGCAAGCGTTTACCTGGATGTAACCGTACCTTTACATCAACCTAATGCCATGTCGATGCGATGATAGCGCCGCTCTATCGGTAAACTATGTAATCGCACGAGCTTGGTGGTAGAATTCAAAAGCTACATTGCGTTGCGGGTTGTGACATTTTTCTTAAATTTGAAAATAAATTAATTAAAGTCGATTGATAATGTCAATTCTTATTAAATGTGGTTGTCAAGAAGTAGATGTGTTTTCGTAATGCTAAAAATCACGAGATTACGGATTGTGCAGGTTTACATTTTAAATAAGATAACAGCAAAGTTAACGAATAATATTTAAGCAAACAAAACTACATGCAAACAAATTATTTTTTAAATGATAGAGTATTTTTTAAATTAACGTGTTATTAATATTTCTTATATTTTTATAAAAATCCTATTTAAATAATAAAAATTCTAATTATAAAATGTATAGAAATTTATTACATATATTGAAAATTGATTTTATACTACTTGTTACATTATCTGTTAATGAAAAAAGAAACATTTTAGTTATGAATTTAATAATTAAATCTATCACTTAACCTAATTAAATAATATATTAAAGTTATATTTTATCCCCAATATCTTTGTTCCTAAAGTACATCAATTATTAAGGATATGTTTTATGTAATTTCCAACGATAATTTAATTCACTAAAAGAGATTGCTCAAAAACATGTGTAATTATATTAATAATATGGAATACCGTTTAAAAAAGTTACGATGCCCGCGAGCAATCAATGCTTTTTTCCCACTACCGATTTGGAACTTCAAATATGGATTTTTATTACAGTATTGGGGCACTGAGGAACGCAGAAATTTTTTCCGAAACTTTTCCTCAAAGTTTAACTCACTTTTAGTCATTATTTTCTTTCAAAACTTCAAATGCATATAATAACTAAAGTCGGTACCACCCATTTACTTGCACAATTCTCCGCCATATGTAGCACGAGTCGCCGTTGGTCGGGCGTTTAAAGTATGGACACACTGCCGTCCTTTTACGTGAGATCCTAAAGCTTCATTATGGTCAACAGCCACATTGTCGTCAGAATGCAGCCGCTATCTGAGATGTCACGTTTCGGTGATCTCAGCTCGCATACATTTCTGACTTCACGCCAGGTCACGTTTCTACATCTTTCAAGTTAGAACTACCTACATCTACAAAATGATCGCTCGTACATTTGTCTTAGAAGAAAAGTTGTTCAGAATTTGATTATCTTTTTAGTGCTCTATCGGGTTTTACGAAATAGTCCTTAATTACCGAAAATACACCTAAGTTAAATGGAAAAAGGACAAGTAGCCGTGGTATCACTATTTCATTAAAATGTTACTGCTTACTTTTTCAAATTAATTTTATTTTCATAGATAATAATATTTGTCAAATAGTATTTGTAAAATATTTTATATAATATTGTATAATGCCTTTAGTTTAGTTAGTATTGTACGGAAACAATACTTGGTATATCCGTACTATTAGATCTACTTTTCCTGGAAAGGAGGGATAGTGAGCGGCTGACAGATACACAGATGTAAACTAGGATCTTTCGTTCGGTACGGTTTATGAATACTCTGCGGAAAGACTACTCAAGGACTGAAATTAATTATTTTTGATCACATAGAGAAGTTATTAATTGGAAAAATCTGTAAGCATGAATTTGTATACGATGTTAAGTCATTTAAATAACGTGAACAACACATTCGCAAAACAGCTTGGGAGGAAATTGGAAATGATATAAAATATCAGGTAAGTTGGGAGATATTTAATGTTTTGTCTAAATAGACAAAGCCCTGGGAATTTTTTTTGACACACAGTGACGTCAGAGTGCGACTACTTGCTAGTGATTTATGGCAGTGTGCGACTATACCTGCAGTCACGCAGGGATTTAATACCTGACTACTCACGTAATGGGTCTCTACCTTAATAGACGTATTATTCCACTTACGGTTGTGTGTTGGTCAAGGAATATGGCCATAATGGGTGTAATTTTTTTAACCGTCGACGTTCACCTGTTGCAGACATAGACGAGTGTTCTCTGGACGACGTGCGGGCAAACTGCGCCGGCAACTGCCAGAACTCCATCGGCTCGTACTCGTGCGACGCTGAAGACGCTGCGACCACGACGCTCAGCCCTCACAACGGCGACCAACCCGGCGGCGGTTGCAAGGAGGGCTACGAACCCGGTCCAGGCGGCCACTGTGTCGGTCAGTCCTAACTTCACAAACTAACCTCACGCAATATTTCAACCCTTTAAGTGATAAAACTACTCACAAATCCAAAATTTGATAACCATAACAGAAGTTATTTTGTATACTAACACTTCAGTAGATCTTTATTTTTGGTTAATAGGCTACATGAGGGTGATCCTGAAACAGACAACTCCCCTTTAATACCATAGGAACTGAATTGAAAAGGGGGGATGCGGAAGGCAGAGCAAGGTAGACAAGGGATGACTAGGGGCCCCCGGACTATAGTTTAACGATCCTACCCGGTGTTTCACCTAAAGAAATGCAGGGAAAACCCTAGAAAACCTGCATCAGATATTTATTATTATTACTTACTTAGCTGCTATTGGGCATTTGCCCGTTGGTTGCTACATACAAAAAAAAACACAAATACAATTACAAAAAAGAAAATACAAATCACAGTAAGGAACAATTTTGAAGTGTAGGTTTTGATCTGAAAAAGAAAAGAGAAGTCAGGAGTCACACAGAAATCACTTCACTGCACTTCACTATAAGCACTTCACTGATTCTATAAAAAGAAAAAAACAGTAGGTCGGGCATTGGATACTATTCTCACGCCCTTCCGAATGACGGGAGACGAATCTGTTGCCGGGTCGCAACATTCCCTTCTCCGTATCTTCACCAGTTTTAGGAGGCATCCCCGACATAGTCAGGTGAGCCACGCAGTCTCTCTGGAAAGAAGTGCCTGCAAAAAGAAAACTCCCACAGGCAAGCTAACGATCTTATATTCTATCTGTATAAGTATTTATATTATTTGTGTTGTGTCTTCGAGAAGTCACAGAAACACTGATTGGGCCAATAAATGTCACACTCCAATGTCTCCACAAAAAAAGTCATAAAAACGCCGAATGATTCGCTATGAATTATCCTATAATTATAATGTAATATTGTTTTCCAATTTATTATATAGACTGCTTTTATTAGGTTCAAATATATGAATAAATACCGATAATGTTTTTATAACAGTTTTTTAACTCCATCAGAACCTTTCTTCGTCAGCCATAGTCATTTGTTGCGAGTCATTAACATCTCGTTTTTAGCATTTTACATTGTTCGGTTATAATCATACTAACTGACGTATACGTCATCATTCAATGATGAGATGTTAGTGCCTCGAAACAGATAAGTTGGCTGATTGTTTTTATTATCATAATCTTCAAAGGCATTCCCCGTTAAAATGTTAGATTATAATTCTACCGAAGGCTACGGAGATCCCATATAATAGTTTAGTCAAGACGGAGTAATGGAATCAGTCTCGGACATTAAAAAATACAGACACTTTTAATTGTTTAACTCCTTTATGTTTTACTTTGTTTACTCAAAGATATTAAGCACTAAATATTCTAATGTGTGTTCACGAACTCAGATTCTACTATTTTACGGTTGAGCGAGGATAAATATTACTTATATCCTTCCTAAAATCATTACGTGTATCTCATAATGTTTGGATTACCACTTATTCACGAAAAAGGCTTTTAACTGTGAATCGTGGAGATACGAAACTCCAATATTTTCGCAGAAGCGGCTTACTGCAAGACATATAAATGACGTCGTTTATTTTCGTTTCTTTTTATTTAGTTTTAAAAGAGATGTTTATCTCATTCGGGCTACCGTTGGAGGAGTAAATATTCAAGGAATTTAAGAACAAACGGGCTCGCATCGATGGTTTTGCAGTGAGAAAAAAAATTCACGATGAATAAAAGGACGAGCAACGGAACTTTTTAAATAAAGAGACGTAAAAAATTTCAGCGATGCAATAAATCTTATAAAAAAAATTTACCACAAGAGGACTCTCAAGCTATGAATTTAGCTCAAACGTTTATTAAGACTTGGTCATTGATCTACGCACACATTAAATCTGTTATCCACTACATCTGTCCGTACTTTGGTCTTCAATATAAATTTAAGATTTTTATTAGAACAATAAGGATTAGGATGTGAGTTTTTGACTAGATTAGGCTGTGGTTTGTTTTCCAATTAAACATTTAAAGAATACTTTACATTTAATTTAAGGTTCAGGGTTCAACATTTTGATATTATTAAAATCTGGTACATTTTTATCAAATATATTATCCAATTTTATGCGAAAAAACTATTTACAATATATTGAAATCATTTATAAACCTTTATTTACTAAATAAAATAATAATAGAACCTCTTTGCAAAATTTACTATACTCATTTTTAACTTGCTCCGACTACCCGCATAGACCGTAGTGGTTACAAAAATTACACCAATTACATGTCGAATCGTAAATAAAGAAATCATACCACGCCGTTAAATTTAACCCCATAGAAATTATGAAAAGAAATAATTTATTTACCCAGAATTTAGAAATTATATAAAAAAGTCTCGAGTTTACCGCGTCAACGTGAGAACATTGGTAATTAATCTGGTTGGGCTCTTACTATGGTTGAGCTGTTGGCTGCTCAGCAACTGATTGCCCATTTACTGCTTCGACGCCACGTAATAGAGGTTGATTGCTGGCTTGTTCCTTGCTTCTCCTGATGGCAAAGTCCTTCTGCCCAGGAGAATAATTTTTGGCTCTGGGCTCTTCTCCGCACGGCTTTTCAGCTCGGACTATCTGTTCTCCTCTCGTTCTCCACACCGACTGTCTTATTTCCCCACCTTTTTCGTCATACGTCATTTTCTCTTCCAATCTTGACCACCTATCATATTTCTAAATTTGGGGGGTACACGCCCTCAATTGCCCGCGAATTTGGTCAATCCTCACCTTTTTGAGAAATAATTTATGCGGGGGCACGTGCTCATTAAATTACATGAAAAAATTAAATATGGTTGCATGTAGTTTTTAGATGCTTTTGCATAATAATATGGCTTTGTAATCCGGAAGTTATTGAGGCCTGTGACGAGTTAATAAAAATGGTTAAATAACTAATAAGAATAATATTTGAGACTGAGTCGTATTACGGAATCTCAAGTAATTAATTTTTATAAAAGTCTAATGAAGTCAAATGTATATATTTCTTTATTGCATCTTCTTACATGAAAAAAATGTTAAATTATTATATTGAGATATATATCTTGTTATTTTTCTATAACGATAGCATCGATAAAGCCCTTCTTCTTCAGGAACAGTTAACAGTAATACATCGTTATCACATCTCGCGTTTTTTTAATGGGCCTGAACTAGGATTCTATCCTTGAAAGCCGTATTATACCTACCGAGCACTCAAGACTACCGAGACTATTGGATACAAGAGCGTTCTAACCACTCGGTGGAGTGACAACCCTTCCACCCGCAAGACGGTTCCTACCTGCTTCCAAACCGGCTAGTCTGAACCCGGCCTCACTACTCGGTCATTGCATATTCGAATCTGTTGCGGGCGTCATTTATATTCATATCATGCTACTTATTTTGTGATATTTTTAAAGTAATTTCAAAGTTATCTAGCGAAATTACATTGAATTTTCTCCAGGAATATATAAGATGCACGAGTGTTTGTGGGATTTTAAATCTTCGGCGTACAAAAATAAAGACATGAGGGAAGCAATTAGAATTTTGTGCTATATGATAAATCAGTCTGAATATTTGGAATTATCCATGGAGGGTGTTTGATAGTTTTTCTTTTTTCTATTTTCGTATGTTTGATATTTAGCTCCTCGAGCATTCTCTTGACTAAAGCATGTATGGGTATGTAGCGCTGGTGGTCGATATTAACTGAATATTTAGGGTATGTATCATGGTAAATAATAGGGTTATTGTATGTTGCTGCTTTGAGAGCATATTTCATAATTTGGATCTCCCTGCGATGTTGTAAGGTGGGTTCTTTAGCTACCTGTGGGACTGGTGTGATAGCATCCTGTAGCAATCCTGAGACCTTGGTTATGCACCACTTCGAGTTTTTTGAGATGGCTTTTATTTGCAGATCTGTATATTATAGACCCGTAATCTATTTTGGAGCGTACTATCGCTTTATAGGTAATAGTTGTTTGTCCGCACCCCAATTGTTGTGGGATATACACTTGAAGATATTGAGTCGTGTTTTACATTCATTAATTGTGTGAAAAATATGCTTCGTCCATGTCAGTTTGGCGTCAAAGTACATTCCACGTATTTTAGTGCTATTAACAACTCTTAGATTTTGATTTCATAGTGTGAGAATCGGGTTGCTATTTTGACTTTACTTCACCCTGAAACTATAGTTTTAACCAATATATATCTGAATCGATTTGAAAATGTAGTGACTCGTCCACTGTCCGTGCGCATGTAATCACCACTCGCCGAAGTATCGCTCGTTACGTATAACATATTACTTAACTAAGGAATGAGAAGAATAGCCTCGATAGGAGTAAAGTTACGAAGTGTTAATGTCTACTATTGTCTAGAAAAATAGACTCGCCCAGTATAGGACAAGAAGATTTGAATACGCGTGTTTCTTGTTAAAGGAGGAGTACTGTGCAAGTTCGATAATTTTAAAAGGGACGATTTTTTTTTCAATTACTTAAATTGACGTAGCGGTGGTACTCCGACAGTTTTTCAGTAAATCTCATGATATATGGCTAAACTTTTTCGGTGCGTGACGCGCTCGTCGCAATATCGCGGCACTCAATTTCAATCTCGAGATGTGACAACGCAAAGGTACGAATTTGGCAGAAACCGTCTCTTTGATGAATATCTCTCTCTCTCCCAGCGTCTGCAGCTACACTCCCCTCCCTCCCCCTCCTGATAACAGATTTAATTACCTCGTCTCTGTAAACCTGTTGCCAGGACCGTGCAAGATGAGCACAGCCTCCTTATCTCCACGCCCAACAAAATTTACGAGCGTCTCGGAGGCACAGAGGTAATATTTATAGCACCCTCAGCATCCTTACATCTGTGCGTCTCGCTTGTTGCCACCGCAACCTGCTTGCTAATTGCACACGGAATTAGGAACTCTCACATTACAAAACTAATTACGCGCAAAGCGTCGACGGAACCTGAGCGTGATTTGTTTTGGATTAGATCAAGCTGTTCGAATGACCCAAAGCACCATGGCTACTGCACTTCGGGAACTTCCACAATATCACTCCGGGGCTCGTTCACCTCTGAAGGGTTTTTAAGTGAACGAGTTCTGACTACCCTAGAAACATGAAACACAATATCTGCGGGAATTAAATACAAGCCTTGAAGTTTGAGTCCTGCATTAACATAATAAATTACTTCTCCATCCTTTGAAGTTTTTAAAGATACTGAAGCAAATTCTATTTTAGTCACACTTTCTCCGAAAAGATTGGATTTTGGATTATGAAATTATCGGGTGTTACAGATAAAAGTCATCAAATATACATAACCCTTTAGCATTCAGTAGTAACCAGCAAGAGGAATGCAGCCTAGGAGTCAGAAAATAAATTAATATTAACTTTATGAAAAATATAAACAGTTCTTGGGTTTCCACCCGAATTAAATGAATATTAAGCCACAACGTTGCGATGAAGTTAACATGAGAAAGATAGCAGAGTGCGCCATCGAAACGTCGTGGTTTATGCTTAATTTAACTCGGATGGAAATCCAAGACCTGTTATCCAGAATATACACCCGGGAAAATCTTCGATCCTTTATTGTATGATTTCTGGTATCAAAATCCTTCTACTCGTCACAAATATTACATTTTGTTCATATTATAAATGCTAATACCTTAATATACAAGTATTATTTTCCTAATTATTCCAGTAGTTTAAATGAAAAAATTCACAAAGTGGTGTTAAGTGCCAGAACGAAGCAGATAGTAAAAAAATATTTTCTCTCCACAGTTTTGTACAATTTCAAAACTAATACTATAATTATTAACTATGGTCAGCCCTACCCAGTAATGCAAAAAAGTGAAAATATATTCAAGTACGTATCGCAAATTTACCAAATATTGTAAAAAAAATTTCAAAATATCACAGCCAAAAATTATTTTAATAAAACAAAATTTTGTACATTGCTACATTCTCTCCACAGTTTTGAAAATTTCAAAACTAATACTGACAATTATTAAATACGGTCAACCTACCCATTAATGTAAAAAATGTGAAAATATATTGAAGTACGTATCGCAAATTGACCAAATTTTGTAAAACATTTTCAAAATATCACAACCAAAAATTAGTTTAATAAAACAAAATTTTTTGCATTGCTACATCGAAGCACGGTTAACATAAAGAAAATTTTTCAGTTTAATAGTATTTCATTTACAGGAATTTATAATTTCAGTTCCTGTACCCCATATGAACAGTAGTTACTACACGACGTTTCGTTCCTAAATTTGAAACTGTTTAATGCATTAATGAACCAAAATTTTTTGTTAATGTTCAAAATTATTACGCCTTGTCGAAGCTTAAATATTTAAATATCCATAAAATTGATTGGCAAAATATTAAAATTTTAGATGTGAATTTATACTTTATTCTAGACCAGTGATGGGCAAATAGGCGGACCAATATAATTTTTTTTAATAACAATGATACATTTTACAAAACTTGAATTTTTGTGATACATAACCCTATTAATGTCTGAAAGATTATGAAGGAGAATGTGTTGATTTAAACTATGACTGCTATTATAAAATGAAACAGAGAAGAAAAGAGGAACATTTTTCTTTTTCTTATAGCCTCTATTCTTTTTATTTGTCGGATTAGGAATAATGTCATTTCGGGGGGCAGCATCTGGCCCACGGGCCGTACTTTGCCCACCACTGTTCTAGACTAATGAGTGAGATGCTTCACATCACATCTAATAATTCGGTTATTAATATTAAAAGTGTCGCGAGCAATTTAAACAAGATATATGTTCGTCTGCTACTATAAACTTTCTGTTTCACTTCTTGCTAAAAGTTTTTCCATTGCTAGTCTGAACACTAACAATGCTCTTACGAGCGAGCTGTTGGTTTTAACTGTTACTTCCGCCTCTTCTCTTCTGCACCGTTCACAGATAATTTTTCATTCCTTTGTACAGTTGGTGAGATTCTAAATGCGCAGTAGGGAATTGTCTTCTGAGGGCGAATTTCCGCTTCAAAGGACTACCGGAGCGCTACTAGCACTATTAAAAATATTAATTGTATTCGTGTAAACGAGATATGGAGACTGCGACAACGTCATTTTAACACACCCTATACTTTCTATCTATTACATTTTACGGGTGAGTTTATTGACGTACAACATATCCTGAACTGGCAGCAGTCTATTTCCTAGCGCCAATGTTTTCAGAATTGATTTTACACCATAAAGTTGGGTTTTCAAAACTTAGTGTTAAAGTGAGCTCCTGTTTGCCTCCACTACAATATGGGCCGAGTTGTCCACTGTTGACACACGACTAGCTAAATGTCTCGAACAGTAACTTTATGATTCCGTAAGTAATTTTTCATTGTATAGAGCAATTGTATTACCCATATTATATTGGCATTATTTATTTTCTATTTTTTTTAGTTTAAACCACGCCAGATGATGTTCCAAATTTTGGAACTAAACGTCCTGTTTGAGCTATTGTGTTTATATTTTTTTTCTCTCTGACATATAGACGTTTTGAATAGTTATTTTTGATAAAACGAAAGCTTTCGATCATAATCATTTTGGTTTGCCTACTAAATCTAAATCCTTAGTTAAAATCTACAACACCAGATCTAGGATGGACTTTTCATTATTATTTTTATTGTTATATTAATGATGAATGCAGTGTTGACAGATGAATACGCCCACCATATTGAAAAATCTCCAGCTTTATTGTATTATTGCAAAATGTTTTTGCGGTTAAACTCGTTTGGACTTAAAAAACTGGTTTTAATTTTATTAATGAAAGTATTTCTATTGTGTATGTCCAATATCATTTACCCCTTTTGGAACACTTGCTTCGCTCATACACACTACCAGTTGTTGATCGTGACCAGAGACCACCTGTTTTATGTTATGCCCATGACAACACAATAATAAAAAGCCCTGTATATTTTATAACTTATGTTTTGGAATCCCTCATAAAAATATTTATCGTAGGATTTTTCAGTAAGGGCAGGTCGTTGTTGAAATGGAATAAAACAAACTGTGTATGAGCTATTAACGAAATCATGTTTAATTGAAAGGATTATGTTTGCACTTTCAAATGAAAAACGAATTTATTTAATACCTCACACACAGCTTTCTTTATTCCACTTTCATCGTCGACCTCCCCTTATTGAAAAACCCCTATATACACGAAACTTCATTGCAATAAGTGAATACATCAGCAAAATTTGTCAGAAATATATTTTTTAATTTTTTGAGACAGTATACAGGTGCAAATATATCTTTTTGTTAGTTATATGAAACGTGGCCGTGACTGTCGAGGAAATTTTCGAGGTAACATGCTGGTTCACATTGGTTATGGGTGGTTGGTTACGGACTAACTACGTATACTCGCGATGACTTTTAACAACAAATATCAGTACCAGATCCTTAGGCTTCCTTTGGGTTTCCATTATCTCAGATTCTTGCCGAGTCTGGTAATGAGAGACTTGCAAAAGAGTTGGCGTCAAGGAATTAAATTCAAACCTGTTCCTTATCAGAGATAAGATAAAGCTATATTTTTATTCATTGCTTAGTATTGATGAAATTTTAACATCGTTTAATGGTTGTCATTCACATGCACAATTTACTTTACTCTATCAGTTTATCAGAAGTCTCCCGTGGCCATCATAAATGGAAGTTTAATTGGTACCTCAAACCTCTCCAGGCCCTGTTCTGAATTATTTATCAGATCACCCTGTTACACAGAAGTGAGCTATAGTTTGCTACTTGCTTGACAAATCTCTGCCCTATCATCCAATCCTCTCCCTTATATTGATTATTCCAACGGCGTTAAAATAAAAATGTAATTAAATTAATCTGACTTAATATTATAAATAAAATAAAAAGAATTGCCAAAAATTAGAAATTAAATATTCCATTTCCTACTTTTGGCAAGAGTTAAAAAATACTTTTCTGGCCATTGTCGACGTCGATATTGAAACTATTTTTATTACATGAAAATATTACCTAAGTCGAATTCCAGTCTCAACCTAAACAAGCGGTAATACAAGTATTAAATTCATAATTTTTGCTGTTTGTAATGAAATTCTTTAATAATCAACACTTTCATTAATGTTCAAGTCAAGATCTTCTTTTCCTAGTTTTCATTAAAGGTCACAAAGATCCTACAAAACAGTTTTCCCCTACCATGTTGCTTATAAAATTAACTGTTCAAATTGTACGTATTGTTATATTGGGCAAACTAAAAGGACTTTGAATATATTAATTAAATAGCGTAAATCAAATGAGATATATAAATTATTTAATGAACCAGACATTGTTAAATATATTAGGATTGACAGATTGGACTGGGCGGGCCACGTAATGCTGATGGACAACAACAGGACTTATAAAGTCGTGTTTAATGCTCAACCGGAAGGTACAAGACGAACTGGACGACCCAAACTGAGGTGGGACGATGGGGTGGCTCAGGGGTGATAATTTGACCGAATGTCGCCATGAACAGGACGGAATGGTAGGAAATTCTGAGGAAGGCCAAGGCCCACACCGGGTTGTTGAGTAAATGATGGTGATGAAATCACATTTTAATATGTCAACCTGTAAGCTCAATACTACCCCAGTACATTTTATTAAATTTAATGACTGTTTCGTTTTTGACAACGCGTTCATCTTTGACAAGGAACTGTAAAACATTATTTTTTGAAATGTGGCATATTAAAAATAAACCTAATACTGTTAATATTAAGTATGACGCGGAAAATTTTAATGCGTTATATGAAGTCTTTTTGTAGGCTGCTTGGTTCTTTAATGTTTTTATCTGTATTTTAAAATAGGAGTTTTCGTGCCCAGTAATTTCTGGTTTTGGGCGTAAAAAAAGAAGCAGTGAAACGTCCGACTGTTCAAACTTTATTGTAACCGCATCTCTATTTAGAGGTTGTCTGCCTGCATGACGGTCGGATTTATGATTATTTATAACATTAAGCTACGAAAACAAAATACGTTTACAAAACCGTCTTAATACCTGTAAGGTATGAATGAGCTACGGAGACACAGTAAGCGACCAAATACTAAGATATAACAGTCCTTGTAATTAGAAAGAAAAGCCAACGTAGTCTTGTTAAGCAGTATCCAAACTCTTCATCTGGACATATAATCCCATACACAGACATCATCAATACTCGTGTCACTAAAACCAATTCAGGTAAAAGATCTCATTGCATATATACCCCCAACAGTCTGCAGAGACAAGACTAAAAAGATTTTGGCCAACAGACCTCACTAAGTAAATCCTAGAGACCCGTCAATGGACGGTGCCATGCAGCAATCACATTAAAACGTTGTTTATTACCGTATACGTGGCACATATACTAAGACTAGATTGTAGTCCGAGCCTTGTTAGTTTTAAGTGAAAACCAAACCGAATTACATATCTCTTAGGCTTCCGTGAACACTAATGGACAATCATCATATTGCAGATGTTGACGAGTGCGAGACGGGGCGAGCGAACTGCTCTCACGAGTGCGTGAACGAGCCCGGGTCCTTCCAGTGCGCCTGTCCCGACGGCTACGACGTGTCCGAGGAGGACGAGAGCTCCTGCGCGGACGTGGACGAGTGCGAGGAGGACAGCAACGAGGTGGATGGCGGCGCCTGCTCGCACATCTGCGTGAACCACGTGGGCAGCTTCACGTGCGAGTGTCCTCAGGGCTTCGTGCTGGGCTCCGACGAGCGTTCCTGCGTCGACGTCGACGAGTGCTCCGCCGCGACGGGCGCCGTCTGCTCGCACGAGTGCGTCAACAACATCGGCAGCTTCTTCTGCGACTGTCCCGACGGCTACGTGCTGGGCGACGACCAGCAAACCTGCCGCGACGTCGACGAGTGCACGGAGCGAGACGACGACGAGGAAGACGACGACGAGGACGACGACGACGAGGAGCGTCGCTGCTCACACGTGTGTGTCAACACTCCGGGCTCCTTCGAGTGCAGCTGCCCTCAGGGATTCGTCCTGTCCAGTGACTTGCGGACATGTGAAGACGTTAACGAATGTCTCAACAGCACCTTGTGTTCACACGAATGTATTAACGAACCCGGGAGTTTTTTGTGTGAGTGCCCGATGGGATTTGTGTTGGGAGAAGACAAAAGAACGTGCAAAGACGAAGACCAGTGTTTCAACATGGAGGCGGCGAACGGCGGTCCCATATGTTCGCACGAATGTGTCAACGAAGCTGGAACTTTTCTGTGCAAGTGTCCGGAAGGTTTCGAGTTGGGTTCTGATCTGAGGACGTGTCAGGACATTGACGAATGTAGTGGGCACGGTGACATTAAGGCTGGGTGTTCCCACATTTGTACAAACATGCCGGGAGGGTTCATGTGTTCCTGTCCGGATGGCTTCATACTCAGTGAAGACTTCAGAACCTGCAAAGATTTAGACGAATGTACAGACGAAGACGACTTTAACGGAACTACTCGTTGTTCACACGAATGTCTGAACGAAATTGGCAGTTTTAAATGTGCTTGTCCCAAAGGTTATGTCCTTGGAGACGATTTAAGGACGTGTGAAGATGTTGACGAATGTGAGGAAGCTGAAAATACGTGTTCGCACCTCTGTGTCAACGACGTAGGTAATTTCCATTGCGAATGTCCAGAAGGTCTCATTTTATCTAGTGACTTGGTTACCTGTAAAGACTTTGACGAATGTCAGGGAGCTGAAAACGACGATTCCGAACGACGCTGTTCACATGGATGTGTAAACAGTGATGGCAGCTTTAAATGTACGTGTGAAGAAGGTTTTCAGCTATCCGACGATGTACGGACTTGCGTCGACATCGACGAGTGCGACGCCGATAGGAACGTGTCCGCGTGCAGCCACGTATGTATAAACGAGGAGGGAAGCTTCCGGTGCGACTGTCCAGATGGTTACAGGCTACTAGAAGATCTACACACGTGCGTGGACATTGATGAATGCAAAGATTTGGTCGACGAGTGTTCCCACACCTGCACTAACTCCGAGGGTAGTTTCGAATGTTCTTGCCCAACTGGATATTATCTTGGATCAGACGATAGAATTTGTGAAGACATTGACGAATGTCAGGAATTTGAGGACAGTGAAGATGATATAGGATGCTCTCATAAATGCGAAAACACTGCCGGGAGCTACAAATGTTCTTGTCCGCTGGGCTACTTTCTCGAAGTGGACATGCAAACTTGTGAAGATATTGACGAATGTCAAGATCTAGCAGATAACAGCTTTGAAGAAAGTTGTTCCCACCAATGTAAAAATTTACCTGGAAGTTATAAATGTGTCTGTCCCGACGGCTACAAGCTTCAAGACGATCGGAGAACCTGCAGAGACGTTGACGAGTGCCAGGAATCGAACGGTGAAGATTTCGAATCACCATGCTCACATAAGTGTCAGAATTTACCTGGTTCTTACAAGTGTGATTGCCCAAACGGATACATTCTAAGCTCAGATAATAGTTCCTGTGAAGACATAGATGAATGTGAAGAGACGGAAGACCAAGAATCTGAAGCGGGATGTGATCACGAATGCGTGAATGAACCCGGAGGATATAAATGTAAATGTCGAGAAGGTTTTATTCTTGGGGATGATTTACGGACTTGTATAGACCGCGATTTGTGTAGTAATAACAAGTCAGGCTGCTCTCACACCTGCATTAACGACGATGTTGGATTTAGATGCGTGTGTCCTGATGGATATATTCTGGGCAAAGATTTAAGGACATGTGAAGACCTAGATGAATGTTTGGAAGAGAATGAAAACGTGACGAAGTGTGAGCAAGAGTGTGTGAATATACCTGGAAGTTATGAATGTAAATGTAACGATGGATACACGTTGGCTAGCGACAAGAAGTCATGTGAAGATGTCGACGAGTGTGACACTGGAGAGCACCAGTGTTCTCATAAGTGTATCAATGATGTCGGGAGCTTTCTCTGCGACTGTCCAGAAGGCTATGTATTATCTGCAGATTCCCTTGCGTGTGAAGATGTTAATGAGTGCGTTAAAGACAATGGAGGATGCTCTCATCTGTGTGCCAACACAGAAGGTGGTGTAGAGTGTTATTGTCCAGCAGGTCACCGTCTTCTGGAGGACGACGGTAAAACGTGTGTCGAGGTAGACGAGTGTCTGGTTGATAATGGCGGCTGCTCTCACACATGTCACAGTACTGGCGAAGGCGTCCGGTGTTCGTGCCCCGACGGATTCGAACTTCGAGATCAAAAGTTATGTGAGGATATAGACGAATGCTTGGAAAACAGCGGAGGGTGTTCTCATATTTGTAACAACACTGAAGGAGGCTACAAGTGTTTGTGCCGAAAGGGATACGAACTGGATCTTGAAAATCCTGAAAATTGCCGCGACGTAGACGAATGCGCGAAGGAAAATGGTGGATGTTCGCATTTTTGTAATAACACAGACGGAAGTTTTTCCTGCTCGTGTCCTCAAGGATTCACAACAAATGCGAACAATTCGCTTCTGTGTGACGACATTGACGAATGTCTAGTCAATAATGGTGGCTGTTCTCATTCTTGCTTTAACAACGAAGGGAGCTACAGTTGCTCTTGCCCGAACGGTTTCCGACAGAGCGTGGAAAATATAATTTTGTGTGAAGACATAGACGAATGCTTCAGCGATAACGGAGGTTGTTCTCATTATTGTCATAATGCCAACGGAAGTTTCACTTGCTCCTGCCCGCCAGGATTTAATCTGGCGTCTGACAATCGCACTTGCGAGGATATTAATGAATGTTTAATTGACAACGGCGGGTGCTCTCACAAATGTATCAACTCTGAAGGGAGTAGAGTTTGCGCTTGTCCTGTGGGGTACTCGTTGAGTGATCAGAACCCCTCCAAATGCGTCGATATAGACGAGTGTAAATTAGGGAAGTCTCGCTGTGCGTTCCACTGCAAGAACGTTCTAGGAGGTTACAAATGCGGATGTCCCGAAGGTTTCAGACTTATGCGAGATCGCCGGAACTGCAAAGACGTTAATGAATGTCTCTTCAGCAAAGGAGGGTGCTCAGATGAATGCGTCAACTCGCAAGGTAGTTACCACTGTAAGTGCCGTCCTGGATTCAGCTTGGCCAGCGACGGTAGAACATGCGAGGAACGTGATGGCTGTGAAAACGATAACGGTGGTTGTTCCCACATCTGCAATCAACTCGGAGATGACGTCGAATGTTCCTGTCCTAAAGGCTATGAAATATCTAGCGACAATAAAACATGCGAGGACATCGACGAATGTCTGTACGATAACGGGGAGTGTACTTACAACTGCATCAACACAAACGGATCGTATCATTGCTCCTGTCCGGAAGGCCACACGTTACACAACAACAAGAAGTCTTGCGAAGAGATCAACGCGTGCTTGAACTTGGCTTATCCTTGCTCACACGAATGCGTCAGCATTTCCGGAGTGGCTCAGTGCACTTGTCCACCAGGCTTCCAGCTCAACAGCGACAAGCGATCTTGCACTGACCTGAACGAGTGCTTCACGTGGAATGGAGGCTGCTCTCACTCTTGTCTCAACACGGAAGGCAGTTTCAAGTGTCTCTGTCCTCACGGGTACGACATTGGCTCCGACGGGCTCAAGTGCCGCGACGTGGACGAATGTGAGAAGGCCAACGGAGACTGCTCGCACAAGTGCGTCAACACCGACGGAGGTCACCACTGCGCGTGTCCTCACGGGATGGAGCTCCACGCTGATAAACGAACCTGCCTCAAGAAAGACAGCTGCCTGGACCTGAACGGTGGTTGCTCCCACAGATGCGTCGACTCGGGCGATGGATCGCCTCGCTGCGAGTGTCCGGAAGGTTACCAACTGCGCCACGACGGTCGCACCTGCGCTGACGTGGACGAATGTGAGGGCGACCACGGCTGCCAACACTTCTGCGTCAACACCTTAGGGTCGTACCAGTGCGGCTGCAAGGACGGCTTCTTGAGGGACGGATCATCCTGCATAGGTAAATACCAGTCTCAAAGCTTCTGATACCTGAGTGTGATTATTCTACCATGAACACAGTCCCCATCCATATTATGTTTAAGATATCGACGAATGTCTGTCTAACATCTGCCCTGGTCGCTGCGTCAATACTGTTGGATCATATTATTGCCGCTGTGATCCTGGCTTTAGACTTGAAGGCGGAGTCTGTGTAGGTAAGCCTAATTCACTAATTTGTTTCTTTAAATTATCCTATTAAAGATGTCATTCGGTATTATCTGAACTAATTCGTGAAGAAAACCCACCATATTTATGATATAAGAGAAGATTAACGACCACAAATTTCTATCATCAATCAATAATATTGGTAATTAATAAAAATCAAATAATAAAAATAAATATTTATACTTTCACATTTAAAAAAAATGACATTTTGACCTCTTTTAGGGCGTCTTCCTGTCTAAATATTTTAATAATGTATACTATCCTTTATCCAAATAATGTTTTTTACTGGCAACTGGGCTTCTACTTGCAATATCATTTCGGGCACAGCCAGCAAAACCTTACTTATAAATTCCACTTATTAAAATTATTATTCGAATAAAGGATTGTATACAAAATTATTACACCTGAGGAAGTCGCAGAAGAGGACGAAACGACGTTATAATTTTTGTTATTTAAATTGAATAAATGGTTTTTCCACAAGGACATTTACGAATTTATTTATATTATTATTATAATGGTCAATTGTTTTATTATAATAAATATGGAAGCTGAGCTTTACATTTTTCGCAAGCTATACAAGATATAAGATCTTGTAGTTACATCTAAAGATATTTAATGGGAAGTTAAATTATATGACTATAGCAAATTTTCTTTTTTTACTAACGGTGGGGGGGCGTTCTATTGACACATTTTAATGAGAATTGAGAGAGCTAAAATTGTTAAATAAGAAGTAAATAAGAACCTTGAGATGTATCTTATGAATTATTTTGGTACCTAGATGTTTAAGACTAATTTAAAAATGCTTTTCTTTAGATGTAGATGAATGTTCGGAATCGACGCCATGCAAAGGAAAGTGTCTGAACACCGTGGGCTCTTATAGATGTCTCTGTGATCCTGGCTACAGATATTCTGGACAGCATTGTGTTGGTAAGTCTGGACTGAATATTCTGATTGTAAAATTTTGTTGATGCAACAATTTTAAACCTTGCGTAAGGGATGACAAATATTCATAATTTTGGATGTTATCATGAGTCAAAAAATATTTGCAATTATAGGAGAATTTTATTTTCATTCATTACTGACAGGAATATCAATTAAGTATAATTAGGTTTAATACTGGTTTCAATATTCTGTTGGGTATTCAGTTGAGACAGGCCGATTACACCGAGCAGGATTTATTCTAAATAAATCCCACTAAATTATTATGCCTTTATAAAATTATTTAGTATTAAATGATCAGAAATCCGTTTTGATCTCCCTCTCGACGGATCTGCATCACCATAATTTAAGCATTCAAGTCTGATAATTATTTGGGAATTCCGTTCGTTTCCTGATTCATTATTAATAGTCTCGAAACTTTGTGCATATATAATTTATATATCGGTTCATATTCTTATTCCATCACACCCGACTAGTCCATTTGGCCTTTTTCTTATTACGTGCTTATGTTTTCCATTTTATTCATTCTGTTACTCATACACATATTGCGGTCTTGTTATTTCCATTTATCATCGAAGTTTTTGAGTAATGTGCTTTGGCCTTTTACAATCATCCACCGTGTTTGAACTTACACTGTCTGTCGACCTGGGAACTATTTTATTAAACAGTACTTTATTAATATTACAAACAATTTGACTTACACCGTTTTGTAACGCTTCGTTCCGTGTGTTAGTTTTTCCTTACGTTTGACCTTCAGGCCTGTTGTCACATTAGACTCAAGCCTTCACTTTCCCGGAAGAACTGGTGCCACAGGAGAATTCTGAAAATCAGTATGAGAGTTGGTCGCGAATAATAAAATGTTCAGGACAATAGAAGTAAGATATAAATAAAAAGAAGAAGAGCCAACTTGATAGACCATTTCCTCAGACACAATAGACTATCGAAAAGTATAATAAAGGGGGCAGTAGATGACAATTATGGCAGAGGAAGCCCAGACTAGAATACAATAAATAAATTCGAGAAAACATGAATTTAACTTCATATTGCGAACCAAAAAAGGTAAGGCTGAGAGGCGAAAAGAATATAAAGTTGATGCCACCCAGCCTCAAGGCTGCTGACCCGAGAGAAAAGAGAGAGAGAGAGGGGGGGGTCTTTAATTCGTGACTGCTTTGAGCTTTACACCTTCAACAGTACCTGCCGTCAACTGCAGACTTAATGGCAGAGGATGCAATAAATTCAAATACAGAATTTCAAACTATGGGTGGAATAACCTCGTT
The DNA here is from genome assembly GCA_034510155.1 of Eucriotettix oculatus. Classification (NCBI taxonomy): domain Eukaryota; kingdom Metazoa; phylum Arthropoda; class Insecta; order Orthoptera; family Tetrigidae; genus Eucriotettix; species Eucriotettix oculatus. Next base: position 13,212,808 of record CM067377.1, read on the forward strand.
CCATCTGAAGTCAAGTGAAAGAGGGTCCACGTCATATTTATTAATTCTCTCTTAGCTACATTACGAATATAATGGTAAATTCTCTTCAAAGTGTAGATAAATTCATACTCATCGTGTGTTTCATTTTATTTATTCTGTACGAAGCTTCCATAGAGATTTTCAGATATTCGCAAGCAACCCTTCCGAGTAAACCAGGCAAACAAACACAGGCGCAGTCATTTGTCTAGAAAGTAGTTTTGGGACCCGGCGAAGAACCCAGGTCAATATGGTGGTTGGCCCAAAAGGGGTGGCATATCCAAAGTTTTAATATGGGAAAGATAGAAAAAGCTGTTTTTAGGAGAGGTGAGTTCGAGGTGGAGAGGACCTCGAAATGATTGATTCGGGTAAAAAGAGTCAGAGAGGAGCGGGGAAACGGAAATCCAAACCAAAGGCAATAATCTCTCGTTCTGCTATGCGTATAAACACGTAATACAGCCCTGAGTAAAGTAAATTAAATTTACTAAAGTCTCTTGCTATATTATTTCTTTCGTAAGGGCTCAGCTGGACAACAAAATTCTTTAAATTAATTAATTTCTAAACATTGTAATTTGTTGAATCTTTTACGTTTATTAATAATAAAAGATTTTTAAATGTCAAAGTTGAGATTTACTGGCTCCCAACCATTTAAATATATCCTCTAAATTTTAATATATTTATAAATTGGAATAACCATGTTACAATACAATATAATAATACATGTTAACTTCATATATTAGCAAAAATAAATACATTACCTATCGTTTATTACTGTAATGCTTAAAGGCTTAATTAGTTACTTAAATTATCCCTGTGATAACAAAAGTTTTGTCTCTCAATTTGGTGTTAATTTTTATTTAAACTACTCCGGAATACCGCTAAGCTATTTTATGATTTCATGGAATAATTTAGTTCGTTTCTACTAAGACAACCAGCCTGAGATTCTGAATGATTTTCCCAGATGTGGATGAATGCGAACGTCACAACGGAGGCTGCAGTTACCAGTGTGTGAACACTCCTGGCTCTTTCCACTGTGTCTGTCCACAAGGGTACAGACCTCATGTTAGGTAAGGAACAACAGCTGTGGAATCCTCTGCGAGGAAGACAAGGACAGGGGATATTAAATACTCATTACGTAATCTCCGTTGACTTACGGTCAAATAAAGGGAAAATATTTAAATATTAATAATAATTTACAATAAGTTAAATTACCCTTTGCTTGTATTTACTGATTAATTTTTAAGGGACATTTTTGAAGGGAAATCGTTCACGCTGCAGAGTCGTCTTAAGATAAGAACTCATATAATTTTTCTGTTAAGAAATAGGACGATGTGCGTGGACGTTAACGAATGCACCGAAGGAAACGGAGGATGCAACATGGACTGCGTCAACACTCACGGGAGCTTCATCTGCGTCTGCAGCGACAACTTCATTCTGGCTGAAGACAAGAGAACCTGCATTGGTAAGTTCAACCTTCTTGTATTCTACAAAATTCCATTTCGTGTGGCTGTCGTTTTGCAATTTGCAATCATATACTTCCGGTGACTAAATTATTTATATCTGTAACCATAAGAGACACTTGGCTTATGCTTCTTTCTTTGCCCATAAATGTACTGAATGGTTTGATTTTTTCCGTCCTGAACTAAAGACTAAGATCCTTAGTAAATAGAAAACCTTCGGAAATTTTTTAAATAATCTACCGGTCCGTTTATCAGTTAAAGTAAGACAAAAACTTTGAGAAGGCTTTCCTGGGTATTTTTTGTAATTAGAAGGGCCAAGATACATTTTCCACGGCGGAAAGGTTGTTATAAATGACTGTAAAAGTGATACGAGAAAGAAAATCAAAAAAAATTTATGCAACACTATAAACATGCTGAGTAATAACGGTATCTTCTTGGGAGATCGTTGATCGCAGTATATTAGAGAGAGAGAGAAGAGAGAGAGAGAGAAGGAGAGAGAGGGAGAGATGGAGACACCTCTAGTGATCTTCCTGACTTTCTGATGAAGTGGGCGGTGCCTTCGAAAATTTAAAGAACTCCGAACATCACAAGGTGTTTACCATCTATAAACCTCAGGTAAGTCACCTACTTTCTATCTTTCTTTCCTTTCCTTATTAATTCTTTTAACATGACAATGTCATTTCCTGAAGCATATATATACATTCATATATATATATATATATACTAATCGGATAAAGTAGTTGCCAACTAACAGACGAAATTAAGTGATAAAATAAATACCGTAAATCCTTAGTATGGAATATTCTGATTCAAAATTATTTAATTTATTCGTTTATGGCGAAACTTATTAAACTGTTCACATATTTTTCTATTAATTCTCTTTTCACATTATCCCTTATTTATTTTTAATTGTTACTTCTGCTGAAGTATATTTTAAATTTTTTCGTAGTATTTCCTTCCTTTCTGAGCAATTGAAATATCATCTGGGGGAAAAGTTTCCATTATTATTTAATACCTTTGAAATTTATTTCTTCTGAAATTTTTTGTACTAATTGCGCCATTTCTTCTGAAGTCGCTTATTGCTACTTTTGAATAATATAAAACACAAAAACTTTCCTTATCATTGAACAGTGATATTTTAATTAGTTTTAATAGGATAGTGACAGGCATAAATGAATAACAATAAACGCAACTGACACATTCCCATTTCCGCGTATCTTACCTATACCAATAAATAAATTTGAAGTTTCTTTCTGCCTGATTCTCTGACTGTCAGTCAGTCCGTATGTTTGTCTCCAATAGGCTTCTAAACGGATTAACGAATTTCGATCAAAATTTGAGGGTTTATAAGCAGGAAATTTAACTTTAGTATTCGTGTATGTTTCATTTCGATATATTGCAGAAGATATTAATATAAAATAATGTAAAAGATTCTACAGTAAAGGTTTAGTTTTCAATCGCACGTAAAAATCTCCAAGTGAATGTGCGTTACCTATATTCTTGATCTGTTTATGCTCCGAAACGGCTTAACGGATTTCAAGAAAAATTTGCGGAATCGAAACTTGAATTTTCACTTAAATTTTCGTTTAGATATCTTGCAGAGTTAAGAAGATATTAATATAAATATTTATAAAGCCATTGAGTTACCGTGCGAAAGGTGGTGTGAAAACCAGCTGCGAGTTGGCGTTCCTATACCATTCATCCCACTTACTGTGGTATAATATGCGTAATTTTGACAGCATGAGAGAGGGAGGGCGAGTATTCTCATTCCATCTATTGAGGCATTAGAATTTGCGCCGTTGACAAAGATCTAACTCCCCGATAAATAATAAACTTCATTGGATTGTCGATACGAGGTATACGTTAAGTAATTGCTCATTTTTATTGGGAGTTATGAGATTTACCTGAAGGGATCATAAATAAATGGTACCGTACTTTTTATATATTAAACGATTTCAACTTTATCAAAATTCTGTACCTGTTGTTTCGTCTTTAGGGCAAAAAAACGCTATTTCAAAGCGAACGAATTCTCGGGGGTTAGCTAGTATTTCAATAATTGAGAAATGAAAAGAATGGTTGATGAGAGGGAATATTACTGTTGAAGAACAAGTCAGCATTCGTGCCGTTGGCTATAACGTTGATAATGATCTTCTACCACGCGCATATTGGTCATCAAGGACCTCCCTTTTTGGAAACCGATATTTGCATTATGAACCCATCCCAGGGTATGCCGCAGTGTAATTTGGCGAAACCGATGAAATTCAAATCGGGAAGACTGGCGTAGAGTCCGATTGTAATCCTCCTTCAATGACGCCGCTACTTTTTTTTAGTGGTTGTTGGACGTATACTTTTTCCCTCCATTGTGGATTACGTCATGTGATTACTCGCTCATCCTAACCTGGGAAAGTCATATCGGCTGAGAATACAAACAGTATTACTGGTCCGAGATGTTTGGATTCTCAGTCACTGAACTCGTTAATCGACTAATTTCTTACAGCCAGTTAATTACTTATGATACCGTTGAATTTATAGATCAAGTGGCGTATCTTGATTTATGTATTCGCGCCTTCCTTTTAACGGTTCGAGAGAGTTATTGAACTGGTTCCTAATCTCAAAACGTTTCCTGTATCACGTTCATCGACAATGTGAGTTGTCCAAGTCACCGTAACTAATATCACTCTATACCACACACTAAAAAAATTTGAGTAGAAGCAGTTTCAATTTGTTTTTGTTTTTTTGTGAGAAACATTGAATTTTTATTTACTTCTTAGTCTAGAATTGCTAGGTTGCAGATACATAATTAAATTTACTTACATACATAGTAAAATATCGAGAAGGAAGGCTTATCAGTAACCTCTACAGAAGACAGTCAGAAGTGATTAGAATTAAAGAGCAAGAATAGAAAGCAGAAATCAAGAAAAGAGTAAGCAAAGGATGTAGTCTGTCGCCCATACTCTTCAACTTATGTATGGAACATGCGATGAAGAAAGTTAAAAGGGAATATGGAAAATGAATCATACTGCAAGGAGAAGAAATAAAAGCCTTGCGGTTTGCCGATGATATTGTAGTATTATAGGAGTCAGAAAAAGACTTGGAAGCCATGTAATAAATGACATGAACTGAACATGGTCCTGGAGGAAGAGTACAACGTGAGAATTAATAGAGGGAAAACAAAGGTAATGGAATGTAGTATGGGAAACAGTGGAAGGAGGTAAAAGAAATCTGCTACTTGGTAAGCGTAATAACTAGGGATGATAGAAGTATAGTAGACATAAAGAGTAGGATAGCACAGACAAGGAAGGTTTTCGTAAAAAAGTGGAATTTACTTATGGGTAATATAAATGTGAATATTAGGATATCATTGCTAAAAATGTTCGTATGGAGTGTAGCGTTATATGGGCGTGAAACGTGTACAGCAGGTATTGCAGAAAGGAAAAGAATAGAAATTTTTGAAATGTGGTGCTATAGGAGAATGCTAAAAACAGATGGGTGGATAAAATCACTGACGAGGAAGTTATAAGCAGAAGGGATAGATTAATATGCCACATTTTAAGATATGAGGGTTTGTAAAATTAACATTAGAGGGAAGTGTGTGGGGTAAGAACAAAAGAGGGTGGTAAGAATGGAATACGCTACGCAAATATGGTAGTTATGCGGAAATGAAAAGGCTTGCGCAATATAGGCTAGTTGTATCATACCAGTCTTAGGACTGAATGCAACAGCAACATATACATAGTAGTCCTAATCTAAATTGACGATTGTCCTTTAAAATGTCTATACCCCAGAAAGAAAGATGAAAAAAGAAACACTACGGGAAATAAGTTTATTTTCCTGAAGAGGATTTCCTCCGTACACTCCCACAGGTATATTATTCCAGTCGCTGATGGTCCTATTTAGGAATTCAAATTTACCAACATCTATTTCTGATTTCTTCATTTTACTTTAATCTATGATCCCATCTATCAATAGAACTGGGCTTTTGCATTTTCGAGCTAACTTTTCCAATGAATTCTTTACGCCTCGTATAAGTTTTGAAAAGCAAATACAGTCTTGCATTGTTCCTCCTTTGTGACGATAATTCCCAACGTAGTTGTTCTACCTTTTCGTCCCTTTGACCCGGCCCTACTTGCACAATATAAGTTTATGTTGACTTAGAATTATTGATTCTGTTATTCTTCTACTTAGAAAATAATAAATACGAGGTCTGTTTAAAAGCATGTACTGATAATTATTTTCTTAAAATTAACAGAACATAATTTCCCAGATATTTTTATCATCAATCATTACTTCACAACGCGCACTACTTCTCCACATAGCCAAAGCATCGTCACTTTCGAGTTTTCATTATTTTTTGGTTTGTTTTAACGTCCCATTTACAATTAAAAGTCATTAGGGACATCCATACGATAACCTTGCACGCAGGGACATTATAATAGAATGAAGTTGTAGGTCCTAGGGAATATGACCCATTAATAACTTTACGATGTACTAAAGAAATGAAATCCAGTAAGTATTGAGTTTTCTCATCCTTGTATTTTGTTTCCTATAGACATATTAAACCAGGATCATACCAATTCAAAAGGTTCAACAAAATTCCCTTATCCGCTCTCATTGAAAGACTTGCATGTTAGTATTCTCAGTTCCGTCCTTAATATAGCATTAAGCAACACATGCTGCCTTACCACCGAGTTTCTCAGATTCGTGACCTTGATGCCCGTCTCGTCCAACTTTGTATTTATACAATTTAGGAGCTAATGGGCCGACCTCCTGTGGTCTGGAGGCTACAATCACTGCCTGACAACACGGTGGTCCCGGGTTCGAATCCTGGCATGGGCTTGGATGTTTGTGCCGTCATGGTCACGGAGACTGGGGTTAAGGCTGATGGAGAGTCGATACGCTGACCATGTAGCACTACAAATTCGGAATGTGTCATTTAAGACGAAAGTCCGCAGGCATCCTGGTAGGCCAAGGCCCTTAATGAACTGCAGAACCAACAAAGAATAAGAAGTAAGAGTAGGAGTAGACTAATGACCCTAGTCGGGCCCGGGAAAGTTACCCTAATAGTAGCCAAATGGTTCTTTGAAGAAAGGGATTTAGCAAGTAAATTTAACCATTTCGTCAAAATTAGTCTCCAGGACAAAGTCAGGATTTTCTCATTACTATGCTAAGATCTGTCGGATTATGGTAGTCAAAGGCCTTCTTTGTGCTTTTATTTGCCGCCATTGTAGCAGGTAAAGGTAGTTTTCCTGTTGTTAGAGCGTTTCCTATCTTCAAAACAATTGGACGATCAGTGAGTGATTCGTTTCTTGAATACATCGTCATTTGTGTGACGTGATGGAATGTGAAGGAAAAGGGTTGGACAGATTAACGAAGGTCATGATGATGACGAGGATGTGAAAAAAAGTACATAATTTCCAACGTAGGCGGCATCTTTCTCTGACGGAGGCTGGTTTCCCGTTACGACAAGTGCCTGAATAACGACGGTGACTACGTGAAGGTGTAATATGAGATATAAGATAACTATTTAGAATAAAATATTTGGACAGTAATGTACAGTAATTTTTCAAATAAAAATTGGTTTCCATTTAAAAATAGCCTTCGTAGAAGTGGGCAAAACACTTAAGAAATACTTTGGTTTGACGCCGAATGTGTTGAACTCAGAAAGAAGCCACCATCAATGTTGTTTATACTTTTATTTTCATAGATTCAGTTTGTTGCATGACCTGATATAGATCTATTTTGAAATCGGTAAGCAAACGCTTAAGCTCATCAGCGTTTGAGTTGCTCGAATTCTCGTCAAAGTCTCGTAGAAAACGAAGTCTTACGCGTTAAGTGAGATCTACTTGGCACTAGATATCCACGTTGATAAGATTACGCCCATGACATGAAAGTGGGAAAATACCTCCTCGATAAACAATCATCATCTTCCTCTGCTCCACGTCCTCATGTGATCCCTAGTCCCCACACAATATCGCTCCCCCCCCCCTGTCCCCCCACCACGACTTTCGCCCATTTCATCGTTTCATTTAATGAAGATAATAAATAACAGAAAAATTATAATCGCAGTCATATATAAGAACCCATTTTCGCATAAATGGTACAAGGTAATTTTCCTAATACAAAGGTTATTAAAGCAAGATGAGAAATGCCAAATAGTAAGGGCAATTTGGTTGAAATAAATACCTGAATTATTCTAAAATAGTGTAATTATTTTTGTGTTGACTGTAAATTTTAATATTATTTTTCATCAGCCTTACAGCCTTCCCGTGTATATTACAATAATGTATTTTTTTGGTATTTAAAATTATCAGGACACAAGTTATTTTCTATGGGAAAAGTTTAGAGTAATCTCTACTTTTACTTTATATTATTATTTTCATTCAATTCTTTTATTGACGACTTTTTAACGCCACTTTAACATCTGTGTCCTGTCTTTACTATCTGCCATGAAAAACACTCTTCGTGAACCGATCGGGAAACATGGAGTACGCTCGACTTTGACTTCGTTCAGAGAGTACACTTGAGTTCAAAGTAGGTAGTACTTCTAATTTTATAAACTTCTAAAATTAACCTATTTTATGAACTGAAATTTAATATTTCAAATCAAAATACGAACAAATGAAAGAATGATGATTTTAAATCCGAAAGACTTTCTTAAATTCTTTTTTAAGCAGGTTACACGAGGGTGATCCTGAAACAGGCAACTCCCCTTTAATAGCATAGGAAGGGAATTGAAAAGGGCGGATGCGGATAGTAGAGCAAGGTAGCCAAGGGTTAACTAGGGTCCCCAGGCTATAGTTTAAGGATCCTACCCGGTGTTTCACCTAAATAGATGCAGGAAAACCCTAGAAAACCTGAATCAGGTAATTCGGGCATTGGGTACTATTCTCACGCCATTCCGAATGACGGGAGACGAGTGGGGTCACAGCATTCCCTTCTCCGTGACTCTACGAGGCTTAGGCGGCAGTTGGTCGACTGATCCAAAATAGGTGAAGGTGTCCCGGCAATTGAGAACTTTAAAAAAAACAGAGAGAGTAGGAGACATTCCCGACATAGATTAGGTGAGCCCCGCAGTCAGTCTGGGATGAAACGCCTGCCACAAAACTCCCACAGACCTTTTCCTTTCTTAAATTCATACTTTTTCCCACATTTGAAGTAAACACGGCAGATTTCAAACTACATTTACCTAAGACAAACTATTAAAAAGAAATCTAAGATTTTTTAATTATTATATTTTAATAGAATTTTTGTCAATTGCATCAGTGAGAATTTCGATAACATAGTTTTGTGTGTGTCTATTTTAAATTTCATGTTAGTTTTAATCGTATACTTTTGACGTCATAATAAAATTGCCAAGTTGTTTAAAACACAATTTTGAAGTAAGAGGTTATCTTTTGGGATGAGTGCGCATCATGTAAACGGTTAGAGATTTTAACGGACTGAGTGGTGACGTCACAGTGAGATATCAGCGTAAATACGTGTAGGAATTGAAAAGAAAAATATGGGTGTTGGAATCATGATGAGTATCTACAAACGGCAAATAAGAAGATATTTGCATAGTTCCATTACATATATCTCCTTCTGTTAATATGACTTTCTAAAACCATAGGGAGACCTGACAACGCGCTCTATACCGCTTAAATTCCATTAGTGTCAAATTAAATACTTCACACGGTCATGGCGGGGCACGCAGCTGGTATTTTAGTATTTGTTACGATGCCGCAGTTTACAAGATGAAATCCTAAGAGTGATAGTAAGGCATGAGAAACACGCGATCACTAACAGCCTATCTATATTTTGTCTTGACTTACAGTGGAACCAACACGTGAAAAGTAAACTCGTTAAGCGACGTTCTTGTCACGGAAGTAACAGTTTGATGCTAACAGATCGTTTCCGCAGGTCACAGTTAATATTGAATGTCGGACCGCAAACACAGAATGTAGCGAGCCTTAGCGGTTGATATATAGGTCTTGTCTGTGTAATCCCTTGTAAATATGCCACGAGGAATGCCGCCTCTCGCGCTCCCCTTGTAATGATGGCCACTGAATCACCCGCAAGACACTCTTTACATTCTTTACTCCCTAAAACCGTTAATTTTATGTAAACTTTAAACCTCAGTACAACATTATTATATATGTAAAACAGCCATGTGTGTGGTACGCATTAATATTTCACACTATGTGAAAATTATGGATCGAATCCAATGTAAAACTTTTTTCCATATACCTCAAGCTTTCCTTCTCATGGCTATCGCTGGATTTTTTTTGTTTTCTACTTAAACGTGTAAACTAGAAAAAACTTTTAATGATTTTGAAGAAGAAATTAATAAAATATTGAGGAAGAGCAGAAAGACAAGGATTCAGTCTGTCACCCAACCTTTTCAACTTATATGTAGAACAGACAATATAGAAAATTAAAAATGAATATGAAAAGAGAATCAAAACGCAAGGAGAACAAATAGAAACTCTAAGGTTTGCCGATAATTTTGTGGTATTCGATGAGTCTTCGATGAGACTTGGAAACCATATCAAATGGCATGAAAGTGATTCAGAAGGAAGAGTACAACATGATGACTAATAGAGGTAAAACCAATGTTATGGAGTGTACTATGGGAAATAGTGGACTAACAAAGGACGTTAGTTTAAGAATATTTTTAAGGAAGTTAAGCCATTCTGCTACTTAGGAAGCGTAATGACCAGAGTAGGATAGCACTGACAAGGAAGGCTTTCACAAAATAGATTAATTCACTTGCGACCAATACAAGTACGAATATTAGGAAATTATTTCTAAACATTTTGATATGGAGTGTGACGTTATATGGGTGCGAAACGTGAAGGATAGGAGCTTCATAAAGGAAAAGAGTAGAAGCTTTCGAAATGAATGAGATGGGTGGATAGAGTTAGTAACCAGAAAGTTGTAAGCAGAATAGGGAAGAGAAAGCAATATGGAGGATTTGACCAAGAGAAAATGAGGGTCTTGTAAAATTAGAACTAGAGAGACGTGTGCGTAGTAAGAACAGAATAGGTGGACAAGGATGGAATGCACTAAGCAGATATGGAGTATGTTGGATGTGGTAGCTGAAGAAATGAAAAGGCTTGCACAGAATAGTGAGCTTGGAGTGAGCCTCAGACCAGTCTAAGGAAAGAGTACAACAATAATTACATCTACAACAGTGGGACAAGTAAAAAAATGATAATCGTGAAGTATGTGATTCACACGTAGTACATTTTCTATGTCCATATATGCACAGAAATTACTCTACAAATACAACACAAATGATTTTGGCACAGAAAAATATAATAAGTAGTCTGATTTTCCTTCCTTCGTTCCTCCTTGGCTCTACAGCCCATTGATGGCCTGGGCCTACCGAGTCGACTGCGGCCTGTCATCTTGCATGTCACATTCCGAGTTTGGAGTGGCACGTGGTCAACGTATCGATCCTCCAACACTCTTAATCCCGGTCTTCGCGACCATGACGACACAAACATCCAAGCCCATGTCAGGAATCGAACCCGGGACCTCTGGGTTGTTAGGCAGCAACTAGAGGCTAGTCACTACACCACAGGAGGTCGCCAAGTCTGATTTTAGTGTCTTAAAATATAAATTAAATGTATTCCAAGTAGAGAACTATTGTCATGCAATTGAAACGTTGTTCCTGGCTAAAACTACAATAAACCACAATAATATGGGTGTTGAAATTTAAAATTATTAGCCAAGGAAATGAATTGAACAGACTGAAAGGGAGTTGGACTTGCGAAAATATTCGTTGCCTTCTCTTCATCAGCTATCGAAGTTAGAATTCTGGATAGATTAATAGGAAGGATTCAGTACGTGAGGTTGTTTTTCTACGTCTTACAAATCTGAACAGAATCAAAGACGCTAGAGTGGTTTTGAAGGTTAAGTTTAAGAAATAAGAAGAATATTACTGCGCTGAAGACAGTCCATAAGTCTAGCCATGTTTCCAGAAGGATGGCTGAATTCAGACTGACTTCTCTTTAAAAAGTTCTATGGTTCCTCCCTTTGTTTCGTCATTGTAATAAAAACGGTGAATAGTTAATCAAAATATAAAATATAGCCACGTGTTCTCTAACTTACTAATTCAATCCGAATTTTTGCAAGTGTATCTTTGTAACTAAACACCACCTTAATTCTGCAAATGTTATGAAACAAGGCGCCAGGAAACCACGTCCTGCTTTCTGACGAGTGGAATTTTACAGAGATTTTTATATGTACAGCTAATAGAAAATATTGTTCACAAAATAAATGAATTCTTAGGCAATGAAAAATAATATTGTGATTGGTATAGAACAATTTTAAAAATTCTGTACGTATTCTATGAATCACATATATATAAATATGCTGGACTCCATGCATGTAACTGCTATTGACGTATCCAATATCATTCTTGACTCAATGTGTCTGCACACTAATTTTCACTTTATTCTTAATAAATCAAATAACGTCTGTTTCTTCCGAAAAATTAAAAAAACTAAATTAAAGACCATATATAGACAAAGAATTTTATTTTGCTTTAATCGACGCTTCCTCAGTGTATATGAGGTAATGTTAAATTTTGAAATATTTGACGTTAGAAAGATGCCAAATGTGTAATCAATATTTCGGTATAAACTCCTCTCTTAAGCAGTAAAGTTTTGATTTTATAAATTTTACATCTTTTTTCGTCAAAATTTCGAAACATATACAAACCAACGTTTTAGTTAAAACTGCACTCTTGGGCAGTCAATAATATTATTTTTATAAATTTTGTATGTTTATTCATAAAAAATTTTAATTTTACGTTTTAAAACAACGTTTTGATTAAAGTTTCCCTGTTAGGGACTCAAGTTATGAATTTTATAAAATTTTCATCTTGTTCATCAGAATATCAAAATTTACGTATTTGGTTAAAGCTGCCTTCTTAGGGTGTCAAGTTTCTAATTTTATGTATTTTACATCTTTATACATCAAAGCTTACATATAAAAATTAACATTTCTCTTGAAGCTGCACTTTAAGGCAGTCATGTTCCGATTTATATATATATATATATATATATATATATATATATATGGCATCAAAATGTATTATTAACTGAGGAAGTCACGAATATGGTGACGTAATGTGGTTTCAACTAAATAAAAATTATGTCGGTATCTGGTCGTTAATTTATTTAATTGTATTATTTTTATTTTCATTAATACGGGATTTTAATGAGCGTTTGGTTTGACCAATGTAAAAGGAATTTTATTATTTCATATTTTTGTGACGAAAATGCCTAATATGTTATTATTTTTTTGATTAATAAATATTGAAAGCTTACGAACGGCGTATTGTGTAACAAATTTAACACTGACAACGTTTATCGTCGATGTGAGTATCAGAAAATAAGTTGGAAACTACATGAAATGATTTCCTAAGTAGAGGACGTATAACAGAGGCAATTAGTGCACAATTATTGCAACGCCGTCTCTCAATTTGAAAAATATCTAATCCATTTCTTTGATCTTTTGTAAGATTTAACTTTTCATTTAGGTTTCAATTACCCGAGGGAGCTAAACTCTGATATTCATTCAAATTTTGGTAACATGCCGCTGCTGTATCATTTTCCTTCGGTTCGCTCATGAAAATGGAATTAAAACTTTCAGCTAATTACTCATTAAGTGAAATGTGGCCCTTCAAATTAAAAGCGGGGAAGTGCTACAGTGTCTTCAGTACCATGCAGCCTCGAAAATTACCTATGAAACCGTACACCATTGGTTGTTCAGATGTTTTGGGCATTTTGAATATCCTAATAATTTTAAGTAATTAAATAATATTGTTTCATAGTTACTTATGCTTATCTCCGTGTTTTAATATAATATATATTATTAAATGAAATCTTGGTAGGATAAATATTTGAAATTCACCCTTAAATTAGATTACGCATTCACGTCCTTTGTTACTTAACTGAGTAACCGAAGGATGCTTTTTGGCATTGTTTACTGATTGACGGGTCCTTATTACGCCTCCATAATGTTCTCTCATCACCAATCCTATTCAGAAACCCAAAAATGAATATGCAGGGATTTATATTAGTTTTAATAATGAATAATTTATATAAACTACACGAAAATCAGCATTTTTATAAACTTCGTACCTTAATTCATCAAAATTTATAAATTTACGTATTATATCAACATTTTGATTAAAGTTGCCCTGTTGGCTCTGAAGCCTAGTCAGGGTCTTGGCCTACCGGGTCGACTACCGACTGTCATTTTTTCATGACACATTGCGAATTTGAAGTGATGCGTGGTCAGAGTATCGATTCCCCAGCATATATATATAGCGTATTCCATCTTCTGTTCTTACTCCACACACACACTTCCCTCTAATGCTAATTTTTCAAGACCCTCATTTCTCAAATCGTGGCCTATTAATCCATCCCTTCTCTTGGTCAACGTCCTCCATATTGTTCTCTCTTACCCTATTTTGTTTAGAACTTCATGTTCCACCCTATAGCACCACATTTCCAAACTTTATATTCTTTTCCTTTCTGCATCTCCTACCGTCCACGTTTCGTTTCGCACCCATTTAACGTCAAACTCCATACGAACATTTTAAGTTGACATGATACAATTTATTAACAAAATTCCTTTATGAAGCCGGCTTTTTTACAATAAACTCTTCATACAATATTTACAAAAAATAAATTACATACAATTGAATATTTGAAAACAGAAGATCTATTCTCGAATCATATTTAAGTCAGTTATATAGAAGCAGTTTTAAAAAGAAAATCAGGAAATCGGAAGAAATGTTACAAACCGAATATTTATTATCCGGCTTGCAGCCTTCTTAAATTTTTCTCGAGCCGACTGCCTTAGATTTTGTACCGCCAAATTCCGTCTTGAATTGTTTCACCATTACAATCCGATCCGCCCAATTCAATTTCAGCATTCTTTCTGTAACACATTAGAAAGGTTTCTATTTTTCCCTGTCCTGCAATGCCAATTGTCCTAGTTTCGCAAAACATAAAAACACCTAGTCTCCAAACTTACATTCTTCTTCTTCCTTGGTTCTGCAGCCCATTCAGGGCCTTGACTTACCGGGTCTTAGCGGACTTGCATCTTGCACGACTCATTCTGAATTTGGAAATGCACGTTGTCGATTCTCCGGCAGTCTTAATCCCGGCTTCCGTGAGCATGAAATGATTACTCTGCTGCGCAAACAGCGAAATTCATCAACTTCCAAAAAAGTGTCAATTTATAATCTAAGATCCTTTACATCGCCACTCTTCTTTTCAGAGATGTTAAAAAATAATAAATTATTCTTTGACATGTTCTCAAAGTATTATACTGTAATGCAGTGCAATGAATAAGTAATTTTTTGGTGTTATCCAGAAACAGGAAACTCCCCTTTAAGAGCATAGGAAGGGAACTGAAAAGGGGGGATGCGAAAGGTAGAGCAAGGTAGAAAAGGGTTAACTAGGGCCCCAGGGCTGTGGTTTAATGATCCTACTCGGTGTTTCACCTAAAGATATGCAGGGAAAACCCTAGAAAACCTGCATGTTTTGCGGTCAGATTTTCAACGAGCTTCAGTTTTAACTGCGAGAGATTTGCTACAATTAGTGCCGTATATTACTTATTTACAAAGATTATGAGATGTAACTGTTTTTGGATGGTTATTGCTGAGTGAGAGTATCAATAATCATATAATAAAAAGGAAATGTAACATTTATGCAGCGACCTCCGGTGGTCTAGTGGCTATGGTCGCTGTCTCACAACACAGAGGTCGCGGCTTCGAATCCTGGCATGGGCTTGGATCACTCCAAATTCGAAATGTGTCATGCAAGATGACAGTCTGCAGTTGACCCGGTAGGCCAAGGTCATTAATGGGCTGTAGATCCAAAGAAAAAAGAGTAGTAATGTAGTCATTAATTATTTATATCTATACTACTAGAAACCGGAGCTTCCGACTTGTTTTTGACTCACTAAGTAGTAACTGTTAATAGTGGCTATTTCTTTATATTCCTATTGTCTTTGTGTTTTATATTTTTGAAGTTCTATCTCTGAAATTTTGAGTGTTAATTCTTCCAAAATAGATATTAGGTTTTTCTCCCTTAGTGTTTTTCTTTTTAAGGTATCTCTTTTAACTTGGCAGTCCAGAAGCGTGTGTTCATGTCATCATAATTTGAATTTCGAACAGGAAAATAAATCTGCCGTCAAGGTGACGGATCATCATAATGTTACACTTTACGGTGATGAGTCAACGCCTGACTCTTCTGTAACCCCAAGTTGAATAATACATAATTTTTACCCACCAAATAAAACATTATTGGTGGCAATATTTCCGCTAACCAGGTTTTTCTTTTTTATCAGAGGCTCGCTGGCGCTGTGGCCCGCCCCCCGTGCCGCCCCGGGGTGAAGTCCGCTGTCCGGGACACTCGGGGGGACCAGGGGCTACCTACCCCCCAGGAGCTGAGTGCCACGTGCGCTGCCCCCCGGGCTTCCGGCTGCATGGATCTCAAGAACGGCGCTGCGAGGTCGGGGGCCGGTGGTCGGGGGCCGACCCCAACTGCCTTCGTGACTACAGAGGTGAGATCTCCTTCCTCCACATCATTTGACACTTTCCTCAGTGATTCCCTCTCTTACGCAAACAATAGATAAATAATGTTTTATATATATTTTACAACAAAAAAAAGGGTTCACAACTGTGAGTCACCGTTTATAGCCATTTTCTATTCAGAAGATTCGGAGGTCTTAAAATTTTTAAATTCCAGGACAAGGAATGTCCGATTTAGAATTATTTACAGCTGTAAAAAATTTCTGTAGTACTTGTCTGTAGTATTGGCTACGTCAGGGGACGAGTTGAGATACGCCATATAACTCCAGCACATTTTATATCATCTTACGTTCATGGTTACGGGTTGGTAAATAAAGGATAGGGATAACTTTGAGGCAGTTAAATTTATTCGTTTACGCCAGTTTAATAAAACACCAATTTGAAAAACTCAAGAATGATGTTCATGTACGCGAGGGCGATAGATTCGTGATGCTCGTTTTTTGAAGATGACTCTGGACCACAGCAGTTGGCACTCAGAGCGAGATCAGCTAGGAACTTGGAATTATCTGTTCCCTCTGTTTTCCAGAATAACTATTATTAAATTCTTTCATTTTTCACTTTTGGCCATTCTTTCAATTTTATTTTAATACATGTTTAACTGTAAATACTTTCTAACAATGTAAAGGGACTTCTCGTCCGAAGTACAAACAGGCTCAAGGATGCAATGCGCCACTTTTAATCGTCCAAGGAGTCTAGTTTGCGGCTTGCGCCACGGTTTGGCCACCACTGGGCTACATAATAATAATATCATGCCCGTGTTACGGCCATGCTCCTGATATGGGTCCTTCCTTAAAGCTCTCATTGTTTTATCTTGCGGTCTGTTTTCCTTGTCATTGTTCCATTGTTTTCACTCATTTCATCCTCCCCTTTCCACACCACCCGGACGTTGCAGCATCAACTTGAATTTTTGTAATATTTTACTTACAAGTACATGCAACATTCAAAGATTATTTATTTATTTGTATTAAACTATGTATAAAAAACTGAGGAGGTCCCTAGTAGTGTTAGGGACAACCGATGCTGGAACACTTGGCATGGATGTGACCCAGTGGGGGAATAAAGGAGTTCTATCTTATATATTAATTATTTATTTATTGAAATAGTAACATATTTTTTAACACGAGTTGACAATTTTATCCGTAGGGCACAAGGACGAGTTTGATCAACGACGAGATTAATGGTATATTATAAAAATAGAAAATTCGGTAATCAGCTCGTAATGTTCCTTCTACATACGACTAGACTTATGCGGTTCAATTGAACTAAAAATAAGATATTTCCAATGCACATAAAGTAATTTCAAACAGCCCGTATCAAACATTTCTCTTACTGCAGTCACTGAACAGAAGCTACGAAAATGATTCGGGCTGAAAGAGAGAAAAAAAAGCAGGTAACAAGAGCTCCCGTCTCAGGAAACCCTTCCTCATATCGGAGCGCCTGAAAAATATTTACTTGTGAACCTTTGAAACGTGTTCCCAGGACTCGGGACTCCCCCGAGCAACAAGCATCGGAAAGGGCGAGCCTTTGATCGAAGAACGATTCGAGTGGAAAAACTGCGGCTCTCATTTCGCCTCCGGAAATATGATATTGTCATTTTCTTGTGAGGAGGGCCGAACTCTGAATTACCACGCGTTTTCCGTAAAACGTATAAAAGCCTTCCAAGTAGTGAACTTGCCGGCAAAGGTCATCCCACAGGTTGCTAACATAAATTATTACTTTTCATTTTTATTATTATTCAACATAATTATATTAAGGACCAATTCTCAGACAAACTAAGTCTTTTATTTTATTCATGCGAAGTTTTCGCTGCAATTTTGGAACTTCTTTAGGTAAAGTCTTACGCAATCAAATTTATACAGAAGTCAACTACGAACAAAATAAAACTCACATCCGATTATAAATTTTCATGTTACAGAATGACAATTGTAGACAAATTTCAATACGGGAAGAAAAGCCCCGAAGTCCATTTTTCAAGGTATATAGGAGAAGTCAGGTTTAATTTGTAGACCTGAATGTTCTGAACACGACGCAGTTTATTTGAAAAGGATATGTAGACACAGCCCTTGATAATTTAGTAATTCGAACGCGAAAACCGGCATGCGCGCTACAATAAAAGCGACAGCCATTTTTTATCCGGGCACAATATAAATTAAACAAAATTATTTATGAACTGCCAGAACATGAGGGAATTCACAAATAAAATGTTAATTTTTTTTTCTGAGATGGTGCGGCAATCAATTTCTTCAACGTTTGTCATGGAATGGCCACACCGTCTTGAAAATTTTTGATAATTTTACTGCTGATTTGCAATTAAGTGACAGGGTGCCTTATTCTACGTCTAAAATACATCACAACTTGTCTCCTGCAAGATTCGGCTAAAGGGGAACGTATACGTCACGACCTGGTCCTTTCCCGCCCCGAACAAGCCACAATCATTATTAACGGTAACGTCCCTAAGTTTAATAACATCATTTGCCGCGAAGATCTTATCATAATATTTCATTATCACGATATTTGCAATTTAGTTATTGAAAGATTATATTATTCAAATATTTATCATTTGGTAAATGATTTTCCTTCACTCTATACAAATTTCATATTAACTTAAAGACGTTATCATTCAAATTTTCTAAATGTATTGAAAGATTCTCCTTCATTCCACCTACAATTTTCAGTTAATTTAAAGACTTTATTAGTCAAACATTTGAAATTTATTAAAAGATTTTCCTTCATTCTATACAGCTTTTACATTACATAGCACCTCCATCATCTTCCAGGTTAAAATGATGCTATCCATCGAAACGTCTCTGTTACCGCAGAAACCTTTCTTACTTTACTTCACCAGGAATTCCTTGAATAGTTTTTTAAATTAATTTAAAGAATTTATCAGTCAAACATTTGACAATTGATAAAAGATTTGCCTTCATTGCTCGTACAGTTTTGAAATGAATCTGTAACATTTTATCATTCAAATACTTATAATTATATTTAAGAAAAAATTGGTTTAATTCGTTGAAAATGGACCTTATATTGTAATATAAGAAGAAAACAATGTTATTTGGTTGTTTGTATTTGTGTTGCGTAATTTCGTTAGCCTTTTTGGGGTATTTTCGGTACTCGATGATAATTAATGGGTGCTAGGGCGGAGTCATATTTAAATAATGATAGATTTGCTCCTTCTCTGTTCCACTCGGACTGTTTTAAAAATTTTACAAATGTTATAACTTACGTAAATACGATATAGACATGAATTATTATGGTTTCTGGTGACTTGTTCTAAGGCAAGTGCACCCTTCCTTCTATACAGATTTGAACTTATGGTAGCTGGTCCATACATCCTACGAAGGATTAAAATTACGCAAGGGTGGTCTGAAAAAGCTCCTTGGTTGGACGTGTACCAATTTAATTTTATTGGAAGTATTAGTAAACAAAGGGGCGTCAATCACTCAGTGAATGACAGCTCTGGACGTGAACTCCAACTCACGCAAAGGTCACTCGTTTCCATGATTTCCGTACATGCAGCATTTTGGACGCCATAAAGCGTGTCAAATTAATTACCTTGATATTGGAAGCATTTGTAAACATTTGTTCAGCTGCAGGCAATGACAGGTCTTTGTACCGTGAACTCTGGAACAAGCAAAGGTCCTCCATGCACAAACTGCTTGACTTCTGTCAATTTCTAATTTTGAGCAGTGACCTTTTTTGATTTTAAAACTTATTGAAATATTCGTTTGTAATCACAGTGTTCAAAGAAATTGGAGTTCACTCTTTTTAAGAGAAATTATGAAAATTATATCACTCAGTCCTGTAATACACACAGATCAGCTTCTTACTTGAATATGTCAATTTTCTTAAACTCAATTGTATAATATAATAGCCAATAGTTTAAATTAATGTTTCAATGAGGCCAAAATTAGACAAAAATTAATAAAATCAAATCAACAATGATTTAATACAATTTCACATTTCGGTCCTGATCTGGACCCTCTTCAGGTTGAAATACCAGGTCAGGACCAGGATTATTGGTTTAATTTTATTAATTTTTGCATGTTTTCGGCTTCATTAAAACATCAACTGTATGAAAAAAAATATAACATTTACTATTTAATTACATTGAGCCTCACAGTAAATAAATATCATAGGTAGTAATTATTTATTCAGATCCTCGTGGCACAGTAACTGGATTCTAAAGATATTAACGTCACCCTTAATTTTCTTATGGTAGAAAATGCTTTACCCCCACCCCCAGATATTTACTACGGTTTTTGTTGTAATAAAAAATATTTTTTACACATGAGAACATCTCCTGTTACCCTCAAGTTTATTTGTCTCAATTTAATATATTTACTGTAAACAAATTTCACTACACAAGTTCAGTTCTTTTCTTATTATCGTGATTATATTTTCATATTTTCAGCTTCAGATTTGCCGATTCCATTCATACAATGTCCAAGGGATGTGAGAGTGGATCTCCCACCCAATGAGAATACAGTTCATGTCAGAATTCAGCAACCTAAGTCTAACATGGATTGGTGGAGGTTAGTATTTTTATAGATCATTACTATTATTACTTCTTAATCAAGTAATACACACAATACAATTACTTATAGCACACTCCACCTTACCGAATAAGTCCCAAATAAGAAGCGAAACATGGTTTAGCTTTGCATTAAATTGTTTCTGATAATTTGGCTGCTTTAATTAATCAATTTATTCAATCAATGTCAGATAAATGTAAACACTTTTAATCAATTTCTATTCCACATTTTGTGCCTGAAATCCAACAACTGTTATTAAATATCATTATATGCTTGCTACTCGTGCATCAAATTTAATGTTTTATGTGAAGCATAAAATTACAAAATCAACATGCATAATATTAAGAATAAGGTAACTAAATATAAGTGATAATTTATTTTCAACATCTATTTGAAGTTGTTTTCTCCGGGGCAACCTGCAAAGTTTATAGGTTCTTAAAACTATAACTTAAAATTATATTCTTAAAAAATAAACAATAAGAATCGAAATAATAAACACTGTATACATATATACATATATATATATATATATATATATATATATATGACTCAGTCATACTGAGGTTTTCATATTTTAATTTCTTTTAATATGAATGTTATATTACCAAACTGTTAACACAGTGAATTCTTCTCGCAGGTATATAGACTCCGTTCCTCCTTGGGGCAAACAGTTAGAAACTGACTTGGGACCAGGAACATCAGAGGTAACATTCATCGCACGTAGTCCACTTGACAACACAACAGCCTCCTGTACTGTCATGATATACATACAAGGTAAAGAATTACAAGTTTTCACTGATTAAAATATTTTATTATTGTGGTAATATTCAAGTTGCTATGTTATCTTGAGCATATGAGATTCTAAGCGCATGTCAGGGTTATAGAGAAATTAAAAATTAAGCTAGCAATAGAATCAAAATTTAAGTAAAAAAATGAAATATTAAAGGAAAAATATATATTCATTATTAACATATTTTATACTGAAAAAAAATGCCATGCACAGTGAATCAGGAACTCTGGGTATTTATCACTATTTTATTTAACTTTCAACTGCCTTAGTTTACACATTGTTTATATATGGATAATCAAAAGAAAAATATGTAGTGAAATTTTAACAATCAATTCACTAGGAATATGCATAAAAATTTTAAATAAAGAATATAAGTTAACAGAAATACAGTCTTGAGGCATTCAAATATATTTTAATAAAAGGATATCATTTTCTGTTGAAATTTCTAAAACTTTTAGTATTATTTGATACTTAAATGTTCATTATCATACATTATGACTGTTAATGCAGTTGAAGGAATCTTCAAACTATAAAAATTA
Source organism: Eucriotettix oculatus (assembly GCA_034510155.1). NCBI lineage: Eukaryota > Metazoa > Arthropoda > Insecta > Orthoptera > Tetrigidae > Eucriotettix > Eucriotettix oculatus. The sequence goes on from CM067377.1 coordinate 13,234,749, forward strand.
GTAATTGAAATAGATGACAAACAAAATTAACTACCCTGTATGTGTACATTTGAAAAAAATAGGTAAAACTTCTGCACATGATAAGTAAGTCTTAAATTCGATGCACTTAAAATATTTTAGAACAGCTGACTTCTCCAGATCTACTCCAATATAGTGTATGTCAAATAAATGCGTTATTGTTCTATATTTATCTTTGTTCTTAATTTAAAATCACAAAATATGATTAGTTGAAGTATATAAGCTATTATTATTTAATCATCAAAAATTAGGGGTTTTAATAATTTATCTTTAAAAGTTTTGGAACATGAAGAAGACTTTAGAAAAGGAAATACCAGTTCACAAACCTGAATAGTATTCAGAAACTAGTTCTTTCTATATCTTTCCAATTATGGCAAAATATATGACAATCCTGTACTTGTCATATTACATTGATAATAATATCTTTCAGACCTTGAAAATCCTGTTGTAAAAAGCTGTCCACAGTCATTTGAAGTGCAGCTAAGCTCTGGTGAAATATCAAGATCAGTCTCCTGGAATGATCCCGAATTTGTTGATAATGTAGGAATCGAACAAGTGTATAAATCAAAGGCAAGTTTTTTTCCATTTTTTCATACATTTCATGTATTTGATAAATTTTTATAAGTAAATATTCTTTTGGTTGCAGACTCCTGGCCAACAAATGTCAAGAGGTTTACATCATGTAAATTATATAGCATCTGATGCAGCAGGAAACCGAGCAAAATGTCATTTTTCTGTGCATGTTAAAGGTAATTAACTTAAGTAAAATTACTATATCATCAGAGTCATATTTTTATCATAATAAATTTAAATAAACATGAATTTGTTTCAGGTGATGAAAAATATAAACCTTCACATGTAAGTATGTTTAATATGGAATAAACCTATCCTCAAAACATGTTGCAGTGTACATTATCTTCTCTTTTCTTTGTTTCCAGAGAGTCAGACCTATCTACAGGAAAGCAGTGATCTGTCCTGGAAAATCAGTGGTGAGGAACAAAGTTCAATTTAATTATCCAGTAAGTTATTTGTATTTATCATCTCACTGGTTATTTTTAATTTAAATTTTTGTTATTTTACTATACTTTTATTGGGACATAAATTAGATAATTTGAACATTTCATTTCAAATTGTATCAATAATTGGCTACAGTGTATGGCATTTCATTCGTTTTGTGATTTTTTTTTTCAGTGGCAAGTTCCAACTGGATGTTTCCTGCGTCAAACTAGAACACGAGTAGTAGCTGGAACATTTAGTGTTAGTCAGAGTAGTAAAACAGCTCATCCATCTCAAAAAGCTGTGAGAGGTAAGGTCATACCATTCATAAGTAACACGTATTTAAACAAGAAATCAAATGCAACATCTTATCAGACAATAATTTATATCAATTATTTTGTTAAATCCAGTGAATGTTGATAATATATTCACTGATTATGAGAAAGTACAACTAGAATCACAAACTACTCAAAATACATCAAATATTATGTTCTTAGCAGAATGTTCGATAATTTTATTTAATTTTTTAATTTTTATTGCATTCCTGAACAGACCTATAAATCAAAGTCTCTTAAACTATTCTTTGTCCTGCAATAGAGTCCATATGTTTGCTATTCAAATGTAGTTCCACAGTAATCAGAGACTGTTTCCTCCAATATCATTTAACAATTGCATATAAGTCACATTTGTAAAATTTCTTTTTCGTGCTATTAAAAATTTCTTCATAAGAACTCTGAACAGGCATTCAGAAATGAAAAACATATATTACTTAATATTGATTTTCTCATTTACAGTTTCTGTTATTCTCTTAAAGGTACTTTCCCACACAATAAGTATTTATAAAATCAATCAATGTTATGATTATCTTATTTGCTAAATAATGCTACAAAAACTGGATGCCTACCTATTAGTAAGGAAGAAAGAAAAATATTCAACATTAGAAACAAAATTGTATGAAACACTTTATTTTTACAACAGAGCTGTTTACAGAATGTACAATCACAATCATTTTTAATGTACATAACTATGTCAAACAGGAACACTTTTATAAATAAAAAATATAAGCATCTACCTAATTTTATTACAGACTACAGCTGCACCAGGGATTAACTGAATCAGTGATTTACAAAATAGCTTGTGTTTATTTAAAATATTATATAGTAGTGAATTTTAAACATCATCAGAAATGTTTACATAAGTTACTACTTCATTTATATATTTTGATCAAAATTCTATAAGCATATATGACTAAATTTAGCATCATGTTTTACATTTTCAGAAAGACGCATGAGACATGAAGGTAACACAGATAAACGAAGAAGCAGAGAGTGGCAACGGCACCAAGTATTACCCACAACAGCTGGTGCCACAAATCAAAGATGCTGTTGAGACTGATTGGAAAACTAATGTGATTCTCTATCTAAATGTGTTCCATCAGAGGAAAATACCCTCTAAAACAATTATTTTTCACTGCAGAAACAAATGGATGTTTGTGGAATCTTGTGAATAGATTAAAAAGATTTGATAAAGAAAAATTTTAAGGCTGTTGCCACCATCATGTGGACCATGTCCACTTGCCTATTTATGTTTATTTACCCCTCATCAAGAATGGTTATAGAATGAATGATCTTACAATAACAATTAATTTTTTTGAGAGTTATTATTACAATGTAAATAAAATTAAAGTTCTATTAAAAACTAAAAGAAAGCATATTTATAAGACATATTTTCAAAAATAAAGAATAAATAATATTTCTAGAAAAAAACATTTGTCAAACATTTAATGGCAGTGATCATTTTCATTTATAACTGTGTGGGATTATATTTTTGTACAAAAGAAATTCCACTCACAAAAATATACCTATCATCCAATCCTATGAGAAGTTTTACTCATAGGTAATTTCTCCCTCTATATTGTCAACTGTGACATATACAGTTAAATTGTATGTTGAAGTTGTGATGTCAGCATGAGCTTGATGTTAAATTACCATGCAGGCAGGTCAATAGTAACCTACTTTACCCTATACAAAAAATGGTTGGGTATTCCTGAAATGGTAAAATGATAAAATCATTGTTAGTATTACATTATTATTATTACATTAAGAACCAATAGTTTTTTTAATTCATACATTATTTTTATTAGAAAAATCTGATGAATTTTGATGTTGTAATGAAGAGAATTTTAAAAAAATATGCTGGAAGTAATAATACCAGTGACTGTCAAACATGTCAGTAACCATATTTGTTAATGTAATATTATAGTTTTAATGAAATAATGATGTGTTAATTAATATTTTTATATTTTTTATTATTTATATTTATTAAGTAATTTTAAACCATTCATGGTACATTCAAATCCTGAATAATAACTGACTATGTGCTATGAAATTGTAAAGGATTATTATCTCAGTTAAATGAGACCTTACTTTAAATGTGCCATGTAACATTATAAATAGAGTTTGTTATTCACATATGTATAAAAATTAATTTTGAGATATAATAGAAGCAGAGTCAATAAAACATTCAAATAACACTGTCTTACTTATTTTAAAACCAAATATATATTTCTCTCCAGAAAGTGTCATGGATGTTAGAGAAACCACTTTAAAGAACATTACAATAAACTAGTTGGTTCAAAATTTCCATATACTGACTATCAGGAACTTCTGCAATGATGATGCCATGGAAGTTGTATAATCAATTTTATAAAATTTAACATGGTTTTATTAAATAAAATACAAAAATGTTGGGTTGAGTTAGAAATATTTAATAGACTTTAGTAAGCTATATTTTTAAAAATATATGTAAATCATAACAGCAATTTTAGATGCTCCATGGTATGTTTCTAATGAAAAAATTCACAAAGATCTTAAAATACCATCCATCAAAGATGTTATATCTACAAGCAAATTATGCCAATTCCCCGATCACGCAAAACCTGCAGTCCCACCAATAAGAATACTGACACCTACCAGCTCACTGGAGCATATTCTAATCCAAATTATCTTTGGAACTTCATATAAGTTATTGCTATGTATAAACTAACAAACAAACAAAAAAATTAATGTTCTCAATCCAGTATAGAGAAAATAAATTATACTAAAAAAACCTTGAATGATATTTTAAAATACAATGAAGTCTTATTCTCATAGAAGTGCATTAACTGACCTTGTATTTGCCCATTAAGTTGCCACAGAATATAATTCCACATGACAAAATAAAATGAAAATATGTATTACAGGGAAGTGTGTGGAATAAGAACAGAATAGGGAAGCCAACCTATCTTTAGTGAGCCTTTTATTTCCACATAATCCATCCTTGGCCTCTCTTTTCTGTTCTTAACCCACACACTTCCCTCTAATGCTAATTTTACAAGACCATCATGTCTTAAAACATGGCCTATTAATGTATCTATTCTCTTGGTCAACATCCTCTATATTTTTCACCCTTCCCCTATTCTGCTTAGAACTTCTTTGTCAGTTACTCTATCCACTCATCTGATTTTCAGTATTTTCCTGTAGCACCACATTTCAAAGGCTTCTATTCTTTTCCTTTCTGCAACTCCTACCGTCCATGTTATGACCACAGTCCTTACAAATATTTGTAGTAATAATATCCTAATATTCATACTTATATTAGCCTTAAGTAAATTCTTCTTTTTTGCTAATGTCTTTCTTGCCTGTGCTTTCCTACTCTAGTTCCTATGCTGACCAAGTAGCAGAATTCCTTAACCTCCTTCAAAATGTCCCTTCCGAATCTAACACATTTCGTTATTCCACTAAGAATCTAAGAAGTTATACACAAATTTGTGTTTATTAATAATTGCTGAAACCTGACACAAATAACATATTCCATTTTATAGAATAAGGAGATACATTGGACTGTATTTTCAAAGAGCAGTATTGAATTTTTTAAAGAATAACTACTGTTTCCTTTCCTTGTTTTTACTTACGTAGTATTTATGATGAAATAATTGACTAGAATTTGTGTGGGTACTTACGCACACATGAGCCATCGTCAGGTCCTTCCCACCGATGGTTGAGTCCGCACACTTTCCGATACTCTCCCTCTTTCCTGTATCCTTGAGGACACTGCAGATCGCACACAGTCCCTGCGTGGTTAATAAACCTCGTTCGTCTTTTCGCGCGAATGGGATGCCTGGCGCACTTCAGGTAGCCATGAGGAGGAGTGCCCAACGGCGGACAAACGTCTCGAACTGAATCGTCTGAAACGGAAAAATTACAAGAAATTATTTACTTACGTCTCAACAACAACAAAAAAAGGCACTGAAGTAATAGGAAATTTCAGTGAAAAGCAATAGAAATCCATATTGCTTAGAATTGTGGTAGCCTTCTTGCAATAGAGAATCCGAAACTGATGCCAGCTGAATGTCTGCAAGCTGTCATGCTGACTTTCTTCTCTTTCCACGGGATAACGGTCCAACCGACGTCGACGAAACTTTACATCCATGTTATACAGAGCCATAATAATTTAGCAACACCAAACAGCCATCGGTTACATTTATAGTGAATAGTGGACGTTCCCAAGAACAATGATTTTGTCCACTTAACAAGAATTTGGAGTGAATGGCCTTTTTCTGTAGTCATAAACGACTTTGAAACTATCTTAAAATGTCATCTAACATTTGAAAAATGTTAAACAAAATTTAGAATATAAATAAAGTAACAAAACTATGTATACCATTTATTACAAAAGAAACAATTCACGGTGACGTTTCGTCCTCTTCTGGGATCTCTTTTATTTAGAATTTTGTATACAATCCTTTCGTCGACTAATAATTTTGAGTATTACCTTGCCTGTTATAATCGAAGTTATTAATGGAAGAAAAGACTGAATTAAAAATTATAAAAGGTCCCAGAAGGGCACGAAACGTCGTTGTGAATTTGATTTTTTTCTCTAATAACTAATTTTCTGACTCAATGACATTTTTCTATTTACGTTATTATAATAAATGTCTGTTGCTTTTTCATCATTATAATTTTAAACAAAATTTAATTTCACCATTAAGGTATATCTTATTAATCAAGAAAACTAAATTTTTGTAGGCAAGAGTTGACGAGATATATCTATGTATAGGACGGTTACTCAGCTACAACGATTAAATTAACACTTTTAGTCTATTAAGGCGAAATACACAAATATGACTAATAAGCTGAATAAAAAAGACTTAAAAGCGGCGGTCGCTGAGATAATGGTGTACATAGTTTTCAACTCAAAACCAGATAGATTAAAAAGAATTTAAAATTTGGTTAAACAAATAGATACCCTTACGAATAGCTGATTAATATTTACATACTCGATGGTATACATGTTATTGATTGTTTAAGTGAAATTACTTATCTCGTGGTAGTGTAAATTGGTGTGTAGCAAAACGTAGAGCCCCTGTAATATAAGGCCGGGCCGTCCGCCATTTTTAATATTACGGAACTGTTCCAGTTCAGCGTGTCAGTTGAAATACATTAAATATTTGTAGATTGATTTTTATGTAATAACTTAAATAATGAATGCATTATCGAACCAGGGTACATAAATTTATTTTCTCAATGAATATCTCAACTCAAGACTTTAAATTTTAATTAATAGAATCGAAAATGAAGTCAAAATTTGGTGATTTAATTAATTTTATTATGAGTTTTAAACATTTTAATTAAATTAATAAACGGAAAAGATTAAAATAGACACCACAAGTGGTAAACAAAATATACTTTTAGTTTCTTCAATAAAGGTATTTATTTTTAGTTAGAATAGGTTAACAAAAAAATACAAAAGTTATTAAAGTGACAAATGGCTTTTATTTAAAGTTCTGTACTTGAGATAAACTTCATATTAATGTATTTTGCAAGATAAATTTTTAAAAATAAACATGTGCACAGATAGAACATACTTTTTTTGTAGAAAGTTACTTGAAGTATGTATTTCTTTTCTAAATAAAGTTAAGTAAACTTGAAAGTTTAAGTAACGATTCAATAATGGAACTAAGTAATTTAAATACAACAAGAAATTTATCTGACATAGATATTCTCGAGGGTTGCCAGGATTCAACTTGTCTCTAGGGCAATTTATAATCCTTCGTTTCCTTCGAATTAATTCTTTTGGAAAATTGAAAAACCAAAATAATCCTTTTCGGGTACAATTCCTACAGTTTACAGCTGCACAGCTAACCATATTGCTGATGGAATTATCACACCAGAAAAGAGAAGCACTTTCGACGTTCTACACTGCGAAGCACACTAGATTGAAAATGGCGGACGGCCCGGCTCGTATTAGAGGGGACAAAACGTAATGGGTGCAATGTGACGTCACAGCCTATACGTTAGTAATGAGGTTAAACTTACATATATAATCAATTCTTCAATTCTAATTATTGCTGACTGTCATCTTTAGCGGTTATGGATAATCACTCTTTCTCTATTTCTGTAATCTTCAAAATCCTTAATAGTTTTTTTCCAGTAAACATTGTCAAGGGTTTTTCTAAATCTACAAATGCCATGAACGTAAGCCTGTTTTTTTCTGTCATGTCTTCCAACATTAGATGAAAATTGAATATTGCTTCTCTTGCCCTATATTCTTCCTTATATATTGTGTGGATTTAGATGCGAATATTTTTTAATCTTTCTCTCTTAGCAGTGTTATTTGGAAGACAAAGGACATTACAGTTTGTCGGTTTTCGTTAGGCACACCTAAATTAATTGTTGTTGTTGTGTTATTCAGTCCTAAGACTTGTATCATGCTATTCTCAATGCTAACCTTTACTGCGCAAGCCTTTAAAGTTCTACAAAACTACTACATCCCACATCCTGCCTAATTTACTTAGCGTATTTCATACTTTGACTCCCTCTTCCCACGTTTTGCAACCATATAACGCCACACTCCATACGAATGTTTTTAGAAATGACTTCCTAATTTTCGTACTGATATTAGCCGTAAGTGAATTGATCATTTTTGTGAAAGCTATTCAACTAGTTATTATGCTCCCCAAGTAGCAGAATCCCTTAATTTCCTTAAAAATATCCCTTCCCAATCTAAAACCCTTTGTTATTTTAATATTTCCCAAACTATACTACATCACTTGGTTTTCCCTCTATTAATCCTCATATTGAACTCTTACTACAGGATCACGTTCATGCTATTTAATACAGTTTCCAAGTCCCCAAGTCTTCTTCTGATTCCCCTAATACTACAATGTCATCAACAAATCGCAAGGTTTTTATTTATTCTCCTTGCAGTATGATTTATTTTCCATATTCTGTTTTAACATCGCCTGTTCTATATATCAGTTAAAGAACATGGGCGACAGATTCCATCCTTTGCTTACTCCTTCCTTGATTTCTGCTTTCATTTCTTACCCTTCAATTCCAAATACTGCTGTCATCTTTAGACGTTATGGATAATCATTCTTTCTTGATAATTCATTAAAAATCCTTAATAGGTTTTACCAGTTCACATTATCAAAGGCGTTTTCTAAATCTATAAATGCCATATCTGTCTTCTAGAATTAGACGGATTCAAAACTGCTTCTCTTATCCCTACATTCTCTAAAACCGAACTCATCTTCTCCTAAATGGCATTCCATTTGTCGTCCTATCCTCCTATATACTATTTTTAGTTAATATTTTTCTCACAAGAGATACTAAACTAGTCCTGTACTGTTCGCATCTAATAACCTCGGTCTTCTTCTTCGGATAATTTAATTATTGGTGAAAAATATTTTTATGAATATCCAGATAGAATATTTTGATAAACTGAAACTTTTGTGTATTATTTTATATGCAATGAACATACCGTTACATTTCTTGATTTCGATAACAGTCGGGCTGGAAAAAATCAATTTCAGGAAGAGTAACAGAAACATTAGAAACAACAGGCAACAACTCGAGCCAAGATTAAAAATATTCAAGCCTTTAGACGTTGACTCGACTATTAATAAAAGAGACGTATGTATTATCTTTCAATAAATATAATGAACCATCTTGTAGAGTGTTTTCAAGTTTTGTTTTATAAATAGTTAGGTAAACATTAAGTTAAGTTAAAATAGACGCACCGTACATGAAGACTATTTCGATCTGAGCATGGGCACTAATGTATATTACAGTTTCACGTCTAAAAGACTGCTCCAGTGATTGAAACATTTTAACATTTCCATATAGTGTTATATATATATATATATAGTTGTCAATTAAAATGCTTACGTACCTATGCAAGTTTTCTTGTCTGGAGCCAAGGCAAAGCCTCGATGGCACATGCAAAAGAAGCTGCCCAAAGTGTTGATGCAGCGATGAGAGCAGCCGGCTTTATCCTCCAGGCATTCGTCGATGTCGACGCACGAGTTCTCGTGTCCTGGCCTGAACCCTGGGAGGCAGTTCACCACAGGATCCGACCTTCCTTCGTCCTGCGGCTCCAGACAGTGATAAGAGCCGATGGTGTTGACGCATCCCAGTTCGCAGTGTTCAGTTTGCAGATCCTCGTACTCGCATTCGTCGATATCTGAAGCGAGAAGTTGCATATGTGGCTACAGTAGTTAACCAATGCCTTTTTTCAAATGAGAGCCGAATGAGAAGAAGACAGACGTTCCCGCATCGTCCTCATGTCTCCCTCAAAAACACTTACTTCGGATGCGCGGACCGAAGAGCTTTGTAATATAGATAGAATGGCAATAGCAGTGCTGTTTCCCCCACTCCTTATGAACCTACTTTCTCTGCGCCAATGAAAAATCAGCTCTTAAACCGACAAAAGAGAAAATAAACTTTTATATTTATTTACACAATAACTACAGATTATTAAATAATAGAGCACCCTATAAGTCAGAACATGTATAAAATTAACATTAACTCATTCCACTACACGACGTTTTATTCCTCATCTGGTGAATTTTAAGGAATCAAGAAATTTATGGAAATGGAATTATTGGCGTCCACGTCGCACGAGTGTAGAGGCCTGATTTGCTATTTGACAATTTCAAACAGTAATAACTAAGGATTTTCAAGTATGTAATGTTAAAATATGAATTGATACGGAAGATTAACAAAAGTGTTTGAGCTAATATTACAGTTGGATACGAAGATGTATCAACATATTTCTCAAAGAGAAGCTAATACATTATTCACAAATGTTGGAGAAGATAGACATTATATTTGTCTTGAATATAAATTCTGAAAATATAAGATTTCCTATACAATATGACCGAATGGAGTATAAAAATGAAACACTATTATCACATTAAATTATTTAAATGTCATCAATTTCAATTCGACATAAAACAATACCTTATTTAAACACTAATTATAAACACTCAATATAATATTTTAAGCTTTCGACACGATGTTCTTCATTTTAGTATTTAATGACTTTAAAAAATTACTATTTTTCTTTAAAGACATATAAGTAAATGAGTTATAGTAGCCACTTTTATTTTTTCATAATGAACTATACTACGCTTCGTCTCTCTTTTGAAGCTTCTTCAGGTATACTAAAAATGAAAATTACAATGCATTGCATTACGTAATATGCTACAAAAATTTTAAAATATAATGCATGGTTTTAAACTTACAAAATTTTGCCGTTCATGAAGCCTCAATCCATGACTGGCAACGAGGCTGTGTTAATATTTTTTGTGTGTTTTGAGAATATTGAGGTTTTATTAACTTTTATAAATAAAGCAATTTAATTAATCTGGCTTGTTATTGTAAATAAAACACATAGAATAGCCAAAAGTCAGAAATGGAAAAAATTATTTGAAAAACGTTTCTTCTCCGAACTTTTGTACATCCTCAGTTCGTTACTAAAATATAACAATAAATTCTTGTTGCTGTTGCAATGTCACCGAAATCATAAATAAAGGTTATACTACTTTGATGCCTATGAGTCTAATTTCAGTAAGGCAACGAGGTGGTTTACACAAGAGTTTTACAAAAATATATTATATTACATCATAGTTTTCTGACTTAAATATTTACAATAAATAAAAACGGCCAAAAAAGTCAGCATTAAATATATAACTATTTATTAACAAAAGCGACGTTTCAGGCTTACTACAAACGTAATATTACAATAAATTAATTATGAGTTCTATGTTACAATTTTCAATTAAAATATAAAAAAAGTTAAAAACTTACCAATTTAGCAAAACATCCTATATACTCGATGACTCTCTCAGTCGAAAAGATTATTGAATTTACATGTGAAGAATTTGGAGCTACTCTGGATCTTCTCCAGCGACGATTACGGCCGAAATAATGTGTAACAATGAGTGCTTTCGACAGTTGAATTTTAACAATGAAAGAATATTAAAGCGTTAAACTACTTCAACGAAAGAGTATCGTAAATTTTGTTCAAATTATACGTGTCATTTTTAACATTGATTGCTTGAATGTTACACCTGATATACAACATTTCACTCATAATTCTCGAGAAGTAATTATTTTCTTCGTCTAAAATTTCCACATTTTGCCAATCGAAATTGTGATTATTAGCATGTATGTGTTTGGACACAACTGTCTACTTGTGAATGTCTAATTTGGTGTTGTTTTTATGTTCCTTAATGCGAGTTTTTAAAGCTCTTTTAGTTACAATCTAAACAATTAATTTTGAAGATAACATTATGTCTTTTCAGAAAGTTAATTTTGTCTTTAATATTTTGAACTTAATTTAAATTATTTATTGATTTAAAAACAACATCTACACCGTAATTATGGAACAAGTCAATTAGTTTATATTTTATGTTTGCTATATGAAGTTCATTATTGTCATTTATCTTTTTAACAAATAAATTATTCTCAGAATACCTGATTTTATTCAATCTAATTTTGACATGTTTGTTAATGAAATTGATTAGGTATGAATTTAGTAACAGAATATTGGTAACTTTATTTAGATTTACCCTGCGATATTTGTGATGTGACAACTTGACAGCCTTGTCTACCAGATTATACATTTTCTTTTCAGCAGTGGGGTGATTGGACATAAAATAAATAACTCTTTAATAATCTAAACCAAATTTTCAATAGTTATTAAAATTTATATTTTACTTATGAAGTGCAACAAAATAACTCTATTATATTTCTTGATGTTCTGACGAGTGTTCAAAATAAAAAAATTATAACCAATTGGTATCAAAAATCTACATATTCAGGAAGAGTCCAGCGCGGCACAAAATTCTTCACATGTAACGTCAATAATCTTTTCGACTGAGGGTGTCAACGAGTAAAGAGAATGTTTTGCTGATTTTGTAAGTTTTTAACGAAATATATAAATTCAAAATTGTAACATAGAACTCATAATTAATTTATTGTAATATTACGTTTGTAGTAAGCCTGAAACGTCGCTTTTGTTAATAAATAGTTATATATTTAATGCTGACTTTTTTGGCCGTTTTTATTTAATTTTCTTATATAATATATTTGAAAATACTTAGATACTGTGTAAATAAATGATTCGCTTTAATTTCTCTTTCGCTGCTTTAAAATAGATTTTATGAAGAAATGGCGCTGATTTTACATTACTGCTTGTGGTGCCCCGAGGGGGTTGGTTCACAGGGAGTGGGGGAAACGATTTATACTCTATAGCAGGGGTGCTCAAACTTGAACTGCTGGAGATCTACCTCAACATTGTTAGACCCTATCGACCGACTATGAAAGTCTGCAAGTATATGTGTTGCAGGATTGTCGTCTAGGTAGGAAGGGTTATCGTGGCGCAGGTATTATATATATATGGACGTTGCAGAATTTCATGGCCATGAATTCACGTAGAATTAGTAGGAACGACAGAAATTAGTTTTCCGAAATATACATTTCTTTAGTGAAGGTAGGCTCCAACGAAAATCAATGAAAAAAGTCGTACTTATTGAAAATTGCGAGTTTAATTGGTTCTTACAAAACAAACGAGCTCTCGTTTCTGAACTTAATTAAAGAATGACTTTGGATGATGAAGCGTGCCACAGCATGTTTTCAGCATACTTTTCATAAGATGGTACGTAATTACCGAGTGGCTAATCTCAAGCATGATGACATATTTTCGTCAGTTAGTCAATTGCAATATTTTGACTTAATTATCTTCATTTTAGAAAATGCAGACTCGCACAAGTAAGTTGACCCAAACATTGCCGTCAACTGAAGGGCGATTCCAATATTTATCTTCAGATATAAAAGAGCAGATGCTGTGGCTTTGAGATGTATATCTGATATAATCTGCAATACCTCATTTTCAACAGAAGATGAGTCCATGTTGAACTGACTTGCTACTTCAGTAACACATTCCTCAATGTTTTACGCAAAAAAGGATAACTCATAAAAGATGCAATATTTGCAAATTTACTGAAATAATAAAAACGTCTTTAGAATTCGCCCACAATATTTCATAATTTTCCCTCATAGATACCAAAATTTAACTAAGGAATCCTTCCTTTCAAAGACGGAAAATGTTTCAGATCATTTCTTTTCAGTTGATCTATCATAAGTTGCAATTTACTTTTGAATGCGTTTATTGCGCTAATCATCTCAATAATGGATTTTCCTTGACCGTGAAGCTCCTAGTTGATGTGATGTCTGCCATAAATGCAAAATCAGTCAGCCATTTCCTGTGTTTTGGAATCTAAGTGTCATCACATCTTTGGTCCAGAGAAGCTATTATTTCGGGCAATAATTCTTGAAACCTTTCTAGTAATTTGTTGCGACTCAAGCACATGACGTCCGTGTCAAGAACTAAATCAGCGTGTTCAGCAGATTCACTATCTTCCATTTGCAATGTGAAGAGCCTTCGTTGCAAGCTGCGGGCACGGATGGAATTCAAAATTTTTATTGCAAAACCCAAAATGCCCATGTTTGGATATTTGGAACAAAAATTGTTGTTGGATAATGCAATGGAATGAGAAAAACGAAGGGAAAACGTCATTATCTCGACACAATGTCACAAAACTGACTCCTACTCAAACAGGCTCAGTCGAATGTTCTCATGTACCTAGCTTACTAATGGCTTTTATTTTGTAAGCGTGCAGGCGGGAATCAAAAACGTCGCACGTCGCGGAATTTCTTTGACAAGTACCGCGCGTTTCTCTGATAAAGCCGCGTTTCGTCGCTAGCAGGGGATTATTACGATAGAAGACACTGATTTGGGGATTATTCTGACCTAAAACAAAATCTGTGAATAGATCTATATCGGTAAATTTTTCTGGAGATCGACTTTAAAAGCACTCGCGATCGACCGTTTGAGCACCCCTGCTCTATATTATGATGCTATTTGGCGCGGAGAATATGATGTGACAATGGCGCAAGAATTAGATTTTAATCGGCTGCCATTTGAAAAAGGCTGTATTTAGTCAAATGAGTAGGTAGCAGACCTTGGCAAGTCTTCCAGTCGGAGCCGAGCATGAAGCCCGCGGGACAGAGGCAGAAGGCGCTGCCCAGCGTGTTGAGGCAAGAGTGGGAGCATCCGGCGCTGCCGTCGGCGCACTCGTCCACGTCCTCGCACGTGTGGTTGTCCGCGGAGAGCTTCGTGCCGGGAATTCCCTCGCAGGAGCACGCGTAGCCGCCCCACTCGTTCCTGCAGTGGTCCTGGCAGGGGCCGTGGCCGTTGCGCAGCAGACACTCGTTCACATCTGCACATCAAGGATGCCAGTCAGTAATTTAGTAACAATCGTTTTGTAATTTTAAGTAATTTGACAATAATAACATTTTATTAGAGTAATTTTCTGCTTGAATTTCGCCGCCTGCCGGTGCGATCTCTTCCGTATACGTTTTCTGTTATGGTGGGCTGTAGCGCACGATTCCGGTCCGGAATGAAAAATGCCGTGCGCAGTATGTAAATGTAGCATATTAGGGTTGTGGAGTATTAGCAACGCTGTACTGTCTTATGTAATCATCGACGTTTAAAATTTTTCTCAGGTCTGATGCAGTCCATTAACTTTCAAAACTCACGACCCGTCACCGCATTCAAACTTTCATTAATATCGTTTCCAGGAGACGCTACCTGTTGCACCACAAAGCTTAAGACGCGGAGTTTCGGAGCCGTAAGACGAAACCAGATCTCATATGTGGTGATTCATGACCCTTACAGTCGGATAAAGCAAAAATAATTTAGTTTTGTTATTTACGTATACAGGACGGAAGACGACAATGGCTTGGTGGGGCCGAGTGGGCGGGAAAACGTCACCGTCTGCAACATTATTGATGGCCTGGACGAGATTTGAGGACAGTTGGTGCAGGGAGGCTGGAGGAGAGTGACGCTAGGGAGAGACGAAGCAGTGGCAGAACAAGGCGACATGTATAAAATTTAGTTTCTGCACATTTAAGAGAGGAGATTCATTTGGTGGGAGTACAGAAAATAAAAAGACAACATTTGATGGTGAAGGAGAGGCGCTAGAGAATCTTAATATGAAGAAGACGTGACCCAGGAAAGGAACAACCGGCATACGAACAAAAACGAAGAACGACGTCATCAGGCGTTGACATCTGGTAACGGCATTTTACTCGGTTTTTCCACCAAACCATTCTCGTCTGATTCGCGATTATAATTTTCAACCATATCGTTCGTCACCCGCGTTCCCTGGAGCAGCAATTTAAGAAGCTGCGTAGAGTATTATTTTTGCTTTTTACCGACTGAGCTAAATAATTAAATTGATATCGTAAATTTATATGTTTTCTATTATAACTTAATTTGAGTTGTATTTCTATCAATAATAAATTCATTATCATTATTATTGTTTGTTTGAATTTACAACAATATTTTTGATGGTGTAAACAACAAACACCACACATAAGGAAATAATCAAGAGTAAAACTAAAGTAACGTCGGCTACGAAGATAGTAATAAAAAATGTTTATTTCATCTAGTTTTACAGAATTCGAGGATAGGTCAAACCGAAGAAAATTACGTGTACAGTTAAAATTTGACAAAGTATCATTGGAATCTTTTGGTAATATGCTTCAAACCTTACTAATTTATTAAGTATTTCAATTGTGAAGATGAGTAATAATGAGGAGGTAATAAGGAACACGAAAGGAATAGAACCACGTAATTATTAACCTCATTATTAACATTTTTCGGTAACATTTTTACAAACCACATGTAGTGGATATTAGTTATTAAGTAGTTGTAAAGATAGATATGTACTAGACGTTAAGATATTAGTTATTAAGTAATTATTAAAATAGATTCTTGTTTTTAGTATCCGGCTGACCGCATGCAATACACGTTTTTTCTTCCGTCATGTGCGGGGGAGGGGATGAGAAAAATAATGTCAGAACATCGATCTGAAGATTTTAGCGGGGTAGGTGTGACATTTTACAGGACAAAGAGGTGTCAAATCTTGCGTATACCTGGCACCACTTGCCCCCGCATTAATTATTTCTCCTCGCCAAGGGCCAAAATGGCGAGGATTGACCAAATGCGCAGGCAGTTGGGGTCGTTTACTTCCCAAATTTAAAAATATGATTCGTGGTGAAGATGTGAGAAAATGACGTATGATGAAAAAGGTGGGGAAAGAAGACAGTTAGTGTGGAGGAACGGGAGAGAAGAAGACAGTCGAGTCTGAGTTGAGAAGTTTTGGGCAGTAGTACAGAGCCATTACTAATTCTCCTGGGCGGAAGAACTTTGCCGTCAGGAGAAGCAAGGTGGAAGACACAACGTGGCCTGGAAGCAGTAAATAGACAATCAGTGGCCGAGTCCCGCGACCTGAGAGATCAGAGGCCATCAGTGAGACACAGCACCAGGGGTCCTGACATCGTCTTCCTCCACCACAGACGAACATCCGAGCCGGAGCAGCCAACAGCCATAGTAAGAGCCCAACCAGATCAATTACAAAATATTCTCACATTGACGCGGTAATTTCGTTTTTTTATATAATTTCTAAATTATGGGGACAAATTATTTTTTTCTTTGCCTAATTGGTGTTAAATTTAACGGCGCGGTTTTTTTCTCTATTTTCGACATTTAATTGGTGTAATTTTCCTCAACACCACGGTCAACCAGTAAATCATGCGGCTGATCGGAGCAAGTTTAAAATGATAGTAAAATTTTCAAATAGATCATATTATTATTATATTTAGTAACAGTGATTAGTAATGAATTTAAAATATTGTAAATAGTTGACTGCATAAATTGGATAATATACATATATTTTTAATAAATGAACCAGATTTCAATATTATTTAAAAGTGAACCCTAAACCATCAATTAAATGTGGTGTATTCGGTTAAAGTTTAATTGCCAAGCAACAGGTGTATATTACTCCCACCACAAGTTGTAGCACACATTTGATTAATTGAATCAAATTAGTTTAATTTTTACTTTGTATTTTAATATACATTCAATTTAGCTTCATCTCTTTAAATGTATACCCGTTAAAAGCGTCACAATACACAGATAAGGAATTCCCTGAATAAGCTAAGCTTCCAGCTAAAATTAGTCTGCAGGTAGGAAATTCCCGGTACGACTGTAGAGCACAAAATCCAATCAGGAAAATGGTAACAGATTTTGTTGGTGAATTGTACGAAAAAGGGAGAGTAGTGGACAGCGAGGCCAGAAAGACATAGAGAGAGAGGGGGAGGGAGAGAGGGGGAGGGGGAGAGGGAGAGAGGAGGAGAGAGGGGGAGAGGGAGAGAGGGGTAGAGGGTACGAGGGAGAGGGGGAAGGGGAGGGGGAGGGGGTGAGAGGGGGGGAGGGGAGGGGGGAGGGAGAGGAGGAGGGGAGAGAGAGGGAGAGAGGGGGAGGGGGAGAGGGAGGGTTGAGAGGGGAGAGAGAGGGGAGAGAGAGAGGGGAGAGAGGGAGAGAGGGGGGAGAGAGGGAGAGAGGGGGAGAGAGGAGATGGAGAGAGGGGGAGAGGGGAGAGGGGGAGAGAGGGAGAGAGAGGATACTTTATGGCTGGAGTTGATGGAGAGCGGATAGAGCAGTACGAGGAGGACGAGGACGGACGAAGAAGATTGGCTAACACGTCACAGGATGATCCAGAGATTTCTTCAATCTCTGTGGTAAGCCGTTGTGGGTTTATATCCTTGCGATGCTAAGATTTTTTTTACGTTTAAATTCTTGCGGATTTCAAGTTTCAATACCGAAACATGGATAACTTCAAATAGACTCTGGCTGTATCAGTTGGCTAAAGGGTGAGTTTTTACTTATTTGTTGATACTTTATTTTAAATAAATATAGGATTTAAAGTTTTCATTCAAATTCTTTAAATAACCACGTGACGCCATAAAGTCATTCCTAAGACTTGTTTCCGAATGAGGAATGTAATATTATACATTAGAATTTTCTTATTAATGTTCTTAAAAGCATGCAATTTGCAAAAAACAAACTAAACAAACAATAACAGTATATTGAGTTGTATTAATAAATTAAAAATGATGACTTCTATTGGACAATAACTATATCGTAAGTAATTAATAAACGTTTAATACAATAGACCACCATAATAGATACATTAATTTTTCGGAGTAGGTCAACGCGATATAGTGTCCAATGTCTAATTGAAATTTTGAACTTTTATATTGTTATCAGTCCTTGAATAATTATTTTGAGTTATCTAGTCATATCCAAAGAACATTATATAAGATCCATCGCGCTTAAAAAAATTACATGTTTTGACAATAAATTTATTCCATTCAGTAAATGTAACTGTTTACCCAGTTTTTTTGTTTCCCAGAAGAAAAAAAGATCGATAGTGTCGCTAAATTGTCCGAAATGTCTCCCCGGGGCCGTTCCGCATTCCAGGCCATAAAACTCCAGGTCAACTGACAGTGATGCCGTGGTACGTCGAAGGTCAAACGTTTTTATTGGACAAACAGTGTGGCTATCAAAGCGCAAAACACCATACGGCAACGTTCAATGACGATACTGGCCATGGACGACTAGTTTCTACTAATTTTTCCCTGGGTGTTCTTAAACTTCTGTATACTTTTAACGAAGTTAGAAGAACCAAGAAAGTTAAAGTGTCCTCTCTTTCACCTCAAGGAATTCACTTGTTTCAATATTTTACACACCTGTCCAACTATTACCTACTACTTCTTATCTATCACAATTTTTCAGTTACTTCTTCCAAGTCTCCGACCCATTAGCAGCACAGGACACGTGTTTTCCTTCTTTCTCAAGTGGAACAGCAAGTTTTATTTCAATCGTTTAGTGAAATAATACAAGTGTTGTCCGGCTGTTGTTAATTGAAATCGAATGAAAATGTTTTCATTCAATTTGACACGACGTTTCGTCACGATATTTGGGACTTCCTTAGGTAATTTCTTTAAATGTTAATTTCTACGAAAATTGCACCACAGAATTTAGAAAAGATACATTAAAAATATTAAACTTTCGTAAACAAATTATTATGCAAATTAAAATTAATTGAAATATTTACTCAGGGCATTTTTATAAATTATATTAGGGTTTTTAGGACTTGGTATCAAGTAACTGGTAATTTTGGTTATAAAAACACAGATGTACAAGATGTAATATAAATAAGTGCAGACGCTTAAAGTGGATAAAGGGGATCAACAAAACACTTTCTCCCTCTTGGGAATTTGAGAAAATGAACCTGAAAAATAGGAGTACGCCTACACGATCTTTGTGTACCGGGAAGCTCGGGGAAATGCAATAAGGAGAAGATGCGCTTATCGTTATCCAGAGAGTTGATTGCCCAAAGTAAGAACGTTGGTCGCAGCGCATCGTAGGGTCAGAGAAAGTTGCCGTGCTGAGCCCGGCAGAACGTCCGCAAACATCCATTTAAAAACAACCGAGGTCATTTTAAAAATTTCTCTATAAATCCACAAATACGTTTATTTTTAACGTCAATTGATAACTGTCTGGTGTTAGCGGTGATTCTGGAGACGGCTTTTTAGATTTCTATGTCTCTTTTCTCAAATTACTCAGTAACATAGTAAAGAAGTGTATCAAAATAGGGAAAATTGTTTGTATTGAGCCCCACTTTTAAGCTTGTACTCAAATTTATTATACCCTGTATTTAATTCTGAGTTAATTCTTACTATTTCTCTGGAGTTTGTCGGAACTAAAGTTGAAGTCGTGATCCCTTCCGCCGTGTAGTTTCTATCAGAGTTCCAGAATAAAGAGAAAGCATGTCAACTTAAAACGAAGTTAGTTTATCAACTAAAAGCTTGATCGTTTACTCTATCAACGTGTGATGATAAAACACGGAATCAATGGCAAGTTGCGTGAAGGAAGTCGTAGGTTCAGACACGATGGCGTGACTGAGGACTTTCCCCACATCTCGTGAGATTTGGCGACATCGGGTGGTAATGAAAGATGGTGTTTTCCCCCCAAATACGTCGATATATTGGGGCAAACTGCTCCTTCCAGACAGGAGAGATATTAATTTTATTGGACTGACGGAATATAAAATAATAAAGTGGGGAAAAATTATTAAAAACACAATAAAAGTGGATTTCGAGACATTATGATTGAGTCATTAAGTAGATTATGTTTGGTGATGAAGATTAAATTTTAAGAGGGCCATGGAAATTTAAACAACGGGAGTAAGGCGTGAAGTATACCTTCAGTTTCTATTTCACTGAAAATATGAACACACATCTCTTCTCTGAAATCTGAACTCCTCATGGAACTCTTCTCCTTGGTCTACCGATTAATGTGAAAAGTGTTAGTTTCTTATGTATGACACATTACGCGTACAAGAATTGCTCTCATGGCGTTAAATTGGATTCCTCTCTCTGCTGAAACAAATGCCGAGACCAACTGGACTTTCTTTCTACCTTGAAATGTTTCTTGATCATTAGCCCGCGCTTAGCCTCGGGGCTTCAAGCTTAATGTACCGGGCAAACCGGGTGTAATAAACGAATTGTATGTGAAGAAGTTACGAGACACGGACACTTTGCTTGTATCCTCGGTATAATTTCGCAATTGCACGCGTGATTGATGTTCCAGCTCCAACTAGGATGTGTGATGATAAATTGCTCTAATAAGTTAGACAGCGAGTGCGTATCCTGATGAGTTCAGTTAATTTTACATAAATTAATAACAGTTAATCGGAATTTCTCGTTCTGAAGCCGATTCCTCACGACCTTTTAGCAGATCACAGATACGTTACATTAGAAAAGGAACATAAACAGTTTGATTATTGAATTCATTCTTAAAGTAAACGTTGGTGAATTTCAAAAATATCTGTCTTCTATGTTTACACTACACACGTGTATCATTTCACTTATCAACCGATCTCCTGTGATCTAGTGGTTAGCGTCGCAGCCTCTCAACACGGAGGTCACGGGTTCGTATCCTGCCATGGACTTGGATGTTTGTGTCGTCATGGTCACGCAAACTGGGATCAAGACTGCTGACCACGTATCGTTCCATATTCGGAATGTGTCACGTAAAATGACAAACCGCAGTAGACCGGTAGGCCAAGGCCCTCAATGGGCTATAGAGCCAAGGAAGAAGAAGATATAATCTTCAATGCCGCTTTTTCAAGATGTAGACTTCGAGGGGTGAGGATAGACCATGACAAGTCCCGTGGGCACAATATATGCATTTAAAAAAATTATAACCATAATTGAAGGGGAAAAAAGGTTGTCATGCTTCTGTAAAGATTTTGTGTGCCCAGTGCTTTAACACCTTTAAATATTATCACTAATATAAATAATACTATAAATTTAATTTCTATTAAGTTTGTCGTAACGTTAATATTTAAATATCATCGGCTGTTCATAATACCTCTACAGTGGAAAATGGTACCAACCAATAAAAAATACAGTCAAAATTTAGTGGCAGCTAAATGTGAGCTTTTGGTTAGTAAAAATCTGTATTTGACTATTAAATCCATATTTTACTACGAAGACTACATTGTGATGCATATAAAAATGGTGTTTTAATAGTTTTTAAATATATCCATCAGTGTGCACATATTTACTAAATTATTAGTGGGCTACTATATTTAATTTTAATTGAATAATTTTGTTAAACTAAATTTTCCGAGCTGCGAAAGTTGAGGGGTCGTTGATTTTCAGGTAGTGGAAGGCCTGGATTCAAAACATCTATTGAAGTGGCTTTTTGATTAATGAGCCGCGTCAGATCCAGTCAAAGTCATAAATATAGGGGAATAAGCTTCTGCCTCAACATTTTGTCACGTCAAAAAATTTCCAACAGAAAGTTCGATAACCTCTGGGGCTTGAGTTTTATCGTCTTTTACACATTACTGTTGCGTATTGATCGTTTGCTTCTCTGGAAATATACAAATTGGCCTCCAAACTGAGGTCTAAATGTACCACGACAAAATTTTATGGTGAATTTTGGAGTGATACATATCAGAACGGCTAACTTCTACGATCATACCACTACATTTTGGGGTAGTAGGTGTGCCGATAAGCTAAATTTCACTGTTATATGGCCACTAGAACTGATTTGAAGGGGATGAAAGATGGTTCTTTCAGCGGCACGCGTGCGTTAACGAGGTAACAGTCCATTGAAGATAGACATAACTTCTGAACCAGTGTACAATGAGCTGTAATATTTTGTACAGTTTCAGATGGGCTCTGGGTTTACTTCCTTACCAATTTTGTGAGATTTGGAGAAGATCGAGTGAGAAGCCTAAGGTGATTTGATATGGAATGACCCATATTCCACTGCAGTCACCTCTTATTACTTTCTTTTTCAAAACTTCGAATCTAAATAACTAAATAATAAATTGCTTTAAAAAATACAAAAATAACCAAAATTGTTTTCAACCGGGTGTTTCTTTTCATTCAAAATTCCCAATTTTGTTTGGTTCTATTGACATTCCCCCGTGACCGTGACAGTGCTTTCTCAGGTTTTGGGTAAGCTTCTCCGGGCCAGCTCCGATGTTTTGTACTGCTACTGACTTGTTTATGAGTAACCAACTCCGTGGTGCGTGCTCTTTCCTAATTGGAGACAGCAGATAACTGACTCGTATCTCGGGACCATCAAAGTGGAGCTCCCGTGCAACAGAAACAGCTCAGATCGTATCTCGTGAGGTTGCATGTTTCAAAATTCCAGACAAAAAAAGGAAGAGAGAAGCAGTTTACTTAAAAATTCGAGTCAGTTCCGGATTCAACTAAACGGAGATCATATCACGGAATAAAATTTCATTAGAGTTGGTGTGTTATCTTCTAGTTTAAAAGAAACTTACAATTGCATCATAAATGTATAAATTTTTAAATCGTCTTTGTGACGATGAATTCTTTCGTTATTTCTGCTTAAAAAATATAAAATTTAATTAGAACCATATAGTTTATCTTTGGAAACATGTCGTCGTCGGACCGTATTAGTATGAAAAAATAATTAGTGACTGGTTGGACAAATCTTGGCCCGCGTGTTGGGGATTGCAAACCGTTGATGTATATTTTGTCATAAAGAGCTATATAAGGTATTCTGCGTACCTGACTCGGAATTTTACTAAACACTGGCTTACCTGTGCAGTGTCTGTTGTCGTCTGCGAGTCTCAGTCCTGGAGGACAAAGACACATGAACGCCCCCATCGTGTTGCGACACTCGCGCTCGCAGCCGCCGTTCGCAAACTCGCATTCGTCGATGTCTGTGAAATAAAAAAAAACACAGTGTAATTGAAACCTAAAACCAGCCGTAAACGCAGCAAAAATGAATGGTATCACTTCCAGCATCACTTTTAACGTCCCGTACATTTAATTGCTGACATTTCAGACGTGAAACTTTATAATAAATCCTTTTAACATAACACAGCATAACATATTTTTTTTCTGTTACTCAATGCTTCTTTCGGAAATATCACTTCTCTATCAACAACCCCACTAAAAGGTCAGAGAAAAATAATAACAGTTGTGTCGGACTTTGACGTGGCGGTCAGTTACCATACCGATTGAACGATAGTAGCTTTATATATTGCTTAGTTTATATTAATATGTCGGAATCAATAATTTAAAGCTTATAGAAAGAAAGAATATTAGCCCCTTCCCTTATGCTGAGTAAACCATTACGTAAAAAAATATGCCTTTCACAAATCGTGTTTCCCCTACTTGTAATAAACTGAAAAACCTACCCATTATTACGTTCTTATATAAATAAATTAAACTTCATTATCAAAGAATAAAAGAAAATAAAGTCTTAAATATTTTATTTCAAAATTTCTTCTGGGCCTTAACCATGCGTTGCTATTCCTTAACATTTTATCTGTACATTAATTTTGAAAGTTCTTTAATTATATTTTTCCAAGTAGTATGAAAATAAAAAAGGTACAACCTCCCCCCCTAAAAAATAAAACAACAGCATCAATTTTTTAAAACAGAGTTTGCAGATTTCATCTTTTTCTTGTTTCTAATATATATATATATATATATATATATAACTAAAAATTAAAACTGTTCTTGTATTTTTATTAACTTATATAATATATAAACGGTCTTGAAACGTACTGTGTACCTCAATTCTTTGACTTATTGCTCATATAAATTTTTTTAAGTGTTTTTGGAAGTTTACTTCTCTAAAGAACATAAAAAATTACTTGTCACCTTGTAAATTGTAAATGTAATATTTATGTACTGTTTCACAAATATTGTTCTAGATTCAATGAAACAGTTTTCTGGCTTAAGTAAAATAAATAAGTAAAAATGCCAATGCCATCATATATGTCAGTAAAACAAATTTAACTACATAATTAGTTATTATAAATGCAACGTTCCGTCCATCTTTGTGAACTTCTTCAGTAGTTAGGTACATTTCTAAATGAAATGAAGTAATTTGGTGTCATCGACAATCTCAGGCGACAGTTACGTGTTACAATGTAATTAGTTCATCCATTTAAAAATTTACCTGATGAAATCTACAAAGATGGATGAGAGGTTGCTTTTATAATAACTACACAGGGTTAAATTTGTTAGCACATTTAATTTAATTTGTCTTTTATAGCGCACATCTCAATTTATTTTATTTAATTTGTTATATATATATATAATTCGTTGCTTCTCCAGTTATTGAATTAATATTTTACGTTAAATATCTGTCTACCGTAAATGTCTGTGCTAAATGTGCGGTTGATACAAGTACGGTCAGGTACAGGTAAACAATTCTAAGAAGAACCTTCCGTTTAAAGACAGCCAGGCACCTTTGGCCCTGCAGACCCAACAAACCAGGAAACATTTAATATATTTGGCTGGGGATGCTGAGGCCAGTGTCCATCAATTAGAGGAGTTGTAATAAAAAGGGAGAGAGGGGAAAGGAGCATGAGTAAGAAAGAACATTCTTGGTTGTGACTGGATGGAGGGAAGAGTGACTAGAGAAGCAGAAGACCACGAGGCAAAAGGAATCCGGGAGTTTCTCAAAGTCCTTGGACAGAAATCATACTGGTGAGCTGTCGGAAGTTTCTTTCCTGGGAGTGTTGCAACGATAAGAATTAATTCCTTCTTTTATTCGAGTTTCCAACCTAAAATACGATAAACTTGAGGGGGGGTAATGTTGAGTAGGCGTAAAATTTTTAATTATTTCTTTTGTAAATATTCATCTTTTTCTTTAATTTTAGTAAATGTAATCTTGTAAAATTTTTATTTGGGATTGAGTTTATTTAATGAATACGTGGAGTGTCATGCTGACATATTTGGTCATAATTTTATTTATTTATACTTCCAGATTATTTCTATATGAAGCGTATAGTAAGCAAGTTTTTCTAACTTGCGACCATCAATTAGCCTAAAGTCTTCCCAGTTACCTTTGCAGGAGTTTCCATGAAGTCTAAATCCTTTGTAACAGGAGCACGTTACGTTCCCTGCGATCACCTCGCACACCTGGTCGCAAGTGTTTTGTCCCTTGTGGCAAGGCACCCTGTTGGCCACCTCCGCCCTATCTGAAATGCACTTAGGGATGCTTCCGATCCACTCTCGGTTGCTGCAGATCATCGAGTAGTTTCCTGAATATTCTAGGTGATACCCGACGTCGCACTCGTATTCTGCTATCAGATAGCTTGACGTCCTGAAAGGCAAAGGGGAAAGTGAAAGTTCCTCACAGAAATGGTATGTTAATAGATTGAATATTGTATTATACTTGCCTTGTGTATTTTACCACAGCGTTTCCCACTTCCGGCGCCGGCAGGAAAGTGTTTTTCAGGCAAGACAAATCTCCATCTGTGCTTTCCGTGACGGCCGTTGCTGGCGTACTGTTCGTGACGTCACCATCAGACGCCGTGGTGGTCTGTTCCGTCACCGTTTCATGGCTAGGAGACGTAAAGGAAGTAACCACGTCCTCTTTATTTTGAGCGGTTGGTCGTCCGTCGGCGCCGTTCCCTTTGTGCCTACGCGAGTGGTTCGTGGAGGTTTCCGACGCAATTAAAGTCCGTTCTGGAGACGGGAAATGAAATGGAAACAAGGTATTGTCGTTCACGGTTTTAAACGATTCGCCAATCTTCTCCTCTTTGACGCTAGGTGCCGGCAACTCGTTCCCCAATAAATTACTTCCTTTGTGTGAACGAGCTCCGTCCTCAACCGTCTCGTTTAACTGTTTCGGGGCAAACGTCGTTAGACCGTCAGTAAAATTTTTTGCATGATGTTCCGATTTCGACGGCGCAGACAACTTTCCGTCCGATACTTTCTGAAACGGGCCCTCCGCTGTCTCGTTTCTTTGCTTCTTTTTATTTCGTTTCTTCGGTTTGGTTACGTTCTTTTGTCGCCGTTTCTTTATTCTTTCCTTACGATCTCCCTCGGCAGAGGAGCTTTTGTCCGTCTTTTCTTTTATTTTAAATTTCCTCCTTTTATTCAAATCAGTGCGAAGCCTTTCTTTCAGCTGACGATTTTCCTTTTCTATCTTCAAAAGATGCTTTCGTTTCCCACGCTTCCCCACTTCGTGCTCAGAGACAGTCTGTTGCTTTACGGTCTGCAATGTCCAATCCTTTCGTCGCCCTCTTCCTTTTCTATTCTTTCCTTTTCTGGTTGACGTTTTATCTATACAATTTATGACAAAGGTCAGAAAGTTCAGAAAAGCCATTCTAAATTAGTATAAGGCAAATTATCTATAAAAAAATTAAGGAATCATGCCAAAAGTCAGAATTTATTAAATTGGTCTGACCGTTTTAAATTAATAAATAGTAAAGGCGACTTTAAGACAAGTATTATTATATCTATTGAATCAGTTCATTACACGACGTTTTGTCTTTTAGTTTGGGTACTTTTAAATGTAAAAATTTTACTATATAATATGTGTAAAATGAAAATTACTTGTAGAATAAAAAAAATTCAATTATGAACAGTTATATTATTCATATTATATAGTAAACCGTTCCTTAATATTTTGAAAGTTAAAAAATCAGGTTAGGACCCAAACTAAGGGACGGAACGTCGTGACACGAACTAACTTATTTCACCATTTAGAATATGTTAAAATTGAAATTTTCAATTACTAAAAAACGTTTCTTCATTATGTTCATGCGCCTCTTCAGTGTACATAATTAACAACATATGAATTGAATTTAAAAAAGCGAATAACATACGGCTCTGGAAGTTGTTGGAAGAACTCAAAATGTTTTCTGTTATATTGCTTACATAAATTCATTTCTTATATTGCTTACATAAATTAATATCTTATATTGCTTAAATAAATTCAATTCCTATTTTCTTAATTATGTATGTAACTTATTAGGTCATTGAGCATAAAGAGGGTTCGTTTTCGTAATAGTAAAATACTATTTTTAATAAAATTCTGATTTTTGGCCTTTATGTATTAATTTAGGGTATTGTAATATGTGAGTCAGAAGAAGACTTGTAAACCATAATAAATGGCATGAACAAGATCCTAGAGGAAGAGTACAACATCAGCACTAATAGAGGGAAAGCCAAGGTGATGGAGTGTAGTATGGGAAACAGTAGAATAACAAAGGGTGTTACATAGGGAAGGGATATTTTGAAGAAAGTTAAAGAATTCTGTTACTTGGGAAACGTAATAACCAGAGATGGTAGAAGTATAGTAGACATAAAGAGTAGGATAGCACGGGCAAGAAAGGCTTACGCCATTAAGAGGAATTTACTTACAGGTAATATAAGTGTGAATTTTAGGAAATGGTTGCTAAAAATGTTCGTATGTAGCGTGGTGTTATATGGTTGCGAAACATGGACGATAGGAGTTGCGAAAAGGAAAAGAATAGAAGCCTTTGAATTGTGGTGCTGTAAGAGAATGCTGAAAACAGATGGGTGGATAAAATCACTAACGAGGAAGTTCTAAACAGAATAGTGGAAGAGCGAACAATATGAAAGACGTTGACCAAGAGAAGCGATAGGTTAATAGACCACGTTTTAAGGCATGAGGGTCTTATAAAATTAACATTTGAGGGAAGTGAGTGGGGTAAGAACAGAAGAGGGAGGCCAATGATAGATTACGCTAAGTAGATTATGTGAGTTATGCAAGTGATGAACAAATGTAAAGGCTTGCGCAAGATAGGTTAGCATGGAGGGTTACATCAGACGAGTTTTAGGATTGAATACCACAACAACATGCTAAAATCTCATGCGACCAGCGATATGTGAAATGACTGCACATATATATCGGTTTGCAGTAAGAAATAGCGTAAGGTGTGAACGAAAACAGAAAAAAATTAATTGAATTAAAGGTACAGTTGTTTTCTGTAACACTCCTGGAGTTAATAACAGGTTTGTAAAATTAAGATTGATGATTTGTTAATATTAAACCAACCTTACCTGCCCTGTGAGATGACTGGTGTTTTATTTGTTTATGAACCGTCGAGGAAGAGCTGACTGGTGCAG
This sequence comes from Eucriotettix oculatus, assembly GCA_034510155.1. Taxonomy (NCBI): domain Eukaryota; kingdom Metazoa; phylum Arthropoda; class Insecta; order Orthoptera; family Tetrigidae; genus Eucriotettix; species Eucriotettix oculatus. Next base: position 13,263,458 of record CM067377.1, read on the forward strand.
ATGTGTCGTTACCACCGACGTCTTCCCAACTGCAGCAAATAAACAAGAAGTCATTGCGACAGACAAGGTAAAGGAAATAGTAGTTGTAGTTCGGTAAATTCCAAGAGTATGAAGGAATTTGTTTTTATTTCGTAATTTATACCAGGATTGCCACCGCAAAATCTCTCTGCATTTATCTCTCTCTATATCCACCGACTTCATTACAACCGGATTGTGTTTGTTTACATTTTTAGTGACATTAAAAATGTTGGAGACAAATTCTGATCTCGGCGACTGTGAATAGCCCACTGTAATACGACTTTTGAACGCAAAGAATGTTAAGTCACCGACCTCCTGTGGTGCAGTGGCTATAATGGCTGCCTCATATCACAGAGATCCCAGGTTCAAATCCTGGCATGATCTTGGATGTTTGTCTTGTTTGAGAAACCTAGTAGTTAATAACAAAAAACGTTAAGTCAGTTGATATTCATCGTCAACGTGTACACATTTATGGTGGAAATTAAGGGACAGGCGGAAAGATGAGAAAGTGGCTTAGGCAATTCAATGATGGATGAATCAATGCTCATGACGTAGCACGTTGCGAAATGGTTTGTTTGAAAAGGTGAACGAGAAAATTGGTGAAGACAGACGGTTCACAATAAGAATGGTCTGTGATGAAAGTTCACAAATTTCAAAACTATTTTGCATGAGGCTGTCAAAAATCGCTTCGACTATCGCAAATTATGTTCAACAGTACCTGTCTTCTCTGGAAGCTTCTATCTATGAAGAAAGCATACAAAAGTTGTTTCCGTCTATGACAACTACACAGAAAATAGTTTAATAAATTTTCTTTCATGTAAAAAAAATTAGGTATGAAAAAAAAGTTATATAATTTTTTTTCCAATACTCAATATACAACAAAAATAAATATATTTACTCATAGAATAATTATAAATTGTATGAATTTAAATTAATTTCATTTGAGGAATTGTTACAAATTAATTTGCTTTACCAAAAAAATCTGATATGAAAATGAAATAGTGAATAGAATGTTCAAATACATAAGTAGGAAGAAAGGAATTTAAAAAATTCTAGTGTACTAGATTTGTATATAATATCTTATCACCATTGTTCTTCGAAAGAACAAATTCTTACAGAATATTTTTTTATAAATGCAAGAAAAGAATCCCCTATAATTTTCTTTTAGTTATAAAACTATTGAACAATCATCTAAATAAAGGCAAATTATGAGAAAGGAATCAGTAAACGAACCCAAGGGTCACCAGATTTTTCTGATGTTATGAATTGTCATCATTCAGCTCCAGCCTCTACAGCGTCTATTGAAAGATATTTTTCAATGTTTGTATTGGTGTGTAATAAATTACGAAATAAGCCAAGCGTCCAAAAAAACAGTGAAATCAGTAAAAGTTTACATATCATAACATGCAAAGTATTAAAATTGGATTTTTTTTTCAAGTTAGATAAAAGAAAGATGAGTAAAATTTTACCATAGTTACAAGTTTTATTTTTAAATACAGTTCGTTTTTAATATAAAAAATTCACTTATAATTGTGTACTAAGCATGTACCTACCATTCATACCACTTAATGTGTTATTAAAAGAGTAATTTTGGCCGCTTGAGTGAGAGATGGAGGGACAGCATTCTCACTCCATCTTTTTTTAGGGGGGAGGAGAGTGTTAACAGGCTACATGAGGGTGATCCTGAAACAGACAACTCCCCTTTAATAGCATAGGAAGCGAATTGAAAAAGGGGGAATGCGGAAGATAGCGCAAGGTAGCCAAGGGTTGACTAGGGCCCCCGGGCTATGGTTTAAGGATCCTACCCGGTGTTTCACCTAAGGAGATGCCGGGAAAACACTAGAATACATGCATACGGACAAGTCAAACAATAAATTTAATTAGTATTTAATTAATATATAAATGCTACGTTTCATCCAACTTTGTTGGCGTCTTCAGGTACATTAATTAATGAGTAATTTGGTGTCCCCTGCAAGCGACAGATATGGCAGAAAACATTTAAAAATTTGCCTGTATAAGGCCACGAAGTAGACTGAAACGTTTTTATATTAATTAAATACTAATTAAACTTATTTTCTGACTCATTTGACCGTATTTTTTTATTTTGTTATTAAACTTATTGTAATAAAAATTATGTTTGAAACGTATACTTTGTTTAAGATTTTAAATGTTGCTGAAAATTGAAAAATCCCACATATTGTGTTTTCCGGTGGGCTTTTTCGAGTGGTATGGTTAAGATTTTTGTGAAACCTGGCGAACACGCACACTTTTAGCAACATAAGTGCTATCGTTTTATGGATTCCTTCGATGCAATCGATAAGTATCGTTACAATTGAACATTGTCAGTATAATACGTACCAACATATTAAAATTTAATTTAATGACCTCGCATTTCAATTCCTTTCTTATGTTATTAAAAGTGAGTGGCCTGCTTCAGGATCGCCTTCATGTAGCCTGTTAACAGAAAAGAAAGCTTCCATTGCCCTTATGTATACAGACGTGGACGTAGTAAGTATTCAGTCTCTTTGGGGGAAGTGAAGTGAAGACCACGTGATGCGCGTTTGAGCTCTCATTTATCCACGCCAGAGGCAGACAGGCCGATATCTTGATGCTCATAATTCAGAAGGTCCGCGTTATTACCTACCACTATCGCGGCTGGCGCTACCAATTCTAGTGGGGGATCGCCTAATTACAGCTCCTGGGGAACCTGTTCGTCCCTTTGTGGGGAGATGAATGCCTCTGTTCCTCTGCTTTTCCTGTCAACGGCTCATTCAGCTGTCAGCAGGACAGGTTCATGTCGGAGGAACGTGTACATTGCGGTTGCAACACCACCAACGGCCATTCCGTCCTGCTACTTGACAACTACTCTTGACGTCCTTACGAGTGCTGCTCACTTCATCATTTCCCCTCTAGCTGATATTTTCTTTCAATTTACAAATACTTTTGTAAATATTTTCCTTAATTATATGTGTACACAAATACCAAAGTATTTCCAATAATTTTAACTTAATTTCCATTTCAACCTCACCAGCCAAAAAAAAGTCCCTAATACCGACCAACAAAACACCCGAGGTACACCTCAGTGGAAAAGTATCCAACATCAGACCAAGATAAGATGTTAAAAATAAATACAAAATTACATTTCTACAACTGACAAATTCATGAGGAATACGTGATAAAGCCCACCGAAAAACCCATTTCGTGAGATTTTCTTTTCATTTTCAGCAACATTTAAAATCTTAAACATAATATACATTTCAAACATACTTTTTATTACATTAAATTTAATAATATAGAAATAAAAATACGGCCAAATAAGACAACAAATAAATTTAACTAGGATTTAATTAATATAAATAAAACGTTACGTCCTACTTTGTGAACTTCTTCAAGGTAAACTTTCAAATGTTTTATGAGATAACCGTCCCTCCATAGTTCGTGACACCAAATTACCTGACGAAATCAGCAAAGTAGGACGAAACTTTGTATTTATATTAATTAAATACTAATAAAAATTATTTTCTGACTTATTTGACCGTATTTTTTATTTATTATTACAGATATACATGTAATAAGTTTAATCCGTTTCAGTTAATTTTGAAAAAAATCAATATACAAAAGGTAATTACATAGGCACATGATTAACCTTATTAACCTTATTTATACACAACTATACCCGTGACACCGTTCACGCGGAAATAGCTCTTTTTATTTCGCCCTATAATGAAAATATGGTATCATTTATTTATCATCGCTTCTTATAACTCGCAGTTGATTTTTAACGGGTCCCGCATTCACAGGTTTACAACAATAGATGGAGTGAGAATGCTCTCACTCCCTCTCTGTCTCACTTATGCGGCCAAAATTATGCTTATAACACAGGAAGTGGGATGAATGACATAGGAACGCCCATTGGTCTTTTAACTCGCAGTTGGTTTTCACGCCGCCTTTCCCGGCAATTCAATCGATTACTAATATTTACATTAATACCTTCTGAACCCGTCAAGATATCGAAATGCAGAAAAACAAAAAAATTAAGTTACAATTCCTGTTTCAACCCCTGAAATTTTCATTGAAATCCGTTCATCCGTTTCGGAGCATAAACAGGTCTAGAGTATAGGCAACCCGCATTCACTATCGAGATTTCAACGCACGTATAAAACAAATTTTGAAAATTTTAATATTAAATCAAAACATGTATCTATCTTTATAACTTGAGACATGATTACTGGAGCTTCTGCACTCACAAACATTTATATGTAATTGATTGGCTCGCAAATAACCCTCGGGTTGATGCGACATATAGCTTTAATATAAAAACATCCAGTAACTTATATAGTAATAGTTTCATCTATCATTAGTCCTTCACATTTATAAATTTACTTATCATAGTGTTGAACGATGAAACTCATTTTACTGTTAGAAAATGTTTTGAATTTATTAATAAATTAGATAACTTTACAATTTACTATACGATCACATTTTAATGGCTCTACATGTTGCATCGTTATTTAATTCGTAACCAAATAGTTTACTAATTGAAGGTTTTAAAACCATATGGCACATGTTTTCTAAATTTATATATATATATATATATATATTTGTGTGTGTTAATCCTAAGCCAATATTTTTATTCAAATACACGGTTTATTTTATTTAATCTGAAATATAATTTTTGTAAAATAAACTTAAGTAACATTACCCAACTATTATAGAATTAAGGTGTTTTACGATTGAATATTACCAATAATTTCAAATAAAAATTTAAAAACTATTTTATTATTAAAAATACTAAAATAAAGCGTAAAACGTTTCAATGTTTGAAGTGATATAATTTTTATAACTCTAATTTTTTAAATTATCAATAGATCAAAAGAAAAATACTTTTAAAACCGGAATGTACATTTATACAGTATATTGCACTGACATAATCTGTGCCTCGATAAGTACTACGTTTAGATGTTCCCTTTCTATATGTAATTTTTCATAAGATTCATCGTAAATTGTAAAACATCAGAAAATGTTCGCAATATGTTGTTACAATTCAATGTAATAAAACGTGAAAATTAAATGCCATTTAATATGAAACAAATGAACAACCAGTTTTTAATTAGATTGAACGACGTTCCGTCACCACAATTGGAGACTTCTTCAGATGTTTCAAAATATATACAAAATATTTTCATTAAATATTATTATAAAATTAACAGAATATTAATATATAATAGCAATAGCAAATAATATAAATTTTACATTTATTAAATTTTGGTGAAAATATTACAAATTTGTAAACATCCAATTAGTTTGTCCATTCTGAAATGGAATAATTGAATTTGAAAACGTTTCGTCCCGTAACTGTTGCGACTTCCTCAGATCTTTAATTAAACTATAACCCCGGAAGTTGGGGGCCGAAACGTTTCCAATTAATTTTTTCCAATTTTCAATTTTAACCCTTCTTTGTGTTTAATCTGTAGTAATAAGTTAGATGAATTTGATTACTCTTTATGCTTGTCATTACTAATGATTATTAACATTCTGATATTTAAATAATTTTAAATGTAAATATTTTGTATAATTCTTTTTCTTAACATCGTGATGACGAAACGTAGTGCAATCTAATTAAATACTGTCCGTAAAACTTGTTGTTACTACATTTCATTTCATTATTTGAATGTCAGACGTTAAATTATTTACAATTAATTATATATTTATGGCGACCAGATTGTAACTAATAGAATGTCTACCTGAAGAGAGGTCTGTGAGTTCGCCTGGCATCTGGAAGGATGGAATTCTGCGGGGCTTCGAGGGGAAGAACATGTTCCTGGCTGTATTCCAGGCCACTCAACTTCCGCACCTCCGCCAGATGACAAGAACCTAAATAACAATGATACATTTCAATTACACGAGGTTCCTGGCACCATTGTACGGTCAGGTAAAGCTGCTATGCGTGGAACAGCAAGGGTTCACATAAAACATATCCAATATACAGAAATCCAATTACGAATTCGCAAAGCAACGACAGTGTTGGTAATTTTGGAATCTTACTTCTTTCTTTAATCACTTAAATAGATCTATGCACAAGACGCCAAACCAAATGTTAGTATGGATGAGAATGGTTTCATCGATTGCAGGAAAGTCACCAGTACATTATCAGGTGGACAGTAAAAATTAAAATTTTCTTAATTACATAGCAACTTCAACATTCTTACCCACATTAAGAAATAGGAAGAATATTTGTTTTCTACAAGCCAATGATTTCAATATTGTTTGACTTTTATCCGTTTTAATCCACAATGTTTTAGACGACATTGTCATTGTAAAGAAAAGAAGTGTATAAAGAATTATAACAAAAGAAATGGGATTAGAAATAAATATTACGAAAACAATATATATAGTTGTCAACGCAAAAAGAAAGCCACAGACTCTGTAAACTGAACAGAAAGACTATTCTCTGATACCTGGGAAATATTATAGATAATAAGGGCAATCTTAGGAGCAATACTCACTTGTGACAATAACTCAACAGAAATTGACCACAGAAAAAGCCAAGGGTACTAAAATTACTACAGCCTAAAAACGTTAATGATGTCAAAAAGACAGACAAAAATAAAAATACATACAACCTTAATAAGGCCTGTAGTCTTATATGGATGTAAGACTTGGACACTCACAAAAAATTATGAAGAAAAATTAAAAATATTCGAAAGGACGATCCTGAAAAAAATCTATGGCCCAAGCTGCGTTAATGGAATATGAAAATGAATATACAGTCATGAGCTATATAAACTATACAAAAAACTTAACATAATCCATACCTTGAAAATATGTAGACTTAAACGGCTAGGGCACGTGAGAAGGATGGAGGATATCAACCCATGCAAAAAACTAACCTTCACTCAGCCAGACCAAAGTAGAAGAAAAGGAAGGCCCAAGCTAAAATGGATACATGGGGTTTTGAAGAACCTACAAACCCTGAAAGTCAAAGCACAAGATAGAATCAGATGGAAGACTCAGGCTCACAAAGGGCTGTAACGCCGATCAATAAGAAGAATGATGGTAATATGAATACGACCATAAAGAACAGGACTCATGCATAGAATAAAGCATATGTTGCAAACATTAAATTAATGAAAAGTAAACTTATAACCAGAAAAATAAAATATTGATGTACAAGACATTAGCAACGCCTCAGATTACATATGGTGCAGAAACCTGGACAATGACTAAAAGGGATTGTAAAAATCGGAGGATATTTGAGATATAATGAGAAGAATTTATGGACCTGTAATGGAGCGCGGAGAGTGAAGAATAAGGTATAACCACTAAATTAATGAACTAATTAAGGGAGAAGACAATTCAACGGCTACAATGGTGGCGTCATGTGGAAAGGATGTAAACTGACATTATACCAAAAGGAATGCTAAATGCAAGACTATTCGACGAGGAAAAGACGATGATCAAGTTAAGGTGGACGCACCGTGTAATGGAGGATTTAAAAATAATGAAGGTGAATGGATGGAGAGAGAAAAATAGGAATAGGGAGAAATGGATGCTGATTGTAAATGAGGCCAAGGCTCACCAACGGTTGTAGTGCCGTATATAAAATATACTTTACAATCCACAATAATACATGAATAAGCGTTTTAAAAAATAAATATTTTGACATTGAGTAAAATAAATAAAAACATGGCCAAATATGTCAATAAAGAAATGATATTAACATTTAATTAATGCAATTACAACGTTTCATTAGTCTTCGTGTAGGGTTTTCTCAGGTAAATTTTTAAATGGATAAAACTAATTCCATTGAGAGTAATTTGATGTCGCAGACCACCTCCAGCCACGGTTACAGTTGACAACTTTTAGAAGAATTGTAGAGTATGGGATGTCGGGGCGGAACGGGATACCTTAATTTATTCTTATTGGATAGCGCTGGAGGTTAGTAAATATGAGTGTAACATTGTAAGTAGCCAATGAAGAACTCCTGGCAGCGGACTTGACCAAGTTCTGACTCCACCTTGTGAATCAACTCTTGATTTTGGTGTCTCACATCTGTGACATTATTTTTGCAGCATTTTGACAGAAGGTAATTCACAAAAATTCTCTCTTTTAACTCTTTAATGGTATATATTCGGAAAATGGATGTCTTTAGATGCATATGAGTAATGTGAAATATTTAAAACTGATTTTATTAAGGCTCGGCGAAAAGCCCTAAAATGAGATTAGCGTGCGGGGCGGAACGGGATACTACTGCATAAGGCAAAATGTTGTGTACATCAAGAAAAAAGAGGGAAACGCTAACAGACTAAGAATGAGGTACAGGATGCTGTACCCAAAAACAATAGATTACGAAAGAAGGGAAAAATGTTAGCGGAGACTGTATTGTTGCAAAAGAAATCTCATAGCGAAAGGAAAAATTGGTAAAGCGTTCAACCGTCCGCTAAATGAGTATAAGAAATAAAACGTAAAAGGTATTAAGATTTTTCTTAAATTAAATTTTATTGTATCGATACGAAATACCCCCCGGGGCAGAACGGAACATTTCTTTTTAAAATATTATAAAAATGGTAATTTCTTTGTTTTATGTTATTTTGATATTAGATTAACGAAATAATAGAATAAACTAATGTTTGATACTTTTAAGAAATTATTTTCCTTTTTCCCTAATTTTACAATACTTGTTTAAAAACAAGTGTCCCGTTCCTCCCCAACTCCCCTATTTATCCAGACCATTTGATTGAAACTTTTGCCTTGTTGTTAACATTTCCTCACAGACTGTCAGTCACGCGATGTTGTCAACAAAATGACGGTGCCAACAAATGCAAACTTTGGTTTTGTTGTCAACATCTCGCAACAACTTTTGTAGCTCGATAATAAACTGGCAAAAACAAGTTGGCATCATTTCTTGAAACATGGAAAAACATCAAGTAAAAGACTTCATAACCTTACTCTAAAACATAAACGTGATAATTCTTATGGGAATGCCAATAATGATAAGTGGTTTGTTATTCTCACTGATAATGCAGTACCGCTAACGGTAAAAAAATGTTGTTTCATTAGGTGAAAAATTCAATACAGAGAAAAACAAACTTTGTAAAAATAACATAATAGGAAATATAAAAGAAATACAGTCCAAATTATATCTTGTTCCGAATAATATTAAAAACACAATCCGTAAATTGACAGTAGAATATATTTACAATACACACAAATGTTCTAAAAGAAATATACGCATACCATTCGTCAAGAAACAACTAGTCGAAGATATCAGTGAGACCAACAAATTTATAAAAGATAATCCAAATTTAATGCTTACCAAAGCTGATAAAGGAAATGTAACAGTTTTGGTGAACAAATTGGAATATGTGAACAACAAGAATAGCTTAATAATCTGAAGAAGGTACCAATAAGTACCGAAACGTTGTGTTTTTCCTCTTTGGAATTTGATATAAATAAAAATAAAGTCTGAAATCGGTCGGAAATTTTTACTTGTTATTTTTAAATGTTTAAATGTTTAGTTTATTTATTTTTGAATATTCTAAAATAGTTTTAAATCTAAATCAATACCAAAATTATATTTTGTTTCATTTGTCGCCCATGCTGTTAAACTTATATATGTAGAACAAGCGATGAAGAAATTGAAAACGGAATATCGAAAAGGAATAACACTGCAAGGAGAAGAAATAAAAACTTTACGCTTTGCTGACGATATTGTAGTATTAGGAAAATCAGAAGAAAGAGTTTAATATGAGGATTAAAAGAGGGAAAACCAAGGTAATGGCGTGCAGTATGGGAAACAGAGGAATAACAAGATGTGTTAGATTGGGCAGGGATATTTTGACGGAAGTTACGAATTCTGCTACTTGGGAAGCGTAATAACTAGGGATGGCAGAAGTATAGTAGACATAAAGAGTAGGATAGCACAGGCAAGGAAGGCTTTCGCGAAAAAGAGGGATTTACTCACGGGTAATATAAGTGTGAATATTAGGAAATGGTTGCTAAAAATGTTCGTATGGAGCGTGGCATTATATGGGTGCGAAACGTGGACGATAGGAGTTGTAGAAACGAAAAGAATAGAAGCCTTTGAAATGTGGTGCTATAGGCGAATGCTGAAAATCAGATGGATGGATAGAATCACAAATGAGGAAGTTCTAAACAGAAAGGGGGAAAGCGAACAATATGGAGGACGTTGACCAAGAGAAGGGATAGGTTAATAGACCACGTTTTAAGGCATGAGGGTCTTGTAAAATTAGCATAAGAGGGAAGTGTGTGGGGTAAGAACATAACAGGAAGGCCAAGGATGGAATACGCTAAGTAGATTAGGTAGGAAGTGGGGTGTACTAGTTATAAGGAAATGAAAAGGCTTGCACAAGATATATTAGCATGGTGGGTTGCATCAAACCAGTCTTCGGACTGAATACCACAGTAAAAGCAACATAAGTATAATAGAGACTATTAAATATGGGAAAATCTTCGCAAGAAATTTGACGCTGTGCACCGCAAGTACAAATATTCGTAAATTTGAACTTCATCGTGATGATAACCAAAATTGAAATTAAGAATAAAATTGCTGCCATTTATTTTTCAGGAAAAAATTAAATAAATAACGGACATAGAGGGCAGGTGGAATATAACGATACAAACATACAACCTCCACTTTGGTAAAAACCTAAAAGGAGAGACGTCAAGGTAGTGGAATATTTCGGAGCAGACCATATCATGATTAAACTTGGAACGGGTTTCTACTGTCGAGTCGGATTTCTATAACGACCAGTCGGGACGTATTTTCTTTGGCACCTGGCTCCATTGTTTCGTTAGCCATTTGTAGTCGTGGGCTCTCAGGAGCCGCCTCCGCTTTGAACAACTCGAGGGAAATACGGGGCGATAATGGATATCGAGCGGAAACTCAGGTACAGCCTCACAATGACTCTTGTACACACACCTAATGGCATTCCTCATCATGTACGTTTCAAAATAATACAGTATACGTAACTGTCGTCCGTCGTCTGGCGGAATCAACATATTCCTTACTTCCGCGCACGTAAAGTACTCTACCATACTTTGTCGATATAAATTGTTTTTTTTTCTCTGCAAAGTTAACTACAGTCATTCAAATTCATGAAAACCACTATCAACAGAAATATTTCGCTGACATATCGTTTTACTGAAATTATTAATTTGCTTAAAAATGTTGAGTTGTTTTTGTTATTGTGGTATTCAGTCCTAAGACTGGTCTGATGCAACCCTCTATCTTGCGCAAGCCTTTTAACTTCCGCTTAATAACTACATCCCACATCCTCCCTAATATACTTAGCGTATTCCACCGTAGACCTCCTTCTTCTCTAATGCTAATTTTACAACACCCTCATGTATCCTCAAAACGTGCCCTATTCGCTTCTCTTCGTCAAAGTCCTCCATAGTGTTCTCTCTTCCCCCATTCTGCTTAGAACAGAGACTGTTGAATATATATTTTAATGTAGTAAAGCTACGCGAAAGTCAGAATGTCTGCGTCGCATCTTGGATGTGTGTGTAACGCTACACCCTTCCTCCGAAATTCATGAAAACGTACCTTTTCTGCACAAGAGCATAAAGGATTTTTCATGAACTAAGGGAGCCATCCGTAAGAATTTGAGATTTATTTCCATTCAAAGTCGGAAGTTAGGCGTGGGAAATTACGAATGGCTTCTGGGTACGGAACTAATGCAAAACATATGCGAAAGTATCCGTCCACATTTTCTCCTGAAAATTTTCTTATTGGCTGCAAATTGTTCAAATACAAGCCAATGGCTGTTATTTAAAAATTGCAGCCAATTGGGTACTGGAAATCAGGAGAATTTTGGAAACCTACCACTGGGACTTTGAGGCGGAAGGATACAAAATTGCGAGCCGCTTTTGATAGCTGTGTGGAGCTCTTGAGATGCAGTTTTCGTGGTAGGAGTCTCCACGATATTTTAGGCCCAAGGTGTCCGCCATACAGCGAGAACATCCTTGGTGTAGCCCGAGCGAAACGACATCAGGCACATATCCAAATCAGCAGACCAGAAGCAACTGCAGTCTTCGACGGTATTGTTAACTTTGATTTAAGCGGGTTCACATTGCCAGACCTATTTGCCTTAAACTACGTTGCTTACTTTTGCTTCACCCCACAGATGACTTTGATTTTAATGCGTTTCATGTAAATTATAAATTTATCATCGTACCCTTTTATGTTAATTCATTTTCTTTTCTTCTTGATTTTCGAATTTTCTTTATAAAAATTAATGTTCACTTCGATTTGAAAATCATTTGTCGTCATTATTATTATTATTCCTCCTTTAAATTATAATTTCCCAATTAATTAATACTTTAATTAATAATCCCTATTCCCATATGCATTACAATTGGCTCCCAACGTGGGACATATTATATTAAATAATAAATAAATAAATCCCATCCCCTATATAATTATTACAATATATACGAGCTGGGTGCCCAGCGATGTCAGGTAATTAATGTATATTTGCCCGTTAGGGTATTTAATTCGACAATAATCTCTTTGTCAACACGTAAATAAATTTTTGAAAATTCACATTTTCATGCCTTCCCCCTAATTATTGAGAGTTGAATTTCATCATAGCCACCGCCATGACTCAGTATATTAATCGAGTCAAGAAATCTGCAGGTAACTTAAATAATCACGTACACACGCCGTCGACGGTCGCGCCGACAACGACGTCGTTTGCGAAAAGCAATTAAAAAGCATCATTACCTAAATAAAAATGTTATTTAAGATTTATAGCCATTGCGCTCAAAAGTCTACGCGAGGGCCTAATATACCCTGTTGCAAGGTCTATGTGTCTTTATGGTAGTACGTATTTTGACCTGAAAGATGGGAAGGAAGGAATATAAAACGTCGAGAGATCTAAATAACAGCCGTGAATTTGGTAAATACGGATACATTAATTTGAAACGATACTGTCTCAATTATTCTTTCTTCCCGCATTTGTCTCTACCGATATGAAACTTGGATTAACAAAAGTAAATTAGCGAATAACGTATCAAAGCTACAAGCACCTCAGAAAACATCGGCCTACTGCTGTACATTTGTATTTAAAAAATTATTAATTTAGTTTTGCAGGTCGATCACGCCGAATTTGGTAACAAAAAAATCCAACTGCAGTTTCGAGACATTCTGTTCTTCGATATCTGGCTTTATGTCCGTCCTCTACATCCTTCTTTTATGTACGTGTCTGTAGCATCGCTAAAATTCATCATTATTGGACGCTATTATCAAACGCGGTATCAATCTTGCCGATATTTTTTACCAAAAACAAATTTGGAAGACAAATATTTAAAGATTGTAATTGTTAGAAACGAACGCGATCGATACTGTCAGCGCCATTTGTACAAGTACTTTTTGGCCGGCGCGTAAGTGTTGTAAAGACACGGATATGTAGGACCTCTCGGTACTGTCAAACAATAACCAAAATGGGCCATATGCCGGAGCAGTAAACAGCCGCGCTTGACGTGACGTAAGAAATGGAGCTTTCGAAATTAATTCATGGAGTGATTTGAGTGGAATGACATAATTCATGGGGTGATTGGGGCGAAGTAGTGACGAACTTTAATTGTAATTTAATGAGTATGCCGGACAAATCGCATTAGTTATGAGCTTTTGGAGCATCTTCTTCTTATGGAGTTGAAACCTTGCCTGAGTCTTCACCCCTTGGACAAGTATCCTCTATTCTGCCCTCTCCAGCGCGGTTCTCTGCCATCTTCTAGCTCTAAGTGATTTTATGTCGTCTTCCACATCGTTCATCCACCGCTTGTTCCAGTTGGCCTACACTCAAAATCCTATTTTGTTGTTCTTCCTGTATCCTTTATAAGCCATGACCAAGCCAAGCCTTTCTCCTACTTGTTATTATTATTATTATTGGAGCATGTTGGTGACGTGTCAATGTTGGGAGATTTAGCTTGTCGTGTGTAGACACGATTCGTAATGGATAACTTCCTCAATATTGTAGTTGTGGTAGACTGGAACTCCAGCTCTTCCTATGAGAAGTACGTAGAGTAAAAACTATTCTGAAAACATTGGTACTAGGAAATATAAAATATGTTGTATGCAAATGAAGTCCTCCGTAGAGTTCAAAACAACGATGTGGTAGTAGGTCTATATCCCGTTCGCCATAATATGATGAATGTTTTCAAGCATTGTAGTAACGTTGAGCAGATCAGAGGACGTGAGAAGACGTGTGTGTGTATTGTAGCTACACGTGCCAACGGCGAAATTCCTACCTTTACGTTAGTCGTTGCTGACGTGTGGAATCCTGGCTACGACACGATATTCCTTTTCGCCTGCCGCTGAGTTATGGGGCGCCACCCAGAAGCTTACCATATACGGGTCCTCGGTTGACCACAGACTGGTGGAGTTGGCGGGGGGGAGGGGGGGGGGTACGAGACTCCCCCGAAACTACGGTACGTGCACTGGCACGGCTTCAAGGCGGCCCAGCGGACAATGAGATCACTGTGGGAGCGGGGCTGCAAATATTAGTGCTGTCATTCGGCATGAGCGTCGCTCATTGTATGCAGACAACATTAGTCACTCGCACTATTGCGAAACGGGCTGGGTCCGCATGGTTTCAGGGTGTAGTGTTAATACTCTTTATTCATCCATCATCATTCATGCATAATGTCCGTATTCACGCCTTATTAATATAATTCATTCATATGGTGTCTGACTTCGCGATAACCCCATTTTGAGCTTAATGGAACTAGAAATACCAATTTTTAAATCTTCTAATTACCTAATTATTTGGTAGCGAATTATATAAAGATACAACAGCTGAAGACATTAAAATGTGATCATATGGTAAATTTAAGTAGTCCTATTTATTAAAAATTAAGTTGCGATAATTTCTTCAAGGAATTTATTAAATTTTGTTAACAGACTGATTTTTAATTTATTACGATAGTAATTTGTCCTTATCTTAATCAGTCACTTAAATAAAGCAAAACTATAATTTAATTTTGATTTCAATATTTATTTATAAGAATCTTTTGGCATTGCAATATTCATCCTCATGTAATTTAGTATGTATATAAAATTTCTAACTTTCTTCATGGATTTTTACGCGATTCGAGACTGTGCTGGCCTACACAGAGCATTTATCTAACTTCGGAGTTCCAGAAGTTCGTGCTCATGTGCACAATTGCACAATCGCCAACATACAACCATGAAACGTCGAAAATTTACATAAAAAATCTTTTCTATGAGTCCTAAACTCATAATTTAACCACGTCGATGAAAAGATTCTTATAAATAAATTTTGAAATCTAATTTAAATTATAGCTTTCGTTTATTTAAGTGACTTTAAAATAAGGAAAAATTATCATAATTTAAGTTGAATTATTTATTAATAAAAAGTTGAGTTGGTAATGTATGGGAAACAATGGAATAACAAAGGGTGTTAGATTGGGATGGGATATTTTGACGGATGTTAAGGAATTCTGCTACTTGGGAAGCATAATAACTAGAGTAGGATTAGCACAGGGAAGGAAGGCTTTCGCAGTGCGTCGATGTATCGAAGATATTCGAGACAGATTCAGAATTCGTATCAGTGAATAACGCTTTGCAACTAGTTTTGTAATTAGAAACTTGATTTGATGCGATGACATTACTGGGCTAAAAGGCGAGCAGAACCCGGACAGAGATTTATCCTGGACGCTTTTCAACGCAAAGTAATTTGCAAGGAAATTATCCGGTTTAAGGTTCATTGTGAACCCCGGGCAGGGAGGTGATGGATGTGGAGCAGTCCTAATAGCCAGTGGGAGGCTGGGTGGTCATCTCATCAGTCGGCTTATGACTCAGAGGCGCTCCCTTAATGAGTAGGGCTGGTCCATGCTTTGTGAGATTAACTGCCCCTGCGCGTTTAATATACTCCAAGAACAGCCGCCACCTTCCGCATTATGTTACACGGAAGTCTATTCTTAATAGCTGCAAGTCTCCTTGCTGGAAACTCTAATTAATTAACCAGCTTGGGATCTAAGTCTGCCGCAAATAAGAAAATTTCTACAGGGACGGTCCGACGCTCATTACTGATATTTTCCGTCATTGTTGTGACCGTGCAAGAAAATGTAGATCTGTTGGCATTTGGCAACGATTACATTTTACTCTAGTCCTTAACAGACGAAATGGTGGAAATTAACGCTCATAGGCCAATAAAGAACAGTGAAGTGTGCCTCATTTCTCCATAAATAACATGATACTGAAATCAAATTTAAATTCTAATAAATAGATATGAGCGGAAATTTTAAATAAGTTAAAATAAAACTTGACGTAAGCTCGTTGGGGATTAACACTAATTTTCCTTAAAGGAGGTGAAAAATCTTCTCGTTGAAGATCCTCGTCACGCAAAAAGTAAAAGGAAGCGGACGAACCTATTATCCTTAAAATATATTGATGGGTTAAGATGCACAACAGTAAACAACAGTAAACGAAATCAAGTTATAGATCGCGGGGCATGACGTGTCACTTGTAGTAGAGAAATGAAGGTAAAAACTAAGAATTTAACTAGAAATGAAATTATGAATGTGGTGATATATTTTAGAAAAAAAAAATCATTAAATATTTTAAAGAAAAGAAAGTTGACTGTGAGCGGAGTAAGGCGTATTTATATGGCGCAGTGCGTGTGCTGCATCAAGAGAGAAATATTTTCGTATATATTCTAAGTACTTATAATATATTGTTACTTTATTGAAACGTGCATTAAATTAAAAAATTATTTCGCACAGAACAGACCAAATAGAAAAATTAACTAGTTTATTCTTATAAATGAAATTCATTGTTTATGTGTAAAATGAGTTCAAGTATCGTACCTGTGTGTGTTTTTGTGTATGTATGTTCCGCATGCAAATCTAAACGCGTGGAACGATTTCAACCAAATTTTGCACACCTGTTCTATGCAACTCCAAATTAGCACTGTTGGGCTAAGACACGGATACCACCCATAGGGGTGGGGTGGAGGGGGAAGAAGCTTTTAATTATGCAGAATCTACTAATATTTCCGTCGAATAAATACTTTTCGGGGTCGATTACCTTTATGGTGTTTCCCGCGAAACTTTTTGTATCCGTGTGACGCCGGCGACGACGTTCGCGAGAAACAAATACTATCATAACTTAAGCAAAATGTTTGTTATACTTAAGCATTATTATCCCTGGCATCCCCGGACACCCACATAGTCTAAAATATCATTGAGAAAATCTACATAAAAATTAAAGAAAATATAAAAACGTAGGTGATAATGAGCCCCATGCCATTCGATTTCCGTTGTTCTAACCTACTCAGAGATCCCTCAGGTGATGAGCAAGTTGGTTGTTTTAAACAAAGGGCTTCAAAATTAAAAAGTGTAGATTTTTTTAATTAAACAGGAAGGAAATCTGTGCATTGCCAGTATACTTTATTCCAAGGAATCTGCAACGTGTAAATATGGGTTCACACAAGTGAAACACACGGTGTAGAAGTCGCTGGCACGATTTCAGTTTGAAGCAGCTTGTCCATGTGAGCGGGCTCCAGTTTCTCTTCTCCAGAGCCGCGAGGGAGACGAGGCGTGGGCGCGAAGGAACCGGTAACGATACAGACGTTTGCGTCTTTTATTTTGGCCGACTTGTCAGAGTTTAATGCACCTGAGTTTCCGTCAGGGACATTAAATGCTGACTGGACGCTTTCTGAACGTCATTTAAGCTGAGGGGGGACGATAAGAAGGTGACCGATCGGCGGATCTATTGAAGTCTTTACAAATTATCTGTAATAATTATTTTACACTTATAATTTCAATTATTCCCATGTAGGTCACTAATTGTAATATTATGTAATTATAACTTTCAATTTCATTAGTAAGTCCGACTGTTGTAATTTGTAGGTTAATTATAATTGATTATTATTATCAAGCCCTAAAATTTGGTTGGCAATTTTTATATTTAATTTAATATATTTAATTATTATTGGGGGAAAATTATACGTTTAAGGAAAATAAATAATAATGACAGAAACGAATATAAAATCAAAATTTAACATTTATTCAAAAAATGTTTGGTAAGCATTGACACTAATGGTAACAAAGCAAAATGAAAGCTAGGTAGCACTCAGAATTTATAAGGAAACTCTTACTAAAAGGTTCCTATGGGGCTGAACCATAACCAAGCAAACGTTTTGGCAATGTGATTCCACAAGCAATATGAATTTTCCAACTATACCGAGAAGAGCTGCAGCTGGTCTCTTAGTTTCCTGTTGTGACGTCGGTTTCTGGCGTAGTACAACTGAGTAATGCCACCGGATTGCCTCTGGTTGAAATTGCGTCGGGAAAGCATGACTGCACGACGTATCTGCTCGCTGCGTCTCACCGGCCGGTCACGACTTGGGCCGAGATTGTCGAGCCAACTCCCAAAATCTCAATCTTAGTCTCGGTCACTACTTTAACCTCAACGTCACTAGAAATCTAATAGTTCCTTCTGACCTGGCTCGAGGTCCGCAATCTAAAGCAACTTCCTGCACAAAACTTTTTCACCTCTGAATTTTCTTCCCCCTTATTATAATAGCCAAACAGCTGTATTTTGAAATAACTTCCAATGGATTCTTTTTTTAAATTACATCCAAACAGAATATTTTCAACCCCCGGAAATAAGAAAATGTCTTCTCACATGTTTCTGGTTCGTTACACAGCTGCAGATTTCGATTAGGTACACGTAGCTTCCAACTTGACAGAAGTAAACTTTGTCTCGAATTTAATTCAGAGTTCAGTCCGCATTGTCTGTGAAGGAGGGTCTCCCCCTTTATTAAAACTAAGCTATGAACGACACACAAAAGGAAACTTCGTAGCCTTCAGATTTTGTCGCGTAATTGTAATGCATTATATATTAAAAATAATAAATGATAAACACAGGAAGGTAAGGCATCTCACAACGACTGCTGAAAAGTGAAATAATAATCCCAAGTCCGTAAATGGTTAGAAAACGATGTTTCCCATAAGTTGTCACATGGGCTGTAACGCTGTAACCGTTTAGATAAATTTAAGTGAATGTAAGTATAACCGCGGCAGCTTTACTTCATCAGTCTTGGAAAACAAAATGTGTTATCTATATCTAAACTTAAAACTATTTACATGTAGGGAGCTCCTTGTTACTGCCGGCTTATCCTTGAAGAGGATTCAATGACATCATTTACAGTCAAAATACAAATTTTAGGTAGTCTGTTTGTTATCCTACTGAAGTGAATTTCACACGTCACCGGGTGTCACACATTTTGGCTGTTGACTGCCTGAATCTGGAAGATGGCGGGATAATTAATTTCTTTGCAGCAGCAGCTAGTTCCTTCCTTCTTTCACGGACTCCTCCAAGCCTGTGATACTACAAATTGAATGCTTTTCTTCTCCTTAGACATGTTGAATTACTTTTCGCAAAAATGAACGTTTTCTTTAGCCGCAGTGAATGCAAAACCAACAACTTCAACCATACAACAATCGTCTTCCAAGATGCAACAATAGTCAAAATCACACAGATATTCGAGCATTACTAAGATATTTAAAATCACTTATAAACGAAATTGGAAATAAAACTATTTACATGTGTCTTCTCCCAAATTGAGGTAGGGTTTCACGATTACAAATATATATATATATATATATATACTCGCTCAGGATTTCTATGGAACCCTTAAATTAAATATATATTTTAATAGGATATATTATTGAAGTAATAGATTCTGGGACGTTTCTCAGAAGGCACAGGCAAACTGATCGAAACAAAATTGTGGCATACAAATGAATGGAGGATGAATGTGAAGGCACTTACTAATTGTCAACACCGTCACTGCTTGTAAGGCCGCTACTGACGGGCAACGCTTTCCTAGGAAACCATAGCTTAAAGTCGGTTCAACGGACGTAATGCTGCACGTTTGACGGAAACGTCCAATCTGGAGGTGTAAAGTTAGAACGACGTTAACGCTGACGCCTCGTTTGTTGTCAAACAGCAGGTATAAGGGTTGACCCTCTGAGCAGGTAGTAAGTGGATTTGTATCGATGATACTTAGAGATATTTTATATGACGTTTAACTTTAAAATATTATTTAGATATCAATTCTACGCACCATTACAAGAAAAATGATATCAAACAGTATATACTTTAATGAATTTAAGCGCAACATATTTGATACAGAGCTAACGTGTATATATATGTATACATATATATTATATCGGGAAGTTTTTAAATGTTTTGTTGTTACTTTTATTATTATTATTATTAACGTAACTTATAATTTTTTAATTAAATTATATACAGACGTTAACGCTGACTACTACATTGGACATTTCATTAACAAAGCTATATTTATCCCTTTTATTTATACAGATATGTTCATTTCACACTGGAAAACTTTTAGAAAATTTAATTATTATTACAAAAAAATATCGAGTCTTGAAAGTTTTACCATCCCCATCTAGCTACACAGCCAACGTTTCTGTGACGTCATCATCCGTTGCATTACGTCCGCTACTGACGGACAACGCTTTCCTAGGAAACCATAGCTTTAGAGGGTCCACACGTTCAGACACTTCTCCATCGTTCAGCGTCCTTCATCACGTACGTAAAATGTTCGGAGCCGTAAACATTCACTCCCATTCGGACCTGCCCTGATCTTGGACACTAGCCTTGCACCCCAGCTCGGCCGTGAACTCCACCACCGTACTCACCCCAACTGCTCACTCTTTTATCTCCCGCGTCAAAGAACGTTCTCTTCGGACAGTGTCCAAGCTGTCCACCCATTCCCTAAAGTCGCCCCTACCTTAACATCTCCCGTGCTATCTCTCTCTTATTCTGGCGTTCAGCCTCCCAAGCATAAAAAACATTCACTCAACTAAATTAATTCAAAATAAATACGCACGCTGCAGGGTGTAGATCGTACCTGTACACTCTCAAAGTTAATTTATTTAAAATATTTTATTTACCACTAGGTCGCCTTTGTATTTATTTAAAAACTTATAAAATTTTCTACCAAGCTGTTGGAAGTTTCTTTCTTGAAACACTGAAGGAAATGAAAATAATTTCAAGCAGACCCTACTATAGCAGGCTCACACACGAGTGGGGGGCAAAATTATTTAATATGTGCATTTCCATATTTATTGTCGCCTTGTTAAATCCATTTCCATTAGTAGTATAAAAGTTGGTGTGGGGAACTCAATGCTTCGGTGCTTCCCGAGAGCTGAGCACGTGGAGCCTCTTGAAGGCGTCAGTCACGGATTCCCCCGCTAACGAGTTCACTTCCTGACTACGCGTATGATCTCGCATAAATTTGGGACGTGATCTGAAAGGCTTTCGGAGAAGTCTTCGTCCAACAAAGGCCATAGCTACTTTACTTCTGTAGGCAAGCGATTACCACACTGACGGAAAAGCGGCAACCACTCCACGGTCCATTAACGCGATGAATGAAGGTTTTGTCATAAAAACAGCCACACACGCTCGTAAACGTCCTCGAGTCGTGCGACGACAGTGGACGATAATTTCCCAGCGTCAACTACAGTACAATGTGCTCCAGGAACGAGCGCAGCGAAAGTCGCTGTTTCTAAACAGGCTTTACACGCCATTCATTCCGCTTCACAACAAACAAGGAGTCGCTTAAAAGCATTGAAAATTGTTCTTATATGTTGTTGCAAGTTTACATATTCAATAACATTTATTGAAATAATGTAGTATGAAAATCTATCATTTCATAATAATAATAAGTCAAAATTGATTAATTTTACATTAATCCAATCAACATCTCAATACAGTGGCTTTGAGCCTTTTAAGCACAATCATGATTAAAATACAATTAAATAACAAGCCCATAAGATAAAACACACTGATATTCTAAAAACAAACTTCGTAAATTTTACCTACAAAGTCCCAGTAAACAAGAAGTAACCTCTCATACTAAAAAGACACCAAAGAAGGTAACACTTATGTACTCTCTCCACCAATAAGAACACAGTAACCAAAATATAATTATAATGGCTATTAATTGTGATTCCTATAGTCATAAATTCCACTCATTACTCTGACATTTTTAAACGGTGATCTAAAAATAACAATAATAATTCAACTAAATATCTCGCCACATCACGGTAGTGGCCAACAAATTCAATTAAAATACTAAAGAAACAGAACATAACCTATTTTAACTTATGTGTTTGTAATTTATGGAGCTGCAATTGTATTTTACAGAAAAATATGGTTACAAGGTTCTGGCTACTGTTTCACCCGCCCAGTGTTTGTTCCTGCATCGTAAGTAGCCTGTGTTCGTTTTTTTAAGTTTCTAATCTCTTTTTGCTGAATATATAAGTTCCATTCAATACTATTTCCTTCCCTTTGAGTTAAATTATCAATGTAATTTTATCCTTGTTACATTTTTTTTTATCTGCGCCGCCCTGTGGTGCTACTATCGTTCTCCGCTCTCCATTATCCTCCGGTGAGTCTGCCTGTGACCAGGACGCTTTCTACAGGGTTAAGTCATTCTCGTGGCACAGGTTAAGCAACATGTAAACCAATGTAACCCAAGGTGATTGTTAATTGGTCTTTTATGTGTATCAGTTTTAGTTTGTATTACATATTTTTCAAAATTACTTTAATTTTGGCAATTTTTTACTGTCAATGTATTTTGAAAATATAAAAGTATTTCTTAATATTGCTCTGTGTTTTATTTTCTGTTTCGTATTCCGGATACCCATGTAATTTACGCAATATCCTTATTAATAGATGTTAGATATCATAATTTTATTTTTATGACTGTTCTCAATGGTTGGGACATCAGCGAGTGGATTGTTACGTCATTAATTTGTAATTAGAATTAGTATTAAATCATATTACATTGGTTCTTTTAGTGAACCAGAACTTCAGGGATGTGGAACGAGTAAGAGATTGGAATAAGTTTTTATTGTTGCTTAATTTCTTTAAACTCTGTCTTTCCATTTATAACTATATGATTATTTTTAACTTATAATAAGATATGCTTAAGTATTACAGGGGAGCAAAGACGTACAATTTGTACCTGATAAATATTGTTAATATCTCATACCATGAAATTATTGTCTTAACATTGCACAATGTCTATGTTAAGGACTATACTAAGATACACTCAACTCCATAAATTCTACAACGGAATAGAAGCTACTGCTTTACCCATCTAGTGTTTGTTCCTGGAACGTAAGTAACGTGTGTAGAAAGTTTGATAGAAATTTATGCACGTGTTTAAGATTGCAGTCGGTACTATGTTTTACTATCTTACATCCCCAACACCTAAGGGCTGATCTGAAACATAACTGGCATGTTGAATGTCACCGCCTTCCTTAACCATGGATTCGACAATAGTCTGAGTTGTTTCCGCGACTTATTTCTGTGTAAGTCCACACTACACACAACCCTGATAGTGCTTCAATCTCGAGACGCAATTGGTTGAGATTTATACACAAACAACGCCGGGAGAAGTATTATCATTCTAGTTGATTACGGAAAAATATTTATTTGAGACAAATATAGGCCATTATTGATCGTTTTAAAAATTTACTACCACTCCCAGTCCCTCTCTTAGGGGTGCTAATGGTGTCTTACTACCACAGTATTTCATTCGGTATGTTGTAAGCAACATGTGTATAAAATTTGGTATAATTACTTCAGGCCTTTAACGTTGTATGCAGAATTTACACACAAACTCACCATTTTATTTATAACATGTATTTTTAGTATTTGTGTATTGTTCTTCTTGGTGTATTTTTTTTTTGCAAATTGAGGTAAGCTTTATACTTGTGTTGTTTTCATTCATGTATTTTAATATATTGTAACATGAAGTTTCATCTCCGTCCCAGAAAGCAGCAATGGCGCTAGACTCTTCTGTTGTCGGTTTGGTTTGACACGCCATCTTGTCATCTTTCCTGAGTAGATGACTGTAGGAAACAATCAATCTATTTACCATAGAAAAGTGGCAAGTGAACAGTTTTTAAGTATAACGGAGTAGTTATTACTTTCAGTTAGTGAGTACTGAACAAAGTAGCCGATCCGTTGGAAACCGATCCAATATAGACGGAGTGGACAATACACGGGAAATAAATTATCCCATTCAACCAGACACGACGAATACAAAATAAAAAGTGACTTCGTTTCCTAACCAATTAAGCTGCCAAACGTTTCGGCGAATATTTTACGAGGTTTTATGGCTCGTGGAAGTTAAAATGGATCATCAAAAGGAGAAGGAATTTACTGCAGCTCTTTGTGTTCAGTCGAGATGAATGTTTCCATTAACGTGAACCGTGTCAGAAAGCTGCTGCTATTCCATTCAGAATGGAGCAGTCTGCACCAGAGGAGGAAGCCTTTTGAAAACGAACACAATATCGACAGTTTTGTTAATTCAAATTCCAATTACGCTATTTATTCTCAGATAATTAGTAGTATGAATACATGAAAACTGTTTTTACAAAACTATATATTTTTTGCTACTAAAAAAGTGAAATTTGTAACGTCATTAAGAATAACGTAGCTTTAACTTTCTCAGACAATTTTAAACGTTAGTGACATGAAAATCGGTTAATATTCCTTTTGTTCTGTATGCAAATAAACTAGAAACTGCAATGCATTGTAAATGAAACTGAAAACTTTAAATATAAAACACACATGACAACGCACAACCACCAATAAATTTGACATAGAAGATTATTACATTAGATGAAATAAATTAATGACCAGCTTTACAGGAATTTTTTTAATTAGATTGAACGACGTTTCGTCACCAAATTTGGTGACTGTTCAGGGGTATCTACAAAGACTATTCAAAATATTCACATTATTAAAATATCAGAATATTACAAACATTAACAATAATGAATAAAGTAAAACTTTTGAAATTTTGATCAAATATGCTATATGTGTAAACATCCAATAAAGACTTCCTCAAAACTTAGGCATTTCCAAAAACAACTAATCATAATCTTTTAATAATTTTTAATGTAAATATTTTGTTACACCTGAAGAAGTCCCAAATGTGATGATGACATGACGGTCAATTTAGTAGAAAAGAGTCTTTACTGAAATGTTCGCTTGGAGTGTGGCGTTATACGGATGTGAAACGTAGGAGTTGCAGAATGGAAAATAATAGAAGCTTTTTGAAATGTGGTGCTATAGGAGAACGCTGAAAATCAGATGTAGTAGGTAGGGTTTATTCACTATTATTATTAATATATTAAACTATAATTTTATACTAGATATAATAATAACAATAATAATAAAATGATTTAAAATAAAAGTATTAATGAGAACAAAATTTAATAAATAAAATTTTTAGTAACCAGAAGAAAATATAATGAATTTATTTGAAAAATGTTGACGAATAATAAATTTATATTCTGATGAAATGGTAGAGCAATGATAAAATATATATATATGAAACTCATTAAAATAAAGTCACCTGTTGGGTGAACTGAAAGAAGCAAATCTTTTATGGCAAATAGGTCAAGCAATGCCAACTCTACAGAATCAAAATCAACGATACCGTCCTGGGTTGCAGCTGCGTTTTGATTCGGTCTGCTTCGGAGGCGCCAACTAATTCGTTCATCGATGATGACGTCTGACATTTTGGCTGTCTTGATGACACCTTGAGCCAAAATAGTGAATACTTTTACTTCTACATCTGCATCTCCTGAGGCCTCAAGAGCCCCACCCAGCTCTCAGTAGCGGAACAATTTTGTGCCGTCTTGATGTGCTCACCCCGCCTCAAAATCTCTCTCCACATAACCTCGCAAAAAGCCCAAAAATTCTCCTTCTCTTTTACTATAATTAATCAGCTACAATTTAAAGTAGCACTGATTAACAGGAATTTTAAAAATTGGAGCAATAAGAATATTTTCAGTTTCAGCATTTAAACAAGTG
The DNA here is from genome assembly GCA_034510155.1 of Eucriotettix oculatus. Taxonomy (NCBI): domain Eukaryota; kingdom Metazoa; phylum Arthropoda; class Insecta; order Orthoptera; family Tetrigidae; genus Eucriotettix; species Eucriotettix oculatus. The sequence goes on from CM067377.1 coordinate 13,289,397, forward strand.
CCATAGTACTTTTTTTGCATCTGTTTCGTCCAGGGTCTGTTTCTAATTTGCTACGTGTTGTTTCCGGCTTACCAGAATCAAATATTTCTTAAACTAGGGACGGGTGGTTCTTACTTATCGTGAAAGATCTTTATGCTATTTTGCGAAAGTAAGGGTGTTAGTGGCCTCTAGACTTTCACTTTGTGAACATTTAATGCATTACATGGTTATAAACAATACTTAATTTCTTATTATCAACCAACAGCTGAAATATTTTTTAAAATAATTATTTGTGTCAAAGAAACTTGTTGATTTATTTAGCTTCATTATATCTACAAGGAGAAAGAATAATAGCCTATTATAAAGTGTATTATAAAGTGTGTAACAGTGTCGTAATTGGTTTTGTAACATTGATCTGAAAATAGGGAGGAGCTTATGGAGTGCTTCTAAGTACTTGGCAAATTAAATTCAATATTTTAGCAGGTCAGAGGTTTAATTTACGTCTGTGTGCTGTGGTGATGGTTTCGGGCAGTCGCTGGCAATTATGCTGCAGAACAACACAACACATTGGGAACGCGCCGATGTGTATTTGTCAAGCTGTCAATGGCCGGCCAGGGATGCCCATGCCTCGCTGCACGAATGCATCAGACATTTACCATCGTCAGGAAAATCATTCTTGTACGACAAGTTTCGACCAAGATCGAAACTTTGCAATTTAACGATTTGGAGAATTTCGTTTCGCGACCTGGGAAGATCACGATGGAAATTTTCTGTACCACTCTTCTTCAACTTTGCGAACACATCCACTAATCCTTTTCAAATCATACGACATCACTTCAGAAGAGTAAAATAAATATTAAACTCAAAGTATTTTCGTTATTTAACACACGTGAATTTATCAACTGCAAAACCAAATCATATTGGTCTGTTATAATAATTATTTCTCATGGGAAGCTTCTTTTGTAAAAGAGCAAATGGTAACTACTAACTGGGTACCGAGCCAAGTCCTACTACTTACTTCTATTATCCCGATACAGTATTTGATTCGATACTAATCTAAACTGGTTCCAAGATTGATTCCAGAAAGGCATATTAACACAGGCCGATATATGTAATGGAACTATTTTAATCTCTTCATTTTTGCCATTCGTAGATTCTGTGATACGCAATTGCGTACCACACCAAACTTTTCATATTAATAATATTGACGTATATTATATATACATATATATAATGTGTAACAGAAGTTATATGGAAGCTAGATGGAGTCAAGACCATGAATGAACGCGATTCGTTATTTAAATGACAAATTACGAGTTATCTTATCGACCAGAAGGTAAACATTAAAGTATTGGTACTATCTCATTGGACGGGGCTGGAGAAATCCAAAACTGTCGAAAGCATTGGGTGACAGATAGTAATTACCAGAAATATATCTTGTAAGCTCGCATAAACAAAAGAATTTATCCAAAACTGCTCAGCGTCCCGTATTGTTAACGATTGAACAAAGCAGTCACTTCTCCCCGCGTGAAGGACGACATGTCCCGCAGAGTAGTGTCCCAAGCATTTGGCTGACACACGTTGGAGAAGTATACATCCCCCTTCAAATAAGGAGGACGAAAAATATCACGCCTATGATTTAAAACGGGGGTAAAATTTCAAGTGTTGGGCGGTACGTCAGAACAAAACTGACGCACACTTTGTAGAGAAGATTCATCCAGATTTTCTTTAGGATCCTATTCTTTCGAATTCATTCAGTCAGTGGTACTTTTTAGTTATTCCAATTCATTCATGTAATAGATCTTTTTCGTCAAGTAAATTTTTGGATTGAAAGGCATCCAGTTTCGGTCGAATATTCAATTAATCAAGCAAGAAACTCAAGACATTAAACCGCTCTTAGTGCCTAGTCGATATGCAGCCTATACCCGACGCTTCAACCTGAAATCCCATAAAATTACATGGCCAAAAATCAACGGACCATCCAAAATGTCGTCAGGGATGAACAACAGCAACGCCTTGTTTTGTACAAACCTACATATTTCCCGCCTCCGGTCGTTTCTGTGGCCCCCCTCCACTTTTTATTTTCGTAATCTACTCACTAATATTTTTTGAAGCTAAAGATTCATGATCCCCATTAATTTAGCGAGGGACTATTTAAATTTTAGATTAATTAAATTGTTTTCTGTTAAATAATATACAAATAGTTTATTTATTCAAAACCTTCTAGTAATTTAAATATATAATTTATAAGTTTATTGCATGTTGTTGTGGTATTCAGCCCTAAGACTGGTCTGATGTAACCCTTCATGCTAACCTACATTACGAAAGCCTTTTCATTTCAACATCCCACATCCTCCCTAACCTACTTAGCGTATTCCATCATTGGCCTTCCTCTTCTGTTCTTACCCCACATACTTCCCTGTAATGCTAATTTTAAAAGACCCTCATGTCTCAAAACGTGGCCTATTAGTCTATCCCTTCTCTTGGTCAACGCCCTTCATATTGTTCGCTCTTCCCCTATTCTGTTTAGAACTTACTTGTTAGTGATTTTATCCGCCCATCTGATTTTTAGCATTCTCTATAGCACCACATTTCAAAGGCTTCTATTATTTTTATTTCCGCATCCATACATGGCCATGTTCCATACGAACATTTCTAGCAACGATTACCCACATATTACCCACCAGTAAATTCCTCTTTTTCGCAAAATCCTTCCTTTCCTGTGCTATCTTACTCATTACGTCTACTATAGTTGTATCACACCTAGTTATTCTCCTGTCGAAGTAGCAGAATTCTTTAACTTTCTACATGGTTTACATGATTCGATCTGAACCAAAAAGGAAACCTCTAATCTCAAAATTGTTTTTTAAACAACATTCCAATGTTGTTATGACGTGAAAAGCATTCACTTAAAAAACAATAATAATAATCTTTTACGTTTATCAGAGGACTGAAAATGTTATATTAATGGTTGGAAATGGAGGGAAATGGAGACAAGATAGAAAGTCGGTGGCTGAGAATCAAAGTATGTTCAGTAGTATCCAAGCACCGTTGGCTGTGAATGCCGTATCTTCATCTCTTGTCGTTCGGTCTGAAGGCAGCCGAATGAAAAGGGAGATACACTGGCCCGTCGGTCCTGTCTTAAGCAAACGTGTGTTTTGAATGGATGGCTACATGACACCGCGAGAGTGCGAGAGTAGCAGTTAGCTGGTAGCTCAGTAATAAATCACACTAGTCAGAAAATGGTGTCATGTTCTCAGTTCAAGTAGCGCCTGGCTTCATTCGTTCCGGATTTGTATGGTGTGATTGCTGTTCCCTGACACGCCTCCAACAAAGAAATATGAAGACTTTCTTATGCCACCTTCTATAAACATCTCAAAGGCCACCTGAGTTTAATCCTTCTCCACGTTGATGGTTTTACTTAATTATCTATGGCATAATGCGAGGTAGTGTAACTTGCTAATTGGGCTTTACTACGTCTGGCATTTCTTATGATTTCTACCTAAATTGGATTATGGCGTAATGTTCATTACAATTACAAGTTAAACTGATACATATTGTCTGATCTTGATCGAGTTCTCAATGACATCCCACTGCTGCTTTTTATCCCTGCGTGACTCACGTGACCTAACATGACGATGTAACATCTTTTCATCATCAGAAAACCCTTTTGAATGAATGAATGAATTTATTAATACTGCAATTGAGTAGCACTCGGTGGCAGTTACAAAAAAAAATAAACTTAAAAATAAAATATGTTACAAATAATAATTACACTAATATAATATAAATTAAATCCTAACAAAAAAAGATAAAAAGTACCCATTATTCATATATTGTTTCGTCGCACTACACTACACTTCCTAATTCTTCCCTGAAACGCGTTGCCATTGGCAGGAAATGTTTCGAAAACTTCTGGACGACTGCTCATTGTCATTCAGTTAATTGCCTTTCGTGTCTCCTTCAGTTGCAATTGTAAATGTATGTGTATTGGCAACGAGACGCCGCGGTGATTCCAGTCCACGCACGACCTGAGCGTGATTCATAGTTCAAGTAATGAGTCACCACGTACAAAGCAGCTCGCTGTATCTCTCGTTCTTCAATTCTCTGCAATTTTTTTTGTTAAAAAAACAGTAGTTCTATCCGCTTTAAATACATTTAATCTGTCTCAGGATAGTAATCAATACGTTATAATAGGTTATAAGAATTGAAACAGTTGTTGATTTAGCCTGAACGATGAAAGTCTCGTGTACGGCAACGGTGTGCAACTCCCGGCCCGTGGACCACATCCGGTCCTCCAGCAAGATTTATTTTCCGACCCATAACTAAAATTTTTCTGTTGCACATTAACACGGTCCGCCGCCGACATTTTTCCTAAAATAAATATTCAAGTCTAATTAATTTTATATGAAAATGGTGTCCCTCTTCGGCAGTACTTATTGCTAATTATCGATACTAATTTCTAAAGCTCTTTTCAACATAACTTTCAATTAATTTAGCAATTTTTGTAACAGAAAGACATTCCCAAGTTTCTCATTACTTAAGATTTGTAAGATTATTATTTTATTATATGTAATAACAACACTATGTACACTTACATATATGAGAAGAAAATATGCGTTGTTCAAGTACCTAACATATTTGTTAACTTTTATGGTACAATAGCAAAAATACGGACTCAAACAGACGAGAGTAAATACTGGGATGATGATTGAAATACAGCCAAATTTTTAGAAAATTATTTAATTACTATTCAGTTAATATAATAAATTAATTACTTTTCTTTTTCTCAGCCATAACCGTCTACTCTACAGCATTATAAACATAGTGTAATTTTTTATTTAAAAATTTGTCTGATGAGATGCACAAAAAATGGACGAAACGTTCTGATTGTTATTAATGTGTGATAATTAAATTTTTAATACTGGAATGAACACTCAAAGTGATACATTTATTGAAGACAGTAGCTAAGAAACATCACCTTTAAGCTAACTTGTTTTTCCCATAATTTTGCCGATGCTTATTCAAAGATATTTTCTTTTCCTCTCCATAAACAGGATTTATTTTATTGTAACATTTCTATTTTTATATAATTTTTGGCTTGTGTTTTTGGCTATATTTTATTATTTAACGGTTAATTTTTAAAAACTGTTTAGAGCGCCTCGTCGCAGGATTTGTCTACGTCCTCCCTAATATTTGTTTACTGCCACGGTTATAGTTTCCGTGGAATGCGACGTTTCTTATGAGCGGAACATATTTCACATGCTAAATGAATACACTCTGCTTTGTACCGAAGTTCTACGATAAGAGTTATTGGCGGAAATGTCAGTTGAGCTTGAAATAGAGCTCTTTGTTCACTTCTGGAGCAGTAACGTTCCATATTAACGAGTTAGCCTTCTTGTCCTCCTCTTCCGAGACAGAAAATAGCCCAAGGAAATGATAAATAAAAGAGCGAGACGTTCAATAAATTCATTACAGATGTTCATCATAATTATAATTTTACTGTCGAGAGAGTTACAGATATAGACTGCCTAAGAGATTCAATTTAAATGAATAAATTTCCAGCTTTAAAGAGAAATATTTTAAGAAAATTAAAACCAAGTGTCATTCCTTCTATTTTGAACCTCTTCAGGAGCATATATATATATATATATATATATATATATATCAAAAGAAGCAGTAATGATTAAATTGAAGCTGAAGTATAGAGCGTATATTAAATTAGTCATGAGTCCAGTCTTCAGTTTTCCATTCTTGTCCTACTAAATTTGATATATATTGTGACGTTACAACTGCGTCACACGTCCGTCCAGCCCTCACTGTCCGCCGCGTAATTCCTTTCTATGAACTCCAAATCTACTAGTCGGTGGCCACGATATTATATGGGAGAAAGCGGTCTGACGGCCGGAAATCGAGGTACCCCATGACGTAGGAGGAAAGGAAGAGTGGGGCGAGCGTGTGGTGAGAGAGACGACCTTGAGGACGTTCATTCTGGGTTTGATTGTCGGTCTGGATGCGTCGTTGAGTAGCTTTGGGTTCAGGGTTCCTCTAGGAAGGGAACAGTGGCGCGAATTTGAAATTGTGTACAAGTTTTGTACTAGTTTAAAACAAGGAACTTTTAAAAAAATTTATTTGTTTTGAACTAAATTAAGACGACGAAAAGAAAAGTTTCCTCAATATATATATTGTAACATTACAAGGTGTAAAATGGTTTATTTTGTTTATTTTATAATTTGTTCTTTTTATTATTATATTTTTTGTTGTTTAATTTGTGGGAAAAAGTGTGCACAGTGCTTAGCCACCGAGACCAGCACGTGACCCTGAAAGCGTGTTAAAAGGGCATGGCCACGTGGGGGCAAATTGGCGTGTTGAGAATACCAGACTTTCGGTTCTAGGAGAGTCTGAAAGCACCCATTGGAGGAATCGGACCACGCGCCCCAAGGGACCAATGATAAGCGCCCTTACAAAATGGCAAACGATTGGTCGGAGAAGTCAAGTGAGAGACAGCAGCACGATCCGTGGTCACTGGCGATTAGGGAGTGGAAGGAAGCCGGCATCAGTCAGTGATACCTTGTTCATATATTTATTTAAGTCAGCTAAAAGTAGATTTTAAGACTTTATTATTATTTGAATTTCTTATTTAAATTAGTTTAATAGCTTTTAATAAATATTTGTAACGTAAATACTGTTTTAATTAGATGTGCTGAATTAGAGCACTGAGGCGCGGTCAAAACACTTTGGATTGTCGGTGTAGCTTTTGTGGTGAAAGTGTGTAGACCAAATTATATTGGGGTGAGTAAAGCTTGCTCATTTTTTGGTAATCTTTCCCTTAATTATCAAAATAATTAAATTATTTTGTCCTTTCTGTTTAGATTCAGCTGACTTCATCCCCGAGAGGCCCTCAATAACCCCTGAGATGAGAATTATCATTGTATTATTGTGATTAATTATTATGATATAGTTAATATTTTATTCAATCTAACCATTGAGTAATTATTTATTAACCCCTCCCGTAGAATATTACAAAAGTTACAATGAACAATGCAGGCCAGCTTGCGAGTTGCAATTGTTGAGGAACTGACGCAACCCGGGCCAACAATGTGGTCTGGCAAGACGTTGGGAGTGGTCATGGGGTGATTGGAGGAGCAGGATGTGTCGGCGGGACGACGAGAGAATGACCACGCCCTGCAGATATAATTTTTTTTTCATGCTCTGATTGAAATTAAAAACATGTTTTGGTATTTTTATGAAAAATACCTGGCGCCCTAAAGGAATTAAGAAATCCTCAAATACGAAGGAACGTGGAATCCGGTACAATATATATATATAATGCACTGATTTATGCCAAATTAGGTCACAAATATTTGTTACATCAGATGATAAAAATATTAAAGTTTATAAATGTTATTCACAATACAAAATTTAAGTAAATGTAAATACAACGTTTCATGTCATCATTTGGGACCCTTCAAACGTTACATAAACAAAAAACAGTAACTCACTATTAAGTTCAACGTAAACTATTCTATTGTAATTCTATTTTGTTACATAATCATTAAACGATATGATTTTCATTACTTTTACACATATCTGAGGGTTACATGATTTTTGCAACATAATTCGTTCACCTTTCTGCTTACGTATGATATTGTAAAACCTGAAGAGAGCCCCAATCTCGGGATGAAACGTTGTGTGCTTTGGCTTTACTTAATCACTGTAAATGTAATTTTCATTAATCTATTTATACAATTAATTCTACTTACTTAATTATATATTATTACGTTGATTTAGGAAAGGCTAACTTTTGGCCTGTACGACGTTTGATTACAGTTAATAGATTTTAAAATCACGGAGTTCATTTTGACTATTATATGTAATTCATAATAATGAAATTTCACACTTCTGTATTAAATTTATGGGCAGATGATATAAAATAGAAAACATCTGTATTAATAGAACTCTAAATACACTAATAATTAGCCAAATAACAGACGATAAAAAATTAAATACTACACAACTTCTTAATTTTACTTTCTGTTAGGCTAAAACGATATCCGACTAAAATGACAGGATTGCTGAAATATTTTTTTTTTCATAAATGTTGTTAATCACCCACCTGGTTATGTGATGCATTGCATAACAGAATATTTCAAATTGGTACGGCTGACGCAGAATTGAGTCTTTGTTTGACGAATTTATGACTATGAAATCGGCAAGGCTACTGGTTGTTCGTCACGCATTCCTGACAGTCATGAGGAAAAGTTCGCGTGGACAAAAAAAGTTTTTTTGTGTGTGTGTGTCACGGGAAACACCTAACCCAAATCAACTGTGACAAACTAGTTGGCAGGAAATATATAAACACTCGGACAGAGGAATTCAGGAGCATTCGAGGACACGGACGAGCAGTGAAGAGTTGTTCAGTTTTGCAGACTCAGCAGAAGAGAGAGGCTCTAAGAAATATTAACTCGACAGTAGGAAAATGTTTCCCACGTAGCCTGGTTCTGCGGACGTCATGGGATGTCTACCGATTGAGCCATCTCCGTGCCATCTGATTCAGAAATCAGCAGTAACAATGATTGAGGAACAGCCATAAGGGATGCAATTAACTCCTCACATAGCAAAGGTCTAAGCCATGAATATTATAATGTAATTATTCTGGTTCTGCTCCCACATCATGACCCTCAGTTTTTATCTCCTGTTTCTCAATAAATGTTCGATTTTATTTAAATTATTTTTCTTTCGTTATTCCGTTTAAGTAAATATATATTTGCCACAAAAATAATAAGTATAAAATTATAGGTCCAACAGTGCCGCTTAATTAAGTAAATATTACAGTGAAAATTTTCTTGTGATTAACAGATTTAGTTAATTAATGAATAAATTTAAAGAAAGTAAATATAAGAAATTTAATGTTGTTCCTGAACTTGTATGAAGCTTAGTACCAAAGACATAAATACTGTTAAACTTGCTATTGACCTAACATTAAAAGACAATCTAATTAACGTGAAAGTCATTAGGCATAATCATGGCCAAATCTTTTTGAATGTAATCACCAATTGTTAGATATATATGAATCTAATTAACGCTGTAATTATTTTACCAATTACTACACTCATCTACAAGATGAAACTTACGGGAACAAACAGCAATGAAATAACAGAATCGCTAAATAAATCTAAGCGACTGACACGCAGTGCTACATCAGCCGAAACAATGCACTTTTTCCCCGGGGCTCCCAGGAAATGTGGCGGCCATTGTTTGCTTTGTTGAGTCTGTAATTGGTCGACACCTGTTTGTATGAAGGTGATGACTGGTTGAACGAATTACACGATGTATACAAATTTTTGTATTTTGTGGGTACATGGTTACGACAGTAGGGTGTACAAAAAATTGTATATCACATGATAATATATATATGTATATATATGAACATATAAAACGTCCTTGTTAAAAGTTAGTAAACAAAGTTGTACCCAGTTTTGCAGATAAAATTAATATATTGTCTGTGACATCTACTTCTTTGTCTAAATGATATTTAAATTACTAGAACAGAGGGTACACTCAAATTTTATTAACAGATTCCAGACTTCGGTTACAATTGGCCCTGGATGTAGTCCAGTTATTTTTTATATAATTTGAAATATATTGGCTAATTAAAATTTACAATTATTAACTTCTAAATGCAACATATTTAAGAAATTAATTGAAGTCCCAGAGATGGATGATGGTCTGTATGTGGTTCTTAATTTTTGTGATTTAATTATTGTGAATAAAAGACTTTAATTAATATAATATTTATGTTCACCTCAACTGAATGTTTTCCTTCATTGGTCGTACTTTTTTTATTCAAACATTTATCATTCACCGTAGAATTTTCTCTCAACACAACAAACGTAGAGTTTATAACATCAGTGGTGTATTGAACTCGTTCAGTTCCCTAGAGTTTAATAACACTGGTGACGTCATATACAGTCCCCGAAAAAATTTGGAGTCGACATCCCTTCACTTTTCGTATTTATTATTTAGCATTGGATATTCATTCATATCATTCACACATTAAAAATAATAATAAAATGAAGTCAAACAGCTTTTCAGCTACACTGGCTTGTTGGGGAGTATGACGTTTGTGGCGTTATTAAACACAATCTGTTCCTCAATCAGGCATATCCCAAAAATTATAATAGGAAATTTAACAATTAAATTCAAATTATATTAAGACTGGGAATATATGACTGAACTAAACTAAGGTATTAAGATGAAAGTGTGTTGAAGACTGTGCGACGATTCATCGCACAACAGCGGCTGTAAATCTCTTTTGTCCGCTGTGATTTCAAGGGAACTGGTAAAAGAAACGTGCGTTCTGTTTTCATTCATCGTTCCTTCTACACCCCCAAATACACAAATGGTAACTGATGAGGTCTGCCAATGTGTAGAGGAAACGTTTTACTTACTCTAGATAGCTTTGTCTGTCTATTATGACCATAATACCTAGTAAGTCAATTAATTATGTCTAATACAACACAATAACATTCAGACAATTTCAATTTTTGACTAAATTACCCAATTTAAATAATGAAGTAGTGCAAGAATTGGTGGCCTTATAGGCTATGTTCACTAAGTCCCGCCCCGTGATTCGTGCGCAACTGATGACGTCATAGCCTGTTACTAAATTTACATATATTCCAGAAAAATTTACTTACAATCTCGGTTATAAACCCTGGCAAGGTCACCAAAAACCATTAGTCGAATAACTCACGTCCTTACACATTCATCACACCATTGCGAGACTGCTGGACTGCGGGAGCGTGAATCCCGCTTGAGGTGCGGGACAGAGTTCCGCAAGGCCCTCCACACTGTAGCGGAACGGGATTTCATTTTATAGGCTCTTCCTGCATACACAGTCGGGTTTGAGTTAAAATAATATTTTTTTATTGGAGATTATTGTGTTTTATATAATGCCTTCAGATGAAGAAGAGGCTCTCTTACTATTAGCTGTAGCCGAAGAGGATCATCGTGCTCTTGCACCTTGTTAGAAATGCTAAATTGGCATTATCATCCCTGCTCTAGAAGCACTTTGATGTAATAACTACGGGCCTACACTGTCTATATTTAACTGTAAAAGAAAGATTAACGTTTTATTGACAGTGCTAAAACGCGGCGCCTATTCGATTGTGAGTCACGTACCATTACACTCCTGGAAGAGCATACAGAACAGTATGATATCAATGTACTGTGGTACGCGATGGCCTTAAACCAAATTATATTAATTAAATTGTATTTTTCATCTATTATTTGTAATATATAAATATATATATAAGTATTTAGATCTAAGCAGGACGAAGTCGGGAACATGAACGCGATAGGTTAATTAAATGACGAATTACAGTCATCTCTTCGGCCAGAAAACGGAAACATTAAGTTCGGTACAATATGATTGGACGAGGTAGCGTCAAGGCTAGGCTGCGGAAGACATGGGCGACAGATGGTATTTACCAGGAATCCATCTGGTCAGCCGTGGGAAAAGGAAAAATTGACTTGACGCCTGGACCTGCTATCTGCTAAACAGGTCAAGTATTTATCCCGAGTCCTCCGAAAGCCGAAATAAACAATTTTCAGAATCCTACCCTCCATATGGAGGAAGTAGAAAGTGCACGCCCACCAGGAGAGATTTGGGCGGGGCGAGAAGATCAAAACCAGGGTGCACTAGGAGACAAAAATCAGTTTTATAGAAAAATTTTGGGACGCATTTAGAAATCAATTATAAAATTCAAATAGTTAGGTCAGACAAAAATTTAAGTTTCACTGGACGTAAATCTGACAACCATCCATCCATCTTTGAAGAACCTGAAGTATCGGGACTAGGAGCAGCCCTGGAGTGAAGAAAGCGACGCTTGGGAGACGACACCCAGCAGCCATCAGCCAGCAAGGACGCCGTGGTGATGTACCCACCTTATTGTTTCTCGCCTCTGGTCGTTTGTCTATAAAATGTTCGCTTTCCCCCCATATTTGATTTATATACCCGCTGAGCATTTAGCTTTCCCTGAGATAATAGTCAATCATGTTCTCGATGTAGTGAGCGAGGATCCCCTTAAATATATAATTTAATAAATCAGTATTTGTTAAAATTAAAACTTATAAAAATTTTATCCCTTATTAATTTTCTCAACTTAAATTCATCTCCCCCACCTACCAATATACAGAACACGCACCACAGTACGGAAATCAGGGTTATCGACTTGTCATAACTCCGTTCAAGATTCCACCGTACGACATTTTTATATTATTACTTCTGATAAGATTCGTGATTTGAAGCAAAAAAGGGAGCCTTTGCACTGCAAGAATGAAGACTGCAAACTGAAGAGTCCTTTTTGGTTAACAGCTGTTGTGGTTTGATTAATAAAATGAAAATGATTTATCCCTTTATTTTCAAAAAGACTGGAAAACATGTATTATAAAATTCATGGAAAAAATGCACTCAAAAATTATAAATGTCTAAACAGTGATTAACTCCAAAATAAGAAAAAAAATGCATACTTCGTCAGAATTTTTCATATCCTTAATTAGCGCACATATACTAAAAGCCTAAACATGTGAGGTCTTTCAATAATATAAATTCAAAAATAGAAAAAAGTTGATGATATTTTATATCTTTTTCCTACCTGATGAAGCCTCAATTTTGAGGATCAAATGTTGTAGTTGAATAAAACTTCTAAATAGTCTGTAAAGTGGTCAATTGATTCATAATTTTTTTTAAAGAAGCAGATAGAACGTAAAATATTATTTTGATTGTTTAAATTATAATGCATGTTATATCGTGCCAACAAAATGCTCTTAATTAACTGGAAAAAATAATTTGAATTTCAACTTCCAAAATTCATTCAAGAAGAGATGCATTCAAATGTAACTCAGCCTTGAATAGCATGAAAGGACGAATTACTCAGCCACGTGAAAGCATACATCATTTGGTTTGGCAAAACGATGAATGTATATATTATTGAAGATATTGTTTCACACGAGTTATGAGTTTCTCGGTTTGTGATATAGGTGCGGGACGCGGGAATACCGTGACTGGGACGCCGCAAGTTGCGGGCAATCCCGTGCCTGTCTGAACACGTCCCGCACATTTCCCGCTCCCGCAGTCACGCACTGGTGTGAGTGGGCCTTTTTGTAAATTTAGACAGTGTGGAGAAAAAAAAGGAAGAAATGTCACTATTAATGAAATGTCATTAACGCGAACTTGCACCTCATTATGATCATCGCGTTCCGAAAAATTCTCAACAAGGCGAAGAGAATTACGAAAACCAAAAATTTTGAAAAACAACTACAAAAAATCAATTAACATTAAGCTGTTTTCAGATTACATAACATTCCTTTTCAAAGATGAAAGACAATTTTTCTCGTAAATATAATTTAAAATTTGGAATTAAAAAAAATTTACTAAATGATAAATATTTGATTAATGAAATCTCTTTAAGAAAGGAACATCTTTTATTAAATTAATAATCACTTTGTAACGCTCTTCGTGTAACGCTCGCTTTTAGCTTCGTCAAAGAAATCACGGTACAGAGTGTATAGTTACAGAATTGTTAGTTACTGTTACTTCTACTTTCTAAATTACATATTTCATTAAATTTATTAAATTTATGAACTGAAAATTAGTATCAGCATCGAAAAAAATAACAATTATAACTTTTTCTGCCATTAAAGATAGCAGTCTTAATTTAATAGATTCTTAACCAATTTTATAAACACACTTAATATTTAAAATAAAAATACGAACCCATATAAGGATGATGATAATAAGTAGCAAAGATTTTCTCCCACATTTATAAGCAACCACGGCAGACCTAAGACTTCAATTAAACTTTACAAAAACTTATAAAACCAAAGTTAAAATGTTTTAATAATTACAATATAACTGATTTTTTTCAATAGCCCAAGTGAGAATTTTCGATAAAGTTGGTTGTGTATGTATTTTAAATTTTATGTTTTTTTTAATTGTATAATTTTGACGTCTTAATAAAATTGCAAAGTTGTTTACAACACATTTTCGAGTTTATCTTTTGGCTTAATTGCGCATCATGTAAACGGCTTTAGATTGTAGAGTAGTGAGTGGTGACGTCACAGTAAGATATGTCCGTAATTACGAGTAGGAATTGAAAAAAAATAAGGGTATAGGATTCATGATGAGTATCTACAATTGGCAAATAAGAGATTCACATAAATCCATTACACGGCCAAGAGATAAGGAGGACTGACAACGCGCTCCGTACCACTTAAATCACATTACTGTCAAATTAAATACCGTCCCGCGCTAATACAGATAAGTACCCGGGCACAGCAGGACTATTATATGAGTAACAAAATTTTGAAGACTGTATTTGTAAATTAAGCAAAATCTTTACCAAAATTAAAAATATTTGAATCAGAAAAAACTGTATTTGTATAACAGGAAAATGTTTTACTAGTTTGCAAATATTAAATATTAGTATAATATATTTGCGGAAATGTCGCTATTAATAATCGCGTTGTTCGGAGCGGGAAAATTACGTAAGCGTTTGGGGCCTAAAATCCCTAATAAAACATTTTTATCTGGGCATTAAGGTAAGTTTTGTATTGCTTTTATATGTCCAGACAAAAATGTTTTATTGGCGACAAAATCGTAAAAATGGCATTATTACGGAATCAATCAATATTAACCTTAAATACAAGAAGCATTTTCACAAATTATAAATGCACAACTGAAACTATCTCTACAATAATCACCGATACCTGGATGAATAAGCTTTATTTTCCTCTGACGTCGAAGATATTATTTTTCTGTTATTGTTTTCTTTCTGTGGCGCTTTCACGGTTCGCATCTTTGCACGGCTGTCTCTAAGATTTAAGATACACTTTGGTCTGTCTAGCAGTCGCAGAGCATCCTGCCGGATTGAATAGCAATTAAACATATTGGCTAGTCAAACAATTGTCACGGAATGAGTAAATATTAATTTCAAATGTAGCGTATAATTATTGGTAACATGGTGTGCAAAGAATCTAGACGGTTGCAAATAGTCCACCAACGGATTAAAAATAATCGCAATCGGATGAAAGGACGATCGCTGATTCACCGCAAAAGAAGCAGCCGTAAATCTGTTTCGCTGGCCGTGATTTCAAGCGAACTGTTAGAAGAAGCGTGTGTTGTGTTTTCATTCATCGGCCCTTCCACGCGCCCAACTCCACAAAAAAGAAGCGGGGCCCAGTTTCCTTTTGCGGAAGAGAGTTACAACATCCACGCGACGGCTTTTTGTCTTTATTCAGTTGCGTGTAGACCTGTCAACGTTACGTGTTAAATGATGTTTCAGGCCGTGTACGGAACTGCATCCCGCTGGCCACATTTCCTATACTTTCGATTATATCTCAAGAAAGGGTGGGTATCCTTAATGAAAGATTGCCGCACAGTTTTAGAATATCATTCATTTTGCCTCACTAATGATTTTACAATTACTTCGTCGTTTCATGTTCTTTATTCGCATATATAGTGGCATTTTCTGATAATCGGCAGTCACGACCGATTCATTTGGTGTCTTGGTGCCATGTGTTTGTTCTGTATGTCCTACAACGTACGTCGCCAGCAACCCACAATCCAACAGAAAGCAAGCCTTCTATTTTTAACTGGCGACGATGACTGTCCTTTCTCACAGTCCGTCATAAAGATGGAACTGATTGTTGTTCACGTGCACAAAGTCAGGCTGCACGGATCCCGCTTGAACGCTTGTGTCAACAAGGTCAGCTGGACCTCAGATTTAGAGACAACTGAAAAACGTTTTATTCAACTACAACGACGCTTCGTCCACAAATTCTAACTTTATCCTCTAAAAAGGGGTCATGAACAAAAATTTTATCTACAGACTTTTAAACAAGGTAAGTATGTATACTAACATACGTTCAACAATTTTTTGAAAAACGTCATTTAATCTGTCTTTATACAGTTTAAAAAACAGACGTTGTAATAATCATAGTGATATGTTTACTGATGTTATAATTCTGATATAAAAACTCTATAGAGTCCTCCTCCGTTCCGTGCAGTTTGAAGGAGGAGGAAAAGAGACCAGAGAGATCTCTGAGCGAAAGTGTAGCGTCACTGACGAGCTTGTGTATTTCTGGGAGAGCTATATGACAAATTTGTTATTTTTAAATGTAGATTGAGTTTTGTTTATACGTGCATTTTTTAAACTATTGTCTTAAAATATTTTTATTTTCATGAATGTGATTTATTTAAAGTGAATGTTCTCTTATGTTGATTTCAGTCGTTGGACTGGTCTGATACAACTCTCCATGCTAACTGATTCTGGAAATTTTATTTCTTATCCGCATGATTACCAAATTTCACATCCTCCCTAATCCTCTTAGCATATTCCATCCTTTACCACATTGCCATTAAGTATATGAACATACCGTCCAAGCATGATAACATTGTCAACCCACCCCCTATTCTATTCTAAAATAATTTTATGAGACCCTCATTTCTCAAAACGTGGCCTATTAATCTATCCCTTCTCCCGCTCTTCCCCTATTCTGTTTAGAACTTCCTCGTTAGCGATTCTATCCGCCCATTGATTTTCATCATTCTCTTATAGCATCACATTATATAGGCTTTATTCCTTTCCTTTCCGCAACTCCTATCATCCACGTTTCGCACTCATGTAACGCCACACTCCATACCAACATTTTTAGTACTAAATTCCTAATATTTATACTTATATTAGTCGTAAAAAAATTCCTCTTTTTTGCGAATGGCTTCCTTGCCTGTGCTATCCTTGTCCACTTATTACACTACCCAAGTAGCATAATTACTTAGGTTCCTTCAAAATATCCGTTCTCAATCCCTTGGTATTCCACTGTTAACCACACTACACTCAATTACCTTGGCTTTCCCTATATTAATCCTCATGGTGTACCCTCTCCAGTATCACGTTCATGTAATTTATTATTGTGTCCAAGTCTTCTTCTGACTCCCCTAATATCACAATATCATCAGCAAACTTAAGGGTTTTATTTCTTCTCCTTGCAGTAGAATTCCCATTTTCTTTCTTTATCGCATGTTCTATATATAAGTTAAAAATCATGGGCGACAGACTGCATCATTGTTACTCCTTTCTTGATTTTTACATTCTTTCCATACCCTTCAATTCTAATTTCTGTTGACCACCTTCTGTAAAGGTTATGCATAAGCCATCTTTCTCGATGTTTTATTTTTATCTGCTTGAAAAATCCTTAATAGTGTATTACAATTTACATCATCAAAGGCTGCAAATGCCATAAACTTATTTCTTATCCGCATGATTACCTGTTTCCTAAAATTATACACAGAGTCAAATACTGCTCTTGTTGTCCCTACATACTTCCTTAAAACGAAACTGATCTTCTCCTAACCCGCATTCTATTTGAAATTCCATCCTCGTATAAACTATTTTCGTTCATGTTTTGCACACATGGGTTAATGTCGTAATTGTTCCCTGCTGTTCGCTTCTATCAGTCCCAGTCTTCTTTGGTGTATATACTTCCTATTTTAGTTTTTTCTTCATTTTATAAATTAATAATTACATATGTTTTCTCATATTATTCGTAGTTTTCCAATTTGTGTGTGTGTTTTTATCCTTTTTTACTCATGGACACATTAACCTATTTGTGTTTTGTTGTTGTTGTGGTATTCAGTTCTAAGACTGGTCTGGTGCAACCCTCCGTGCTAACCTATCCTGCGCAAGCCTTTTAATTTCCTCAGAACTAGCACAATCCACATACTCCCCAATCTGCTTAGCGCATTCTATCCTTAACCTCCCTCTTCTGTTCTTACCCCACACACTTCCCTCTAATACTAATTTTACGAGACCCTCATGCCTTAAAACGTGGCCTATTAATATATCCCTTCAATTCGTCAACGTCCTCAATAATGTTCGCTTTTCCCCTATTCTGTTTAGAACTTCCTCCTTACTTACTCTATTCATCCACTTGGTTTTCATCATTCTCCTATAGCACTACATTTCAAAGGCTTCTATTCTGTTCCTTTCCCCAACTCCTATCGTCCACGTTTCGCACCCATTTAACGCCACGCTCCATGCGAATATTTTTTAACAACCATTTCCTACTATTCACACTTATATTACCCGTAAGTAAATCCCTTCCTTGCCTGTGCTATCATACTCTTTATGTCAACTATACTTCTACCTAGTTATTACGCTTCCCAAGTAGCAGAATTCCTTAACTTCCGTCAAAATATCCCTTCCCAATCTAACACCCTTTGTTATATCACTGTTTCCCAAACTATACTCCATTACCTTGGTTTTCCCACGATTAATCCTCATATTGAACTCTTTTTCCAGAACTCCCTTCATGCCATTTATTATGGTTTCCAAGTCTTCTTCTGACTCCCCTAATACTACAATATCGTCGGAAAAGCGTAATGTATTTATTTCTTCGCCTTGTAGTATGATTCCTTTTCCATATTCCGTTTTAACATTCTTCATCGCCTGTTCTATATATAAGTTAAACAGCATGAAAGGCAGACTGCATCCTTGCCTTAATCCTTTGTCAATTACGGCTTTCTGTTCTTGATCTTCAATTCTAATTATTGCTGCCTGTCTTCTGTACAGGTTATGTAAAAGCCTCCTTTCTCTATATTTCAGTCCAGAACACTTCAGAATTCTTAATAGTGTGTTCCAATTCACATTGTCAAAAGCTTTTTTTAAATCTACAAATGCCATAAATGTAGGCCGGTTTTTTCTTATCCTGTCTTCTAAAATTAGTCTCAAAGTTAATATTGCTTCTCTTGTCCCACAATTCTTCCTAAAACCAAATTGATCGTCTCCTAATTCGCATTCTATTTGACGTTCCATTCTCCTACATATTATTGTAGTTAATATTTTTCATTGTCATGTCCTGTTCGCATTTATCAACCCCAGTTTTATTCGGTATGAGTATGATTATGTTTTTACTAAAATCTTCTGGAATTGTTCCTGTTTCGTAGATTTCGCAAACTGTCCTGAATAGTCGAGATATTGCTTTTTCGCCCGATGATGTTATCAGCTCTGCTGGAATGTTATTAATTCCTGGCGCTTTATAGTTGCTCAGACCTGTCAGAGCCCTGTTAAAGTACACATTTGTGTATAGTTAATTATTTTATATGGCCATGTAATGTTGCATGGACTTGTCCTCCTTCCTGTGTAGAAGACTAATGTAATCGAGAAATGTAAATTAGTTACTCTGCCGACATGGTTTACGAAGTTATTCCATCGTGAAACTTAATCCCTTCCGCTTTGGTCGGTGTTCAAATAGAGAGGCGGAATAGTTATTTACTCAATTGTGTTTTTGTGAAGGGTCATCAATAACTCGAGCAACAGGTTCATTTGTCGTTGGCGAAAGGTTTCCCCTCGAAGCGACATTAGGCATCTTTCGTATTTCCACGCTGCAGTAATGACTGTTTTTCCCTGGTCTCTTAATTAGTGCAGCGGCGACAAGCGAGATAACCTCTCTTAACCAGATGACATATTGTCGACGACACCCTATAGTAAAAATACGTCTGTCGCCATTTTCATATGGTTCTTTGCTGTCAAGAAACAACTCCGATTTCACTTTTTTCTTTTTGGGCTCCCAAGTTAGTTACTACAGTGTCTAAAATCATTCGTACTAACAGGTATATCAATGGTCTGTCATACATAGAAAATGAATAGAGAAGAAGTAATAATTTCTCAGCGTCTGGGTACGTAACAAACTTGTTCGTCTTCGGTCTTTTCCATTTAATCTTTTGTTTTCCAAAATCTCATCAGACATTAATTTCGCCAAAACCGAGCAAGAACTATATTATAAATAATTTATGAGTGATTTTTTATTTATTAATTGAAATACAGCCAAATTTGTCCGCAAAACATTTAATTACTATTAAGTTAATAAAATTACAATTACGACGTTTCTTCTCACTTTTGTGGATTTCATCAGGTAAAGGAATGCATAAATTTTTAAAAAACAATATTAAAGTTGGATACATAATATTTAGTTAGAATATTATTTTCAATTAAATAGCATATAAGAGACGAAATGTTGTATAATGTGGGTAATACCATAATATAGATGCGCTCCGTGCGTGACTGCTGCCCCCACTCCTTGAGGACCAACTCGCTCGTAGCTAAATAAGCGGGAAAATAAAATAAGCGCTATTTGAATGCCGTAAAATCTATCTTAAACCAACAAAAATTAACAATGAATTATTCACGTGAATAAGATAAAGAAGGAATCTCTTTAAAATGTTATAAAAAAAAGTGCAGACTAGAACGGCTGTTCCCTTTCTGGGGACATCATTGGATCCAAAACTGCTCTCGACCATCCTGATCGACGTCCAAATCCAGAAGGTCTTGCACAGGCCTCACGCTCTCTTCCCTCCACCTTTCCTTCTACGTCACGGGGTATCTCGACTTTCGGTCGCCAGAGCGCTACCCCGTGAAACATCATGTGATGGACTAGACGATACGAAACTCATAGTGGAAGAAACAAGATGGCAGACAATGCGTGCTAGACAGACGTGTGACTCGAGTGTAACGTCAAAATATATAATAGACCTGATTAACGTTCTTCGTGAAACACGATGATGAACCACGGCAACGATCGGTTTTAACTTCGCCAAAGGAACCACGGTACAGAAAATACACTGCTAACCAGATTTCCATAAAAAGAATTACGTAATATTACTTTGTTTATTATTTAGTTTAAGTTGATTTAAGTACTTCCAAGTAGTTCTTTAGTACTCCTCTTGCATGTGGTCAAATATAGATTTCCATAAATTATAATAATATACACACTTAATATTTACTGTTTTCTTTATGGTGATTGAAGGTTAGTGTTACTTAATACTTGTATAACCGTAACTTATTGAAGAAGACACACGGCTACTGCATAAAGTACTTTTTGGGCCATATAAATAAAAATTAACCGTTTGCTTCCATTAAATATTTTTTAAATGGAGGATCCGATAGGAATAAAAATACTGGGTAGTCTAAAATATGTCCAAACTCTATGTTTTGATATCTTTTGGTAATTCGGACGAAGGTTAAATGGTTTTTAATTGATACTTTGTGAAACATTCCATAAACGTAATTATATATTACAAGGTTCTGACTGACTATGTGTCCTTTTCGGTTATTAAATAATAATAAAATTAAATCAAATAATTTAACGGACAACTAATGACAAAAAAGATTTTATTTAATACATCTAATATTTTGCCACCACGATTGGGAATTGATGGGGTAATATCCTCAATATGTTACTATGAAAATTTAGAAAATGTAGTGTAATAATATAACATTGAAAATTAACAATTAAAATTTCCTTTTTCTTAACTACATTACAAATTTGGAATGCTGAGTAACAAATATATTAAAGTTTATTATGCTTTGCCTCCAAGGTTATTATTATACAAAGTTATGCATCACTGTATAAATAGTATCTATGACTGTATTATTATATCTTCTTAATATCTTTGATGAATGTAGAATTGATTAATGTACTGTATGATTAGTTTCGTTCAAATATTGTGCCTGATGATCTCTACGTCTTATTTGTGGACTTTAAAAAAATATTTAACTTAACAGTCAGTACATTATAATTAGTTAAGTTTGCCCTGCTGTGACATTCTTACGGGTTAGGAATCTTCTATACAATTCAAATTTTTTAAAGCTCATGATCTTATAAATGGGTGAGTTTTAACTGGGGATTACAGCGGCCCACTTATCAACCTTATTGTATACTTCCAGATCACTATTTACCTAAAATTTTCGCAATCATGTGTTAAAAAAAAAGATGTCAAAACGACAAATCATCGCCAGAGATATGTTTCAATTATATGAACCCCACAAGGGAACTTTTTCTCTTTTCGCGTCACCATGCATCAAGTGAAAGAAGTAATTACTTAATTGATAATAATTCTGTTGGGACGTAATTCATATGGCAATTGTGGGCCAGATGAAATATATGGGCAGCCGTCCGTGTGGGAAGTGCTTTAATAGAAACAAATCAAGGGCCAGACGGGATTGGGGCGTCACGCATTTGATTTACACCACTCGAGTCAATTCACTGACCTACTGTGAGGGAAATTGTCTACTCAAAACACAACGCCAAAAATGTTTACATTTTCATCGGCTCGTAATTGAGATGCTCGCATTATTAACTTTATATAACGTTAAAAAACAAAAATATTAATTTTTTTGTATTGAATTCACTGACAGCTCTTTAAAGGCGATTTTTTTTTAAAAAAAATTACTGGGCTGACCACTCCGGTGAATGAGAAACTACCATTATAGTTCACAAATTTGTTACTAATGACTTTCATATCTTAGACACAAAAAGTTTGCATCTTTTGGAAGATTTGGTTCAAATAAATTAATTAAAGAAAACATTTAAGTACAATGTGAGTAAACAGCAAATCTCAATGGTATTTTATTAAAATACTAAATTTTGATCATAATATAACTAATATTCAGACCAGGCTATGAAAATGACTGAAACCAACTATTGACTTGACAATATCTTCCTCGGGAGTGAAAAACACGCAGCGATTGAATGCCATCTGTATGGATTCGAAAGAACTGTATTGCCTCTCAATGAACATCAAAATTACTCCACTGTTCTTATAATTTCATTTTACAAATACAGTTGGATTTATAAAACAAATTTAACTAACCTTTCCTTTGTATAAATTTAATACGTAAGTGACCAACAAATACTTTCTACACTCTCCCTTTTCTATTCCCTTCATATGCTACTGAAGGTGAGTTGTCTGTTTCGGGATATCCCTCGTGTAACCTGTTACATCCAAATATGAGGAATTTGTTAAGAACATATCGCAAGTATTCGTAGTTTAACTGTTTAATACTTCAGGGTGAGTCAGCGTTACGTGATTGCTTGATAATCATGGTCAAAATGGAAATTTATTTATAAATACAGAAAGAATAGCAGTTAACATTAATAAGTTACGTTTTACAGAAATTATTTGGGTGCGGAATTGGTAGAATACTAGCGTAGATTAAAACTAAATAATGCAGCCTTTAATTTTGGTTTATGGATTCCTGTCTTAGTAGAAAGGTTACGTGAATAATTCAGTAAATCATACTGAAATAAAATAAATGTTTCCGCCCGGGATCGAACCGGGGACCTTCCGCGTGTTAGGCGGATGTGATAACCACTACACCACGGAAACATATCCTCAATACGTAATAAAAACTGTTAAAATGTATTCCTTGCTTTATTTAAATTTCCTATGTAAGTGACGAACGAATTATTACTCCACGCCTCCTTTGAAGTTCCCTTCCTATGCTACTGAAAGGGAATTAACTGTTTCATGATCACCCTCATTTAGCATGCTACCCAAAAGAAGTACTGGGGTCAAAGACTTGTCCGCTCATGCCACTGGATTAATCGACCAGCTGTCTCCTAAAAATGTTGCAGATACTGAGGAGGGATGCTGTGAATCTCAGCCAAACACCTCTCCCGTCGTACAAAAGGTAGTGATACAAGTACCCCATAGCTCGACCAGTCTGAGGTATGTTTTCTAGGGTTTCCTCTGCAAGTCTTTTAGGGGAATCACCAAGTAGGATCCTTAAACAATAGTGCGTAGAGCCTAGACAACCCTTGGCTGCCTTCCTCTCCCTTCCGAATTCTCGATTTAAACTCTCTTCCAATGCCAATAAAGAATAGTTGCCAGTTTTTCCATCAGCGTCATGTAGTCTGTTTTCCACACCTCGCCCCTGCCCGTCGCAAAGAAATATCGGGTATTCGGTAACACCTGTCCACTGATCCTAAATTTGGGACCCTGTATCAAACTCCTATCCCGTCATTCGGAAGAGCGTGAAACAAATACCGACCTACATAATACAAGTTTTCTAGTATTTTCCCTGCATCTCTTTCAAATTATAAAACAGCATTTTTCCAGAGATTAAAAACAGTACCTTCAAAAGCTTCGTGAAGCAGGGTAAAGCTATTCTTTTAAATGGCGCATTTTACTCGGTACAGGATTTTCTTAATCGTGCTTCTAGTATTTAAAATCAAGATTCCTGCAAATGTGTTGAAAGAGCTGCCTTGTAAATTAGCACACCATATATCTTTAAAATTTCTATTCAATTTTTTCTGCTCTTTTGTTTTTTTTTGTTTGATATATTGCCTGGAGCTACGAAGGAAGGACAGTTTCCTGGTCCAAGTAGTTAAAACTCCATTGCGTGATTCTCAGTGTGTGCTTGTTTGTGTTTCCCAGTGTGTGTGTCACATCGTGTGTCCGTGTTGTGTTTATATTGACTTTTATCTACATACATTTTCTTTTATTAATTTATTTTAAGATTATTTGTCTTTAATTACGTACATTATTTTGTTCATTTGTAATGTATGTCGTATCCTATTTCCTCAATCGAGGACTAATGGAAACAATAAATCTAAATCTAAATGAATACCGAGTAAATCATTAAACTACAACTCGAGCTGCCTTGCCCTTCCTTTCAAAGGGGAGTAGCCAATTACTTGATCACCCTCATATAGCTAAAAAAAGTAATATTTTGTAATGTGTTAAATACTCGAAATAAACTTTAAGTCCTGCAAATTATACCTGACTGCGTGTGGCCGCAGCTTTCTTTTCCGGACAAAATGACGACCTATTTGTCTGAATAGAAGAGAAGGACCCTTTCAAGAAAAGAATTGAATCCAATTGGTGTTCTTAAATTAAGTAGGAGAACTTTTAAGGTTCCCACTGGGCTTACGTGGGAAGGAATTTTGGAAACGGAGGTAAAAGATGGAGAGAGGCTGGAAATAGTGGATTGAAAATAAATTGTTAGCCACTGAGAGAAGATAGTGAGAGGCCGAAAGGGACTGATGGAAAATAAATTGTTAGTCGCCGAAGAGATGATGTTGAGAGGTCGGCAGGTGCTGTCTAACTGCT
This sequence comes from Eucriotettix oculatus, assembly GCA_034510155.1. Taxonomy (NCBI): domain Eukaryota; kingdom Metazoa; phylum Arthropoda; class Insecta; order Orthoptera; family Tetrigidae; genus Eucriotettix; species Eucriotettix oculatus. Next base: position 13,314,331 of record CM067377.1, read on the forward strand.
AGCCGCCGAAAGGAGAAAAGGGAGTCTCCGCCAAATGTAACATACAAGGAGATTCAACCCCGATGTAGGCAACGGAGGTCAACAGTCGATGCATCCAGCCATCATCACGACGCAGAGCAGACCAGAATGCAGATGCAGAAACTTCACGTCTATAGTTCAATTGTATTAAATAGAGTTCACATTTGCCAGATCTATTGTTATTAGAAACTAAATTCCTTCTCGGTCCACCCCACATCTTAAGGTCTCGGCGCAAATTTGTTATTATCGCTAACCCTTTTTATTTTCATTTGTTTTCTGTTCATCAATGCTCATGTTCAACTATTTTATTTTATTAAATTGAGAATCTAAAGTTAAACTTGTCTTCTCATATTAAAATAAACCTATCGTTAATTGATCCCTCATATTACAATAATTTATGATTTTGAAAAATTACAAAATTGCTTATCGTGTTTTCATTGTTTAGTTTGCGGTTTAAAATAGCAACATCTAAAAGAAATTTATTGCATTCTTGTTCGTGGTTGTCGATCTCTCTCGAAGTCAATCAGAGTCGCACCTCCAGCAACCGGAACCAGGATGATTCTCAAACTTCAATAATTTAGGAAACGCGTCTCCAAACGTTGCTTTTCTATTGTACACATGAAATAGATTTAAGTACTGGTCACTAAAGGCAATAAAGTTGCCGAAAGTTCAAGAGGTTTAGATAGAACAAAGTTTTGTAGCGACAGACACGCATCGATGTCCAGCGGTTAAGTGTCCTTCGATAAGATCCTTTCACGTAAATATATAACCGTTAAGTTGTTAAAAACAGTAGAAACAGGATAAGGACGTAAGTAAATTTTAAACTATAGAATTTACGCCTTTTGACTAAAGATTGAATGTTTGTTAAAATTATAATACTTAGCTAAAAATAATATTTGCTCAAATATTACCGAACTGTTGGGGTAAACAGGCACTCAGGTGAGTTTTAGGCTGTGGAAAATTTTACGAAGAAATTGTTCTACTTTACTTAACATCCCCATTTATTGCAAGGTGAGCAGGGAGATTCATTCACTAGGTACTTCACTTTACTAAGAGAAATTATTTTGACAATAAGGTAAAACGGGATAATTCAGGTAAGGTTGAATAATTTTGGATATGCTCTGAATATTTGGTTGTGACATACTAACCATAATTGATGTAAGAAAATACGAAGAATCGTTACGTTTTGCATTACCTCTTCCAGCCTAAAGCAGCATCAAATCAGAAGGGTTCTTATTAAATGTGCGAGGAATGCGAAGGAAACGGCTTGGAAAGGGTCCAGCTGTTATTGTTTGAAATAAACGTGTCAGAGTTGCAGAAATTGGAACGCAATCGACACGAGACTATTCCTTCCACCACCATCCAATGAGAAATTCTGTTACCATCAAAGCGAGGATATTCGATGAATGGATTTAGCATATGTGAAGTCCCCGAAAAACTTGTCGAAATTATCAACAGTTGGAAGTCAAAATCGAAAGAAGTATGAGCCCTGAGCATTTCATTTGCTTTCAGCAGCAAGCAATTCTGTTGTGCAGGACGCTGTCATGTAACCGTTTCTATATAAAGTGTGATTACAGCGCGAGATCATGTTTACGAGCTGTTGTCCTTCCTCCGGTAATGTCCCATACGAAGTTATGTTCCGTCGTAACAGTTATTGACGACGTTGTTTGCTGTTATGCAACCCCGTACTTCCATTTTAGTATGTACAACTGCATGGTACTGAATTGGTATATTTTATTCAGAAGTGTTACTTGAGTTACACAAACATCGGATGGTCTATGTTCCATACTGTATATATATATACATTACACAATCAAGAAAAACTGGAAGAGTCTATTAAAGTACGAGGTCTTCCAGGTGAATGGCATGTATAAATTCCTCTCGGGTTTCCAACCGGGTCAAAGTGATTATCAGTGACGTTTCAATGGCTTGCTCTGCCATCATCTTCAGACTGAAGTGACCCGGTTGGAAACCAGAGAGGAATTTATAGAAGAGTCTAGTTTCCAACACAGGGCATCCCATTGCAGATTCTCGAAGCGAATATTTGATTTTTGTCAATTGGTAACTTAAGTTACTATAATATTATATTGTTACACTTTCAGGTGATTATATTTAATTCGTTTACAAAGACCTTTTAGAGAATAAAATCTAATTAACGGCGCTCTTTCAATAACCTGGGTAAGCACAAGTTTGCTTATAATCCAGTGTAAATATGAATGAAAAATTATTAGCACATTAGTCGTAATCAAGGAATTTTTTTTAGTAATCATGGTTATAATAAGACAATCTGCATGGTGCATTAGAATTCGCGATTCGTGTACTGTCAAATTGTCGCGCCTCTCTGGAAACTGAAGATGTCTGCTCGTGGTCAAGGCAGACAGTGGAGGTTTTTGAACAGGTCCTCGGCGGCTTCCACAGCCCATACGGTATAATGTGCGGGAGCAGTGTTCAGAGATGTTCAAAGTTAGTATTTAATTAATATTATCCACTATTGGACTCACTGTTACTTTCTGTCACACTGAACAACTGTGGAAAGGCTCCTTTTAGCTTGATCAGCGAGTAATCTGTGACTGCTACAAGCCTGACTTTGAGACCAGGTTCTTTGCTTGGTAGTCCACTCTCTGGGGACATTAATAACTGTGGTACCGGTTGCGACGCTTCGAGCCCCTACGATCATCCCCCGTTCGAAGTCGAATAAATGACGTCTTTTGCTCACGTCTTCGCCAACAACACAATACAACTTCTCCTACGTTTCCATTCTACAGATATCTCGCCACCTAACGGCAACACTGTGACGCCGTCAGGTGGTCATAATATATTTTAACATGTAAAGTTACGACCCCAACCGACTGGTGGTATAGGCGACCAGACGTAATTGTTGTGTGCGCGACGTCGATTTTCAACGTAAGTGAACGCGAGAAAGACAATCTGTACATTCACTGTACACGTGATGTGGCATTGCAAATGGCCGACGTAGAGTGGGAAATCACACACTTGCTATTGGCGGCTGAGGTCAGCTGACCATGCGTCTGCAAGATGGCGTAAGCCAGGAGGATACTTGAATTTCAGTCGTCGACGATATGGGGTGAAGGCAGGGTGCGTTGGGCGACCTCCCACCGCGAGTAGCAGGTTTGGCTATCGAAACAAACGCAAAGATTCACATTTACACATTTGATTAGTTTACTTCACTGAATATTGAATTTTCGGATCAATTCAGTTGGTGGTGAGTCGAATTAGGAGTCGGATGTGTTTAGTGGGCTGTGTAGTTTTGCAGCCACAATGTGGATAAAAGCTAGCATGTAAGCCACGAATAAGGGGTGCTAGGCCTAGACTAGAATCACGATTTGTATCGAACAGTCGTTGCTGGTGTAATTGATTTAAAGACGAGTGATAGAAAGGTTGATTCGAGTGACCACACCCTGTTTTAGACATTTAGTTCATGTTTCAAAACTATTGTGTTAAACCTTTGGTATTATTTCTGGCACAATTACCTGGCGCCCTAAATTATTCCTCGTTCCAGGAAGAAATCCTATAATGACGTAGAACTGAGCGACCGGCAGATACGACTAAATTATTTCAAAGGTGGAAGAATTGCTTCCAATTTAATCAAAGTACTAGGCACAGGCAAAATTCTGTTTGAACCAACATTACTGTAACTGATTCCGTAAAACTCGCTAAAAGACGAAACTCTGTCATTTTAAGTGATCGATGTCACCTGTTTTATAGAAATGGATAAGGGCTATTATTTTTTATCTTATAACGGCGACGACTGAGATCCAGTTACGAGCTGAGGGCGTAATTGGCGACGAAGGATGTATCAAAATAGTTACAAGTTCCTGTCTACCGCCACTACAATATGGACAAGATGGACGGAGATGTCCACTACGCATCGTCTTGACACACGATTAGCTAACACGGATGTTTCTTGGCGTACAACATATCCTGAGAAGTCTACCAAGATGCTCCGTGTATTATAATTAATGAATTTTATTTACTTTTGAGACTTGTTGCTCAATTATATCAGTTCATGAGATCCTACACGGCATGTTTAGATGCACAGTAGGGAAAGAGAAGTGCAGTTATTGTCGTTTGAGGAGGAACTTACCAATCAACGGACTGCCAAAACGCTACTAGCATTGTTAAAAACATTAATTGTATTCATACAAACGGGATATGGACACTACGACAACGTCTTTTTAACACACGCTATACTTATATTTTAGGGGTGTATTTCTTGACGTGCAACATATCCTGAACTGACAACAATATATTTCCTAACGCTAATATTTTCAGAATTGCTCTTACACTACCAACTTGTCTCAATAAAAATCAGAGTACGCGTTGTCTTGACACACGACTAGCTAAATCTCCCGAACAGTACGTGTTTTAATAATAAATTAGACCGTTATACCATTCCCTAGTCATTATGCCTATCAAATAGCGGAATTCAATAAAAGTAACCATTCCTAATCTAATGCCCTTTGTTATTTTAGTATTATCCTAATTACGCTTCATTATCTTTGTTTCCCCTCCATTTGTGTTCATGTTGAACTCTGTCTCAAAGTTACATTTATTGTCTTCAACGTCTTCCGCTGATCCTGCTAATATCATAATGTCATAAGCAAACCTTTGCATCTTCATTTATTCCCCTTCAAGTATAATTCCTTTTCCATATTCGTCTTTAATTTTCTTCATATCGTGATTTATATATAAGTTAAAAGACATGGGCATATAATTTCATCTTCTGTCCTACTCCTTTTTTGATTTCTGTTTTCTTCTCGTATCTTTTGATTATAATTGCCGTTGACTGTCAAATGTGGAAATTAAAACTCTTCTTTCTCTATACCTTGTGAATTTCAGAATCTTTATTAGTGTATTTCAGTTTACATTACCAAAGGCCTTTTCTATAAGTGCCTTAAATGTAGGCCTGTTATCTCTTAACCTGTCTTCTAAAATTATACGCAAAGACAATATTGCTACCCTGGGTTTTCTTAATTATCTCGGTACTCAAATTCTACCTTACGTCCCATCCTTCTATACACTACTTTTATTAGAGTTTTGCATACATAGAAAACCAAACTAATAGTTCTATGCAGTTTGCGTCTTTCAACGCTGCTCTTGGCAAAATAATGTTATTTTTAATATCTTCTGTAACTCTTCCTGTCTCGTAGATTTTACAAACAATCTTGAAAATTAAGTTTAAAATTCCCATTATCATTTACTATAACTTATTTTGAAACATATCTGACATATGTTTCCGTGGTGTAGTGGTTATCACATCCGCCTAACACGCGGAAGGTCCCCGGTTCGATCCCGGGCGGAAACATTTATTTTATTTCAGTAGGATTTACTCACTGAATTATGTAACATTTTGCAGGTATCGAGTAAATAAAATTAAAGGCTGCATTATTTAGTTTCAGTCTACGCTAGCATTCTACCAATTTCATACCCAAATAATTTCTGTAAAAACTAACTTACGAATGTAAACTGCTATTCATTCTGTATTTATAAATAAATTTCAATGTGTACTATAAATTCTAAAGCCATGACGTAACGAGGACTCACCCAGTAGTTTCAATCAATTTAACTACGAATGCGTACAATATCTCACTAACAAATGCGTATCTTAGGGGACGACTGCACGACGTCAGTTGACATGAGGTATATCATGAACTAGGAAACTCCCCTTCAGTAGCATAGGAAGGGAATTAAAAAGGGGGAATGTGGAAGAAAGATCAAGGTAGCAAAGGGTTGGCTAGGGCACACTGGATAGTATTGTGCGATTCTAGCCACTAAGAGAACATCTCCCTTACCGCCGATGACTGTGTGCATCTTCCAGTGGAACCGTCGTCAGACATTGCTTCACAGGAAGCAGTCGAGCTCTGTCTCCTTCAAATGTTATTGTTACTCTTTCTTTCGAAATGTCTTAATATTTTAATTATTGCAGAGGCATATGCGTATGCTTCATTCCAGTTATTAAGTACAAGCAGCATATTGTATACCAACTTATCTGGTGTTATTGCAATGCCATTGTTTGGTAAATATGACATGATGCTAAACGACGGTGGTGACAAAGTACTTTACAGTTTTCTGGTCCTCATTAAAAGCGCTTGTTGTTAATTTCCCATTGTCTGTCGTCGTAGGCGTCGTCTCCGTATAAGCACGTATTATGGAAACACTTTGGCTCGTGCGTTGTTTGCGCGTGGAGCCTCATTATCGGTTGGCTGGCTGGCTGGGAAGTCTCCCTCGCAGCAGCGGCACCGTTAGCATCCAGTAATTAATGAAACGACGACGGCTTGCTCCCAGCATCGACCTCTGAACCGATACAGATGGATTTCTAAACTAAATTTAATGAACCCCTCCACTCAATCTTTTCCAGTGTAGAAATTTAATATGCAAGTGACTCTGAAATACTCATTCTCGAGCATTCACGACTGTCAAACGACACTATGTCTGTTCAATTAAAATCCTCCTTTCTGTGTGAGAGTTCTCTCGCACGTATTTATCCCCAGTTGATTGCGGGACTTACCTCAGGGGATGCCTCGTGTCCTCTCTGTTTTTCTCGAGACTCTCATATACCAAGGCACCTTCATCTATTTTAGGTGTATGTACTGGGGTCGAAGACCTTGGATCAGTCGGAAAAAATTGTTTATCCAACAGAGTCACTGGGAAAACTTACGATCTTCAATCATTGATTATTATCTAATTTAGTTTGTCAGGAATAATAGCTATTGGGAACGGATATTTTCAAGGAAGTTAACGAATTCTGCTACTTGGGAAGTTTAATAACTAGGAATGGTAGAAGTATAGTAGACATAAAGAGTAGGATAGCACAGGAAAGTAAGGATTCCGCGAAAAAGAGGAATTTACGTACGGGTAGCATAAGTGTGAAAATTAGGAAATAGCTGCTAACAATGGTCGTAAGGAGCGGAATGTGCAGAAAGGAAAAGAACACAAGCCTTTGAAATGTGGTGCTATAGGAGAATGCTGAAAATCATATAGGTGGATAGAATCACTAACCAGAAAGTTCGTACCAGAATAGATAAAAGCGAACAATATGGAGAACGTTGACGTAGAGAAGGGATAGATTAATAGGCCACGTTTAAAAACTAGAGGGTCTTGTAAAATTAGTATTAGAAGAAAGTGTGTGAGTTAAGAACAGAAGAGGGAGGCCAAGTATGGAATACGCTAATCAGATTAGGGAGGATGTTGGATGTGCGCTAGATAGGTTATCATTGAGGGTTGTATTAGACCAGTCGTAGGACTGAATACCACAACAACAACAGGACTGATCAAAAATAATGTATGAACACTTTAAAAATTGTTATTTAAGCCATTCGCTTTGAAATCAGAACATGTATGTGTTCAACTTGTAGTAAAATGGTGTTGTACTTATACAAATTGAGTCACTGATGGCTGTATAACGGTTTTCAACGCCTCTGTTTATTTATTTACATATATATAGTATTGATAAATAATTTGATTAAATTGGAATAGTCACTTAAATATTAACTCGTTACAGAATATAACTCAGGAAAATAATAGCTGACGGTAATAAACTAGCCCGTATTCAATAGCGCTTCGTTGATTGCTTTAGGTACCCTTTATAAGTCAGTGATGATGTCAGATCCTGAGTACTAAGAGCTGAACAGACAGTACATCTATTCTAAAAAATCACTTGCGCAATGAAATTAAACTTATTATCCGTTACTTTCTCAACTATATATGTATGGCAAGTAATTATTTATGATGAATTCCTCAATGATTCTCTGCTTAGCGCCGGCCTCGTTCTTTCTTTCTTCAGGGTAAGGTGGCAAACCAGACTAATAATGCATCCACATAAATATCACGACATAATTTATAAGTCTAATATTCAGTGTGTTAACGTATACTTTACTATATCTTCTCATTAACCGAATAGCTTTAGTTAATCTTTCAGATAATCCAAATAAGCATTAAAGCGTTAATTACGCACTTTTTAATTATTTCAATAATTTTTCTCACGTTTGTTTACTTTTACAGCTCATCATTTATATGTAGATACGATTTATTAGTACTCCACCAGAGCGGGATAACTTATCCTCCAACCAATCAGGAAATTAACAGATTTGGCTCGTGGTGCCCTAACATATTACCTCAAATGAGGGGAACTATACGAAAAATGAGATTCTAGAAATCTAGATGTATTTTTAGGTTGTGATTTTACGTAGAGCATTTGTCTTAGAGAGACAGAAAGGAGGGACGCAGAAGACTCGAAAACACGTGGTCGGATGAACCAGACATTGCTTCGATCTTGTGGCAGAGATTATTTTACCGGGGTAAGCCGTCGGGATTTCTCTATCCTGGTCGCTGAAGTTTAAATTTGTTAAATAATTCTATTTATTTGTACATATTTTTAGATTTATTTTCTTTGAATAAATTTAGTATATTAAGTTCAATTTTAATATTTTCCCCAAAGCTTTACTAAAAGGTTTTTCTTCTTCAGGGCTTGTAACATACATCCTCTATTTTGTGTATGTTGAATTATAGACCTTAAGGGATTCGGATGGATTGCGTTAACAAAATGGCTTCATTAGTCAGACATTTTTATTTTATTTTAGAAACGTTTCCACACGCATCACAAACGTTTGAAAAACCAATCTTTAAATATACATAATAGTTTTTACGTTGGCTGTTGTATGACACTTGCAGAAATTAATATATTTAAAATAATTATAGGTTTTTTAGATTTCTCTATATTCATTAATTTTAAATGGACGACTTCCAGACACATTTGGACACGCTAGACGAGTTCCGCGTTGTTTGCTTCTTTCACAGCCAGGTGCGTTGCATCGGGTAAGCGGGATTCTACGGCACATAGAAAAACAACTTCTACTACAATATGTTTGCCATATAATTGTTTGGTAAATACTATTAAAGTATTGTTATAACGGCTGAAGAATGTGAAAATATTCTAGAAACCTCCAAATGTCGCAGCGGAAGGAGAAAGTTCCGCCTCTCAGCGACGACCTACTAAGCTTCAGAAAATAGTAAATTCGATACTTTCTCTCGTCGGAACCCAGACTTGAAAAGTCTTGAAGGCGTGAATAATATTAACCCTCTACTAATTTTACTATTAACGGTATAAAAATATTTTCCGAAATCTTAAAAGTCAACTTTTGAAGAGGCAGACCTCCACGTTCAAAGGTATTTTGAAATTGATACCAGTAATGCGAATGGTGACAAGCCGAGGGGCGGTGAAGTATGTGCAATGATAATAAACAATCCTTATGCAGCTTGTAAATTTAATTACATTAATGTTTTTTAAAAAACAAAAGTATTGCTTTCTATATTAAATCACAAATTCTGCAAGTTAAAATTATATATTTCTTAGAGAATAATTGTGTTGTGGCTTGAGTAATTGTCCAATTTCATCTGAAACAATTTTTCTTTAGTTTTATTGATCTTTTTTTTCAAAATATTTAATTAAATGGGCCTACTAATTAATTGTGCTATCATTTCACTGTAGGCAGAAATGTGTTTGAAATAAAATTAAAAGGTGATTACAGAGATAAATAGAGAATTGATTGAAATAAACTTAACGAGGAAAATTTACATAAAATTTTGTCTGTCGGCGAAACAATCAGTTTTCTTAAAATCTCGGGTTAAATCGTTAACGAATCCCCTCCCTAGGCGACAAAGATTGGGAAGATTGACAGCGTACCTTTAGTCGTAACGCAGCACCGCCATCTTCTTCATAGGACGCTCTCCTCAGAGTCACGCCAGATTGCTTTCGATCAATCCCTTCTCCTTAAACTGCAGATACCATGATAATCACGGTCCATCATAGCATCTCCACTGTGAGAAAATATCGAAAACAATCAAAACTTTCGGTCTACCTTTCTAAACCACGAAACGCCATTGGTAGAGGTAATGTCGTGTTCTTCTAACATTTCGACGATGTCTATACTATTCCTTCGCACGCAAGTGTCGTGCAGGCTGGACCCTCGGGTGTGAAAACAACATTCTTGGGGATTAAAGCGGATTCAGCTTCTGGTTCTGTCAAGTTGTTGCCCTGTCCAATTTCCAGATCATCGCTAACTTTATACGAAAATTGAATAATTATCGAATATCGTGTTACATCCCCTCAATACGATGAATTTTATCTCATAAACAACTTGTGCATGTAGTTTGATTTTACAGTGAACGAAAGTCAGTAACGCAGACGAAGAATCATCCGTTTCAGTAAAAGGAACTTATTTGATGATTTCGTTTCCATGTTTCGTCAGTCCTTCAATTTTCCCTTATAAATTTCACATACGTAAGCAAGGAACTTCCAGATACTCCTGTATAAGTGAAGGTCCTAGGATCGATTCCCGGTTCGGTCGAGATTTTTCCATTCTGATCATTTAATTTAGTTATATGCCCTTCAGTGTTAAAGGTCTATTCAAAGTATTTAATATGTTCCTGAAGTTAAATAATTCAAATTATGAGCAATTTACACACAATATTCTTTCTTCATTGAAGTCTTGAAATTGCATGTTCGTGTTCACTTCATACAACATATGAAGAACACTCGTTCTTGACAGGGAATCTTCCTGGGTAGCTCAGATGGTACGAGCATCAGTCCAGGATTCGAAATTACGGCGGAGAGTTTTTTTCCATCCTGTTCCTTTAATTTAGTTTCATAACATTCATTGCTGACGTTCGATTGAAATGTTTTACTCAGGTAGTGAAATTAGTTCATTGTATCCATTGAACATCGGTTGGAGATTCACTTTGCCTCAAATTTCTCACTCTATAACGTTTAAGTAATGAGAAACGGCCTGGCGTGCGAGTTACGCAGTGAAGTAAGGGAGGAGGTGAAGGAGGAGTATTGGTCGCTACTGCCACCTTCAATCATTATTCATTATATTGTTAAAGAGGAGGATATCCACACAGCCTTTTTACCAGGCCCCTAAGTTATATTGGTGAATTTATTTACGTCGTTTTTTTTCACAACAGTGGCAAGGTGTCGTAATAAATATTCGTGCGGTTCTGGGAGAAAACAATTTAAATTAAATATAAAAAATCCTACATTTATTCAAAGAGAAAATATATAAAATCTAAATAGAATGGAATTATTGACAAATTTTTCCCACTGATCCCGAATAAGAATCCATCCCAAGTTACCCGTGATTCCATATCGAAACTAGAAATCCCCAAGAATTGAAACATAAAAAAAATTTAAGCATCGCAAAACTTCGAGATAGAAAACCACACGGTATCTTACCCCGGAAAAAGAATTCATGACACAATGTCTGGTTTATCTGGCAACGTGTTCACCAATCTTCTCTGTCCTTCCACGACATCTCTCCAAGACCAACTGCTGTCCAAAAAGTGTCTTTCTCGCACCCTGTGCCTCCCTGTCCTCCACTATCTCATTTTTCGTATCGCTCACATCATTCACAGTAATCACTAGCCAAATTTGTTACCAATTATATATATATATATATATATATACAAACAAAAAAGTACGCTATCGTGTTAAAGTGAGGTCCATCCTACACCATACACAATTACAGGGAGCTTCGTCAGTTATTTCAGATGTATTCTCTTTCATATTTGTAGCGCAGTAGAATCCGGCTCCAATTTTTTTACTATTTTATGGAAATTTAAATTGAATAAATATTTCGGCATGAGCATGTCACTGGCCAGGAAGAAGGGGTTTTTACGCGCACCGACTTGGCGGCTTGGAATAAAAACAAACGGACAGAGGCCTTAAAGCTCAGACACCTCGTCGCCGGTTTCGGAATTTCTTAATCTGTCTGAGAATTGGGTGACCGGATGGCGTGTGTTCCCCAAATGTAACAAGGGATATTATTGGAGAATATCCATTCCTGTCACCTTAGTGATAGGTGTCGCATAAGTGGGGACGAGGTTTTAAAGAGGCAGGTGGAGACAATTTTGAAAGAGATTGCTGGTGATACAAGGTGGTGGCGAGAGTAGATTGGCAGCAGAGTGGTGGAGAGAGGAGATTAGTGAGAAGAACAGATTGAAGGTGGAGAAGGAATTGAGCAGAGTGGTGGCGAGAGTATAAGGTGAGACATTAACAAATGGAGGAAGACAGTGTAAATTACGAACTGATCCCTCAGAGGAGGCAGCGGAGAGGTGTACCATGTTTTGATCAGTCGAGGAAGCAGCGAAGAAAGGTTTTAACAACGAGGGAAGAAAGAGGAAAAAGCTGAGTTTCTTCAATTCCGGAAGCACGACTTTTTACTATTGTCTACTGACCGCTTCAAGTTCCAGGAAGGAAGTTCCAGCGAGACGCATATGAAAACAACTCAGGCTCGTCAACGAACGGAAAATCTGCTACACGTGGTCACTCAAACCATAATTACCCTGATATCTTTAATATAACCCCATTTTAATTCATTATTTCTGTACATAATATATACACGCACGACCAATATTAAAATTATTGTGTTTACAATATTTAACCCAATTATTAAATTCATTAATTAATATTCCCCCCATCATTTACAAGTCTTTATACTTGTAGTGTTGTAGTACAGGAGTATACTTTTTCTCCTCTTTCCACTCCTGCTCCTACTGATTTGACCAGTATTTTTGAATGTCGAATCGAAGCTTAAGATTGAAAATTCTTTAGTGTCTTTAAAATTACTGTTTATGCTTTTAAAATATCGAGATTTTACACAAAAACAGACCACGTTATTTATACAAATTTAGAAAATGGCAGAAACTCAGCACCGAGATCCTAAACAAATTTGTAGTTCGGTAATTTGACTCATCTTTAACTGACTGCGCATGATGGAATATTATTTTCCTACCTGATTGAAAATGTGTGTTTCCAGGGCAAAGTGATATGAGTTATTTTCAGCCTATTTACAGGTAATTTAGCTGTCAAATTTTCACCTAGGAACGTCTGCGGCAAAAAAATTATGCAAAACGACGTGAAGTTATTAAGTTATCGTGTGTGCGAAAGATGTTATTAAGACGCCTCACATAATTTATTTGCATCGCGGCCATGTGAATGATAAATAATATGGCGAGAGGACGTAACAACTTGAGGCTCCGACATGGGCTTCGGAGTATAATTTCCCTATCAGCAAGGAACTAATTAAGAGCTTGACCAAACTGGACCACTTCCAAACGAGGGATGCAGATGAAGTGGCTCGAAGCAGTTGTAGGGAATAATTTAGCGGGAGCCGAGACCGATGCTCTTTATCGTGTTGGTCGGTTCGAGGGCGCGTAAACCTGCTGAGTTATAACCTTGCTCTCTTAACTCCAACGTTGGCCGATTGAAAAAGCTGTGTTCTTCCCTCCGTAAACACCAATTATTTAGGCGTTTCATTATGGCCGTTGTAATATACCGGTGCGAGCACGACATATTACACGCACACGCAACGTAGGTGACGTATAGTCCGACCTCCACACAATAGTCCTGTTCCACGATCCGTAACTACCATTACCAGAGCAACTAAATCCACACGTACCTTATTAAGAAATAATTACGTCATCATACAAAACATAATTTATGGACTATTTAAATAGTCAAAAGCTAAAAGAAGGCTCCCAAGATACGAATCAACGACTTTACACATATTTTGGGGTGAAACTTAACAAAACAAATAATACAAGGGTACAGACTATTATATTACAGACGATTATATTCCACCAAAGACGAAAGCCTCAAGAGTTCTCAACAGACTTTTCCCGCTGAGCTTATTTGGGACCAGTGAGCCGCTGCACTACCAACCCATGCTTTGTTTTCTGAACTCTGGTTCATAATGGTGAACCCAAGTTTCATCATGGGTTAACATATTGTTTATATTTCCTACAAGTCGGCTCACACTTTTGAGTTTTGTTTTCTCGAGTTGTTGTCTTAACTCTCTCGGAATCCACCTTGCACTAATTTTGCTCAACTTGAGCTTGTTATTGACACCGAAACATTTTTGCTATCTTCAACAGTAATATCCCCTGAAGATGTCTCAGCCTTGTCGTAGCAGTGGGGTTAGTGATTCTGGGAGCCAAGTCTGCGGTAGCATAGCTTCTGGTAGGTCCGGACGCGTCCTGGATGAGATTCCATAGAAAGAGAAACACCTCGTGAGTATAGGTACAGGAAAGAGGCAACTTCCTCTTCTATACTAAGGTGCTGTGGGCCAATCACCCCCACACAATGAAAAAGCAAAAGGATTAAAGAAACTAAGGTGAAACAAAGCCGGACGGATATTGGAACTGAACGCCCTTAGGCGCTAAGTGGATAACGAAAATTGAATGCTGGAACATTAAGAGAAGTCTCTAAATTAAAGCAAGTCAATAAGAAATACGGCATTTCAGGAAAAATATTGAATTTTATGAGGAAAGTCGCAGTGAAAAGAAAACTGGGAAAGAAGTCAAAGCGTTGAAAGATGGAAATATTTGCTCCCGTGGGAGCAACAGGAATTAAAATGACAATAAAAACAGTGATACGTAGCTCTTCACGAATAATTTCTTAAATGCTGGTTCCAAGCCAAGTAGTCGACTTGAACTTGCCGGCCAGGACGTTGCACATGAGTCACTGAGATACGACCGTTTATCAACTGTTCTACCCTGTTAAACAATCCACGGTTCATACAACTTTCACCGAATCTTAGAATCATTCGAGAAAGCAATAACCTAATAACTGCACGTTGTTCAAACTAATGTGCAAACTTCAAGCGGACACGCCATCGTTAAATGCAATTTTAGGGTTTTAAATAAAACAACTTTTAAGCGTCACGTGCTCCCGAGCTCGTCGCAGAGATGCAAACCTAAAGTCATAAAAGTACCAAACGCCTAAAAAAAAGGTTTTTCAATAAGGGCATGTGGTTGTTGAAATTGAATAAAACAAGCTCTGTGTAAGGTATTAACGAAATTATTATTTTTATTTGAAAGACCACACAAAGGAATTTGAAATAAGAAAATAATTTTAGAATTCATCACACGCAGCTTGTTGTATTCCACATCAAAAACGACCCGCCCGTATTGACAAACCCTATTGTTTTAGCCTGAAAAAATATACTGGAAATATATTGTAGTGCAGTAAAACCAGGCCCATTTTTTCCTATTTATGAATTTTAAATTACATAAATATTTCCGCTTGAGCATGTCGCTGGCCAGGAATAATGGGTTTTTTCCGGGCGCCGAGTTGGCGGCGCGGAATCAAAACAAAGAGACAGCGGTTGACACTTGGGCTATAAAGCTCAGACACCTCGTCGCCGGTTTCTGAATTTTCTAGTCTGTCTGAGAATTTGGTGACCGGTGTGTTGCCAAAATATAACAAGGGATATTATTGGAGAATATCCATCTCTGCCACCTTGGTGATAGTGGGGATGAAATTTTAAATGAGGCAGGCGGAGACATTTTATGCGCAGAATGGTGATTGGCAGCAGATTGGTGGTAGAGAGTGAATTTGAGAGATGTAGAGATTGATGGTGACACAGATTGGTGGCGAGAGATTGTGCAGTGAACGATTGACGAATGCAGTTGCAGCGCCAGTGTAAATTACGGACTGATCAGTCGAGGAGGCAGCGGCGAGAGAAGGCGTTAACAACGAGGGAAGAAGGAGAGAAAAACAGGAGTTTTCCTCAATTCCGGCCGCGCGACTTTGTGCTATTATCTACCGGCCGCTTCAGAGTTCCACAACAAGGAAGTTCAGTGGCATCTGCATCAAGACGCATATGAAAACAACACAGGTTCGTCAACGAACGGAATATCTGCTGTACGTGCTCACCCAAACAATATTTAACCCTGAGAACTTTACAATCATTCCCTTTTAATTATTTTATATTAGTCCTTGATATTCTCACCCGAGCTATTTCAAATTATTGTGTTTTAATTTAATATATGTACATATTAAACCTTAATTATTAAATTTATTAAATAAATAATATCCCCCCATCATTCATAATACTTCACTTTAGTATACTGTTAGAGATTTTGGACCACTTCACTTTGTTACAATGCACTAAACTATATTCACTACAGAGTTTAAATTTCTGTTAGAGGAAGTTTTTCCAAACACTCCCGCAGGAAAATTGTTACAGTTATTAATTGACCTAAGTAGGAATGAGTATTTTCCAAGATATGTTTTTTGCTGCGTCGTTTTTAATTTAAACAAGTGATCATTCCTCCCGTACCGAGCTGATTCTTTCATTCTACCTCGGATTCCCTGCCAAGATTTTTGACCTGCAAAATGTGTAGCCTAGCTCTTTCTCTTCTTGTCTTTAGTGTATCCCACCCTAGTCGCTTTACCTTTTCGTTCCCATGCCGACATCCTATTTTTACGAATTTTGCGGCCCTTATTTGCACCTATTTGACTTATCCTGTACGGATCCCAGCATGTTGCACCATATTCCTTAAGTGAAGGCATTAATATGCCATTTCCTTAGATTTTGTATTACCCTTAGTGAGTATCCTCAATACAAAATGGGTTCTCTTAAAGTAGTAGAGTTTCGTAGTCTAACCAATCTTTACAAGGATTATTACGTAAGAAAATATTTGAATGAGGTTGTCCTTTCCGTTGCGTCGGTGGCAACCGATACCTGAACGAAGCGGGTAAATATTTTATTACCGGCGCCTCGGTTCACGTCCCACTAATATATTATATGATTGTACAGCTTTTTAATAGGATCATCGTCGTGTATCCTGCACCGCGGGGGTCACGACCGGGAGTGGCTCTCGGAGGGAGTGGTCCCGTCTCTACTTTATGTCCAGGGAGGAAAACAAGAAAGGATACTGCGTTATTGAGGTAATGTTGCGAGGGACATTTACATAAGAATAATGTGGCGCAAGATTCGCCCGTGGGCTACTATTTTGGTAGGTACGGAGGTCGTGAGTTACGATAAAGGATACGGAGCTGCAATTGCAGAAACTACCCGCCTAATGTATGGTATTACAGTGAGACGGCCAACAAATTAACATAGCAGGTACAAGGGAAAAAAATAAATCGTACTCTAAAATGGTGCCAAGTTTGTTATCTAAATTGTAATAACCTATTTTTTAAGGTTGCCTCGTGTCATAAATGAAATAACGCGGTGTGTACGGAGGAGTTAAGTTTATCTGCGGATCGAGAGAGATTGGTGCGGGGAAAACATGGAGAGGAGGAGAGTGATCGCTGATCATATCCAGTCAAACGGAAGAATTAATTAAAGTTAAATAATATGAGGAAAAACCCATATAAAATTGTACAATGGGTATTATCTGTATTTATAAGTTATTACACATAAACATATATAATTATTGGAATAAATAAAAATGTTGACCTTTAAAGTATGGGTGCGCTGGTGAAATGTAATAAAACAAGATTTGTTGCAGTCTGTATATTGGTTACTGAACATCAAGGATTCGCTTGACATCCGACACTTTAAATAATTTAAGGCATAGGATTCATTCTGATCTCCCTTGAGACAAAGATAGATTAGGCGTGTACGGTTAAGGCGTCATCACACGTCATACAGCGATTGCGGTCGATCGCAAACAAGTAGCAAGCAAGCACTGGAGTCCAGGGTAATTCCAGCGTATGAGCTGGAAGCGAATTATGGAGATATTTGGCGTATTCCAGTGTAAATATGGACTGATAAATTGTTGAGGTTGCTGTAAAAAATCCGATCACAATGCACACAAAGTTCTTTTCTTCTTCTTACAATAGCGCGCACATAATTGTTTATTGTTGTAGTATTAAGTCCGTAGAGTGGCCCAACGCAACTCTCCATTTTAAACTATACCACAAAACTACCATATTCCTCATCTTCCCTACTACGCTATGCTAAAAGTCTCCTTCCCCAGACCACCGCCTGCTCTTTTTTTTTTCAAAGTGGTCTGTTAAAGTGATTTTCTGGCGTCACGGCCAAGTATAGAAAGGGAGGGGAGGGGGAGGAGGGGGCAGATGTGGGAGGATGGCGACTCGGTCTGGAACTGATGCAGTCTGATTGCACAGCACATTGTTTCTCCACGGTCACAGACTGCTTCTCGCCGACGCCTTCTAGTTTTTTCACTTTTTTCTTCTTTCAATCAGTGTGTATGCCTTTTTTTTCAAACCTCCATTTTGCGTCTCCCGCGACGAGTAGTAACATTATCGTATGGAAAAAGAAGAAGAGGAAGACGACATTTTGACTTCTATCGTAACCTTTTCTTGCCTAAGAAGTGTTCCAAACTTTTTATTTCGAGGCTAGTCAATATCATTATTTCACAATTATGTGGATTGTTCGTGGTTTTTGTATCTTTCACTCACTACCAGTTAAGAAGAAAAATAAACGCAATTAGCCTACATAAATAAAAGACGATGGATTCTGTGCTGTCCGACCTTCTGTGGTCTAGTGGCTAACGTTGCTGACTCTCAACCCAGACATCCCGGGTTCAAATCCTTGGATGTTTGTATTGTCATGCTCACGGGGAATGGGGTTAAGATTTATGGAGAGTCGATACGCTGACCACGTATCACTCCATATTCGGAATGTGTCATGTAAGATGACAGTCCACAGTCGTCCTGGTAGGCGAAGGTCCGAATGCGAGCTAGAATGTCATATGAAGAAGAAGATGCTCTATTTTGGCGGGTAACAGGCTACATGAGGGTGATCCTGAATCAGGCAACTCCACTTTAATAGCATAGGAAGGGACTTGAAAAGGGGGGTTGTGGAAGGTAGAGCAAGGTAGCCAATGGTTGACTAGGGCCCCCAGGCTATGGTGTAAGGATCCTGCCCGGTGTTTTATCTAAAGGTGATGCAGGGAAAACCCTAGAAAACCTGCATCTGTTGGTCGGGCTAGTGGGTACTACTCCTGCACCCTTCTCAGAGAGACTGGATTGTTGTGGGAATGCAACAAATCCCCCTCCGTGCCTTGATTAGCATTGAGAGGCAGTTGGTCGACTGGTCCATAGGGATCTGCGAACAACTCTTACCGTATGCCGAAGCTCTTCGACTTATAAGGCTTATCCTTATGCGTATCCGATGTACTGCAGTGCTCTGCCCAGAAAAGGTTTCTGTCCATCTTCACAAGATTTAGACTCCTTCCTTCGTCCCTTTCGAGTCAAGAAAAGTCTTAGCCTAAAGACGTATACAACCTGCAGACATAGCCTGTCAAACGAGATGATTAAATTTCTGTTATTAATATGGAAAATACTTTATAAGACAGTGCGAATGATTAAAACACATTACATAAATACTAGGGCCGTACGCACTCAACTTCAATTTTCGTATATATATATATATATATATATATATATATATATATATGTGTGTGTGTGTGTGTGTGTGTGTGTGTGTGTGTGTATCACGTTAATCAGACCGAAGAGATGGTTCAACTAAATTCTCCTTATAAATATAAATAATGTTTCCGTGTATTTATCCTTATTGAGACTAGGACACTTCTTGACTGATTCAAAATGCTGACTCATCGGGGTGTTTATGACGTTATGAAGTATGGGGAGTGAAAAGGTAAATTTACAAAAAAGTTATAATCTCGCTGATGGTTCAATCACGTGCTGAAAAAGAGATAACTGTCGAATTAAATACCGCAGAGGGCGTAATATAAATATTTAAGTGCATAATTAGGATAGCACAGGCAAGGAAGGCTTTTGTAAAAAAGAGGAATTTATTTACGGGTAATATGTGTGAATATTAGGAAATCATTGCTAAAATTGTTCGTATGTAATGTGGCGTTATATGGGTGAGAAATGTGAACGATAGGAGTTGCAGAATTGAAGCTTTCGAAATGTGGAGAATGATGAAAATCAAACGGGTGAATAAAGTAATTAATATGGGAGTTCTAAGGACAATTGGGGAAGAGAGAACAATTTGGATGACTTTGCCCAAGAGAAGGAATAGATTAATAGGCCACGTTTTGAGACATGAGGCTCTTATAAAATTAGCAATTGAGGGAAGTGTGTGGGGTACGAAAAGAATAGGAAAAACAAACATAAAATACGCTATGCAGATCAGGGAGGATTTGAGATGTGGTAGCTATGAAGAAAGGAAAAGAATTGAGCAGGATAGGTTAGCTTGGAAAGTTGCTACAGACCAGGCTTAGAACTGAATACCACAACAGAAACAACTTCTATTCTGTAATTTTTTAAACAACATAGTCTTGATTTGTACAGGGCTTCACGTGTTTCGAAAACGATTGGTCAATTATTAGATTCTGGCATTGTAATTCCATTTATAGACTATTAATTGAGAAACGGAGTGTCATCAGGATCTTTTCCGTCAGTTCTTAAGAGTGATTTCCTATCTATATCGTGGAGCGTCTGTTACAAAACGGTTTGGCCTAGAATCACGCGACAAGTGGTTATTGGTGCATTGCACTTTATCGAAATGTGTCACTTTACAGCAGTGTGTTTACCCTGATAAACCGTGTTCCGAAGTCTCAAGTGCGACTTCAGAATGCGCTTTAAAGATTAAAAATATATATATTTATTCTACCATTCCATGAAAAGGCTGGAGTTCAAAATTTCGTAACGATAGTGCGATTTAAATTTTCCTTGGTCAAGTCAAGTGGAATTCAAATCAACTAACATGTCAGCCAGAAACAGTAATATTTTATATTTTATAATTAGATAACTTAGAATGTGGTGGATCAATAAATACACAGACGAATGCATATAAGTAGAAAAGTCTATGTCGATTTTTCTTTTTTTAATCATAATTTATTTAGCAATGAGAATAATTTACACCTTTATGAGCTAAAATGCTGACGGCTGTTAACTGTATTAGTATTTAATAACATGATATCCAATGATATAGCCCGTAAAATTTAAAATAAATGATGAATAGTTTAAAATAAAATAGCTCACTAGGCCACATCTTGAGTCTTTTATTGATCACTTGTTCTAGAAGTTTGTCATTCGTTCGGATGATTTTCTAGGACTACGTGGTGTTTAATGGCTGACGCCTTGTGCCGTTGGAACTTTTAAGTCTGTGGCTATGTTTCGTCCATATTTCCTGTATTTTTCCTCAGATACATAAATTAATCAACTTCCAACTGATGTTGACAACAGGCAAAAATATTTAAAAAAAAACAATTTTATTAAGATTATGAACGAACAAGAATATCTCGATAATGTCAGAGCAGCTCAATGTCGTTTACAAAACATACGTTGATGAATTAGACGGAATGTAACTTGGGGAGTGAGGAGGAAGGTAAACTAATTCGAAGAGTGACGACCTCCAAATATCTAGGGATATATTTCAACAATATACTTGGGTGGAAGGAACAGGCATCTCTTCACAACCCACTTATAATTCATTGCGAGGAACTTAAAAAAAGCGGAAGTTTAAAGTCAAAGTTGGTGGCATATTTAACCCTAGAATACTTTTGGAATACGAAGCGGCTTGTTTGGGATTTCTATATAAAAAAATTGAATTATTGGAAAATATTCAAGAAAGGGCTGCTAATATAGTGTGACTGGGGCCAGGTCATTAGGAACGAAAAGGTAGAACAACTAGACAGGGAATTATTAACACGGAGGGAGAAATCAAGGTTGCATTTGATATTCAAATCATATAATCCGGGGAAAAACCATGGATTGTAATTAATTCCTAAATGCAAAATCCCAGTTTTATAGGTAGATGGGATCAACAATTAAAACAAGTAAAACGTAGAAAACAAAAAACGGATATTGGTAAATTTTCATTCCTAAATAGGAAAAACTGGAATAATTTAACTGTTGGGGAAAATCCTCTTCAGGTAAATGAATTTAGGATAAATATAAGAAAACGTGTGAAGTGGCTTTCCTCAACAATATAAATTAATATTAATGCACGCTTCAATTTAAATGTTTAATCTAAAGTGAATATTAACTTAATATATTTCTTGTAGTGTTTCATCTTTGTTTCAGGATTATAAGCATTTCAAAGGACAATGGTTTATTTACATTAGGAGTAACACGCATATTATAAACTTCCATTACGTACCCGCCACGGGGCTTACACCCACTTGTAGATTATAAAATAAATTTGATATTACAATATTTCGTTAAAATATAAAATGCTGAGTTTTCAATCAAATTATAAAAATAATACCGACTTACGAGAATCATTTTTCTGACATAAAGTATGTAACGGTCCAACACAACTACTCGGATTCCGGCGGTTTACTAGTCAAAAGAAAAGAGACATTATTTGACAAACAGGGGTAATAAAACCCAGACATTCGGACGACAGCGGGAATTGTCCTGCGACTGCTGGAATGTGGAGACGGAGCCTGGGAATAGGCATGGATTTCCCCAAGAACCATGGGGGAGAGGGACAAACTATTATTCCCAGAGAAGAGAAACGATAAATTTGATTGATTAATAGATATCCCTGCCACCTTTTGGATATGAATTAAAGAAGTGGGGAAGAGGTATTAAAAGATCTTGCAAACGGGAATAGAAGAAAGATTGAGGAGACGAGAGCGGTTGATCACATGAAATTAGTGTCAGATTGTGAGATTTCAGTGCATATTATCACACTACCGGACAGATAGTCTGAGGAGGCCAGGTGAAACTGAGAAATTATCCTGAATCAGGGACAATAATAGCGGTTGCGAGGTGTGATCGAGAGCAACTCAATTAGAAGGAAATAGCAGCGAGTGAAGGTCCATTATGCTGACACGGTAATTACCCCTGTAACCTTTTTGCTAATTTCCTATACTGCCATATCAGAGTAGTTTTTGTGTGAATTATTTCCGCTCTATGAGAAGGCCCATACTATACGACCCTGAGTGTAGAGATCTGTAATTCATAGTCAAAAGAAATTTATTTGTATCATTTTTATGTAAATATATATGCGATTTTTATTATAAAGAAAGTCCGACTATTAAA
The DNA here is from genome assembly GCA_034510155.1 of Eucriotettix oculatus. Classification (NCBI taxonomy): domain Eukaryota; kingdom Metazoa; phylum Arthropoda; class Insecta; order Orthoptera; family Tetrigidae; genus Eucriotettix; species Eucriotettix oculatus. Next base: position 13,337,147 of record CM067377.1, read on the forward strand.
ATCAAAACTCTTTGCAATCAGCGTACATTAATAATAAATACATGTTAAAAAGTAATATAATTTACATTTCTAACGATGTTTCATAAATCATATCCCCCTTATTCATCTCAAGTGAAATAAATTTAATTACTTTTTTAAATTAGTAAACTACTTACACTGTATTTTAATTTTTAATGGTTAAACTATTTACATTATGATCTGTTCTTAGTTTTAATTTATTGAAAATTATACTTAATATTTATCTATTTTTTATGTATTCAAAATTAATATTCATTTTACAGTTTTTTGCCTCTAGTTACCAGAAGAATTCCACAAAAATTGATGAAAAGTTGCATTTATACTAATTAAATGTGAAATAAATTTGTATGCTGGTATATTTGGCCTATTTTTATTTATTTAGCACTGAGTTACATTTTGAACAGATAAAAAACGAATACAAACAGAAGAAGGTCGCTATAATTACTTTGTAATGACATTGACAATGTTAGCTATAGTTGTTCTAGTTTCTACGGATGCCCTATGGTGGCACGGGAAATATCTGTGTGGTATTACCGTTCCCTTCACTCTCGTGATGGAGTATTCCTTTGTCCTGGATAAATGGAGGCAGCACGAACACTTTGTCTTTAAAATACTCCATTGGAAAACGGGTTAGATCTTGGAGGCCAACAAAGCAATGGCATAACGCTTGACCCAGCACGGCCAATTCAGCGATGGGGTAGACTATCGTTCTGGTACAGACGTACGTTTTATGTCAATGTAGTTACTGCCAGATAAACTGATATGGTTGTGGTTTCAGAAATAAATAAATTACGGAATTTGTAGAATGCTATTCTTGTTTCTCCCATTCAATAAGAAATATCCTGTATATCATAGTAGAAAAGTAATAAGTAACTTTTGGGGGAGATCTCCACTGGGATGGCGTCTCACGTGTTCTCATATTTACTCATTGCTCAACACAGTAGATTGTAAATTTAAACTTAGTTTTATTCTCTCTGTTAACAACTACGTTTCTTTACATTTTACTGACACTCTATATGTAATTACCTGAGTAAGAAAACCATGTAATGAAATTTGAGCGATTTTGCACAAGAATATGGTCGAACTGATTTTCGATTAACCGAAGAAATGAGATTCGTTAATTTTAGCACCGGTATAGGAATAAACATACTAATAATAATAATAATGGTTTTTGGAGATACAGAACGAACACTGAACCTTATACAAGCAGCTAACATAGTCACAATAAAAAAAGCAGGAGAATGGACTCGCTTGGACATGTTCTTAGAATGGATACAAGAAGAACAACAAAAAAGGTTTTTTAATGCAGGCCAACTCATTGAGTTGGTTTCCCGCCGAAGCTTGTCATAAAGAGGGCCAATTGGGAGAAGACAGAAAGGAAGGCCGCGAAAGCGGTGGATGGATGACGTTGAAGACGACATAAAATCACTAAGATGAGGCTAAGACCCACGCTGGGTTGTAACGCCATAAGAAGAAGAGAAGATGGGAATTTAAATTATTGATTATTGGCGACGCTAATACTAACTTATTTTTCTATGATCGATTTTGATTACTGTGTCACTTTTGCGTTCCACTAACAAATCTGCCGTTTTTTTTAAAATAAAACGTAATCAATAGTGACATAAATCTGAATTAGCTATTTATTGTGTGCCAATTTTGGTGCGGTGCTGCTAAAGTTGATGCAGGGTCAACGGTCCAACCCCCGCAGAGAGGCTCCACCAAATTAACGGCCACATTAGTGGACATTTCCATGGCACGTAGCAGGTTTATCTGTCTCGGATCTACTTTATTCCTTCAGGTGATCGTTTGTCATCTCTCGGAGACGTCGACGCCCGGGATGAGCTTCATACGAGTATAATAAATATCGCAAACGGCGTGATATATCCAGAAATCCCGCACAGAACACGAGAAGCAATCTTCCGTAACGATACGACGCTACGGTTTTTATTCCTCCCAACCTCTGCTTGTGTCAGGACTTGGATAGCTAAGCTTCTTATAAATAATCCTTAATAATAATAACTTATTGGGCATTATTTTACTTCAGCTGTCTTTTTGTGCTACATAAAAATGAATTAAATGACTAATTACAAATATTTAAAAATATTTTATTCAACTCAATGACGTTTCAGTACACTTTTGTACTTTCATCACGTTGTTTCTGCGTCACGTAAATTTGCCTATTACAAATTTCTCCTTCATAAAACTCTTCCACTACTTATACTACTTATATTAGAATTTTATAACAAAATGTAAGCAAAAGAAAAACATTCTTCGTCACCAGTGATGTCAAAGACAAGTAATGTAGGAGGACGGTTCAAGAAGTTACGCCTCCATTTTTTTCTCCTTAAGTAAGTTAGTTATGTGAAAGTTTTGAACTTAAACATTCACTGTAATAACTGTAGGCAGCACTGAACCCTCTTGGGAAATGTGTGACATTGACGTACGTGATTGAATTCTTAAATGCGTTCATGATTGACTGAAAATGTGTATGTGGATGCCAATACTGTTGGGCGATGGGTTCGTCGCTGTAACGAAGGTTAAGGGCTGATGAATATCGAAGCGGCAGGCTGGTCACTGCAGTCACACAGCTCAACACTCAGCGAGTGGACCGCCGGCTAACAACTAATAAATTGTCTTTACTGTCTCCATCAGTAAAGGCAGTGTGATGACGATTATTCAACAATTGCGACGCTCCAAAGTTTGTGTATCAAGAATTTTAAGCGTTCAGAATAAAGAGAAAGTAAAACAAAAGCTTATGAACCTTTGCAACGCTTCAATTTGGAGGAAGAACTGTTTATGGGAAAAATTGTGACTGGATATGAGTCTTTGGTTAAATTATTTGAACGCGCTCAATGAAAAGGCATCATATAACCTAGCCGAAAAATAAAAAATTCAAAACTGAGCGATCGGCAGCGAAAGTTGTGGTGACAGTATGCTGGTATGATCCTGGTTAACTTTTTGTTGGAGCGGGGATTCACAATGAATTCTGTCAAATACATCAGCACTCTCAAAAACTCTTCAGCGAGCTCGCCCAACAAAAGCAATTGATGTATCCTATACTTCACACCACATCCTATTCGAATGTCCAGTCCATGCAAACGAGCGGAGGGAGACTATACAGACTTTTGAAAAAAGGTTTTTTATTAGTCAACGGAAGCGATAAAGAGTTTTTATTATTTATGAAGAGAACAATAATGTTAGATGAAATTTAATGTTAAATAATTTTATATATTTTGTGTCTCTATGTTATTATGTCTGTTGTCTTTTCCATTCTAGTGGGTGAATTTTTTATGTAAATCAATTGTATTTTTATGTTGTCGAGATACAAGTCTGTAAGTGACCATAGGGTTGACGCGACTAAATTTTCAATTAAAAAATAGTAATTGCGCCTGTTCTTCTTTTGCATGACAATGCAAGGTCACACACAAGTCGCCACAACACTGGAGAGATTGTGAAAATTGGATATTATTTCAAACAAAACTTTTTTATAATATTGTTTACTTATTTTTAATTAATTCAATAGGTGCAGAAACAATATTCTTCTATATTGAAATTTCTAAACTATGTTTGTAATAAAAATAATGGAGCTAAAATAGTATTGAGGATAACTAAATGAATTTGTTTAAAACAGATATAAACACATTTGAATGCAAAATAATAATCTTTAAATTATAAAATCAGGTATAGTTCAAATAAAACAAGAAAAGCCACATAATGTGACACCTGAGACAAACCAGTTGTGTTCTTTGCCGGATGAAAGTGCGTCAAGGAAGGTCAAGATCCGAAGGTTGAGGTCGAAGTGAAGAAAAGTGTTCTATACAATTATTACCTAATCTTATATATTGTTTATTGACGAAGTACTGTACAACATTTCAGAAACATTTGGAAGAAAACGCTACCACGTTTGGCAAACGAAGAAATCCTCCTCCTCGTTTATGCAAAGTGACGGACGTTTCGCCCGCCTCGCACAGCGGGAGCCAAAGGTTATGTGTCAACGACCCTAAGTGCGGTCAAATTAAAACACAAGATGCGACCTAAATGTCTCACCACCAGGACCTCAAAAGTTGTCCGTCTCTCTCTCTCTCTCTCTCTCTCTCTCTCTCTCACACACACACACACACACACGCACACACACACTTCTGTTAAAAGAAAACTTGCTGTAGCAGCGGTTCCCTTCCATGATTCCGTTCATGCAAATCTGTTTTGATTTAACCCACAGAGAAAACAGATTTCGTCTAGTCATCATATAGGAGGAATTACGCATCTCAGTTATTCTTACTGTTTTACAATTTCCTCGACCAAGTTTATTTCCTCACTCAATATGAAACACCTTGTATTTTAGTGCAATGAATTAAAGGAAAAAGCCCGCAAGTAGAAAAAAATTGATACAAAATTATTTCACTAAGTACTACGCCGTTAATATAGGATAATAGGATCTGACAGAAACTTTTAAAAGTTATCCTTCCTTTACCACGATAGAAACAGACAGGACCTGCCTCCCAAAGAGAAACGCACGCAATGTATCTCAACGGTTATAAAAGTAGCCACTGCGGTATAAAGTCACTCGCTTAAATTGGATTATGGCAGGAAATGTCGACGACGTGTACAGCAACACCAGGGGGAGAGAGAGAGATGTGCCGTCCATTTCTAGAGATGAAACGCGTTACTTGGCCATTATCGGGGCAGAGGACGCGCCATGTTCACAGTCTAGACCTTGACAACCTGCCATGGCGCAGTGGTGTGCAGAAATCAAGCAAAGTTCCACCTAAACTAAAAAAATAAATTATATATAATAATTTATAATTATTGACAACTAATTAATTATAAAATAGAAACGATGAAGTACAGAATGTAATACCCGACCAAACATTACGACTTAGTGTTTAAATCTGTATGCCAGGATCGTTGCTATTAGAAACAAACATTGATGATGTCATCACGTCGCGTATCACAAACATTTACATATCTTGCCTTACAATTCAAATGCTTGGCTTTACTAATGAAATAACTTGCTGCAACAACAAATAAAAGTTTACATTCTTTCACACAATATATTAAACAAAATTACAAAATCACACCAGAGTAGACAAGTTAACCAATCAGCAGTTTGTAATGTTAAATACGGAATTTGGAAGTGCAAAATCACTTACATGAATAAAAAAAGAGAGCTAAGTCAGCGAATAATTTTATTACTATTCAATCAATACGAATAATACGTTTCGTCCAACTTTGTGGACTTCTTCAGGTAAATTATCAAATGGCTGAACTATCTACATTAGAGGAATTTCGTGTCGCGTGACGGTTTCGGCCGTAACCATCGCGGGAGTTTGCTGACTTATTGGCCGTCTTTTTATTTATTTTAAACTTAAATTCAGAAAATTATATTTGAAAATAAAAGACAATCGGTTTGAGAGACATTGAATAAGGCTGCAAAACAAGGTAATAAAACTTAAAACTTAAATTTGGCACCGACCCCAAATTCATCAAATCGTTAAGACACTGCGACACCTGACTGTGACGAGGTCTGGTATTTTCCCCCAACATTTGTGGTAGGTGGGGTTAATGGCTCCCCCAAAATTATAGAGACATAGTTTTGAATAGAGAGGAGTTTGTCCCCGCCACCGCGGGAACTTACCTATTGGGGTAATAAAAAGGGACGCAAATGGACTGTAGAGATTGGCAATTGGTAATAGGCTTTATTATCGTGAAGACATGTGGAGAGAGACTTGTAGTTTGTGTGTGAGAGAGAGAGGGGGGAGAGGGAGAGAGGGAGAGAGAAGTAACTAAGGGCTGGATTTCAATATATTGAGTGGTCTTGAATTGGATGATCGAAGGCGGGATGCTCTTGATCGTGGCAGCAGAGAAGAAAGTGAAATGACCAAGATGTTCATTTTCCAACAATCCAACAAGTTTAAAACAATCTGTTAGGACCGGCACGAGATCTAAGGACAAAGTTTCAGATAAAGCATACGACGGTAATTACTCTATTTGTATTTTTTTCTCCAGATTTTCTCGTAATGCAAATTTCGAGTTATAGCTTTTGTTTTTAAATCAGCCTCTACGAGAAGACCCTTAAATACGACCGGAGGAAGAAATCTCATTTTTCTAAATGTTGGTTTACAAGTTTTTTTCGTATAAAAAATATTTTGTTAACCCTAAAATAAGCCGACATCATAAAAATAATTAGGTCAATAATTTATTGTATATTATCAGTTAATAAATGTAAATTTAATACATTTGTAACTATATTCCTTCTTTTTCGCTCTGGAGCCCATTAAGGGCCTTGGCCTGCCAGGAAGACTGCGGACTGTCTGCAGCAGTCTTGGTCCCGGTCTACGCGACTATATATATATACATACATAATATTGTTTATTTGAATCAACGTTTAATTATTTCAAATTACTGCCAATTTATGAAACAATAATAATCAAATATTATTGCTCAATCGTCTTGAATAAAAATATTTCTCCCTACATAACTGTCCTTAAATATCCAGAGATCTCTATCACCTCTCTGCAAAGATAATATTTCTCTTCTTGACATTTTTCATTCATAGTGTTCATACTTGTAGTGTTGTAGTACAGGAGTATACTTTTTCTCCCCTTTCCACTCCGGCTCCTACTGATTTAACCAGTATTTTTGAATGTCGAATCGAAGCTCAAGATTGAAAATTCTTTAGTGTATTTAAAATTACTGTTTGCGCGTTTAAAATATCGAGATTTTACACAAAAACAAACCACGTTACTTATACAAATTTTGAAAATGGCAGAAAGTCAACACCGAGATCCTAAACAAATTTGTAGTTTGTTAATTTGAGTTTTTATAATAATTTTTCTATCAAAAGCGTCGTATTTATATGGCGCAGTGTGTGTGCCAAACTCGAGGAGTATACTACAGTATACTTGTAGTACAGGAGAGTTGAACTGGTTACGAGGAAGGTAGGACAACTTTAAATGCAATATGAAAAACGAATTGAAATCACTGACGAAGAATTCATGTATAGATGGGCAGAAAACTTGGAAGAAACCCCAGAAAAACTAAGAGAGGTTACTCAAGAGGAAATAACGGAAGTGGAAGAACAGGTTCGACGACAGGGATAGGTGTGTACCATAGTGTTTGAACGAAATAATTAAAAGAGTTGGAAATAAAATGTAACGAAGGGATGAACGTTTTGATAGGAGAAGAGAAAGCGTTGCCTGGTCTATATGGGTGCATGCCTGCAAATTCAATGTTGAGTCAAAGATGTTAGCTCTGTTAGAGTGGTAAGCCTTCAGTAATCGCTCGTAAAGCATCTCGTCCCTTCGTCGAGACATTAGTGTGGCATTCTTTACTGCAGATAGCAGCGACGGTAATAACGTGGCTACGCTTATCTGCGCGAGACATCGCCAACGTCATAGACTCGCTCCTAGCACTCGACTAGCGGACCACCCATACGGGGTAAGGAGGACTCTCATTACGTCATCAAGTCGACACCTCACAATTCTTTTCTCCGCTCGGTTCAAAATATTCATTTCCCTACACGGTTTTACTACGCTTAAAATTCAGCTAATTCTTTAATTCGAACTGTAATAATATATTTTTTATTAGCGACCACAACCTCTACAGATGCTGCCTGCGGGTGTCTTACGCACTTTTTTTCCCTGCATCATAAGTTATGTGTGCGCTAGACTCTTTTTCTCCCCTTTCCTACTCCTACCGATTTAACCAGTCGAATGGAAGCTCAAGATTGAAAATTATTCAATGTCTTTAAAATTAGTGTTTGCGTTTTGAAAATTCGGGATTTTACACAATGTCATTTAAAAAATTTAAAAATGGCAGTAACTCCACACCGAGATCATAAACAAATTTATAATTTGGTAATTTGAGTTTTTATAATTATTTTTCTATCAAAGTCTTAAACAAAATGAAATTGACTGTGAACAGCCCAACGCGACGTGTAAGCGTAAGCGCCAAACTCGAGAGAAAAACATTATTATCCCTTTTTTTGTCTGACAGGATACATGAGAGTAATCCTGAATTGAAAAGGGGAGATGCGGAAGGTAAAGCAAGGTAGCCGAGGGTTGACTATGGCCCCCGGGCTGTGGTGTAAGGATCCTACCCGATGTTTCACCTAAAGAGATGCAGGGAAAACCCTAGAAAACCTGCATCAGGTAGGTCGGGCATAGGGTACTATTCTCACTCCATTCCGAATTACGGGAGTCGAGTTTGCTATGGAGTCACAACATTCCCCTCTCCGTCTCTCTACAAGTCTTAGGAGGCAGTTGGCCGACTGATCCAACGGGATCAGTGGACAACTCTTGCCTTACGCCCCAGGTCTTCGACCCCAGTACATATACCTCCTATAACAAACATTATTATATATTTTCTAAGTACTAAAAATATATTGCTACTTACATAAAACGTTCATTAAATTTACAAATTATTTCGCGATAAACAGACCAAATAGCCTCATCAACTACCTTATTCTTATAATGAAATTCATTATGTGTAAAAAGAGCTCAAACTTCGTATGTGTTTTTATGTATGTTCCGCATACATATCTAAACGCATGGAGCAATTTCAACCAAATTTTGCACACAAATTCTGTGCGACTCGAGCATCAGCACTGTCGGGGTAAGACACGGCTAGCACCGAAAGGAGCCAGGGCTTGGAGGGGACCCAAATTTTTAAATATGGAAAATCATTCGATATTTTCGTGGAATAAATGCTTTTCGGGGCCAGCTACTTTTAAGGCGTTTCCCGCGATACTTTTTATACATAAACTGAACACCTTTCAGCACGGGAAGTGAGAATTCATAAGGGTGGAGGTGGATAGATGTCTCTTGAAAACGACAAGAAAATGATCGAATTCGTTGTCGAAACCAGTGTAATTTGAGTCGCTGAGTCTGATTCTTTTAATTTAGCCAGTAGGAGAGGTATGGAAGTGTTTAAACCATGTTCCACCTTCTAACTTCTTCCCCTAGCGGTAAGTGGGGTGCAGAGCGTGCAAATCTATAACCTGAAATGACTATACAGGTGTCTAATTCGTTGTTATAGAAATCACTGCTAATTACGGCAATATCACGTTATTATCCAAAATTCAGGACTATTTCAGAGTTATGTGCCAGGTTATTACAAATAAAAACACCGGGCATTGCAGGAAGCCCAGCTAATGTTTAAATAAAATATTAAAATATTTTGTCATGAATGAAAATGACATTTAAATAATTAGATGGGATAGTGTTTCATTTTTATATTTCATTCAATTCAACGCTATAAAAAATATCTTATTTTTAGAATTTAGATCTATGTATATTCTACTCCAACATTTGCGAATTAAAACATATTTATTTTAATAAATTTATTGAGAAATTATCTGATACAAACTTCGTGTCCAGTCGGCAATTTTGATTTCAAAACATGGCCACTTTTGTTAATCTTCCGTTTAAAGTTATACTTGTACCTTACATATTTGAATACACTAAGTTGTGTAAAATTTCTCATTCGTTGGTTTAAAATATATTTTACGGGGTCAAACCGCGCCACTTATGGAGCACCCAGAAAGTTCGCCCTCAAGGAGTGGGGGAAAGCCACTGAAACACTAACTATATTGTGATGCTGTTTCATTTTAATAGGTCGTGACTGTTAGAATCTTTTTGCACTTTCCCGTGCAATTTGATCCTGTTTCGAGGTTGACCCTTGGCGTTAAATAAAGGTCATTAAATACATTTTGAAGCGTTGAACAAGGTCCTGCGAGTGAGAAGAACTCAACCTCATTATAGATGAATAAAATGATTGCTTATTGTTTGATAATAGCTGTGACATCACCCTAATCCTTCTTCCTGGCAAATTGGTAGCAGACAAGACACAATGACAGAACTAAGTGGCTGGTGAGCATCACTGGAAGTCTGGTCTGAGGAGGCAACTTGTTCCTAGCTATTATCAGGATCGTTAATGTTTTATTTTGAGAAATTACTCTCTTAACGAGGAAGAGAGAGAAATATACATATATAATTTTATATGGCGTACAGAAGTCATTTTGTAGTGTAAGTTTATTTTTGAAGAGCGAAGAGTTTCGGTTAGTTGAGTTTATAGTGTGATGCGCATTTTTACTCAAAGTTAACAAATATCATTTCCTGTCACCCCCATGTTGATAATACCATATGTGTAAATTTGTAAATATGTAACCGGAATTTACCTGTCAATGTAGTTACCTTCAAACCACATCTTTGATTTTCATTAGGTAATCTTTGCACAGTATTTAAACAGCGCCGTAATTTTGGTTGTTATCTGATTTGTTCTCCTTCCCGCATCCCTTAAAATCTACTATTAAAGGGGAGTTGCGACCACTTGGATTAAACTCATGTATCTATTTATTCAATAAAAATTTGTGTAATGAGTATTTGACAAGGCATATGCAGCAATGTTGTGGAGTACATTAGTCTTAAAGCTTCGTAATTTAAAAATTTATATTTGTTGTATTGAGTGGAATTATTATTTTTCTCTCAATAATTTCTCCGTTAGTGAGTGAATCAAACAGCATTCGTACAAGGCTGGAGGACGCGGATCATAGCCGCGCGATATGATTCACGAGTGAGTGATCCAAACAGCAGGTAGCTTTCGGATCACAGGGGTAGAGTGAATCAAAAGAGCTACCGCTGTTTTCTTCCGCAAAGGGAGCTAGTTCTTTGAATCGGATCGCCCATCTCTAATTCCCACACGTCATAAACATACAAGACGCGCACAAGAACCTCAATTCCATAAATAACAGACGAACAAGGCCCAACTAATATTCTAAGACAATTGGAACCCGAAGGAATTTCATAACTTGGCACCATATGTAGTAGAAGTAGACCTTTATTTTGTCAGAATATCCGAAAGTTGAAACATTCGACACACCCATTTGTCAAGCACATGAGACAACCACAAGAGGGAAACAGATAAATGGAAGTCAGCTACCCTGTAGGGAACGCCCCTTGTGGGCAATGGCTCAATCCTCCATTCCCAGCCAAATGCAAGTTGATAGAGGTGATTTTCATTCATAGAATGTTAAACTCGTGAAAGAAAAAGATTCGTTTTTCAAGGATTTATCAAGTGGATTTATCAGACAAATTTTTTGAATGATTTGTGTGGGGGAGGGATTTGAGATTTATTTAAGGTTTACGTCATTATTTATAGCTTATCATTCACGTGCTGACTCAGTTGCTATTCTAGTAGAGGAATTAAATAACAAAACGGAACTTCAAGTCTGCTGGCACTAACGAGCGGCAGGCTCCAGAAATGTTACGAGTTAAAGAGCTGGCTAATGCAGCTTCACAAGCGAATTGGTGATGCAAAAACGTACGTTTCTCGTACCTGGATATCAGGAGTGTTTAAATTGGTAACCAACTTTTGTTATTTTGCCAACACAAGTCCCTGAGAATAGAAACTCATACTTTGCGTGGAGTTAGTCCCCCTCCACCAATTTTAAGATTAATTAAATTATATTAAAAATTCCAATCTTGTTACTAATTAACCAATTCATTATAATTTTCACTTACCGTTCCACATCAAATTCAGTGTATTTAATTTAAAGGAAGTAGAAATACTTCAATTGTACCACAGGTAAAAGAGTAGAGCAAGAGGTAGGTCCTGGGTTCGAGAACTGGGTCAAGTCTACATTCTTCCATTCTTATTTGCTTCACTTGAAGCATTTCTGCCTCCTTGGACTATAATCCCATGCACATTTCAATCCTTTACACAAAGTCCATTCATCAGTGAATTCCTAAAAGTTTGGTTGTAATAAATGTGATTAGTAAATTGTAGGTGAGCATGGTATGAACGTGGTCCTATACAAAGAGTTCAATGTGAAGATAAATAGAGGGAAAACCAAGATAATGGAGTGTAGTATGGGAAACAGTGGAATAATAGAGGGTGTCAGATTGGGAAGGGATATTTTGAAGGGAGTTAAGGAATTCTGCTACTTGGGAAGTGTAATGATTAGGAATGGTAGAAGTATAGTAGACATAAAGAGTAAGATAGCACTGGCAAGTAAGGCTTTCGCAGAAAAAGAGGAATTTACTTACTGGTAATATAAATGTGAATATTAGGAAATCATTGCTAAAATGTTCCTATTGGTGCGAAACGTGGACGGTAAGAGTTGCAGAAAGGCAAAAGTAGAGGCCTTTGAAATGAGGTGCTATAGGAGTATGTTGAAAATCTGATGAGTGGATAGAGTAACTAACGAGGAAGTTCTAAACAGAATAGGCGAAAAGCGAACAATATGGAGGACGTTGACCAAAAGAAGGGCTAGATTAACAGACCACGTTTTAAGACATGAGGGTCTTGTAAAATTAGTATTAGAGAGAAGTGAGTGGGGTAATTACAGAAGAGGTAGGCCAAGGGTGGAATACGCTAAGCAGTATAGGGAGGATGTGTGATTTGGTAGCAATGCGGAAATGAAAAGGCTTGCGCTAGTGAATACCAAAACAACCGGTGAGCCAAGATTAATTTTACAGGAATGGACGGATGTTGAATCGGTCCTCGGGACGTCGACTCGACTAGCTCAGTGGTAGAGTACCCGCCAGAAAATCGGTAGGTCCTGAGTTGTGTCGACTTTTTTCCATTCTTGTCTTTCTGATTAATTAAGTTATTACATTAACAAAATTCATGGCGTTGCCATATAATTTGTGGAGCAAAAACGTGGGGCTGGTAAAGAATGAAAGTACACTTCACGCACGTACAAAAACAACTTGACAAATAAAAATTATCATACAAATTGTTTCAATTAGGTTTCATCTATACACCGTGGGCCTTTAAACGTCTCTGAAATTTGTATAAGTGTGGAAATACCCACATGGAAGTTCAGCAAGAATTATTGAAGCAAATATTGTCCCCGATTATTTTTTTTGAGAAACAGTGAGTTTCAGCTTTAAGAACATTATACAACAAACCTTTGAAAATTAAATGGAAAACTGCAACTCCACTCACGGTCCACATAGTCCTCATAAAAGTTAAACTACTTTTCGATTAATACCCGCTGATGACGAAATTAATTGTGATTAACACCTTGGCTGGCAGGTAAGACACCTCAAAGATGGCTGAACTTCGTATGACAACGAGAGAAAAGGCACCTCGATAAACATTACCGGTCCGGTGCGGTGCGGGAAAATACATAAGCAGTCTTTCAGAAAACCAGAACTGAAAAATCTCGGCCGGACCGGGAATCGAGCCCGTGACCTCTACTTTTCGTGTTAGATTCAATTCGAAGCATTTCTTCTATTGTTGTATTGATCAGCTTACAATATCCATTCATGTCCCAATGACCTCAAAGCCAGGAAGAAAGGGTTTCATTCACTTGTAGGCGAGTCTGAGCTTCAACGTCTACTGTTGTATGGAGAAGTCTCGCACTGGGTTGGGAAGTCGACTCGGACAGCTGAGATGGTAGTGTGTCCAACCTGGAAAGTGTAGGTCCCGGCTTTCGATTACCAGTCCGGTCTAGGTGTTTCCTATCCTAACTTCCTAATTAAAATTTTGATGTCGCTCGAAATAAACAAAGAGAAGATCGATAATTCATGCCAGGAAATTAACGATTTAGGTCCTGGGACTGTATTACAACAACTATTCTTTATGCAGATCGTATGTCGAGTTTAAGAAAAACCTTCCAATTATTATGCCACAATGTATATTAAGCACGGAGAAAATATAATCGGTAAACACAATTACGTTCTTTTCTTGTACGGTACAGATATACGAAAAGTATCATTTCTAGAACACATTTTTGTAATTGTTAAATGAGTAAAAAGATTAATTAGAATGCTTAATGTTGCAATGATTATATGTTGCAGATTACTGACGTGTTAACGACAATCTCTAACTCGGTGCGAGGTTTGCACTTACCTTCTGCTGCCAGGAGCGCGACCAAACATATAGAAATGACCGTCACCATGACACCGGTCAGCGAATCATTGTAGGGCAAAGCTGCTCGCCTCCGCACCAGCTCGGCTCGGCTCCGGCGTAACAATGAGAGGTTGGACTCTCCTCTCCGCGGATGGAGCTGCGATCTGGCGGACGCACGACTAACTAGGACGGCTCCTCCTCTGGACAGGGTTCCAGTTCGTTGTTGGGGTTCTCCCGTGGGAGTTTTGACACAACTGTCGTCCTCAGTGGCGGACTCATACACTACCTCTTTTCAAAAATAAAATATAATACATGGACCTCTACAATTCAACGTAGACCTTCACTTAACCTCGCATTTGTCACGCGAATTTGTGGTGAATCAGGGTCTGTACAGATGGATTTATCAAGCATTTCTATGAACTCATCTACAGGGTGTTTCATACTGAGTGGGACAAAAAGGAAGCATTCCTGTGAACCCCGCAATTGCTTTCTTTCGATATATCAAATTAACATTGAGACTACAACTGACCAAATTTCTATACGTTATTCTCTTTGCCTGCCACACTCGATTCTGAAGCATCGTGAAATACAGTAACAGAGACTGCTAGATGCGAAAGACTGCCTCCACTTCGAGGTCCAGTACAATTTGTACATTCCCAAAACATTTCTGAAACAGATAAATATTGAAACAGAAAATTCTAGAAACGAACGGTAGATGAAATAAACGAATAAAAAAATAATTGCGTTGAGTGGAGCTCGATCCCGAATCTACATTTCTGTAGTCCAACTCTAAACCACCGAGCTAAAGCTGGATGCTCTCAGATAAGGCAAAAAAAATGGAATTATGGGGCAACGCCGGGTGTGGAGCCAGTTTTACTATGATTTTTTAATATTAACTGGCCTGAAGTGGAATACTAATCTCCAAATGTATACGTCCCGACTTGGCCCCTGCCCGCACCGAACAAACCCCGGCCAATATTAACAATAACGCCATTTGCCTCCAATATTTTATCATATTTGTAAGTATAAAGATTTATCATTTAAATACTTATCACTTGGTGTGTCTTCATTTTTCATACAGTTTTCAGTTAATTTAAAGACATTATTATTCAAGTATCTGAAACTTAGTAAAAGATTTTCCTTCATTCTAAATACAGTTTTATACATTAATCTTTGACATTTTATCATTCAAATACTTGTAATTATATTTACGAAAAGATAAGGATTATTTCTTTGAAAAGCGATCTTACAATATAATCTGAGGACAAAATAATTTTATTTGACTTGCGTAGTTCTTGGTTTTTATAATTTCGTTCGCAATTTTGCGGATTTTTCGTAACACGATAATTACGGGGTGAAAGGGGGAAATTAGAATGAGAGTAATGTGATATTTTAATAATACTGTCAGATTCCTTTCTTTTCTCTTCCACTCGGGCTACTTTATGAAATCTCTCAATTGTCATACGTAAATGCTGTAAGGGCACGAGTTATGACGTCACAAACTATTCGTTATCCTTAAAACAAGTGAACTGCACTCTCCGGCATTGTATGCAAATTCAATATTTTCATTTTTTTTGTGTACGTGTGCGTTTTTATTTGAATGTATGTTGACAGTGACGTTACTAGCTGTCCACCAACCAGGGTTTGGGGGACGGCGCTTCTTGAGATTAAAGAAAAGGGTGGGGATGGGAGGTATATTAATTTTATAATATAATATGCCCCACGTTGGGCGCCAATTATAAAGAATAGGGTGTGGGGAAGATAGTTTTATAAATAATTTATTGTTATATTATTATTAATACTAAGCTCTACAATTGGGTGACAATTTAATTTATAAATCATAAAGGAATAAATTTAAGAATGATTAGAAATAGAAAAGAAAATATTTGATTTATAATTCTGAACTTAATAACAATAAAATACAACCAAGAGACTTCAACTAAATGATACACAAATGAAAAACGTTAACAATAATAAATTTATGTTGAGACTCATTAAAAATCATAGTCACCTGTAGGGTGAACGAAAAGAAACAACGTAATTTATGGCAATAGGTCTGGCAATGTGAACTCTATAAAACCAATGTTGGCGATACCCGCGAAGACTGTAACTGCATTCTGGTGTCGTTTTGGTCCGGTATGTTGACTTGAAGGCGCCTGAAGTCGACCCTCGTTGGCTGCATCAGTGTTGATCTCGCTGTAGCACGGACGCCTTGGGACTAAATAGCGGACGCTCCTACCAAGAAGTCATGAATCTCGTGAGGTGAGAGTGGCTCTAAATTTTCTCGTGGTTTTAGACTACCATTTGCCCCCGGCTCACCATTATCAGTCTTTTCGCCTCAAAAACAGCTCACACGTCACCTTGGTAGTAATACTAAGCCCACCTACTTGATTACAGCAGCCAATCGGCTGCAATTTCCGATAGCACCGAATGACTTTCGTTAAAATATTGCGGCCAATAGGAAAACTTTTAGTTACACGGCGTATTATCGCTCATGCTTCCTATTAGATCCGTACCCAGTGACAATTCCAAAATTTTCACGCCGAAATTCCGGCTTCCTAAATCTGTCTCAATTATTAGACGGATGATTCTTTTGTTTGTGAAACGGTCCTTTATTCTACTGTGCCGAACAGGGTTCGTTTTCCATTGTCCGAAGGAATTTCTGCAAAAGGGTGTATGCGCTGACCCACGCTCACAAAAGAAATGCATCGCAGATCTCAAGACTTCTACTCGTGTTCTTTTACTGAACTACATGAGTATGCCATATACATGGGGATTATAACTCTACTAGTTCCATTACCTGTACACCGCTTATGAATAATGTAAATTATTTTTATTATCATCTCAAATTTCTAATTTTATTCACTTATATTAAAATGCTACAATTTTTAAATATCATAGTACATTAAGTATAATCTCTTGGTTTAATATTCCATGGAAATTTTATTTTTAGCGGGTAAATATCTTCCATAACCCTACTTTGGCTTTCCTAGAAATTTGATTAAAATTCAGGTAAAAAAGTGTTTCACTAATTACATATATTCACAAGAATTGATGAACGAGCATGAAATATGTCACTATATTTTTGTAACATTTGAAAACTGATTAAAATGTTTTTGGGTTTGTTAGAAGCAGATTTGTGATTTAGTTTTGGAACCTATACGTTTTGAAATTCTAAAGGAGCATTATTTTTTGTTTACAACAAACAACCGGAGGTAAAATGTCAAAATGTGTGGAGCCTGCTCCGGCGGCTGTCGGCAGTTCCTGTTTCATGTTGAAGGTGCTGGAGTCATTGCGCGTACTTCACCATCAGGGCCACACGTCGTGTACGGCCAGGACGCTGGTCAACTATATGCAAAAAAAATTCGAATTGGAAGGAGACGTCCATGCCCAAGTAAGTTCATACTACAACTACAGCATTATTAATAAATATGGACGACATGTCTGTTATTGTAAACTTCGAGCAGATTGACTTTAATAACATTACTGACATCTCACACTTCCAATGTAATTAATGTTGAAAAATTATGAATTACAAAGTTTCTTTCATATTCAGTTTTGAACACAATGCTGAAGTAACTAAAATACAATCTTAAATTATAGATATTTGAATTGATGAACATGAAAAATGAATTTTTGATGTCATGTCGTTTAGGACCGGGTATGACGTCACCGGTGTTATTAAACTCGACTTTTTACACAATATCCCCGGTAGTCGGGAATTTGATTGCTTTTAATTGTATAAGTTGTGATCGGTAATGGAAAAACGAGATTTTCCAGTGGTCCAAAAACTTTGCTTCAATCTCACATAAAAGGAAAGAATGCAAGCTATAAAACACAATATAGTGTGGTTTAGAAAAAAATATATATTACATTTTGTTAAACTGTGGGTACCACGTAGTAGAATTATCTCTAATTTAAAAACAGTTAAAATTTAACATTCTACATTTATGTAGGCCTACACCCTCGGTCAAAGGAAATCCATCCGACCCTAAATAAACACGTCTTCCTCGTCAGGTGCCCTTAACATTCACTTTACAGTATACATCCTACATTTATTCAACTAAAATAAAACAAGTACAGAAAACCAATTAATTCATTAGCAAGACTCCATCTTAAATTTCCCCCGTTTTAAGGTACAGAAACATGTAACCCCCAAGAATATAGACACGCAAATTTTCATAACGGCAACAGGATAGGAAGAGGATCTCTGACACAGAGGACGATGCAGTCAGGTTCACCCAAACCCTTGCTTGCCAGTTTCTCGGATTGGATAGCCTCATCTTCCCTCCTCGCCGCCGTTCACAAAGTAAAAGTGTCATTTCCTTCTCTGTTTTTTTTTCGCCTCTCTATGTTTCATATATCTCACCTCATTGGTGGGAATTAATCTTACAACCACCAGTCAAATAATGGGATGATGGGATGATTCGATCTACCTGATGCAAGTTTCTAGGGTTTTCTATGCATCTCTTTTCGGTGAAACACCCAGTATGATCCTTAAATTATAGCCTGTGGTCCCTAGAAAGCCCGAGATTGGAGTGCCTGTGGGAGTTTTCTCTCAGGCGCTTCTTCCCAGAGAGACTGCGGGGCTCACCTGACTATGTCGGGAATACCGTACTCTTTTTATTTTCTTTTTTAAGTTCACACATGCCGAGACACCTTCACCCATTTTGGGAGGTTTATGTACTGAGGTCGAAGACCTTGGGCATAAGGCTAGAGGTATCCTCTGATCCCATTGGATCAATCGGCTAACTGCCTCCTAAAAAGCGTGGAGACGCGAAGGGAATGCTGCGACCCCATAGCAAACTCGTCTCCTGTCATTCGGAAGGACGTGACAACAGAACCCAATGCCCGACCTACCTGATGGAGGTTTTCAATGGTTTTCCATGCATCTCTTTAGGTGATACACCGGGTAGGATCCTTAAACTATAGCCCGGGGGCCTTGGTCAACCTTCCGCATCTCCCCTTTTCAATTCCTTTCTATGCTATTTAAGAGGGAATTGCCTGTTTCAGGATCACCCTCATGTAGCCTATTAAGCCAAAAAAACTAATAAACCCTTGGCTCCCTTGCTCTACCCTCCACACATACCCTTTTCAATTCCCTACTTATTCTATTTAAGAGGAGATGATTGTTTCAGGAAAACCCCTCATATAGCCTGTTACCCACCTCCGTGCCGTCCTAAAAATCCCCCGCTTCGGATGGACAGACCTTAGGGAACTTTCTGTCACAGGCATTTCACCCCAGAGTACTAACAGAGGCTTACCATAGGTGATGCCTCATTAATTCTCTGATGCCTATAAGGTTCTCACACGCCAAGCATCTTAATCGCTTTTGGGAGTATGGACTGGGGTCATAGACATAAGAGTTATCCTGGGATATCATTTCGGATCAGTCGACCAACTGTTTCCTAAAACTGAAGACAGAAGGAGATGCTGCAACCCCACAGCAAACTCTCTCGCGTTATTCGGAAGAGCGTGAGAATAGTGCACAACAGCCCGACCGACCTTCCACATCCCCTTTTCAATTCTCTCCATATGCTATGAAAGGGGAGTTTACTGTTTCAGGATCATCTTCGTGTTGCCTGTTAACCAACATAAATTCTGGAAAAGATTGAGGACGAAACGTTGCTTTAATAGTTTTGCTATTCAAATAAATTATGACATGTATTTACTATTTTCAATTATTTATAAATGTTATTGAATTTATAACGTATAATAGAATATTATCCTATATTGCGTCTCTCATATTTTAGGAAAAACTCTTCACAGAAATTACATTTTTAATGTATTTGAAACAAAAAAAAATTCTCTGCAGGTTTTAAGTGGTCTGAAACTTGGAGTCAGGTACGGATTTGTCATTGAGAAGAAAAAGTATTATGCGTTGTCTATACTGAACATTGAAGAACCGGATATTAAATAGGAAGAACCAACAAGCTCCTGTACTTAGACTTACATAAAATTGTACTCATCATTTGTAAAATGTGCTCTGTAATGATAAATAAGTAATGTGACATCGTGAGAATTAAAATTATAGGGGCTGGAAATCAAGTTTCAAACAACCGAACAGGTGTGCCAATTAATTCGTCAGTGGAACCTACACGTATTTTTTTAATAATATATTGGCAACTTTGTTGTACATATATTGGTAAATTACAGTTTTACGTATAATATGAGGCATACAGTAATAAAAAATAAATGAAACTTGAAACATGAGTAGCGGTAGCTACCCACCAATTGGCCGCAAAAAAGTGTACATTAAAGGGTGAACAATATTATTAACACAATGATTTGATATTACATATCATGTCCTAAATGATATACCTTTATTGAAACGTCCCCTGTTGTGTTTTAAGAGAATTAAACAATGATGATATATATTTTGAATATTGATTAGTAAAAATATTATTCTATGCCAATTAGGATGCTAAACGTTTGCTGAACAAAATTCAAATATCACCACTGTCCATAAATTTCACCAATCTAAATTTCCGTCGAAAACGTCCAACAGACTTTTTTTCGATGTTGTGGCCGTCGCCGAGTAGCCAAGTGTTATATATATATTGAGTGTAAACCCACAAACGTAAAACGTGACGAATTTTCCCCTCCCGACCTGAATACGCCACGCCCATTACTAACGGTGACGTCTAAAATATTAATAATGTTTTATCATAATATAGAATTATTAAAATATTAAAAACGAGATTTTCCTTCATTTTATATAGGTTTAAAATGATTTTTTGAACTCATTTTCTGGAAAATTGGCAATTCAATGAGTGGCATTTCCCTTCATTTCATACGGCTTTGTAATCAGTTTAAAGACTTTATCATTGAAACGTTTGTAATTAAGTTGCAGTTTTCCCTTTATTATATAGTCTATTATGCATTTGAATAAATTGAATTTTAGTAAAAGAATTTCCTTCATGTAATTGAGTTTTTAATCAATTTAAAGACTATCGTTGAAACATTTGTAATTAACCATTTTCCCTTCATTTTATACAGATTTGAGAAAATTTATTTTTTGTTTTTTTCATGTTATTGAGTTTTTAATCAACTTACAGACTTTATTACTGAAACATTTGTAACTAAGCAACAGTTATCCCTTCATTTTATACAATTTGAAAAAACTGAATTTTAGTAAACTATTTTCCTTCAATTTATAGAGCTCTGTAATGAATTTAATGACTTTATCATGGAATCATTTATATTTAAGTAACATTCCGTACTTTTAGTTATGATTTCTAAAATTGTTTACAAAAATGTTTATTTATACTTCCACATATATTACACTTTTATTTGAAAATAAGATGCGTTAAATTTTTTTGTTCTTTATCTGTGATTTAACTATCTCAGGTTGGTAATATTGTAATTACATAACAAATGAATCAGTTGTGTTCGATTATGAAGATTTCGTAGGGGGTTTTCGTGATTTGTTTCCATAAGAATTTATGTGTGAAAGACAAATTTAATAATGCACTGTCGACCTGTTTAATATTTAGTGACATTACTTTTTTGTTGTTCCGTGTGGGTCGTTTGACTCCTTTCGAATGTGAGACATTTAACGATATGTCTCTTTACAATATGAATGATTGTTTCTTCTGGAGGTGTACCAAGAGAAGTACCGGAGACAAGTGTAGCGAAAGTAAATCTATTCGGTATGCATATTAGTTTCCCTGGATCACATTTAACTGTAGACTATCTCAAATTATGAAAATGACTTACGAAATGGTTTCACGAGACGTCACTATATACGTATTGAATACTGACAAAAAGACTATATGACTGGACACATTTTGTTCGAGAATCGATAACTGACTATTTAGACGACAATTCGGAACGCCTTGGTAGACACAGAGTCGTTTTCGAAATAGGCTAATTTCTACAATTCCTCAAAACATGTAAGTAAAATTAATTCCTTAATCGTTTATCTGTACGTGTACATCTTAAATTGAATACATATATATGTGTGCTATCGAACTGTGACGTCATTAGTTATGCATCAAACAGGAGTTAAGTAGGTGGGACTTCAAGGTCGTGACGTAGCGTACCAATCACGAGATAGGGAATAACACTCCACCAGTTCCAGCCAAGTTAAAGAATCGTAAAGTATTTCATGATAAATAGCCGCAGTAGAATTATTGTCAGGTTTGCCACTTTAGTCTGACTATATATATATATATATATATATATATATATTTATGAAGGCAGTTTTGTGCGCGACAATAGAGGCCAACAGCAATGTAGAATTGGGCAAAATCCCGAGGCGATCCCCCGCGGTGCGTGTTTAAAAAAACGGTGGCGGGAAAGTCCCGCTGGCGTGTGTGAAAATCCTGAGGGGAACCCCGGAATTTTGTGGAGAAACCGATGGCGAGGAACTCCCGGGGCGAGAAGTTAAAAAGGAGCCGTTTGGGAGGCTGAGACATCAGTTGGGGAGAGAGAGAGAGGAGACGAATTCAGTCGTTGAGAGAGAGAGAGAGAGAGAGAGAGAGAGAGGAGAAGCAGGCGGAGAGAAAGAGGAGAAGAGTTCAGTTGGAGGGGAGAGGGGAAAAGAATTCAGTCGGAGCCAGAAGGGACGACGAGATCAGTGGAGGAGGAGAGAGCAAATGAGGAGTTGGACCTGGATCACACTACATTCCTCGATGTAAAAAACCTGCAAGACGCACTAAAGCCAGAGAGACGCAGAAACATTCGTAAGGTTGAATGTTTGTAGGCCCAGTAATTTTGGGTAAGTTTATCAAAGCTGTGAAACTTGCTCATTGTCCTTATTGTATAAATTTAAAGTTTTTTTTCTATTTTTCAGTAGCTGTGTACTTCACTTCTCGAGAGACCCAAAAATCCCCTGAGATATTGTTTCATGTAAGCACTGTAAAGTTGATAAATATAAAATTTTTAAACCGTTTTTAATTTGTTCATTAAATAATTTTTGGCCTATCCCATGAAGAAAATATTACTATATATATATATTTATATGTATATATATATATATATATATTCTTCTTTGCCTTTGTCAACATTTTTTTTAATTTGTTCGAAGCACCTCTGTGTTTATCACTTTCGACCTTTCGATGTTCCTTTTTGCACTTAATTTCCTTTGTAGACTACCGCTTTTATATTTTCTTCCCACATCTCTTTCTCGTTTCAGTGGATTCAACATCTAATGAAAAAATTAAATCCATTTTTAATTTTAAATATAATTTCTTCTTAATAAATATTATGTAAGAGGGTTAGTACTTACTTTTTTTAACAATAACAATTACTAATTGTAGTCACAAAATACGACACTAAGAATGAAAACGATTAGAAGAATAGAGAACTGCAAATGCAATAAACGATTGACATTTGATAGTAGCTACATCTATTTAATAGCGAGCGCAGCGCAACAATGACTAATACCAAAAAACGAATGTGAGTGCGCTGAGTAAGACTTATATAGAATAGAATAATTGAGAGAGAGGGTAGTACTATCCGATTAATTAAATTTTAGTCAAAACGACATTTACGAGTATCCGTCTTCTATATCGGAATTTTAATAAACACAATAATAAATCACACCCAACAATGCGAACTTAAAATAAATATATTTTAAATTACTTCAATAATTTAGTCTTTATCGACAAAAGCGATTTGCTTTAAATTCTAAAACTAACTTTTTGTTAATTTTTGTGTTGCGGGGCCCAATACCGTTTAACAGTGGATAGGCTGGAGCTCAACAAATTGTTATTGCTCTGTTTTTAGCATAAATATGAATATTCAAGTAACCCAAAAATATATGTGGTGAAGGCAATAAGCCCAATTTATGTGAAAAGAGATTTTGAAAGTCTACTACATTGTATGTACAGTTGGTACGACTCGGTTATTAGTAGAGCCGCCATTTTTAATCTTACGGAACTGTTCAACTTCAGTGTGTCAGTAGAAATACATTAAATATTTTCAGATTGATTTTTATGTAATAACATAAATAATGACTGCATGATCGAACCAGAGTACATAAATTTATTTTCTCAATGATTATCTCAACTCAAGACTTAAAACTTAAATTAATAAAATCGAAAATGAAGTCAAAATTTGGTTATTTAATTCATTTTATTATAGTTTTAAACATTTTAATTGAATTAATACATGTAAAAGATTAAAATATACACCACAAGTGGTAAACAAAATATACTTTTAGCTTCTTAAGTAAAGGTATTTATTTTTAGTTAGATTAAGTTAGCATAAAAATGCAAACTAATTATTACAAAAGTATTAAAGTGAGAAATGACTTTTATTTAAAATTCTGTACTTGAGCTAAACTTCATATTAATGTATTTTGCAAGAGAAGTTTTTACAAATAAATATGTGCACAATTAAAGAACGAAGGTTTTCCCGGCGTATATGCTGAATAAAGTATTCTCGGGTTTCCGTCCGGGTTAGGTTGCGAATAAGGCGCGACGTTTAGAATACTTTATTCAAACATGTGCACAGATAGAAAATACTTTTTTGTAGAAAGTTACATGAAGTATGTATATCTTTTGTAAATAAAGTTAAGTAAACTTGAAAGTTTGAGTAACGCTTCAATAATGAAGCTAAGTAATTTAAATACAACAATAAATTTATCTGACATAGATATTCTCCAGGGTTGCCAGGATTCCACTTGTCTCTTGGACAATTTATAATCCTTCGTTTCCTTCGAATTAATTCTTTTGGAAATTTGAAAAACCGAAATAATCCTTTTCGGGTACAATTCTACAGTTTACAGCTGCACAGCAAACCATATTGCTGATGGAATTATCACATCAGAAAAAAGAAACACTTCCGACGTTCTACACTGCGAAGCATACTAGATTAAAAATGGCGGACGGGCCCGTCTCGTATTAGAGGGGCCTTAGTTATTAGTGACAAGCTTGTTCTGACGTCATTGCTAACGTGAAAGGAGGAACCAAACTCATCCTCGTGCACGGGCGCAGGTAAATAGGGTTAATATAATGGTAGTAACCAATATTTATATTCTGAGTTATATACTGCCACGTAAGGGGTTAGTTAATTAAATACTAATTACATCATAGCACACGTTAATTGAAAGTTAATTAGAGGTGTGAGGTTTCAGTTTACAGATAGTCATAATATTAAATGTAAAAATTAACAAGTTTTTTTGGTACTAACATTACTATCCTCTCTGTTGAAACGTATTCCTAATCTGTGGCCTGCCTCATGTGACAGGTAAATGTATCCGAGCAATTTGTACCTGTATTGAACAATGGTACAGATAAAGTTAACCCTCCGACTAGTACACTATTCAACCAAGGATTCTGTACTGCTTTCACGGGACCATAAAATATCCTGCGACTAAACGCGTGCACATTGCCTTGGACCAGCCTCATTGCGAAGCATTTTTGGAAACAGGTTCTCTTTCATTTAATAAGGTCAAGGTCAAATTACGGATCATCTTGATGAATCAGAATATATGTTGCTAAATGAACAAATTTGAAATTTCCATTTAAGACGTAAAAGTTTGAAGAGCCTCGGAACCTTTCCCGTCTTCGTCAGCTGCCGCCACTAGATGCGCCGGCCAAAGGATCAGAGGTGGCCTTAGTAAGCGTTCACGAAGATAAAGCGAGCGTAGTAAATTATTGTTACGTTAAAAGTCTCAGATAAGGGATTTCGACTTTCAGATTTATAATTGAAGGAAGAAGCCCGGGAGCCCTTAGTCAACTTTTGGCTACCTTTCACCCCCCCCCCCCAGCCACCCTTTTCAATTCCCTTCCTGTGCTACTGTTTCAGGATCACCCTCATGTAGCATGTTCCTCTCCCCTCCTTCCCCCAAAAATGGTTTTTGTAGGAATTAGAATACCTGTGGTAGCCTCGCTGTCGCAGGTATTTCTCTTCAGAGTGGGAATGGGGCTTACCTTTGGGATGCCACGTTCTGTGTCTGGTTTTTCAAGATTCTCACATCCCGAGCTACCTTGATCACTTTTGTGAAGCGTATGTACCTTGGGCATACGGTAAGAGTTGACCGCTGATCCCATTGGATCAGTCAGCCAGCGGAGGATAGACAGCGAAGGGAATGCTCCGACCCCACAGCAAACTCCTCTCCCGCCATTCCGAAGAGCGTGAGAATAGAACCCAATAGCCCGACCTACCAGATGCAGGTTTTCTAGGGCATTCCCAGCATCACTTTTCGGTGAATCAGCAAATAGGGCCTTACTCAAGCTTTGGTTGCCTTCCTCTACCTTCACTTCACATTTCTCCTTCTCAATTCCGTTCTTAAACTATTGAAGGTGACTTGCCTGTTTAAAGAGTCGCCCCCACCCCCCTCCCCACACACAAAAACATAGTTAATCCTTGGCTGCCTTGCTCTATCGTCCACATTTCCCGCGTTTTAATTTATTTCCTATGCCCTCTCCTCCAAGAGCTTCGTTTCAGCGGATATGATCATTCTTATAATGAGTTATTGAAAATTTAATGTAAAATGTAAGAGAACAAATATTTATATTTCTTTATGAAATAGTTGGTATGCCATCTGTTTCAGAACTTTTATTTGTATCTAAGATACTGGCACTAATAAATTAATATTATTGCTGGGTATTCATCCAGAAATTAATCTAGAACTTCTTGATATTTTTTATCTTTAAGGTTTTATTTATATAATACTAGTCATTTAATATCCATATTGAAGGCCTTTCTTTATAACAATTAATTTCTGTCAACTTTCTTTTTTAAAACCTGTTTTTTTTCCACTCTTAATGATCATAAACACAAATTAATTACACACAGACAAATAAAATAAGTGAGTAGTTGTTAATACTAGGCGCAATCTAAGCTCCGTCGAAGAACTCGAGGCATGAAGTGAGTAAAATCCGTGAGCAGGGACCATCTGTGAGTGGGCGCGTCTACCAAATTACTAATAAATCGGTAGAATCCAAAGATACATGCAGGGATTGGCTGTTGAAAGAATGGCAAACCAATCCAAGAATATCTTAAATAGAGAGAGGCAATAGAGGCACTGGCAGTGCGACGGCCATCCCCTCCCCTATAGTGTAACTCGCTCCTAGGCCCATAAGAGCCCATGAAAAAACAGCGTATTTCCAAATATATAAGGCAAAAGAATCAATTCAAATGGGAATATTAAAAATATAGAGCATGTTTCGAAATTGGAATTGCGAGTTGGATGCGAAGTTATATAAGCACATTTCTACATTGAATGTTAAAAAATATATAGTAACATATAAATTTTATTCGCAAATGTTGGAGCAGAATGTAAATTGTTTGTCCTAGGATCTGAATTCAGAAATAAAATATTTTTATAATATAATTTAGATAGGCCGACATTTCTATGCGACATTGGCATCTTTCGCAAATAACTCTTAAATGGAATTTAAAGCTTTTTATTAGTTACTCTGATTCTTAAGCTTCCTGTGCTAAATAAAGTCGTATCTCTTGTGTTATTAACGCTAGTGTCAAAAGCCAAGTATTGCGCGAGTATAACAATGCACGCTGAATTCTTGACGAGTGAGAGCCACCAAATGCCAGGTGACTTAGGATCGCTCCAACACTAATTTGTCTTAGAAGGAAACTTGTTCAGAATTTTATTCACTATCTGATTTCATTACATCATCGATTATTTCCGAAAATACACCTAAATACAAAAAAGGAACAGATAAATAGCCGTGTTGTCACTATTAAATTAAAATTTATAATCCTTACTTTTTCAAATTTTAATTTTCAGTTAATTATTTGATTAAATTAAAAATATATCAACCAGACTTATTATCTCAGTCAGGTCCTTTTATTATCATTTAATCCCGTTGAAAGTTTAAAAAGCCTGTTTTTATAATTTGAATTTTTTTAAATATAAATATATAATTTTCCATCAAAATATTTAAATAACCTATTAAAATGTTTTATGATAAATTGAAGAAGGTGACATATCAATAATATAATGAAATAGTGTTTCATTTTTAAAGTCCAATCGGCCCAAGCATATAGAAAATACCTCTTTCAGAACTTAGACCAGAGAAAAAACAATCTCCATTCTCTACAAATATTTGTGAATTGAAAATTATATATTTTTAACATTTAATGTAGAAATATGCTCAATAATTTTAATGTTCCCATTTGAATTAATATTTGTACCTTATATATACATATTTGAAAATACTAATATATGGTGAAAATAAATAATCCACTTTAATTAGTCTTTTGCTGGTTTAAGAAGGATTTTAGTGGACTCAAAAAGGGCTGTTTTTACATGGGCTCTATGAGCGAGTTACACTACAGGGGTGGGGATGGCCGTCATGCTGCCGCCTGTAAGCAAGATAGAGAGGCAATGCCAAATGTGAATAAGGAATGCAGTTGAAGATGAATGAAATAGCAATTTTTATTTTTTTTATAAAACTATGTTATTGTAATTGTATTCACAAATATTATTTGAACACATGTAACACCACACTTCCTCTTAAAAATAAATAACTTTATAATCAAACAAAATAAAAAGATAAATAGGTGGTAATTGGCTTTTCATCAAAATTTTTGAATTTGTAATGTGAACTGATGCTAATGAGACAATGAAGTGAATAACTGTGAATATATATAAAAATGCATTTATTGCTAGTTTCTTGACATTTTCATTGTATACAGATATCTTCAACATGTCGTTAACATTCTTATAAAGTGCTTGCAAATTGCTTGAACTTCATTATCTCATTTTCAAACTCCAACTCTGAATGGCAACAATATTTGTTTTGCAGATGGTGAATCTCCACACTATTAGAGATGGCAGCAATTGCCTGAAAAATAAATTTAAAAATACACACACACATATATAAATTATATATTGGATAAGTGACAAAGTCACGCATTTTGATAATTGGATAGAAAGAAAGATAAAAATATTTTGGAGAAAGGCAGGAAATTCGCTCTTTGAATCATATGTACGGCATGGAACGTGCACAAGGAAGTACATATGTTAAGCGTAGAAGGGAATGGAAGAAGGAAGAAAGACTGAAAAAATTCGATGTGGCCAGGACTCGAACCTGGGTACACGAAATCAGCAGTGTATCGCCACTTGAGCCGTGGTGTGCGTTTATCGACTCCGCCACCACATCGAGTTCGACCAACCGAACATTTTCAGTCTATATATTAGGTTTTCAAGTGGAGCTGTTGAAATGTGTACTGGTCACATAAACTTGTATTGTGGAGTTCACATCTTCATAAACGTGCTTTCTTCTCGTGAGCAGCAAGTGTTTTTGTTGTCGAGTGTTATTTTGTCAGTGGTTCATATGTATTTATTGTAGATTAATTTCTTGTGAAATATCTGGATGTAACAGTGCCTAAGAATTCAACATTAAACAGATTAATAAACTTTTACTGTGCAACCAGGTCAGTTGTAAATGCATGTGACTTTTCATTCACTATTTCGTTATTTCACATAAACTGTCATTATTGTGGTCTTTGAAAGAGGCTTTGTCGAGCCAATTGCTTCTATTTAATAGTTTGAATTTTATATGATGAATTGGCCACCACAAGGTGGAGTCCTGTTATGGCTTGAGGAAGAGGGCCTGGCTCTTCAATATGAGGATTAATAGAAGGAAACCAAGGTAATGGAGTGTAGTATGGGAAACAGTGGTGTTAGATTGGGAAGGGATATTTTGAAGGAAATTAAAGAATTATACTACTTGGCCAACATAATAACTAGGGATGGTAAAAGTATAGTAGCACACACAAGGAAAGCTATTGTAAAAAAAAAAAGAATTTTCTTATGGGCAATATAAGAGTAAATATTAGGAAATCATTACTAAAAATGTTTGTATGGGCTGTGGCATTATATGGGTGTAAAACATGGATGGTAAGAGTTGCAGATAGGGAAAGAATAGATGCCTTTGAAATGTGGTGCTATAGGATAATGCTGAAAATCAGATGGGTGGTTATAACCACCAATGAGGATGTTCTGAACAGAATAGGGGAAGAGCGAACAATATGGAGGACTGTTGAACAAAGGTTTCCTGGTGTAGACACGGGATGAAATTCTCTCGGGTTTCCAGCTGGGTGACTGTCAAAAACATGTGACATTTCAGTAACATACACCAGCTGGCAACCCGATATGGAGGATGTTGACCAAGAGAAGGGATAGGCCAGGTTTTGAGATATGAGGATATTGTAAAATTAGCATTTGAGGGAACTATATAGGGTACGAACAGAAGAGGGAGGACAAGGATGGAATATGCTAAGCAGATGGAAACTAGTCTATGGACTAAATACCACAACAGCAAGGAGTATACAAATACTTACCAAATATGCTACTTGTTTACCATATTTTTCTCTAGGTGAGAATTGAAAGGCAGTTATGCTTGATTCAAGTTCCAATGTATCAATGCATGTAATACAATTTTCATGAATCTGCCAAACATTTAATCTACAATAGCAAAAAAGTAATAATATCAGCAAAACATGATGAATAATATTAAGAAAGTATAGTTAATCAGTGGGCAAATGTAATTATAAACAGAAACCACATCTATTTTATTGAAAATTTGATTTTTCTTGGATAATTTATGAGGTAGCAAATTGTATGAAATAAAGGGATTTAGAAACAGCAAATAATTTTACAATGGAAGTAAAAATAAATTAAAGGAAGATAGAATAATGGAATTCCCATAAAATATTTTTCATATATGGCAAACATAATGAGAGAATAATAAAGCAGATTTTCAACTAAGAGCTGTTCTGCATGTGTCAACATTTTTTACTAAACTCTTTCATTCAGCTGATAATTGATGATCTGCAGGTAAATGAATCACAGCATTTCCATTATTTTTACAACTGGCTTCAATTATGTAAAACATGCAAGTATGGAACACTGTTTCAAAAATTAAATATATTAAAATAACGGAACATAAAATGTATTAAAACTAATTACCTGGAGTCACTGTGGAGTGTGAAGAAGTGACAAGGAGAATGTCTTGCCCATTGAATTGACAAAATACAACTTTCACTTTTCATAGCACTCCATATGCATGTATCAGAAAATTTTGAATAAAGTTGAACTGAACCATCAGCAAGACCAACCTGGAGAGACAGAAATAATTTAAATGACAATTTACTTGTTACATATATTCTTGATACATTAAAATTTATTTACATGTTATGATACTATCTTGTTCTAGAATTAAGAGGATTATTCAATTTCAAAAATATTAAATTTATCACAGTAAACTAAATTAAATTCAAAATTAATTACACATAATATGTATTGTGATTAGTTAAATTATAAAAATAAGCCTGATTTCTAGGCTGGGCCCCAAGAAAGAAAAAAACTTTAAACATAATTAAAATAATAATTTCACTAAACAATAACTAAATATATCAGTAAAAGAATACATTTATATATGTAAACAACAACCTTTAATTAGAAAATACTTTATCTAGTAATTTCAAAAACACTATATTAAAATATGTAATTCATTATGACTTACTAAAAAGAATGGTGCCCCAAAAGGACATGTTTCGATCCAGGTGATGCATGAATGTTTACCTGTAAATTCCAGTATCATTTTATAATTTAGTTACCAAAATATTGGTTTAAGTAAAAGTTTTGTAACAAATAGTAAGCAATCGGCAGTAATATGAGAGCAAATGTATTGCACATGCCAAAATATACAACTGCAGAGCATATGTTAACAATGTAAGAATTATTTTTATTTTTCAAAAACTAAATTGATAGCATAAATTCAATACCAAAAACATTAGTAACAGAGCACAGGTAGAAAGAAAAATTCAATTTTAAATAAAATGTTAAAAAGTTCTACAAAATGTGATGCACTTAAAATAATATATCAAATGAGAAATAATGTTCTTGCCAGTTAAATAGTTAAGACTTGTGGTGTAAGCTTGCACCTACATTTAAAAGAAAGACAACTATCCCAATTATAATTGTTTATTGTGCTTTAATTATGTTTTTGTGTATACATGTATATATCATAGTAATATTTTCTTTGTAACCAACTAATGCTAAATTTAATTGAATTAAAAATTGTTTTCTTTGTAAAAAAATTTATTCTTTTTTATAATTGATTATTAAACATTAATGACCTTCAACCACGATCCACAGACTCAGCTTTTTCTTGTTTTACAACATATAAATAGGTATTTCTACACACTATCACAAAGTGTACTTTTGAATATTAAAGAAACTTCCTCTTCTGGTCTTTTGATAGCAGTTGTACAAGGTATGATTCTTGTAACTTTTGCATATCCTGATTCCCTTCATTTCTTTTATATCCCCATGATACCGAATTTCATCTTTTGGATTATCTTTTAACTATGCGTCTAAAATTGATTCTTTAATTTGAGCAGATTATATTTGTCTTAAAATTTTTCTATCCTTCTTTATCTTTCCTGTTCTTTTTCCTATCAAATAAATAATGAATTCGACATATAATATAAATACCTTTGCTGCAGCTGTATAATGTTGGGTAAGCTTTATTACCAGACCTGAGCCAGTGTACAACATGGCCTGTGTTTGTACCAATGTAAATATGATCACTACAGTCAACAGCTATATATACACAATGTATAGTAGCAGGCAGTTCCCTACAATAGACATTAATATTTAAGAAATAGAAGAAAGTCTATTATTATAAATCAGAAAATATTATTTACAACT
The DNA here is from genome assembly GCA_034510155.1 of Eucriotettix oculatus. Taxonomy (NCBI): domain Eukaryota; kingdom Metazoa; phylum Arthropoda; class Insecta; order Orthoptera; family Tetrigidae; genus Eucriotettix; species Eucriotettix oculatus. The sequence continues at coordinate 13,369,659 of CM067377.1, forward strand.
TTATATAATTTTTTCCCCATTTTTTCAGATACAAAAACTATTACCAGCATAATTTAATTTTGTGTCTTGCTTTCATTGTCACTAATAATCATGAATATTTATTACAAGGAACATTAAAATAGTTAGTGAGTTAAAACTTTGATACAATAATTTCACAAATAAAATTGATTTATCAAATTCACAAGATTCATGATATTTAAAAATGTTTGAGAATCTGAACTAAACAATAAAATACAAATACTAAAACAGACAGGAATGTAGATATAGAATATATATTACAGGTGACTTCCTTTACAGATATTTTTAATTCATTATTTGCCTCAACATGTAATAATGTAAATTACACTTTTATCATATACCTAAATAGCATTTCAGGTATGATCATATGTTTAAATTATTTGCTTATTTTGATTACATGTTTCAGAAAATTGTTTAGTTAATTTAATTTATACAAAACAATTATATTTTAATTGTTTTATTAAGTTAGTAATACAATATTTATTCTCAGTATGATTATCAGTTACTTACACACAATTCAGTGATTCAAACAATTTTGTCATCATGCTTGCTACTAAGCGTACTCTACTCCAAGGAGCCATGCCAAGGTCTTGTTGTGAAACACAAGACATTTCTCCAGGCATTGAGCTGTACACAACAGTCCAAATAATAATAAGGCCATCTTCATCTACACTGCACAGCTAAAAAGGGCCACACATTAGAAAATATGTTACACATCATACTGCATAATAATTAACAATTGCATAGATAAGTTGTACATAACAATAGTGAAAATTACTAACACTAGTAAAACTGTATTACAAAACATTTACAAATTTGTAGAGTGATAGAAAAACACTGAATAATGGTTTCAGTACTCTGAGAAGATTTTGTTGAATTTTAAAATAGGATGAATAGTTTTAATCCTTGATTGAAATAAGAATATACATGAGAAATATAATTATTATAAGGGTACTGTAAAGAAATAAAACTGATACACTTTTCCAAATTATGTCGGTTAACACAGAAAAGAACAATTAAATTACTTACGTACTGATTTTTAATTTTATAACATTTTTATACTACAATAAATTAGAATTCAAATACAGAAACACTGCATAATTTACTGAAACAACTAATGCATTACCTGCACATGAACAGTTTCAGCCTTGGAATCTGTTTCTGATGTATAGGACTGAGTTAGTTGTTCAATGCCAACAACTTTCGTTAGATGTCCATTATCTTTCAGTATTTCAGCTAAAATACAATCATATTATGAGCACTGTATTACAAAAAAGCTAGAATTTGTTTTCTTGTTTATTTAATACATAAATTTAAATGTATGATTAAAAATGAAACAATAAAAATAATTTTATTATTATTATTATTGCTTTCCACAGATTCATTTCTTGATCAGCTGCATAGTTAAAGCTTAGCATTAACAGGAATGACAATTCAAATACAATTATTGGGTTTCAACCTGGGTAAAAGTTTGTTTTCCCAACGTTTCGATGTAGTCTACCTGACAACAATGACGGAGCTTGCCATTGAAACGTTGTAGAAACAAATTTTTCCCGGGTTGAAACCCGAGAATTGAATTTGAATCTAATTCACCGGGAAAGCCTTACTATTTAGGAATGATAATTCCTATTTACTCACTGTACTGTTAATTTTTATAATTAATTATTACAATTATTCTGATAAATAAAAAAAGTAAACAATTTCTTGAAAAGGTTACTCAAACAGATTAATTATATTCTGTCATCAAATAAATTGCACCCACCTACCTGTATTGTAGCTTGGAGAGCGAGTTTTCTTCTGTTGTAAACATAATTCCTCACGCAAATCCCAAAGGCACACTGCACCATCATACAGACCAGCACTAACTAGATTTGCTTTGTTTGCAAAACAAGCAGAAGATACTGGACTATGACAGGATAGTATATGGCAAGGAGTAGATGGCTCTAGTAGACTCCACAAGGAAATTATTTCAACCTAGCATGTGAAATAAGTATTTCAATACTTCCTCAGCAATTATATAACTCAATTAATAAAAACAATAAATAATCTTTACATAAATGATAAAGAAAAACTATCTTTCCTTGGGAATATTATGTATAAACCATTCTCTGGTTTCCATCCTAGGCTGTGAGATTATTTGTTATGTTCCATTGGCTCGAATAACTTCTTCAGTCTGAAGATGCTAGTATTACAACAACCCAGATGAAAACCCAAAAACATTTTATATGGCACTTAAAAATTTAAAGTTTTTGATGGAAATGTCAGGAAGTAAATACTGCAGAAAAAAATACTAAAATTTTGCTATATATTATTTTTAAAAAATTGTACTTTGAAGTTATAGATTCTGTCATTTGCTTCATTGCGATGATCACAACTACATTTATGATTATATGAAAAAAATAAATTGATTTATTGACCTTGAGAATGATAAGGTTTCTAGGGATAGTACAAGATTTCTTAATAATCATGTATCGCTTATTGAAAGTAGTTTGCATTAGTAAATAATTATTTTAATTGCTCACAATGAAATGCTAAATATAAAAAGGAAGAAAGTACAAATATTTTAAGTCAATTTTTGTTTCCAACATTTTCAATCTCCATACTCAAATAACAACTATTAGATTTGATATTAAAATAAATAATGTAGGAGTTACAGAAAAGTGTGACATATTGAGCAGTAAATTAAGAATGGTTTGTTAACATGTTTGATGACTTGTAACAATTACAAATTTTTACCTCACATCAGATTAAATGGAACAATTTTTTCCTTAGAAGTATATTCTTTAATAAAATATATGTAAAACACGCTGGCTAGATTATTATTTAAATAAAATACATAATCCAATGATATACAGACTCTTACACATACAATAAAGTTAATGAAATATAAACTTATTATAACTATATTCACCTATTAAATGAATACAATCACAATAATAAATTTAGTGAAAGGTGAAGCCTTACATTATCTAGGCATTCATGAACGGTCAGAACTGTAGTTGAATTGTTATCAGGAAAACATATTTTAGTAATTTTTGTATTTTCTTTGTTTAGCGACTCCATATTCAGAGGGAAATAACCCTCACTGATAGTAAATTTTGGGTCCTGTTTATGTATATTATTTTCATAGTTCCACGATTCTTCCAACAATATAAGCATAGTCTGGAAAAAAACACAACTTTAATAGGCTATTTCATTCTCCAATTAGATTTTATATAGATGTTTGAACTGCTAAAAATTTACAAAATTGAATACATTTCTAAAACAAAACCATTAATAAAAGAAAATTGACTCTAAATGAAATAAAACTGATGTTCATTTAAGTATGTGGGGACTTGATTTAAAAACAGGCAAGTATTCAAAACTTCAAAAGGTGAATGAACCACACAAAAGACAATGGTAAATAGCAATATCACATATCATTAACACAATATGGTACTAACCTGTGTGAAGGACATGAAGATTACAAATAAAATGGTCTGTCTTAATTTAAACAGATCAGAAATTTAATCATTTAAAAACTATAACATATTTTTAGTGCGGATGCATATCAGACAGAAGGCAACTGTTTCCGTTATAGAATGTAACATTCACTTTGTTCAAAAATGATAATTTACTTATCAACTACTTTAAATATTCCCGTCTTCTAATTAAATTACACTAATCAAACATCTGCCATTTCCATTTCAAACATCCCTATTCAATCTGTTTTTCAAAATGTCAGACATTCTAACCTCCGAAAACTAAAGACATCAGTTTTTGAAACATAATCTATTAGAGCTATTTAATTAAGTTCAAACAACTTTAATTATCAAAAGTAAAAATATTATATTTGTAGAATAAGATGAGTAAAGAGTGCATTGAAATTGTTCATTAAATTTTTGCCAACAAATACTTTCTCATACCTGCCCTGCTCTGCTCAGGAACTGGTTTAGCCTTTCACTATTTATAGTTATCATTTTATCCCACTGATCAAAATTCTCAGTCAAAGTATCTCCTCCAACACCAAGGTAATGCTGGAAATTTTTCAGATGTGAAAACAAAATTGTTAATGTTGAAAATAAGATTTATAAAATTCATGACTTTAATTTAAATAAAGAAATAGAATCTATATTGTACATGATTCCCTCTACAATTAAAATGCCAAAACACTTCATTTAATTAATGGTTTAAAAGATAGAAATTGCACTTTAGTTAATGTGATTAAAGAATAGATGATAGATAAATTATGAATAAAATCCATGACGTTTTAAAAGAGGAATGAACTAAAACTACAAACTTGTGAATAAATTTGAACTTCATCCCTGGCATTTGTTTTACATGTTGATGTTGGATATGTTACAGGAATTTGAGTCCATTTATTTGTAATTTCAATTTCTTCGGTCTGCGTTTCCTCAGACAAATTATCTTCATTTGTCTGAACAGAAGACTAGAACAAATTGAATGTCATTAATACATAAATAATTATAAATATACAAGTGTTGTTTAAAAACAATACAATATCAACATATTTGAATATTGATACAGGAATATCTTCATCAAAATAAATTAAAAGAGAATAAAGGCTTTCAGTTTATGAGATACTTCCTTATCATTAAATTGGCCATATTTTTAATTATTTAAAAGGATCAGAAAATTATTAAGTACACAATAATTACTATTTAAGGAAATTTTAAATATGATTTATTACCTGTACTGTGTTTAATTTTCCATAACTTTTCATATATATTTCATATGGTGTAGGCTCCAGATCTAGAAGAGTGAAGCTGACTATATCAAAATGTATCATGCTTATAATTTCTTCACCACGCTTTTTAGCTTTTGCAGTATTCTGAATTTAGAAAGTTGGACTATTATGGTAAATCATTTAGTAAGTATCAATATTTAAGAAAAGCTTACATAATTTTATCAAGTCACCTGAATTCATAGTTACAAAAAGACCAGTTTAGATACATTAGTTCTGATCAGGCAGATTAAATTATGATAATCAATAAATTCAATTTTCAATCATCTTAACTCAAATTGAAAAACAAATTTTCTTTATAATTTACATTGAAAGAAAATTTTTCTTTATCCTTTCACCTTTCAAACAGTACTCTAACACAACCTCCCACAACAAAACTCAAAACCAGAGACAAAATGAATTTCTAGCAAAACATTGTACTTGCTTGAATGCTGTACAGTGACAAAATTTGAAAAACTTGAAACCAACTTTGTAAATATCAATTACAACCTTTTGTCTCATGTCCTGAGAAATAATGAAATATTCAATTTTACATGCTTGATTCCCAATAAAGTCAGTGGAGTTATATTTTGGTAAATTATTGAGTTCTATGAAAATCCTTGACATAGTATTAATGAATATCTGTATTTCTGGTAAGAATCATGTACTGCATTACAAATTAATCATACATCACAATTAGTCGTGTTAAATAATAAGAATCAAGAAATTAATAAAGTTTTCAACATATGAATGTAGGAAAAATTAGTTGTTATATCTGAATTAACAACTGTACCTCTTGCTCATACTTCCTCTTTAGAGCATCTGAAAAATTTATTGATCCAGATTTTGTCATAGGAGATTTCTCTGTATTGTCTTCAACCTTTTCATCAATGAATCCTTCATCATACACAGAGTGATTATGGCTTTGTTTCCCATGGTTTTCATTCCTATAATATTATTAAGATATTACTGATTTAACAAACATATATAATGTGCTGCCAATAAGATATGTTACGCATCATTGAATTGTTTCATTACCAACATTAAACCGTTTATATTATTTATTAGGCGAGCAAATGTTTCAGAGGAAAATTAAGTAATACTGTAATAATTATATTATGTCATTTCCTTTTTCTTTCCATTTTTGGTTATACATGATGAAGAGAAGACCTTGTTACTCATACTTGCTATAAATTTAAGTCTGTAGGTGCATAATGTAATAAGCAATTTGAATAATTCTATAAGGGTGAAAATAGAATACTAAATATAATGGAAGAAAATACATTATGGTTTTGATAAAAATTAGTTATTACTGATATGAAAAATATTAATTTTGAGGTAAAGAATTTAGATTTTATATTATTTGTTTCCTTAAGAAATTCAAACTACACATATGCAATACTTTGAATGATATCAGCAATAAGGGAGGAGCTCCATATTCAACATATTTTTCCTGCAAATATATTGAATAATAATCATTTCAAAATAGAGACATTTGACCAAGAAATAAAACAAAAAGGTGATGGAGTGGAAGAGAAAGAGAATAGTGAAAGAACTCAAATTCCATTTTGTACATAAATGTAAATGCCCAAGTTAAAATATAATTAAATAACAAGTTGTACAATAAAAGTTTATCCAATTCTAATTCAATTGTCATAATCATTCATTAAGGTAAATATTTTCCAGTATAACATTTGTCATTGGACTATTTATAATATCCACAAGTAAGTTTCATATTATGTATCATATAATAATACTAAATTATATGTATATTCTTCTAAATAACTTTATATTTATATATAATCTTTTTCAGAATAGGGGTTGCTTACTTCTTTGTCTCCAATGATGAATTCTCTTGCTCAATTGCTTTCTTTATGTCTTGCAATGCCTTGTTCTTGCGTTTCTTCTCTGCTAAGTCATAACTTCCTGAGTCCATTTTCTTTTCTTCCTCAACAGGGGTTGGTTGAGTGGGTTGTAATTCTTCCAATTCACTACCATCATTTTCGCTACTGCTCTTTCTGTCCTCATTATTTTGTGACACATCTGAAGATGAACCCTCTTCAAAGTCAGATTCATAATCCTATTAAAATTAAATGAAATGTAATTCACTTATTTTTTTATTCCCTAGCTACTAGAAAAATTTTAAAAAAATAAATAGACAATATTTAAACACACAATTGTCAAAATTAAATATTTTATAATGAGAACAATTAATGTAAGAAATCTTTAACACAGAATTATTAATGTTCTTATAAATGTATTCAATGGACTAACCTCAAAGTCATCTTCATAATCATATTCTTCAGCATCTACTTCACTTTTTGTAGAGTCACTTATGGCAGAATCTGGCACTGATGCTTTGCTCAAAAATTTATGTACTTCATCCTTTGCCTTTTGAATGTTAATACTTTCCACATTATGAAGTACTTTTACTTCTCGAGGACTCAAGGTCCTTGTTCGAGTTCGATCTCTAGATCCAGAAGATGAACGCTTATGCTCTCTTTTGTGATTTGTCTCTCTCATAAATGAACCTCCTTCTGACTCTCTAATTTTGCTTTCTGAATTACTTTGTTTCACTTTTGAAACTTTAGCATCTCTAGAGGTGGAAAATGAATGTTTACTTTCTCTTTGCTGGTTTTCATCTTTAATTACAAAACTTCCTCCTGGATATTTACTTCGACTCCCTGAATGTTCCCAGTCTGTAGTCTTGGCATTTACCTCTTTTCTGTTGGATCTGCTCACCCGTGCCACAGATTTGTCACTATTGTAAGATGATGGTGGCACTACCATATTGGAAGCTTTTAAATTTCTTGACTGTGATGATTCAACTGAAAATAGAATTAAAATATGTGCCTCAGTGAAATAAATATATATTCTAGAAAGATAATATTGTTTATCAGGAATACGTAAAATATACTACAAAAAGTGTTTCCTCTTTACATTAAATGTTTTTTTTTGTTTCATATAGGTCCACAAATAAAAATTCTCAACTTGAAAAACATTGCCATAAGCAAGGTTTCTTAGTAATGTTGCAACACTTAAAATTTATTAGATTTAAATTCTTTAATACAATAATATCCAAGAAGTGATTAAGGTTCATAACCTTATGCACATGTTACAGATGGGGAATTCTTAACACAAAATCAGAAGGGAATAACAGACACTTGTGGATTTCTTTTTCTTATAACCTTTTTCAATACAGTACCATTATATGTAAATTTAAATTTTATCAAACCATCTTTAGATTTCCCACACTAATATTTTGGAATAGTAGCATTTATTTTGTTCATTCATACTATAGTTTTTCATTTAAGTACTGTTTAACTTTATTGAAATGTCTCGGTGAAATGGGCCTTCCTGAAATTTATTAAAATCTGTAAACAATAACTAAAATGAAGAGGAACCATTTCTGCATTATTTTCTTCACATTACATGAGTTGTATTACAGCACCATCTGAGAAAACTCTAAATTATCAGAAGATTTCAGTGAACTTATTTTTCATATACTCATTACAATAATTAACTGATATAATAAAACAATTGTCTTTAAATAAATTAAATTATAGATAATACAAATTACTGTTTTATTATACTGGATTTTGGAAACTTTATTTGAATAAGGTGTGAAAGGTGGTGTATTGCATTACAATGTCAGTAAAAATTGAGTGCAAGAAATAAATTAATGCTAAAAGTGGGTTTTATGAAACTTGTGGAGTATTTCATTACCTTTGAATACTATTAAAACATTAATGCCATTGTTAACTTGCAAATATCTCTTTATTTTCATTCAACTTACAAACAGGAGAATTCATCATCAATTACTTACCAGGCACTTTTGTGTTTTAAGTAATTCTGGAACACATTAACTGTTGAATGATAGATCCTATAACTTCCAAGTGGACACTGCACAATTTTAATTCTTAGCACAAACAGGTGATTGAAAACTGTGACATGTGCAGGTATTTGTGTTTATAACTGCCAAGTAAAAGCAATATTTGTGCAAGAGAAATTGCTACACTACAAGTGCTACGTGTGAGCATTTTAATCAGCTTACTTTTGGGAGATGATTTACTGACAACTTTATCATAGGGCGTTTGTTGTTGTAACGTTTGTCGAGTGGAGTTTTTTACTGTTCTTTCGTTAGTACTTCGACTTTCTGTATCTTTTAAAGCTACTTTACGATGTTTATCAACAGTTCTTCTGTCTTCCTTGTTAGATACTTTTGACTGATATTCAACAGATGTGCTTTGTTTCATCTTAACTTGCGACTTTAACCTTTCAATTCGTTTTTCGTTAGATGTGCTTGGCGACGTATCATTCACCTTTCCTACACTAGAAGTCGCAATTTTTGTCTTGGTTGTCGCGAAATTTACATTTCCAGCTTCTTTACTTCTGACAGATGATGCTTCTCGCGTTCTAACTTTTTCTTGAAGTTGTGAACTCTTGGACGCATCTTTTAGTTTTGCGTGGGGAACTGCAGTTCTATCCTTTTTGGTTTGTTTAGCGTCGTCCAAGTCTCGACGTTTTCGATGTGACTCAGTTTTTACTGTGTCGCCCTATTAATCAGACAAATATATATAATTAGAGTAAATTAAATTTTCTAAATATGTACGCTAACTTACTATCTGTGTCAAACTTACCCTGTCAGGTGGCATTTTCTTCTGCACCTGCTTTTATGCACTTCAAACGTCAAACGGCCTTGCGCCACATTTATAAACAAAGGTATTTCTAACAAGTGAACGTCGCCAACATTGATCAAACATATTGGGTTGCGTAGATACTTCTGTCGAAATGCTGGAGAGTATCGGCAGATTCATCGAACTGAAAATACTTCTCATGAAAACGGATACACTTTTACGCTTTTCTGTTAGTGGGGACATGCCTGTTTTTCTCCACGAGACAGGAAGACCGTTCCATTTGGAATTAAGCTACAGGAAAGAAGATGAAAGAGCACTGCATCTTTACGAAGTCTAATTAAGGGAAACCATTCATGCGATATAGTTATAATATAGAAGATTCTCAGAAATATTGGAGATGTTGAAGCACGCATTTGAGCAAAGCCGTATTAACTCAGAAACTGATAAAGTTAGGAATTAAATTAAAAACAAAAACTGCATTTTCTGAGCTTTCGTCGATGAAGCGTCTATGCATTAGAAATGTATACTGCATAAACCAATAAAAAAGGCAGAGCTTTGATGTTGAGGTAGCGTATAGGCCATGAACAAGATTCTCACTCACCCATACATTTGCTATAGTAAAAATCAGCAAGGTCGTTTTGGATACGTGATTCTTCTTATTTTTATAGGCACACTCTTGAAAACAAGAGGTTCTACTTTTCTGTGATTCCTCTGTTTTACTGGAACTCTGTAATTCTAGTCTCTTGACGAAAATTGGATATTAATAAAGCAGTCTCCGATTTCGTACACGGAAATCACTATCACTAAGAACAGTCTCTTGATATCTTACTAATTCATATTGGTCTAGACACAAGCCGGCGAATACTTTCTTGGCATACCAGTTGGAATAGAAACTACCCTCTTACAAGAGCGAGTGGCGGTTAATTGCCACGTCACCACTGTTAGCACATGGTCGGGGTTAGACGACCCTGAAGAATGTAATGTATAGAGACAATAAGGTATGATCAAGTAAAACGTTGAAGGCAGTGTCTGCAAATGTAAAAAATAATTATATGTGGAACTGAATTGTGGTTGTCTAGTAAGTTAGTGGGTAGGTGAATGTCTGTGGCGGTAAGAAATAGGAGCGACAAAACAGCATGAGCTAGACCCAGTCGTCCCAATGAAAGCTGTCGGAAGACCAATATAATTTGAAGGTTTTCCTCACTTTCTTTTGTTTCAATGGCGTAGTGTATGATGAGTTTTTGCCAAGTGGTAGCACCGATAAAAAGGAATAATATTTATTACATGCAAGTTATGAAGCGTTAGAATGAAACAATCCAACAAAAACGCTGGGTACCCGGCGATGCCAGGGAATTCATTTACATTAGCTCGCTACAGTATTTAATTTGACTGTAATCATCAATAAGAGCGTCAGATTTGTGAAAATTTACCTTTTCACGCGCCCTACCTTATGACGTCATTACCTCCGCGATCGATAAACATATTAATCGAGTCAATAAATCACCTATACCTTAAATAAGCACATACATACAGAAAAAAGACAGAGAAATATTCAATCTCTTCGCCATGATTAGCGTGAAATAATGTGTGTCGATACAAATATATATTTTTAATAAAATAAAATTGGGTGTGTTTATTTTTCAGTGACAGGCTACATGAGGGAGATCCTGAAACAGGCAACTCCCATTTAACAGCATAGAAAGGGAATTGAAAAAGGGGGGGTGTGGAAAGGTCGACCAAGGTAGCCGCCGGGCTGTAGTTTAAGGATCCTACCCTGTATTCCAACTAAAAGAGATGCAGGTATGTCGGGCTGTTGGGCACTATTCTTACACCCTTCCGAATGACGGGAGAGGAGTTTATTGTAGGGTCACAGCATTACCTTCTCCGTCTCTCCACCAGTTTTAGGCATATGGCAAGAGTTATTCGCTGATCCCATTGTATCAGTCGGCCAACTGCCTCCTAAAAGTGGTGGAGACATGGAGAAGGGATTGCTGCGACCCCACAGCAAACTCATCCCCCGTCACTTGGAAGGGCGTGAGAATAGTACCCAATTCCCGACCTACCTGATGCAGGTTTTCTAGAGTTTTCCCTGCATCTCTTTAGGTGAAACACCGGATAGGATCCTTAAGCCCGGGGCCCTAGTTAACCCTTGGCTACATTGCTTTACCTTCCGCATCCCCCTTTTCAATTCTCTTCCTATGCTATTAAAGGGGAGTTTCCTGTTTCAGGATCACCCTCCTGTTGCCTGTCAATGCAAAAAAATCAGTTTATTTTGTCAAGGTTCTTACTTGCCGAGGCACCTTCATCTGCTTTGGGAGGTGTATGTACTGGGAGCGAAGACTTTGAGCATACGGTAATGGCTGTCCGCTGATCCCCTTGGATCAGCTGACCAACTGCCTCCTAAAACTGGCAAAGACGCGGAGAAGGGAATGCTGCGGTCCCACAGCCAACTCATCTCCTGTCACTCAACAGACCGACCTACCTGAAGCAAATTTCGAGGGATACCTTGCTCTACCTTTCACATCCCCCATTTCAATACCCTTCCTATATCATTAAAGGAATCGCCTGTTTTAGGATCATCCTCTTGTTGCCTTTTATCCACAAAAATATGCGTTTTATTTATCTAGATAATGCTTACGTTCACAACTCACTGTGTTATTCGTGATATTTTGGTGAAAAACAAGACTGTAGTGTTGCTTCAGCCCGACATGGCTTACCTGAGACTTGTGTTCATTCCCAAGACTGAAGAAAACCTAAAACCTAAGAGTGTCATAAATAGATAGAGGCAATAGCAGCGCCGGGAGTGTGACGTCATCCCCACTGCTGTAGGTGCAACTCGCCAATAAGAGCCCATTTCAAAAAAGTGCTTTTTGAATTCGCTAAAATCCTTCTTAAAGTAGCAAAAGACAAATTCAAGTGGATTATTTATATACACCATACATTAGTATTTTCAAATATATAAGGTACAAATATTAATTCAAATGGGAATATTAAATATATTGATCATGTTTCGAAATCAGTATTGCAAGTTGGATGAGAAGTTATATCAGTATATTTCTCAATTAAATGTTTAAAATATAGAGTTTTCTATTCGAAAATGTTGGAGCAGAATGTAAATTGTTTTTCCTAGGATCTGAATTTGGAAAATAAAATATTTTTATGATATAATTTAGATAGCCGACATTTCTATGCGACATTAGCATCTTTCGCAAATGGCTCTTAAGGGAATTTAAAGTTTTTTTATTAGTTTACTCCGTTTCTTAAGCTCCCTGTGCTAAATAAAGTCGTAAATCTTGTGTTATTAACGCTAGAGTCAAAAACCAAATATTGCGTAAGAATAACAATGCACGCTGAATTGTTGACGAGTGAGAGCCATCTATCTCACTGTTTACAGTGGACTTAGGATCGCTCCCACATTAATTTGTGTTAGAAGGGAACTTGTGCAGAATTTGATTCTCTTTTTAGTGCAATATCTGGTTTGAGTAAATCGTCGATTATTTCCGAAAATGCACATAAATTCAAACGAGAAACGGACAAATAGCAGTGTTATCACTATTAAATTTATAATCCTTACTTTATCAAATTAATTTTAATTTGCATAGTTAATTATTCGATTAAATTAAAAAATATATCAAACGAACTTATTATCTCAGTCAGGTCCTTGTATTATTATTTAATCCGCTAAATAAGTCGCGCGTACATAAATACACGGAAGTAAATCTTGTTCATAAGTATATTATTTAGAAACACACCCAAGTATATATTTTTATATATAAAAGTTTGTAATTAAAGCCCATCTTCAATAGTACAATGATCTTATTAATGAAAGAATCTGTAAAATATTTTATATTATATGCTATAGGAACTACAGTTGCGGCTCCTGGAAACGAAAGCATACTTGGTATTTCCGTAACGGTATTAATTTATTTTTCCTGGAAGTGAGGGGTAATGCCCGTAGATCTTGACTATTATATTTCGCTCAGTGTAGAACGTGTGATCGCTAGTGTCTTACGCACTGAAGTTGTTAAACGTTTTGTATTTTAATCGGTACGAAGTATCTGCCATTCTGAAAATTTGTTTAAGTCAGTCAGAAGTTTTTTATAAAAGTGAATAAAACCCTAATATTTTCAAAATACACAAATAAATAATTTAAAAAATATTTAAAATTTAATTTTAATCAAAATCTTCGAGTTGGAAGTTTGAAAACTTGAATTTTTATAAATATAAATAGTTTCTATCAAAATGTTTCAATAACTTATTGTAATGTTTTATGATGAATTAAAAAAGGTGACATTTAAACAATTTAATGAAGCAGTGTTTCATTTTTAAAGTCCAATCGGCCCAAGCATTTAGAAAATTTAAACACAGGAAAAAACAATTTACATTCTCCTCCAACATTTACGAATATTTATTTGAGAAATTTGCTGATATAACGTCTCATCCAACTCGCAATACTGATTTCGAAACATGTTCAATATTTTTAATATTCCCACTTGAATTAATATTTGTACCTTATATATTTGAAAATACAAAAATATGGTGCAAATAAATAATCCACTTTAAATTGTCTTCTGCTGCTTTAAGAAGGACTTCAGCGGACTCAAAAGATGCTGTTTTTACATGGGCTTTTATGGGCCTACGAGCGAGTTACATCTAAAGGAGTGGGGATGACCGTCACGCTGCAGCCTGTAGGCAAGGCCTGGCATTGCCTTTCTATCTATTTAAGATAGTCTTTGAAAAGACGACGTTTTCCTCATGATTGAAGCAATAAAAACTGAATTGGTGAAGAATTTAAATGCCACACTGGAAAGTGAGCTTATGGAGTACTTAGAAGTTAGGGGAAAACTACGGCACAAATAAAAGAAAGGAGTAAGACAAGGATGCAGTCTGTCGCCCATGCTATTTAACTTATACATAGAACAGGCGATGAAGAATGTTAAAACGGAATATGGAAAAGGATTCATACTGCAAGGAGAAGAAATAAAAACCTTACGTTTTGCCGACGATATTGTAGTATTAGGAGAATCATAAGAAGACTTGGAAACCATAATAAATGGCATGAACGTGGTCCTGGAGAAAGAGTTCAATATGAGGATTAATAGAGGGAAAACCAAGGTAATGGAGTGTAGTTTGGGAAACAGTGGAATAACAAAGGGTGTTAGATTGGGAAGGGATAATTTGACGGAAGTCGAGGAATTCTGCTACTTGGGAAGCGTAATAACTAGGGGTGGAAAAAGTATAGTAGACATAAAGAATAGGATAGCACAGGCAAGGAAGGCTTTCGCGAAAAAGAGGAATTTACTTACGGGTAATATGTGTGAATATTAGGAAATCGTTGATAAAAAAAAGTTCGTATGGAGCGTGGCGTTATATGGGTGCGAAACGTGGACGATAGGAGTTGCGGAAAGGATAAGAATAGAAGCCTCTGAAATGTGGTGCTGTAGACGAATGCTGAAAATCAGATGGATGGATAGAGTAAGTAAGGAGGAAGTTATTAACAGAATAGGGGAAAAGCGAACAATATGGAGGAAGTTGACCAAGAGAAGGGATAGATAAGTAGGCCACGTTTTAAGGCACGAAGGTTTAATAAAATTAGCATTAGAGGGAAGTGTGTGGGGTAAGAATAGAAGAGTGAGGCCAATGATAGAATACGCTTAGCAGATTAGGGAGGATGTTGGTTGTTCTTGTTATGAGTAAATGACAAGGCTGCGCAGGATAGGTTAGTATGGAGGGTTGCATCAGACGAGTCTTAGGAATGAATACCACAACAACGGCACAAGAGGTTTATATCTGCAGGGGATTACTTGAAAGGGGACATCATTGATATTGCCTAGTAAATTAAGTTTATTTAACGTAAACCAAAATTCCTGTTATATATTTTTTCATCACAACTGGTACAATTCCAGAATATTCCATTGTATGAAGTGTGCAGGGGACATGTTGGAAATGGAACCTGAGGCCTATAATGTGGGGACTTGTTTAGCAGGATACCTGTCTTATGGCTAGAACTTTCAATCGACAAACCTGCTAAGAAGAGAAGAGTGTCGAAGCAGTACAGCAGGCGTTGAAAAAAGGAACAGCAACTAACGATAGTCGAGACATAACCCAACCTCAAGCTATATCTCTACTTTATTTTCTCACGGAAACTCGGGAGAAAGTTATAAAAACAAAAGATACAGGTGGTGGTTAAAAGTTAAGACGTGGAGTGGTTGGCGTAGCTCCGTGCTAGGCCATTCATTATGCAGTCCAGCGCGCCTCTCCGAAGCGTCACTAGTGCTGCAGTAAAGTTGGGTCTCGCACGTTGAAACATTCATGCAAACCCTTCCTTCTCTTTCCCATGCACACGCCAGCTCGCTTCTAATGAACCTCGATGTTTGCTCAAGTGATCCATAAAGTCACCGCTGGGTCTGTTGCTGGATGTCAGCGACGAGACTCTCCCTCACTACATGCCCGCATTTACATTTACATTGCGTCTGATTAATACTCGCTCACTCACAAACATCAATTTCAACGTGTCACCACTATTTCTTCGCTGCAGAAATCACTACAGCTCCAAATAATCCAATTAAGTTTTAATAACACTATTGTATTTAACAGTACCATAATTTAGATGATAAAGATGAATAACCCTAGGGTTTAATCAGTCGTACCAAAACTAAATATTAATTTTGATTTCAAATATTTTATTCAATTTTGAAGGAGCTTTCGGCACATGCCATAGTCACCGACAAATTTAAAAACAAAAATTAATAGAAACCTTACAAAATTATTTGGATATTTTACAATATAAAAACTAATTTGGTTTTAACATGTTTTCAATCTTAAATATACTGCACATACCTTCAGTTGTCAATAAATAATTTTGTGTATATATGTAATTTCTTAATTTTCTCGTGGAATATACACGATTCCAGACCGTGCTGCGGAGTTCCAGAAGTTCAACAAATTTTTCGCTCCTGTGTAAAACAAACACATTCGGAAACACATCCATGAAATCGTCGAAATTTACATTCAAAAAAACTTTCAACGAGTCCATAACTTGGGTTAAAATTTAGACACGTCGAAATTTAAATCGCCAAAAATGTCGATGTTAATCTTTAAAATTCAAATCGACGGATCGAATCTCATAGAACGAGATTTGTGGTAGTTACGTGGGATCGGTTAGCATAGAGGGTTGCATCAGACCACTATTAAGACTGAATACAATAACAAGTCTAAAACAACATAATTGTCAATTATAACAAAAAATTTTGGATCTACTCTGAAACTTAGCGTACTGTTTTAATGCCTTCACTTTCCTTTCTGGAATTCTTACCATTTACATTTAAAAATGTATGTTGATTCTAAAATGTTCCTTTTAATTATATCATTTTGTTTATGTATTATTTTTACATTCTGATAATCAATATTATGCTTTAAATTTAAATGGTGTAGTGACAAGGCAGTATTTGTTTCAGTATTGCTCTTAGCATTAATTTTATGGATATATATGTTAAGATTAGTTACTATGTGTCCTTTATAATTTTTATTACAATAATTGCAATTAATTTTATATACTACATTATGTTGTTTTTTAACAGGAATTTTATCTTTTGGTTCAGTTTAATAATTTATTAACTTGTTTTCTGGTTTTAATATAAATTTTATTTCATGACTACCACTATTTTTAAAAACTTTTACTACTTTAGGTAGTTTTAGGATGGGACGGGGTAAAACACACTTCTGCATAATACATTTATAGGCCAGTACAATTTTGATAAAATTTTGTTTCCATATTCCTCGTGACACGAAACCAAACACTTTGGAAGTGGGACACGGTTACCATCCCAAAAGCGGGAGGAGGTGGAATTTTTACATGTAATAAAGGCTCATATGTGAGTCGAAAAGAATTTATTGAGGTGAATAACTTTTGTAGTGTTTCTTCGACAATATTTGTAATAATTTCAACCCCTTCCAGCATGTGAGGGCGTGGGATGGGGAATAATCCATATGAAAATAACAAGGAAACTTTCGAGTTTGGTGTTGAAACCGGTGTGAAGCGAGTCGCTGTTTACAATATGACCTTTAATATGAGATTTAAGTAAAAGAATCCATTCCTTAAGTGGAGGAGAATTTTTATTCTGTTATAGTACTGAAAATATTTTTGCCCGGCTATTGTACCGGGAGTAACTACTTCGAAGTACTTCAATCACCTTAAGCGAAATAATAAACTTAAAGTAATCTAACGTAATTGTTATTATGGAAATCTGGTTTGAAGTCTACTCTCTGTAACATGGTATCTTTGAAGAAGCTAAAGCCAAGTGTTTCCGATGTTTTCCGAAAAGCGTTACTCAAGGGTATTATATATACTGATAATATAATAATAAGTCGGATTAATTTAATTACTTTATTTATGCTCCATTGTGATAAATTTCTATGTTTGATCTTTAATTGCAATTAAAAAAAGTACTTATCCTTTCCTTTCTTGTTTCGCCTCCCTCTTTAGTCTTGTCCTTACTCGTTACTTTGTTTAACTTATGGGGCAAGAATTATAAATTGAAAAATGACAAAAAACATTGGGTGGGCTGAAACTCATAATATAGGAACAGGAGACTCAGATCAAAAGACATTACGGCGTTTCATTACACTTGAATTTATTTTTTCATATACTAATTATTATGACTATTTTCTGATATAATAAAATAATTGTCTTTAATAAATTATATTATACATGCTATAAATTACTACAAATAACTGTGTTATTAGCCATTCAGTGCGTGAATTATTTACAATATGCTTTTCAACTCTGGATTCTGTAAACTTTATAGTAGGAATTTCATGTCATAAATAATTAAATGGTAAAATTGGATTTTATATAACAAATGCAATTTTTAATAGTAGTAAAAATATAAATGTCTTTGTTAACTTGCAAATGTCTTCAACATCAAACCCTAAACAGATACCTTTAATGTTTTGAGTTATACTGGAACGTATTATTCGTTAAATTATATTTAAATCTTTTAACAATCCAAATAATTAGTTAATAGTATCCATAAATAATTTGAATAAGTTTCGTCCCTCCAACTTTTGGGACCTCCTAAGTTCTCTAAAATTAAATTATAACATTTCTTAATTTTGGCCATTCTTTGTATGTTATGTACAATATTAAGACAGATACTTTAATTACTTTATTTATAATTCTTAACTCACATATTTTATTCAAAAATACACTAGAATCAGATTTGTTAATATTAACTACAAATTTAATAATGTTATTTTCGTAACTTCACACTTTCTGTCTAAAACTCAGAAATGGGGTGATTGTTTGTTCATAATGTAACCTCATTTATTAGTTATTAAAAGCTAAATTCTCTCCATCAGTGTGTCAATTTATTTAGAGTACAACCGTTGTTGAACATTATTTAGGGAAATTGTACTATAAATAATTTGACACACAGATGGAGAGAATTTAGCTTTTAATAACTTATAAATGAGGTTACGTTATTAACAAGCAATCACCACATTTCTGAGTTGACTCTACTCTCACCAATGTTTTCACCTTACATTTAGGAATATAGCACAACATTGCAAACATATTTACGTCCTTTAACAGTCTAAATAATTAATTAATAATATTAAAGATAAGATTCATGATCTATGAAAACATAAAGAATTGTACAGAGTACAATGGTGTTATATAGGCCAAACAGAATTAATTAATACTATAACAAATTTACATTAAATGAAATTAGACTAAATTGTCTGACCGAACAATACTAGAACGAGACATGGAAGATGTAGGAATATAAATAGATATGCTGAAAGAGTCAATAGAAAGGCTGGACTAAAAATATGACATGATAGGACAGAATACACGAACAATAGAAAAGATGCACCTACACAAATAAGAACAAAGTATGGGAATATTAAGAAGGTTGGCAAGTTCAAATACATGGGAGAAGTAATTCAACCAAACGCACTATACTATGCCTTAGAGTGTAATAAACAGGTGATTTCTTAAGCTTGTTTAGTAACTTTCACCTGTAAATAGGATTCCTTGGGCATTTAATAGTTTGTGGTATGGATAACAGTAATGAAAGGAAAGATTAAGATATAGTAATAGATCTATCAAAATTAAAGTAGACAAGATAAGAACTGCGATGAAAGTAAGTGGTGAAAATATGAAATATAAGACAGACAACAATGCGAAATGAGCGGTCTATATAAAAAGAGACGTAGAGATAAAACTAAAAAGAAAGTTGAAATATTTGTAACCGTAAGGAAACTCAGTCCGACAAAAGAAATTATGCTTTTTTCCTTTGAAAAATATTCTAGAAACTAATATTAATTGTTAAATGATATTTTTAATAAGATTCATACATAGAAGGAAAAATGCATGTAACTAATATGAGAAAGTTGGAAAGACGATGTGTCTTGATTTATCTTTGATTTTCAGATATTGTTCCTGCATCGCACAGCACCTTTGTTTACACGAAGCATCAGGAAAATTGGATCAGAAGAGGAAAGTTTCCGGCGCGCAATCAAGCGTTGTTCACAGAAAATATTTTTCGATAGTCTACTGCAATACATTGTGCAGTTAGGGACGTAAATTCCAGAGGGAGATGCTGCAGCCGATAGATAAAAATTGTTTATAATGTTTTGCCGATTTTTTATATATAAATAAATAAATGGCCTCGAGACAGAAATCTATTTATACCTTAATGGAAAGAGAATTCAATATAACGGTGTTTGTTCTTCTTCTCGGACCTTTCAGGTATATCAGTTTTAATCGACTAATAATTGAGAAAATAATATATGTATTTATAAATTGTTGGTAAAAAATATAAATTAAATGTTTCATATTAAACGCAACACTAATGAACTGAACGTAAAAATGGACACGAATTTACCCAGTAGTATATATAATATCTTAATTCATGAAATATAATGTTTCAAATGTATACTGACTGTCTTTATTTCTTTAAATTTTAATGTTCTTTCGTTCTTTAATTATTGTATCCTTTGACAGTACTTTTATATCTTTGAAAAGTAATAATTTTGGGTATTGTTAATTTTAGTTTAACCTGAAAAAAAACAGATCAGGATCCAAACATGTAGCTGTATTGAATTATTGTTGACTTTGTTTTCTTTATTTTTGTCTGTTTTCGGCATCATTTGAACATTAATTTAAACTTACAGACGTTAATGACAATATATTTTGATTTTACTTACAATTTTGTACAGAAATTATTTCTTCTATTAACAATTTTGACAATAATAATATTCAGTGCCAAGAAATAGTGAAATTTGACCGAAAACCATGTATTGTTGCCTGTATTTATATCTTAACAATTCTATAAAGGTTTTTAATTCTATTATTACATGTCTAAGTGATTATAATAACAGATTCTCATAAATTTTATTTAAATTATTTATATAATATTTAACTTTTGAATGTGTTGGACTATAGCGGATGTGTAAATATCTCACTCATCAATCGGAGAAGATGACTCATTTATTGAGCTATAATCATTACATTGTTCAAATTAAAATTTTGACTATGGAGTTACATATGTTTGGATACATAACCTCTACAGAAGGCAGTCAGCAATAATTAGAATTGAATGGCAAGAAATAAGTAAGTCAAGGATGCAGTCTGTCACCATGTCATTTAACTTATATATAGAACAGGCGATGAAGAAAGTTAAAACGGAATATGGAAAATGAACCATACTGCCAGGAGAAGAAATGAAAACTCTAACGGTTTGCCGAAGATATTGTAGATTTAGAGGAATCTGAATAAGTCGTGGAAAACATAATAAATGTAATGAACGTGGTCCTGGACAAAGAGCACAACAGGAGGATTAATAGAGAGAAAATTCAAGGTGATGGAGTGTAGTATTAAAATAGTTGAATAACAAAAGCTTTTTGATTGGGAACGAATATTTTGAAGGAAGTTAAGGAATGCTGCTACTTGAACAGCATAATAACTAGAGTAGGATAGAACAGTCAAGAAAAGGCTTTTCTACAAAACCAAAAATTTATTTAAGGTTAATATAAGTATGAATATTAGGAAATCACTTCTAAAAATGCGAAACGTGGACGGTAGGAGTTGCAGAAAGGAAAAGAACAGAAGCTATAGAAATATGGTGCTATAGAAGAATGGCAAGAGTAATGGGTAAGTAAAGGAAGAACAGAGAACAATATGGTGGATGTTCACCAAGAGAAGGAATAGATCAACAAGTTACGTTTGGAGACATAAGGGTCTTGTAAAATTAGCATTAGAAGGACGTGTGTGGGAGTAAGAACAGAAGAAGGAGGCCAAGGTTGGAATAAGCTAAGATCATTATGGAAGATGTGACAGTTTTGTAAAAAAGAAAGGCTTGTGCAGAATAGGTAAGCATGGAGAGTTGCATCAGACCACTCTAAGGATTGATTACTTCAATAACAAACAACAACGTTCGGAGACACGTGATCGAATATGGCTATTTAATTAAAAATTCCTTACAATATTCATTAATGTTATTATTTTTACTATCTCTTTGTTTGGCCTACATAAGGGGCATTGTAGTCTGCACAAATAAGTTTAAAAAGAACTTTATGTTTTTCATAGATCATGAATGTCATCCTTAATATTATTAACTAATTTTTTAGATTCTTAAAAGACTTAAATATGTTTGCAACACAATAATTATAAAATTGATAAACCAATTTTTGATGAATATTAGGCGAAAAATGTAAAGTTATGAAAATAATTTTTACGCTGGGGTATATAAGGGACCCACTATTAATTTTGTTGATAATACTAATAAACAAATTTTGGTATATTTGTAAATAATATAAAGGGTTTATGAATTTTAAATAAAGTAATTAAATTAACTGATTTAATATTACAACTAAAATACAAAGAATAGCCAAAAGTCAGAGATGGAATTATTTTATTTTAATTAAAGAACTGTGGAGGTTCCTAAATTTTGGGGACGAAACGTATTAAAATTATTCGATTTCTATATTGGATGAGAATTAATTGATAGAGATTTTACTACTTTATGTAGATTGTCTTTATGATACTATTTTTTTTGATGTGATAATCTGATAACCTTGTCTACACACCGTTGCTTCATATTGTGGAATATAGGATGGTTAGATGTATAATTAAGAACCCTACCTGAATAAGAAGCTTTTAAGCACCAATTTTTAACTATAATATTTCTCTTGACAACACACAAAATTTCTAGGAAATTTATTGAGTCCTGTTAAATTTTAAAATTGATTTGGGTGATTATTGTTAATGTGTTGACTAATTATTTAACTTTGATATAGGGATAATGAAAATGATGTAACATAATGCTTTAAAATTTAAAGAAGATGAACATGAAGTAACAGTCAGTGCAAAAAAGGAAACCATTAATATGATGAATATAGGATTTATTAAAATAAAATGTGAGTTAATCAAATTTATGAAATTAAGTATTTCTGACACAGATATCTGGGTTCATTAAAAAAAACAGTCATCCCACCTAATAGTAAGATCATTTACTGATAGTATATAAATGAAGTCAGAAAAGATTTGTAACATTCTTAAAGAAACAAAAAAATAGCTTATTCATCAGAAATAATTCTTCCCCTTCCGATAAATCCATAGATCGCCAGATATTGCTATATTGAAATCAGCGTTGTTGGAAAAAAATTTAAGGTACTTTTTATCTAATAAAATGAAATGTTTTGCTCATGGAAATGGCGTGAAAGGAACAGTTAATTTATTTATTTATAGCTTCCAATATTTTTATATGGTCTAAAAGATTTAAATACTCTACCCGATTGTTTTATGTTAATATCAGAATATTTTAACGTCATTCAGTGTGTCACATTGCGTTACACCACACACTCACGCGTGTAATACAAAATATCGTAAACGTGCAAAATTACTCGCGTCCGTAAAATTCCAGTATCTAAAATTACATTCAGTCTTGATGAAACACGGTCTCACTCCCTTTTCGGTGTTAATAACTACGTTTTTGCACATATTTACTGCAATCACACGTTTCATTATAACCAATAATGTTCAGCCACGGGGTAAATGTATGAAAAGTGATCTGACGAAGACCTCAATGAGTAGTGACATTTCGTAAATAGCTCTGGAATCAAATTCACAGCTTTTACGAACAGTAGTTTATAACTTTTAGTAGTTTTGCAAAACAAACTTGCTGCTGTATGAGACGTACGTATAAAAATTACTTTCAATAAAAGCAGTTTGAAAACATGAGTTGTATTACCATAATTCTTTGCGTTGTAGAAAGGCGAGTGGTGGAAACGTTTCTAGACAACATGGTGTCCATTTGGTTAATATAGACTGTTTTCAATGCAATATCCGGGAAATGAGACTAAAATATTATAATAACGTATGTTTAATAATTATTAGCAAATTATACAGAGGTGAAAATCACCAAATAGGTTGAAATCTTCTTCCTATTAAAATTATTAACACTATATGAGACTGTGCGTGGTTGAATTTCTCAAACAACATACAGAAATAGTATTGAATGATTTATAGTTAAATGTTTGCTTTTAAACGTAATTACAATTTCAGTTATAAGTAGCTGGGTGTCTGGCGATGTCAGGGTATTTATTATTCCTGTCCCCACCCCCTCCACCCTTCCTGGGGGCTGAAGTACTATTTATGTTGAATATTGAACGCCTGAATTGAACACAGCGACTTCTATAATCCTGAAACTGACATCAATCTCGGTTGTTTTCACTTTATTTTTATATAACACCTTTCCACCCTCGTCCCTATGGGTGAATGTGAGTGAGGTTGACAATATACAAAAACAGCTCCAGGATAAACAGAATCAATCCCATCTCCTGTTCATCTATATTTGACGTAAATATCGGTCGTTTAACCAGGCTTTGAAATTTAAATCCCCTCCACCCTCGCCCCTATGGGTGGTAGATCGTCTCTTACTCATACAGTGTTTGATTTAGTGTTTCCAGGGACACGTGTACAGAATTAGTCTACAATTCTCCAATTGAACTGTAACTTAACCAGGATGGTGAATGTCAGAAAACTATACTCTAATGAAAAGAAATTCAGTATAATGACGTATCTTCCTGTTAAGGAATATTTCAGGTATAACGACTTTAATAGAGAATTTAATGGGACAATAATACATGTATTAATAAATTTTGAGTAAGAAATGCAAATTATTTTAATTTTACTTATAGTTTTGTACAAAAATGCTATTTTGTTACCGGAATGTCGAATGTCAGAATTAAATTTCCACAACACCGATTTAGACACCAATCTCGTTATCGCCCCTCCACCTTCACCCTGCTATACAGGATTGAAATTATTTATATAAATAATATCGGGAGGAACTCTATCAACCATTGACCACGAAAAGTCTAAATGCGACACAAATGTTTGCCGTTTTTTTAGATTTCCACCCCCTACCCTTGCCCCTAGGGATTTTACTCGAATCTTATCCTGATAGATTTGTGTGCGATACATACCCACGTACTTAAACAGAAACATTTATAATGTGACGATACGACCATTTCGATCTGTTTAGCGTAAAAAACTGTTTAAGTTGGACTAACATTTAATTGAGTTAGGATACTTTAAATTAGTTATTAAATATGCAAACAGATTTATATATCATTGAGGGTCAATATATAAAGAAGTTCTGGGTCGACGCACATTCAGTTTTATGTTTTAGATGAAATAATATAAACATTTACACAATTCATATATATATATATATATATGTAAATTATAGATACATTTTACTTATTTTGCTCAGGGTAATAGCAGGATAATAAATCGGGCTTTCGAATCTTTATTTTGAATCGCATCAAACACATATTGGCGACTGGGTATGGGAACTAGGTTAATTTTTTTAACTGTAATGCTTTCACAGGCCGATCTCACGTGGTCTAGAGGCTACGGTAGCTGCCTCACAACTCAGGCGACCCTGGGTCGAATCCTGGAACTGGCTTGGATGTATGTACTGGAGAATCGATACGCTGACCACTCCAAATTCGGAATGTGTCATGTAATATGACAGTCCGCTGTCGACCCGGTAGCTCAAGGCCCTGAATGAGTTGTAGAGCCAAGGAAGGCTAATTATGTTTTCACAGCGTGGCAACTCAAAAACACATAACATCCGTGCTCTTGCAAGGATTCTAACCCCGGTCATCTGTGGTAAGAGACAGTGATACTGACAACTATAAAAAATAGGTTTTATTTAAAAAAACGCATTGAACCGATAATATAGAAAATGTAAGATCTTTACTATAAGTTAGCCGACACTTTATACGATCTACTAAATGAGCCGAACTGACAGTGTAATGGCTAAGGTCGGAGCCACTACTGTTGGCGTGACGCAGGACGAGGACGCCAGAGAATGTTCTACAGTCATAAATTGCGTGCAACGAACCACATAACACGACGTAGAATTTTGTAAGAATCAGTAGTCAGTTAAAGCAGGCCATGGGGCATACTTGGTAGCTCAGTTAGTGAAGGACATCAGGGAGTTGTTGATGGATTAAACAGAGAGAGAGAGAGGGTGAGGGAGGGAGAGGGATGGAGAGGGAGGGAGGGGGAGAGATGGGGAAGGGGGGTAGGGGAGAGGGGGAGAGAGAGAGGCCATTTGGTGATATTTTGCTCCTGATGCTAGTCTGGCCAACGAGTTGCAATTATAGAAGTTGGTTCTCCGGATATTATAGCAGCCTAGCCGCCAAACTGTTATGTGAAGTGGAGACTATACATATTTTAAATATGGACAATTTACATGATTTTTAATCTGACTGCCAGACCTCGCATTCTCTTTGACAATTTAATTTTTTCCTTAGAGTTGTGTCTACTCAATACAATATACGACGAGAAAGTCGCGTGTTCTATGCTAAGCCGTTGTTCGCATGTCCTCGCAGCAGGTCATGTGTATTTATGAGCCGTCACATGTATCAGCCATTTGCTAGTATTCCATCACGGCTATTAGCTGCTGTCACGCAGAATTATGTGTTGTGGCACAATGGACCACGCTTCCTGCCTCATCTCCTCGTTCTTCAGACACTCAAAGTTGGCTCGCCTGACTATCAAAGTATGATAGCCTTACCGTCTTTTAAAACAACTGTAAGTTTATAATTTCTTTAATATATTACCTTATATCATGAATGACATTGAAAGTGAACATTACACCCCTAGCCGACGTAACCTGGAAAACTAGATGACGCGACCTTCCCTGGAGGTGAGGCCGCGGAAGAAGAAAATCCTCCGTCGACGACCGTCGCCAAGATGTCTGGAAATTATATAGACGTAATGTTGGACCACAAGTCGGTACGAGCCCTAATAGATTCCGGCGCATCTTTCTCTGTTATCTCCGAGACGTTTCGACGACAGCTGAAGAAGACCAAGATCGCTGATAACAGGAATACTATTTTAAGGGTCGCGGATGGCAAATATGTGCAACCAGCCGGAAGATGCACCATCAGGCTGAAAATTAATAACAGAATTCAGCCGTTCGAATTCATCGTCCTGCCGCAATGTAGCCACGACGTTATCCTCGGATGGGACTTTTTGAAGAGCTCGCAAGCCGTAATTGACTGTGGACGTTCTGAAATTCTGTTAGACGAATTACAAGCTTCCGAAGAAATAGGAAATAAGGATTCGTGGCGGTTATTTGTTCTCGACGATGTTACCATTCCTGCGTCGAGCGCTACCAAGGTTACAGTCACGTGCCCTAAGTTAAATGGCCACGTAGATCTTATAATTGAAGCGAAGAAGAAATTATCACAAGTCATTATTCCTGCGTCGGTCATATCGTTCAAGAATGGCACTGGAGATTTATGGGTAGTTAATGGGCAGAACGAACCTCAGTTTCTTCCGAGACATATGTGCTTAGCAAGGGCTGAGCTAATAACACAACAACATCTGACTGTTATGGAAGAAAATCCACCCAGCCGCAGAATTCCTACAGTGACGAAAAACAACGAATTCGAGTTTCATAAGTTACTGGCGCCGCAGTTAACCATCGATCAGCAGACGAAATTTCTTGAATTGCTTCAGAAATATTCTGCGTGCTTCGACGCAGTAATCAGGGAAAAATCAACCACTGTGAAGGTGAAACATAAAATTAATACAGGAAGCTACTCACCTATCAGTCAGAGGGCGTACAGAGTATCACCAGCAGAACGACGCATTATTAAAGAAGAAGTGGATAAGATGCTTGGCCGAGGAATCGTCCAACCATCACAGAGCCCGTGGTCATCACCCGTCGTACTAGTCACAAAGAAGGATGGAACCTGGCGATTCTGCGTCGATTATAGGAGACTTAACAAGATCACGAAGAAGGACGTTTATCCACTACCAAGAATTGACGATACTCTGGATTGTCTAAATGGGGCAAAGTTTTTCTCCATCATGGACTTGCACTCAGGATACTGGCAGATAGAAGTGGACGAAGCCGACCGAGAGAAAACCGCTTTCATTACACCAGACGGACTCTACGAATTCAAAGTTATGCCGTTTGGGTTGTGTAATGCACCAGCAACATTCGAACGAATGATGGACAACTTGCTGCGCCACTTGAAATGGACTATGTGCCTCTGCTATTTGGACGACATAATAGTTTTCTCGGAAACGTTCAGCGAACATCTGCATAGACTGCGAACTGTTCTCGAGTGTCTGAGAACAGCAGGGCTGAGACTGAATCCAAAGAAGTGCCTATTCGGTGCAAAGGAAATAAAGATCCTTGGCCATCTAGTCTCACGGGAAGGCGTACGACCAGACCCGGAGAAAGTCAGGTCGATAACAAACTTTCCCCGGCCAAGAAATCTACACGACGTCAAGAGTTTTCTTGGGCTCTGCTCTTATTATAGGCGTTTTGTCCGAGACTTTAGTGGAAAGGCACGGCCACTACACAAATTGTTGCAAGGAGACGCCAAATTTATCTGGAGCAGAGAACAACAGGAGTCTTTCGACACGCTGCGACGAGCCCTTGTTTCCGACCCCGTTCTGGGGTTGTTCGACCAAAATGCACCGACTGAATTGCATACTGACGCCAGCGGCCACGGACTTGGTGCTGTACTCGTTCAGATATTCGGCAAGAAAGAGAAGGTCATAGCCTACGCGTCGAGAACACTTAGCAAAGCAGAGAGGAATTATTCGACGACAGAGAGAGAATGCCTTGCTGTTGTTTGGGCCATCTTCGATGAACTGACAGTGCTTTACGAACTCGTCTGTCGATTTTACGTCCTTTAGTAGGAGGGCCTGATATAAGTCCTCCGCGACACCTTTCATCAGATGTGCCAGCTTTTCGTCTTCCCCCATATTTGGGTTTACCGTTCGGCACAATGCGAGAACGTTCTGGATGTAAGACTGGGCGTTCTCGCCACTTTTCTGAGCCCTGTATTTTAACTCTTCTGTGGCCTGCCGAACATGACGCTCAGAATCGCCGAATGCATTTTGTATCTCGGCCTTGAAAGTTTCCCAGCTGGTCAACTTTTCCTCAACATTTTCGAACCACTGTCTTGCGGTTCCGTCCAAATAAAAGTACGCATTTGCTAGGCAAATCGTGTCGTCCCACTTATTGAATTTGGCGACCCTTTGGTAGCCCTTGAGCCATCTGCCTGGGTCTTGTCCGGCGTCTCCCGTGAAGATGGCAGGGTTCCTTATCTGCTGCTGAACAGCAGCATAGGCCGGTGAGCTCCTTTCTTGGCGATCCATCACAGTGCTTGTTGGTTTTGTGTATGGTACGTACTCCGGATTCAAGCCTTGGAGTCTCCTGCTTTGTCGAGGTCTAATGGGAGCCACTGTGTGTTACGTTTAGATGTACCCGGCGCCTCCACCAAAAATGTCACGTTTCGTAGGGATCGTGAGATTCAATAACACACACACGTAGAGGTTATAGGCGTTTAATCAACGGCGAAGTGCTGTACAAAGCTCGTACTGCTACAGACTGACTCCGATTTGGAATCCAGTCCTATTTATACATACATGGAATATTCGAGAAACAGAACATTCTAGAAACATATACAAATCACAATAAGGAATACCTGTTTACTCCTAAGACAACTGTCATAGTAAATTCGATCATGATACGATATTTAATAAATTAATTATCTGAAAACTAAGTGTATTTAATAATAAATGCAACCAATTTGCCTGCAAAATTTTTATAAATTAATATTTAGTTTATTATTATACAATAAATTAAAATATTAATAATAATTTTGAAAACAATAATTCTTTAAAATAGAAAGTATAATTACTAACCTTAAATATCAGACAAATGATTTATTAAATTTTTTATGCTTGGTCCGAGAATTTGCATACAACGTTTTAAGCAATTTATAATTTTGTGAACTTACGTCTAAATTTATTGCTATTTTGGAATAAAGTATGACTTTCCTAAAAGTAATTAAATATAAAAAAATCTTGGTTAAATTTCACTTAAAAATTAGTAAGGTCAAGATTAAAAGTAGAATGTCTGTTCTTCGTGTGTTATAGTTTATCCATTAAAATTATAAGTTTGCTATTTATTTATTAAATTGAAAGTAACACCTTACTATTATTTACGAAATATTATGTATTCAAAATAAATATTTATTATTAATTTTTTTTAGTTACCCGAAGTCCATAAATACGGACGAAACGTCGTAATTATATTAATTAAAAATTTTTGCTGACAAATTGCGTTGTATTTTTTATTATTTATGATACGATATTGTTTATACGTAACATGGGATGCCTGTGGAAGTTTTCTTACACAGGCATTTCTCCTTAGATTCATTGTGAGGCTAACCTTTTGGGATTCATCGTTTGTTCTCTTTAGTTTTTTAAAGGTTATCACATTCCAACGAACCTACATATATTTTAGGAGGTGTATGTAGTGGGGTGGAATACCTTTGGCATACGGTAAGAGTTGTCCGGTAATCTCATTGGATCAGTCAGCCAACTGCCTTCTAAAATTGGGGGAGTCACGGAGAAAGGAATGCTACAACCCCACAGAAAACTCGTCTCTCGTCATTGGGACGGTATAAGGATAGTACCCAAAAGCCCGACTAGGTTTTGTAGGGTTTTCCCTGCATTTCTTTTAGCTGGAGCCCGAGGCCTTGGCCAACCCTTTGACTAACTTGCTCTACATTCCACATCCTTCCTTTTCAATTGCCTTCTTATGCTATTAAAGGGGAGTTACCTGCTTACCTCATGTAGCCTGTTATTAAAAGATATTATACGGAATGAAAAATATAACAATGGAAAGTTTCTTATAATAGTTAGCTGATGTACATTTCTCCCACTCTTTTAACTTTGTATGTTTGCTAAATAAAATAGTGTTTTTATTTTACTAGCATTCGACATACGTCTACTAATTGCTTTTGTAAGATTTGAAGTCTAGATGTGAATGAATATGATGATCAACAATGAAAGCTACAGAACTTTTAATCAATTACTCCACGAGAAAGAAATTGTGAACATCCCAAAGATTTATTTTAAGTTGAAACCGCCTACGCTCTAATAAACAACTTCGTATGTGAAACTTTTATTTATTTTAGTTTGAAAAGACTTCAACATTAAACATTGTCATACAGAAAAAAATGGTTGACACAGTGGAAAAAAAATGGTTGCACAATAAAAGTATTTTACGATTAATGAACCCAAGCTGATTAGCAGTTATATTTTTTAATGTACATAGAAATCGCAAATCACTCTTGTTGTAACTTATATGTGAAACTATTTGAATTACGTGTCTGCAGCAACTGTTCATACACAAAAGTTACATTATTGATCATAGGAACGTGTAATTTTTATTGCCGAACTTGAGCATTCTTTCTCTCTACGGACGTAAAATGGACAGGTTGTTACGTCAGACAACAAAGAGTTTAATTTTTACTGAAATTACTGAACATGATTTTTTCGGTAAGAAACTGCTTCACAAATGTTGAGTTTGAGTGAAATCCTCAGGATTACAGTTTTGTACCCTGGTGACTGCGAGGAAATATTTACTTGAGAGAGAAACGTCTTTAGTAAATGTTCCTTTGGTAACGTGCGACGAGGTTTTTGACTAAGGAATCAGGTAATGGAAATTTTAAAGAAGGGAGTCGTTTTCAAATTTCCTGCTTTCACGTCCCTTTAAATAAGTGTCCTCTCTCTTCCTCATTGAAGTCACGTCCATCTTGACATATTTATGATTGTCTACCAACTATACGGGATGTGTAAATTCACAGGCAATGCCCCTTCTCACCCCACTCTCGCATCCCCGGCACAAAAATAAAGCGTAACTTCTCAGACATGGGGGAAGGGGGGTGGGCGGAATTTCACGGATACGTCCTGTGATCTAATGGCTAGCGTCGCTGCTTCAAAACTCAGAGGTTCCGGGTTGGCATCCTGACATGGGCTTGGATGTTTGTGTCGTCATGGTCACGCAGATCGGAATTGGGAGTGCTAGAGAATCTATACGCTGACAATTCCAAAATTTGGAAGGTGTCATGTAAGGTGACAGCCCGCAGTCGACCCTGTAGGGCAAGGCCCTGAATCGGCTTCAGAGCCAAGGAATAATAATAATAACATAGACCCTGATTACACCAAATAAGTGATCAATAGATGAATATTACCACATCTCAAGACCTGCAGTGATGGCAGAAGGGTACAGAGTCGGACTGTAGAAACGTAGACTCGGGTTCGAGTGCCAACCAACCCAACCATTTTTATTTGTTTACTTTATTTACATGGTTTGCCTTTACTTTCTTGTATTTTCTGTTTCGAGAATGTTCTGCTTCTGGAATATTCCATATATGTATAAATGGGACTGGATTCCAAATCGGAGTCAGTCTTACGCAGTACGAGCTTTGTACAGCACTTCGCCGTTGAATAAACGCATATAACCTCTACGTGTTGGTGTTATTGAATCTCACGAACCCACAGAAACGTGACAATATTCTAAGATTAATTATGTAACATATATATATATATATATATATATATGACAGCACAATAACTACAGCCTCAATGATCCAATAATTTTTATTGTATGTTAAAAATTTATCATTGCCATTTTATTCAAGCAAATATCGTGTTAGTGTTGCATGTTTCGCGTCTCAAAATTTGCTATTTAACAAAGCGTTATTTCCATGAGGGAGGAAGAGTGTATTAATTTTATCAAATAAATGCCATGACCGTTTACAGGATAAATTTTTAGTCAGGCCGCGGAAAGGAAAAAAATTGATATAAAACTCCGCGGAGGACAGTAAAAGGTGTGAGTTACAGACGCGGGGGAGGGAGCAGACGAGCAGTGTTACATTATTGCGTCTCCAGAGAAAGAGCGAGCTGACGTAGATCGAGTAAGGTGCTGTATACTATTGGCTCTGGAGAGGGAGAAAATTGGTTTGTAGCTCTCAACTGCAGTATCGACTGTCTGCTGGGCGAAAATGCGACTTATTTACGCGTACAAGTATCTCTTCGCGGACAAATGCTCCACCATGTATCACTCACACTTTTACTAAAAAAAACAACATCAAGAAAATGAACGTTATCAAATTACCCTTCTCGAGTCGTCAATTTTAAACTCTCGCAGCAGAATGTCGTCTGGAAAGACGAGAGACGGAAATTTAAAATGTTAAAGTAAAAAATACAGGAACTGCATCATCCTATTCACTGCTGATGTAATTGAAACAACACTTCTTAATAGCTTATAGGAACGAATTGTAGAGAACACGAATAAATTTTACTAAACTTTTAAAATATTTAATATTGCATGTTCAGAGGATATACTAAACAGACGTCTTTAATACACCATTTAAGCATGTTATACAATCTCGAGGAAGAGCGAACAGTATCGAGGACTTTGACTAAGAGAAAGGATAGATTAATAGGCCACGTTTTGAGACATGAAGGTCTTGTAAAATTAGCATTAGAGAGAAGTGTGTGAGGTAAGAACAGAAGACGGAGCCAACGGATAGAATAGGCTAAGCAGATTTGGGAGGATGAGGGATGTGGTAGTTTTTCGGAAATGAAAAGGCTTGCCCACGATAGGTTAGCAGGAAGGGTTGTATCAGACCAGTCTTAGGACGGAATACCACAACAAAATAGAGTTTGCAACAATATCACCAATATGAAATAATTATATCTGTCGTTTATACTATATATCATGAGGAATATTATGTATATGGTATGAATAAATTACTTTTCGTTTTAGAATTGAATATTATGCAACATTTATTGCACAAAATATTCTTACGGTTCCGGCTTTAGTATTAATAATAATTACACTTAATACAAAATTTACATTATTTAATTCCTTAATAACTAAAATGTACCATGAGTAATATTAATTATAATCTCGTTTAATCTTCTCAAATGATGCCGGGACCAGATCAGTCCGGCCTAGAAGAACCAAGTCAGGACCTTGTAACATATTGAAGTTGCCCATTGGTGATTGGCAACGGGATTTATGAGCATGTGATTTATGCATATCTCTGGATATGTCCTGTAAGCTAGAGATAAGATTTTTTTTTGCATGATGAATGGAAAATATTATGAAGGAAACTATTGGAGAGAATTATTTTGATTGGAGACGATTGAGTTGTAAGATTGTATTATTATTTATTATTGTTTCATAAATTGGCAGGAACTGTTGATTCGTAAACTTGTGTACTGTACTGTAGCGTGTAAAAGTATAATTTCGTTTCATATATATACGTTCAAAAGTTATGTAAACTTTACTCATTTGTAAAATTACTAAATTATTTTGATTTCAAGATCGATTTTCAACCTTGAGAAAAATAATATAAATATTATTATTTCAGACACGTGACGTGTTATGACGCCATCAACTTTTTGTTTTTCATAACAACGAGCCGGACATGTTTAAAGGTAAAGTAATTTTGAATTTGGGATTAGAGTTATTACGAACTGAAGACTTTATTGGTTATTAGAAACCAGTTATAAATATTCAGAAATATATTTTTGGACTGAGTTATATACATACATAAATATAAATAAATTATTACACATTTGTAAATTTATTGATGCTGTGGCACGTTTGGGGAAGAGATTCATTTATCTAAAACGCCGATCAACTTTATTTAAAAGATTTTTATTTCTCGTGAACCTATATACGTGTTGCCTGTTATCCGCATTGGAATCGGGGGAATAATATACTGACATTGGATTTTTTCCTCCACCCACAGTTTTGAAAGTAGCTGTGGTAGATTCTTTTATTTAACTCTGAGTCTGTTGTCACGCGAACTCTCCTCACGACACTGAACGTCCATCATTTCAACCCTCGACAACGCCGACCACACCCGACGGGAAATAAGGTTCAATTCAAAAAAAGCGACCCCCTTCAATTCATCCTCGTTGCACTTTAACAACTAGACTCTGGCGTTCTCTTAAGTGACTGAAGCATTAAATCAATGCCACGACTTTTGAGCTCGCGCTTAAAAATAAATTTGCTTTCGTAATGAACCGAAATTTGAGCCTCAGAAAAATGTGCAGCGAGAAGAATTTTTAATATAATAAATGAACTCTAATGTAAGGTATAATTTCAAACAAATAGTTCATTCCAAAAACAACCATTTTATTGCATTAGTATGAACGTTTGAAATCTTACGGCTTCAATTGAATCATTACTTTACTGAAACGTTTTAAAAAGTCTTTATAGGTCAATTGCTAAATATAACGTAACAATACGGCATGATATGGTTCCTGAAAGACAAACTCAGCTTAACCGACCCAGTTTTTCAGGAGTGACGGCAAGAAAAGCTGCTGTTATGCGGTGTTACAAGTCTTCGAGGTTAAGTAGTAGAGGTAGAAAAAAAAGCTGAAATTGATATAAGTATATGATAAAAAATCACAAGGACTGAAGCCCATTACTGTTGTGCGTTCTGGAGTAGCATCTGGACACCGACTGCAACATTCGGTGGCAACGCAACGTCCGCATAGTTGTGGAATTACGTACTGACTCCATTAGTGAAAAATTTAGCCATTATTATGTTTTGAAGTTCCTGTATGAGACAATGTTGCATATTTATCCGAAACTACCGTCGGTGAAGTCCCTGTTGGTGGTTTTCCAAAGTAACTTATCGGCAGCATGTTCGAACACAACATTGGCAGCTTGTTTTTCACATACTTTATCATTCATTACGTAAAGCTTAGCCAGAAACCTGTAAAAACGTCTTGATTTATATCACACTCTTTGTAATTACCCTGTTTTTTTACTTTACGTCTGCTTTCTACATTATTTAAAATGAATGCTTTCGAAATGTGGTGCTATAGGAGAATGCTGAAAATAAGATGGGTGGATACAATCATTAACGAGAAAGTTAAGCAGAATAGGAAAAGAGCGAACAATGTGGAGGACGTTGACGAAGAGAAGGGATAGAATAACAGTCCACGTTTTCAGACATGAGGGTCTTGTAAAATTACCATTAGAGGGAAGCGTGTGGAGTAAGAAGAGAAGAGGAACGCCAAGGATGTAATGCGATAAGCTCATTATGGAGGATATTTGATGTAGTAGCTATGTATAAATGAAAGGGCTTGCGCAGGATAGATTAGCATGGAGCGTTGCATCAGACAAGTCTAAGAACTGATTACCGCAACGACAAAAACATTAGAATGAATTCAATTAGTTTTTACAGAAATTTAAAAAATTTAATCAACTTAAGGGCGTGTCAGTACCTTAGTATTTTCCTCTGGTTAAGATACTGAATTTTGTTTCCGTAAAACAAAATAAACAACTTTATGAAATTAAGAAAATGTACTGAAACGTAGTTGCCTTGAATAATGGTCATTTAATGAAAATAATTATATGGTCATTGTTATCAAAAGAATTGGAGGTAAAAACGTCATGGGGTTCTTTGATTGTTAAAATTTTCTAGTTATTCAAAATGGCCGTACCATACATAGTTTTATTAAAACTTATGAACAGTATGTAATGGTCATTTAATTTTTTTATGAAATTGCTGTATTAATTTATGGAATATTTACCGATCCCTATTAATTGTATCTATTTAAATAATAATGATGATGTAACGTAAATTAAAGACATTAAAATTTCTACTTTTTTCACATTTAATTTAATGTACTTATTTCCTCATTTATGTATATTTAAAAAGTTTGCATTTTTCTGGTAATTTTATTTTTGTCTTTGCATTTTTTTAAATATTTTCTCATCTGAGATGTAATAGAATAAATAAGTTGATATTTGAAAGAAAATTCATTATTTTATGTTAAGAAATCTAGTCTTGATGATGCACCGCATTATGAGATATTGGAAAATTGTCAATTTTAAATTATAGTACCTTATTTATTGTGAATAAAATCTCTCATAAATTGTACAAAAAATATCAAATAAAATTTAACCATACCTTCTTCAAAAAAATATTACAATTTCATTTTTAAGCATTAATTAGTTTCTTAATAACTAAACACTTCAATACTTCATTTATTTGTTTTAAAGAAATTAATAAAGAAACTAGGAACTATAGTAATTTATTGTTTAATGTAACATTTGTTGTTGTGGTAATCATTGCTAAAACTGGTCAGATGCAACCCTTCATGCTACCCCATACTCCGCAAACCTTTCATTTATTCACAATTACCACATACTCCACACTCCCTAATCTGCTTAGCGGATTCGATCCTTGACCTCCCTCTTCTGTTCTTACCCACACACTTCCCTCTAATGCAAGTTTTATAAGACCCTCATGTCTCAAAAGTAACCTATTAATCTATCCCATCTCTTGGTCGGAGTCCTACATATAGTTCTCTCTTCTCTTATTCTACTTAGAACTTCCTGATTAGCAACTCTATCTACCCGTCCCATTCTTCTTAGCACCACATTTCAATAGCTTCTATTCTTTCTCTGTCTGCAACTCCTACTGTCCACGTTTCTCACCCATATAACGCCACACTCTATACCAACATTTTAAGTAATGATTTCCTAATATTCATACTTATTTTAGCCGTAAGTAAATTACCCTTTTTTGCGAAAACCTTCCTTGCCAGTTATTAGCAGAATTCCTTAACTTTCTTCGAAATATCCATTCCCAATCTAAAACCCTTTGCATTCCACTCTTTCCCATACGACACTCTATAACCTTAGTTTCCCCTCTATTAATATTTTGTACTCTTCTTCTAGTACCACGTTCATGCCATTTATTATTGTTTCCAAGTCTACTTCTGACTCCCCTAATACTACAATATTATCAGCAAACCTTGCATTTTGATTTCCTTAAACATTGTAACACTTTTAGATTTACTAAATTTTTATTTATTTTCACGAATAATGTAATTTTCTAAAATTTTTAAATTAAAGACGTTTAAATACGAACACTGTAACTTATCTCATAATAAGAAACTCTAAAGAAAAATAATTGCTTGAAAATGTGGATTTTAACTAAAGGATCAGCTTTGAAAAATCCTACAATTTACTAGACCACAGAAGCAATGTATTAAAAAGAATCACCCATATTGGCTTCTTAACTTCAAACACAAAAAATTACTTAATAATCAAAACGCTTCACAATTGAGACACTATATAATTTCATGTCTTTAGTATTCTTGACATCGGAGGTTTACTTAATTAAAAACGGTTTTAGTTTTTGTGGATTTAAGGTTTTTAATATAATAGTAATTAAGCTTAAATACTGCGACATCTGTCAAACTGTTTGAATGAAAGAAATTGTTACTTTAAA
Source organism: Eucriotettix oculatus (assembly GCA_034510155.1). Lineage (NCBI taxonomy): Eukaryota > Metazoa > Arthropoda > Insecta > Orthoptera > Tetrigidae > Eucriotettix > Eucriotettix oculatus. Next base: position 13,407,711 of record CM067377.1, read on the forward strand.
ATCATGAAGAGGTTTACACATTACGTAGAGTCTATTTATAAAACTGACAGGCTTGGAAGAGGATTTTCAAACTTATCTCTTCTGTTGCCACTAGGAAAATTCCTTAGTGAAGTCTTGCAACTTCTCTGTTTACGCGAAAGTCATCATATTAATTTCAAATTTATTTATAAAGGAGCAAAACAGTATAATTAATAATCGTCTTCTTGACGTATGTACTCAATTACTCTGATAAAGGTCAATCAGGTACGGAATCTAGGATCACCGTATTTTCCGGTCCAATGTTGTGATACACTTTACGTTTCTTCTCTCAATATGAGGAATCCATAACTGAAATTATGTCCTCAACGTTTTTTACACCCTGTATAGTTTTGAATTCTCTTAATTATTGCCGTTAGCCTGCAGACATGCGGATGTTACGGACGAAACGTAGCAATTTCCACAAAAACGTTTTATGATTAAATCGTTACTTTAGTACGTATTACTTTCTGACATATCTGGCCAATTATATCACATTGTTTTAACAGATGTCACAAGTCTCCAATGAATTTGCCGATTCTAGTACTGACTTCTTATACTCCTCCTAATACCGAACCCCTTTCGGCCCCAATGTAATCAAATTAATATATATATATATAATACGATTCATATATAATTTATCTTTCTAAAATGGCGGTAACATAAGGTATAACTAATACGAACTCATTCTTTGACAAGTAAATATTTATTAGAAGAAAAAAACTTTCGTATCTATTATTTCCTTTATTTACATAAACCAGCTGGTTGCCCTGATGTAAGTTTTCTAGGGTTTCCTCTGCATTTATTTTAAGTGGAACACAGGATAGGATCCTTAAAAATCCCGGGGGCCCTAGTCAACCATTGGTTCCCCTCTTTTCAATTCCTTCGCTATGCTATTAAAAGGGAGTTGCCTGTTTTAGGATCACCCAAAAGCCCGACCTACGCGTTGCAAGTTTTCTAGGGATTTCCCTGCATCTCTTTTAGGTTAAACACCGGGTAGGGTTCTAAATCTATAGCCTGGAGGCCCTAACCATTGGCTACCTTGCTCCAACTTCCATATCCCTCCTTTTCAATTCCCTTCCTTTGCCATTAAAGGGAAAATAATGCTTCAAGTTCACCCTCATATAGCTTGTTATTCAGAAAAAAGCCTTAGCCATGCGTCTTCTTATTTCTAGTCGGATCCTCCATTAAATCTGCTTGATTATTCCTAATATATTCAGGAATTGCCTAGTCCCCTTAAATCTAGACAATCGTCTTTTTCTTTCTATCGAATACTATATTTAAAACAGGTTTAGAACGTATTCAATTAAAATTGATATTTATTTCGCTCACTCAAAAAGTACTTTAAGTAATAGCCATGCGTCTTTTTCAATATGTTATGTTTATAGAAGTATTAGTAACACTAACGTTCAAACACCTTTATATGTTATTATAATTTACGGAAATTAAGAACATACCACATGCAAATAAGTACTAAGTAACTACTTCGAAGTACTTCAATAATCTTAAACTAAATAACAAACATTAAGTAACACAGCATAATAATTATTATCGAAAACTGGTTTGACTCTTTGCGTTACTCAGGTCTCTTATATGTAATGATAATTAATTATAGTGTCAATTTCAGCTAGTACAGGTCGTAATATATTTCAATGTTAATTATGTATGCTAATATCTAAAAGTCAATTTACATAAATATGTTGAAAAAATGGTAGAAACATATTTAGAATCATTTCCAATAGTACCAGATATCTCGATTTTATTTCCATCCAAATTACATGTAGCGGAACTTGGGGAAAATTTGAGTCGCAAGCTGAAAATTCATTTTGGTTTTTTAAACACAAAATCGGACATTCAAAACCGAATAAATATTTTATTGATTATGAAAACAAGGCTTTTATATTACCGAGTATTTGCTTTTAACATATTGTCTGTGCATATTTTATAATTACAAATTTTTGCGATCCCATTGAGTACAACCGCAGCTGCTCTGGAGTGTATTTAAATGACTGAATACAAGTATGTAAAATTTAAGGGTAATCACGTGATACTTTAGGATAATATGTAATCCTATTATAAATGATTCTAAATAAAGTAACTGATTATTTAATTACAAATAGGAAGAAAAGAGCACGCTGACTCTTTCCGCATTATTAAAAAGTTTTCCTCCTCATGATGATCTGTGGAAAACGAATGTATTCCGTTGTAGTGTAATACATTTTATTGTAATGTAGTTGGTAATCACAACGTGAGAGATTTCCGTCTCCTGAGGTCCACCGCAAACCCTGCAGAGGCGCCGGGGACTCCACACATTAATCAAGGTCCGGCCGGCTTCCGCTGATCACGCTCATCAATCTCTGGCACCAGCCTCTACGGTAGTCCTACGACGTGTTCATCTATTCATATTTAGATTAGCTTTCCTTCATAAAAGGTAAATTCCTCTTTACAAAGGAGAGAATGAAATAACGTTCTACTTCGCCGCCTTCTCTTCATCCCTTTTTAATAAAATAATAAATTTCAGTCTGGTGCCTGGAATCATCAGATCGGAGGTTAAATGGTACGATCCGAATTTTACTACTATACATATATAAACTATTACTTGAATAAGGCGGAGAATTCTTTTTTGATGAAATAAAAGGCCAGGCACTCGATTATAATTTTTGTAATAAAGGGTTTTAATAATCTTAATTTCAGTAGATCATTAATTATGGATAAAAATGTAGCTAATTTATCAGAAAACAATATTTATACTTATTTAAGACACCTGTAACGCATATGTACTTAGGTCTACCCGTTCAAGTCCACAAATATGGACGAAACGTTATAGACCTCTTAAATAAATATAAATATTGTTTGCTGACAAGTTGGCTAGAATTATTTTATTTATAGTTGAAGATAATGTCAGATTATTAATTATACATTTATTATGGTATGGTATTACTGATAATATTCTCAGAGGTATAGAATCTTAGTTAATAGCGATAATAAGCTTAACATAATGCCAACAAGATTGGAAAAGGAAATGAAAGTAAACGTTGGAAAACATAAGGCTATGGAGGTAAATAAAATTGACGGAGGTACAATAAGGACAGTGGAAGAGAGAATCGATACATAAAAGCAGCATAGATACTTTGGTAGGTGATTGACTGAAGATAGCAAGAGTTGAGCAGAGATAAACAGGAAACATTCAGCAATAAATATAAATTATTTTTTAAAATATAAATGATGATATTTTATTGATGGACATATTGGTTATTTGGACTCTGGTTATATATGGACGTGAAACATGGATAGTAAGAAAGACATTAGATATGGAGAAAACTGATGAGCTAAATGGATAGAGTGAAGAATAAAGAGGTTCTTAAAAGCATTAGAGACGAAAGTAATTTGCTAAATTAAATCATGACAAGAAAAGCAAACTGGCTGAAAGATGTAATGGGAGGAAGTGGAATTTTTATTACAGGTTTAGAAGGATCAGTGAAATGAGTGAAAAGGAGAGTGAGGAGAAGAGACAACTTGATTGACAGAATGAAATTTGGGAACTTCAAAAATAGGACGAAAGCATGGGACAGGAGCAATTGGTGGGTGTTGTGACACCAGAAACCTGCCATTTGGCTCTACTTTGTCGTAGATTCGGATTAGGCAACAACTGCGCCATCTGAACAAATAATTCTTAGGTTTGTAACTGAGGAGAACCAACATCGAGAGACGTTTGGATGATTTTCTCTGCCCAAGAGACTATCTAGTACCCAAGAACCTTACTTCAATTTTTTCTCGTTTTCTCTTAATACAATTTTTATCACAATTATGTCCAAATTTTTAAATTTTAAGAAAAATGCATAAGTTACTGAAACTTTTATTCACGATGATAAACAACGAGGATCTATTTGAAAATTGTTGCTATATTAGGCAAACAAAAGGGTGATTAATTATCATAGTCAAATAATGTATCTCCAGTATAAAACTTCCCATTGACAAGGATTCTGTAGTATCCAAACATATCATCAATTCAAAATATTCATTTTAGTGACAAAATGACACCAGGTGCTGTTCCACAATTATGCTTAGAATTAATTAAATACGACATCTCTGCTATTAAAGCAAAGACCGATACTGTACAGCTCAACAATGACCACGACGATCTCTTTCCTTCCCAGATTGACTTCTTTGTCTTAATAGTATCGTTCAATCTTGTCTTTTGAGTTAGTCACATGATTTGTCATTCTTGCGGCCGATGCCGTACTTTCAATCACTTGTGGAAAGTAGACAGGATTGTGTGTTGTATTTATTTATTTTTTACTTATTTTTGTCGGTAATTTGGCTACTTAGTAGTGTTTTACCCTTTTAAATGTCAACTTATTAGGTGTTGCTCAGTAGCTTTCATATTTGTTGCTACGGCAATGTGGAACTCAAAAATCAGTTTATTTTGTAGCATTACCGTGACCAAAGATTTAATATTACCAATATTTAATTATAACAGAAAGACTATATCAGGGATTGGTTGTATTTGACACCAGAATTAAGTCAACTGACAACTTAATGAACTTTCCCTTTTACACGACGAACAAAGGGAATAACTTTATTTAACTATTAATTACATGCTTTATAATTAAAAAAACTCAATTACAGGGATATGTATATTAAATTACAGAGCAACATGACACTGAATGAGTCTTTTTCATCGATTTTGCTAATATGAAAAGACTGCGGTCTTAAGCTTCCTCTTTTAAACGGGTTCTACGTTTCAGAAGATATCAATTTTAAGGGCGTTAAAGGTAATTAATCCACTTCTCGTTCGACTAAGGAAAGTGATACGTCACTTACAGGTCTCGATAAATATTACAGTGGAATCTGTTTAAATAAAGATTTAGTTTTTTAACTGATTAGAGTAATTCTACAAAAGGTATTCAAAATTAATTAGTATTAAATTTAAAAAAAATGTATTCATTGATTTATAAACCACAAATTATTTTGTTTGTATGATTTATTTGCGCAATTATTAATTATAATATTTATAACTACTTATAACCATTATTATTATTTTTTTGAATTAGTTTATATAAAATATAGATTTAGATTTCCCATATCTTATGTCAGTTCCCAGTATAAAGGCCAAATAAATGAGAGAGAGTATTTATGTTTTACGAAAATGGAACCGAAAACTCCATTGTGTTGTACGAACTTAAAAAGATAATAATTGTGGAGTAATTGTGATGAAGGACAGCTGAAATTATAAACAAAAGGACTTTTTAAACAAAATAATTTTTTAAAACATAGAATCGGTGAAGCAAAAATAGTTTAGATCAATATTCTATCGAGACGCGTACAGGACGAAAGCTAGAATGGTCAAGGTCACGTCGGAGTGAAACCTCGCAGATTATGGCACATTATTGCCTAGGATGATTGTTGAGCAGAAGGTGCAGCGTCTGCCTGGAATGTATTGTAGATGGAGCACAGTCTGCCTGAATTATTGTTGAGCAGTTGGTGCAGAGAATCTGCCTGATAGAGACGTAGAGAGAGAAAGCTGTGGCAGAAGAAGCAACATGTATAAAATTTAGTTTTCCCCACATATGGAGAAGATAGATTCAAATAGTGGGAATACAGAAAATAACAAGATAATATTTGATGCGGATTTAATCTGAAGGAGAGGGAGAGAGGAGCAGCCGGCGTACGAATAGGAACGAAGAACGACGTCAGCAGGCATTAATTACGGGTAAAGGCATTTTTACCCGTTTTTTCCTTGAAAACCAGTCTCGTTCGATTCGCGATTTTTTTAATTTCATTAAAATCGTTTTTCACCGTTTCCCGAGAACAGCCGTTAAGGACATAGATTCTTTTTGCTCTACCGACATAGCCAAATTGATAGTGCATTTTATTCGTAAATTTATTTTTACTGAAACTTTTAATTTGAGTTATATTATTCTTTTGTAAATAATTTTGTACTGTATTACCACAGTTTCGATCTTATCGTCATAATGAAATTTATTATATTAAAATTAAATATACTTTTTATTTTATTTAAAAATTCCTTGTTATAATAATATATTTGTCGGTGTAAACAAGAGTTAAAACCACACTTCGACTGTAGCAACACTACCACTTAAAACGTAATACTCCAAACATAGTCCACCATATTACTAACAAATCTGTAGAATGTAAGGAAACATGTCAAGATTGGCTGTTGAATGAATGGTAAACCAGATGGGACAGAATTGAAAAATGCCTTTGGTAAAAGAAATTAATACCCACGGTTGAATCACGATTACAACGCAGCTTCATAACTCCAAAAGAAGTAGTTAGACTTTTCTCTGGACACGGACCATACAATTATAAATTAAAACAGTAAAATTTAATAGAATCTTCTACATGTTCTTTCTGCAAACAGGAAGATGAAACACTTTATGACACTGTATGGGAATGGGAATGGGAATGTGATTGTTGGCATGACACCTTTCAGGACTACCGAATACTGGAACCTAAAAAAAATTTAGGATGTTGGGAACTTTACCAATCATTTATATTAGCCTTGAAACAATTTCAATTTCAAAAAGGAATAATGGAAAATATAAATAAGACAACTAGATTTTATTCAAATTAACTGAAGGATTTTTAGGGTGGTGAAAATCCCCAACTATCCTGCATATAGATTCAATAATATGAACCAATATAATGAACAGGATACCTACACTGGACGCATGCGTAACCTCTCTGGGTAACCAGCAGTAAGGTTTTTTTTTCTTCAGTGCAATGTGTCCCTCGTAAGCTATATTTAACATATACAGGCTAATACGGATTAAAATGGAGTCTAAAAAATGGAGCGTTGCATCAGATCAATCTAAGGACTAAATACCACAACAAAATGCTGTTAGGGAGGAGTTTCCTGTTTCAGGATTACAATCATATAACCTGTTACCCCCCCTCCCCCATATATTTAAAAATATTAACTATTTAATATATTTTTGTATCTATTTAAAAAAGGAAGTCGTGAAATGAGGGATGAAACGCAGTAATTTGTTTTCATTTAATTCAAAACACATGAAGTAGCTAATTATCTAAGTTTTATGACTTACAGCATTAATTCTATAATATTTAAATAAAACATGTCTATCGCGTTTTGCGAAGAGTATTCGTGGGATTAACCGCATAACGTCCTCTACGCTCTGCAGTAGATAAGATAAAGGCGGGGAATGTTTTCGTCGAGAGGCTCAGCCTTCCTCGTTTGCCTTTGTTTTGAATGATATACAGCTGTAAGTAGACTTTGCTGTATTTCTCCTCAATTAACCTCCGGAGAATTGTGTGAGTTGCGAAGCGCGACTTTATCTGCTAAGGGAATCATTACCTGTGAAATACGAGGACTGCCGCTGTGAGGATTAAAAAAAACCTGAGATCATCCACAGGTTTGTATTTACAGTAATATTACTACGCCTTCTTTATTTACCAACTAACATTAAATGCGATATACAGTTTTTAAACATACAATAGGTATGCCTAATATTATGTGTTAGGTCCTAAATGTTCATGAAAATCATTCATAAACTGCTTACACTTCACTTACAAGCATTTCAGTGTTACTTCATACACAAAGATACATTTTTTCAAGTGTTCCAACAGATCAATACACATTATAATCATTAATATCATTACTATTGTTACTATGACGTGAGTTTGCGTACCCTGTTACACATTAATAATTTGTAAAAATGTAATAATCTATTTATATTCATTTATAATGAAAAGTAAGAATAGGAGAGACTTGTTGGTGGGTATAATTTTTGAGGAAGGTGAGTTATCTTAGAATAGTTTTTTGCCGAGTAGTATGTCCGTTGTTTTTGATTACAGGTTTACGTCTGTATTTTTCGTTTATAAAAGTATATACAATTTTACATGCTGCAGTTAATTGCCGTTTAAAGGTAAGCTTAAGATTATTGTACACGCTTATTCGAGCGAATATTCATTAGTGACATTCACAATTGTATTTGTTGACGTCATAGATGGACCAGTTTATAAAATTACAACAAATACAGGATTTTGGTCACGGACTCGGAAAGACCTAAATATATGTGCATTATAAACTGTTTCTACAAAGGTGTTACTATTCCAGACCAACCCTGTATGGGCAAAACACCCATTCAACTAATAATAATTTTAAGTGTAGTAGGGGTACCGGGGGTATTTTTCCCCTTCTTAAGATAGTGGGAGAAAAATTCGGCTGCTTCTTAAGGTGCCGGGAGTGTTTTTGACGTTCTTAACATACCGACAGTAACTTTAACTGTGTTAGGGTACCTGGAATATTGTAGAATCTATTAAATCTATTATGGGGAATAGTTTGGACCACCTTAAGGTGCCGTAAGACGTTTTGTTTCTCTCACGGTATCGGAAATACATTTGACTTTGTTAATGAGACGCTTTGTTTCTATTGAGGTATCGAGAGTATGTCAGCACCTATTAGGGTTCTGGGACTATTGTGGTTTTTTAACATACTGTAAAATAAAATATAAAGTTTTTAAAGACTTTTACGTTACTGTGGGTATTTAAGGTACCAATCAGTTCTTTACTTTAGCGGATAACGACACTGTGAGTCACTACGCCAGTCATCATGAAATTAACATTTCGTTAGTTGAAAAGCTTGAAAATGTGGCGGTCTCGATGCAGGTTTAATCACGTGTCGACCAAGAGCTTAATGTCAAATTCCATGTCGTACTGGGTTGATACAACTAAATATTCGGGGAACGCCGGGCACATTACGTACGTAAAGAAACACACATAGCTTACAAAGAAGTTGGAAACCTACTTGGTCGTATATGAGGGAATTTTATATTCTAACATATTTACGCCGCAGATGATGTCATTTCTGTGCAACTGCACTTTTCAATTCGACAGGAAGTTAGTTATCAAGTTCAAATGCTAACAACTCGTATCTGCATTGGACAATATTTCCGCCGGCGATACAACAGCGCATTCAACTATTAATAGTCTCCGTTGAGAAATATTTATATTTTGTTTATATGAGCCGTAAAAATGAGTTGTTAGCAATCTCCAAGATGTGCAGCGGTTGTAAATTGTAACTACTTCAAATAATCGTATTTTTCTTCTGTATTCTTACACTTCACTCTATAATTGGGTTAATATCCGTTATAATTATATATGTCATACACTAAAATCTTTTACAGCATGGAGAAATCTATAATTGTTAACATTAGCTAATTATTATCTGCAGAGAAACCTTAGATTATTTGTTTCAGTTCCATTAATTGTCTGCTGAGGAAATAGGAAAAGTCTCTTTGAAATTAATTACAGAAAAATATATACCGAGAGTTCGTCTGTAAACCGAACACTTTGAGGCTGCGAGTGTGCACGTTGATTGCTGGGAATATTGAATTTGGTAACACTTAGCGACGTTGTTTTGGGAACTTTGGTCACAGTTCAATCCTTCTTCATCCATGCTTTCCCACGTAATATTGTGATGGCACTGCCCGACTGGCGCGACTGGTGTTCGATTTCCAACCGAGCTCCCGGTTGAACAACATATAAATTAGGAAATAGATATTATGGGTCATACATAAATAAACAATATAAATAAATTTACGACCAATTACAAAGTTTTTATTTAGTTGTCGCCATATTTGGGGCTTCCTCAGGTAATGTTACTACAAAAAATCGTGCAAAGTATTCGTTAGACAGTTCTCATACTTTAAGTTTTTTTTCTATGTTACATTGAGTTATTCTGCTTTACTAAACATATGAGATATTTAAACACCTTTTTTTAAAAAAAATGACTTGGAATGAATATTTTATTTTTTACCATCTACTAAATTACTGTCTTATATGTTCTAGGTTGTGAATGGTATCATCACGCACTCCGCGCAAAGAATTTAAAAGCAGAGATTCTATTTGTTAAATGGCCACAACATGGTAAGAAAACCGAAGAAACGTTTCTGTTACAGAATAGCTGCAATGGCTCCCAAGTGCTCTCATCTTCCGGCAGGAATTAGTACCTGAAACTTGGGTCGCATCCAGTTTTCAAAATGATTATTGGATTCAGGTACGGCTATTATGCTTCAGTTTCCCATTTTCAAGCTGATACAGGTAAAACTTTGGAATGATATAAATTTTTATAATTACCGTATCGGTTTCGTCCTTCTTTACCACTTAATAACTGACGCTAGATGTGCACTTCAGGTTCTAAAAACGATTTTTGTAAATCTTACTATAGTAATCGGGTATACTACGTCTAAAAGAGTTACAGAAAATAGCACAAAATTTAACGACCCGTTTAACAGACAACTACAAAAATTTGGACGTGTGGTCCTTGTGAATATTGAGGCCTAACTGGCATATTATAGTAAAATAGGTAATAACATAGCAAAGAATATAGCTCAAATATGTGACTAGCAAAAATATCTTAGTCTATTATATACAGACATCATTAATTATTTATTTGAATTTAAAGACAAATTGTTTTCTTTCCGATTAAAGTGTGCATGGTTTATTTATTCTGATTATATCGAAACTCGCAGTTGTCCACGTAAATCAATGAAAGACGCTCCATATTTTCTTGCTCGGAGCAAATGTTGATAGTCGACAGTGCAATTGTTCGTAGCGCAACTATGGAAATATTGCGACTCAAGGAATTATTCCTCATGTTGTACTCTTCCTCCGGGACCACGTTATTGCCATTTATTAAAGTTCCCAAGTCTTTTTTCGAGTCCCCTAATACCACAAATCATCAGCAAACCTTACAGTTTTTATTTATTCTTCTTCCAGTGTGATTCCTTTTCCATATTTCTTTTTAACTTTCTACATCGCCTGTTCTATATATATAACTTAAAATGCATAGGTGATAAACTGCATCCTTGTCTTACTTCTTTCTTGATTTCTGCTACTCTTTTTTGTCCTTCAATTCTAATTACTTCTGACTGCCTTCTCTAGAGGTTATGAATAACTCTTCTTCCTCCTATTTTATTCTTGTCCTCTTCAAAATCCTTAGTAGTGTGTTCCAGTTTACAATGTCGAAGGCTTTTTCTAAATATACAAATTCTATGAACGTAGGCCTGTTTCTTCTTTCCCTCTACTCTAAAATTAGACGCAGAGTCAATATTGTTTCTCTTGTCCCCCTACATTCTTCGTAATATCAACCTGTTCTTCTCCTAACTCGCATTCTATTTGACGTTCAATTCTCTTATATTATTGTATTAATAATACCCTCATGTAGCTTGTTAATAAAAAAATGTAATAAACTAGACTATGGGAGTTTTCTCTCGCAGGTATTTTTCCCCAGATTTATTGCGGGGCTACCCCCTTTGGGGATTTTTCGTACTCTCTCAGTTTTTTTTCAAGGTTCTTGCATGCCGAGACACCTTAATCTATTTTGGGACATGTATGTACTGGGTTTGAAGACCTTGGGCATACGGTAAGTGTTGGTCCCATTGGATGAGTTGGCCAAATGACTCCTAAAACTGTTGGAGACACGGAGAAGGGAATGTTGTGACTCTACAGTAAACTCATTTCTCAGAATTCGGAAGGGCGTGAATTCCCACAGTAGCCCGATCTACCAGATGCAGGTTTTCTAGGGTTTTCCGTGCATCTCTTTTAGGTGAAACATCCTTAAGCTATATAGCCAGGGGCCCAAGTCAACCCTTGGCTACCTTGCTCTCTCTTCGATATCCACACTTTATAAATTTCTTCTCATGCTAATAAAAGGGAGTTGCCTGTTTCAGGCTCACCTTCATGTAGCCTGTTACTCAAAAATAGTAAAAAACTAACTTACTCATTCAATATCCTCGAAGCATATCTTCATTGAAGGATCGACGGAACATGTCTATTATATTATGATCATCAGTTTATTAAATTTTTGGTTTCTATATGTGCAGTACGTTATCTTTTAATGTATATTGTACGAAAAAATGTAATTTCGCTGACGAAGATATATTGAAGGAAAGCGGAGTGGAGAAACTGATTGTCCTGTGCTGCCACAGTTTGCCGCCGGCGGCAGCTTTGTGAACTGTACGAAAACACACATATACATGCACAATTATATATATCGTGGCCAATTAAATCATAACAGTGGAAACTGTGGAAGTTGATACAATATCTGTGACTGCTTGCATTAGAGAATCTTTGAAGAAAAAAAAAGATAAGGGCGCGTGGTGTATTTGTTGTGATTGTTAAGAGGAATAAGCAAGAGTAGCATGATAACTGGCAGCGGTTGTAAGTAATTTAATAAATTAATAACTAATAGTGAACTCATAAGATTTCTTGTTAAAAATATTTTTTAAATATATGTGTGTAAGCATCTGTGAGCGAGAGACATTCTATGGGTCTGCTACTGAATTAAATTGCTTCTTGAAAATAAAAATTAATTTGGAATTTTCACAAGAAAGACGAACAGTTTCTCTATGATCGGTTTGTTTCTATTGCTACTATTATCCTTGCAGAATATAATTTCTTTTAAAATGCGCTCCGTGATGTTGTGTTTAAAGTAAAGAATTGCAAGTTCCATAATTTGTCTGAATTGCAGAAGGCGAAATTAGAGTGATTCCTCCCGGAGAAGTGCACTACATAATGCAACATATTTGCCTCTGCAGAACGTTATGCAATCCCTTCTTGTTAAATATATCTGCCTGGTGAATTTTTACAGTGGCAAAACTCCGTTCCCTGGAATCGGTACGAAGCAGTGTAACGATTTCATTGAGGAGGAGGAGGAGGGGAGGAAATCCTAGGAACAGTCTTCACAATATTCTCACAATTATTTACAGCACGCGGAAGTAGCGTAGAAGATGTTGCATGATGTAAGATCCTGCTAACGGATCAGTAATTCCTTGTCGACCGTACGCACTTCTCTAGATCCACGCCTACACATCTCAAATGTGGAAGTTCTCGTTTCCTAATGGACTGTTCCGTTATTAGAACAAATTTATATGCGGAGAAATAAATTATCAACAATAAATATGAAATATTTTTTACACATATTCCAAAATAATCAACGAAAATAGATACTGATGGGTGAATGACGTTAACTAATTTTACTGAATATTGAAAATATAACATACAGGGCAAGAAACTTGTGATTTTATACTACGAATAATCCTGATAAATTTTGTTTCGAAAAAATTACAAATTATAAGTTCGTAAATTAAAGGATCATTTTGCAGACAATTTAAATTCTTTTTTTATTTGACTACAACGAAGTTTCGTTCTCAGTTTTATGACTGTATCAGATAAAAAGAAGACAATCAATTTTTTTATTGAAGTTTAATGTGACTTTAACAGTAGGGTCATTAGCGACACTAAAAATAGCAAGTAATTACATGGTCAGGTTTTAGTTAGTCACAAACAGATGAGTGTCGTTGAGGAAGCGAATAAGACGCAAGATGGTTGATGTTGAGTTGTAGAGGTACTTCTTGCTGAAAATTGTAAGATGGGTGGATAGAATCACTAACGAGGAAGTTCTAAACATAATACGGGAAGAGCGAACAATATGGAGGACGTTGTCCAAGGGAAGGGATAGATTAATAGGCCACGTTTTTATACATGAGGGTCTTGTAAAATTAGCGTTAGAGAGAAGTGTGTGTGGGGTAAGAACAGAAGTGGGATGGAATAATCTAAGCAGATTAGGGAAGATGTGGAATGTGTTATTTATGCGGAGATGAAAAGGCTTGCGCAAAATAGACCAGTGTTAGGACTAAATTCCACAACACATACAATTTTATAATTAAAATTTTTAAGTAAGTTTCCACAAAGTATTACTATGTTGCTTTTATTAAAGCTAACGATATTAATTTGAATAATTTCAATCTCACTATCAAAACTAGGAAACTTGTTATAGTTCGAGAGGAATAACATGTCGTGTAGGATGCGTAGTAGTAGAAGGGAGGAACAGCGACTATATAATTTTTAAATATTCATTTTATTTTCAACGATGGGATATACTGACATCGCCAAAATTCTACACTATTTAATAATCAACCCTTATATTTCAGGGATGCGTTTTTGGACGTACCGGAACCGAACACATGTTTCATTACGTCAATCTATTCACACTACCAAGTAATAGTAATAAAGCTTCGAGTTAAAGTGAGCTCCGACCTAGCTTCTAATCTAATTATAGGGAAGCGGAGAACTGAAACGACTAGCTATTTCTTTGCAGATAAGAAGTTATTTTCATGCCATATTTCTAAAATCATATCCTCTAGATAGAAGACGATTTGTAATAAGTGAACATATTTGTATGAAATTATTTTTATTAAATTTATGGACTCTTTCTTATACATCGTAATTTAATTTATTACCTCAAAAATTGTCGGTTTGCGTATCCTGTTTTGGGTCATTTAAGGTAATTATATATCGTTCACGTTTTTAAAAAAATATTTGAAAGTGTTTCTTCTTCTATTTTCATTTATAGTTTTACATGATGACCGTTCTTGCATTAGATGAAATCTTATGTTTGAAAATAAATTTATAACTACCTATAAATTTAAAAGGAATCATTAAATGAGTTAAAACAGCCTTTTGTCAGTTTTTATTTAATTAAATATTGAACTATACTACGTTTCGTCTCTCATTTGGGACATCTTCAGGTATAAAAAATTATCTATTCATGGAATCTCACTCCATGACTCCTTCGGCCGAACAACTTAAGTTTTATACCTGAAAAAGTCTCAAATGAGAGACGAAACGTAGTATAGTTCACTATTTACTGAATAAAAAACTGACAAAAGGCTGTTTTAACTCATTTAATGAATTTTTAACTGCCAGGCAAACTATTTATTTAAAATTAATCATTTATTTAATTATATAAGTGCCCAGGTTTGCTGTAAAACCTTTTACATGATATATTCTGTATTGATTTCAGGATGGCGGGCGTTATCCTGTTGGTATTTATAATAACTAGTTTCTTGACCACGTGCTATAGCTTGGGAACAAATAATTGTGTGTGTGACGATAGTTGTGAGCAGCGCGGCCTCACTGAAATTCCTCAATGTCTTCCTCAGTCAGTAAAAGAAATGCTCGTCTCTCACAACAGTATTACACAACTCAGCGAAGGTAGCTTTAAAATGTACGCGTCCCTGGAAACTGTTGACGTCTCTTATAACAATTTATCAACTCTGGAAAGTGGAACTTTTCAAAATTCGCCGACACTGACGAGATTGATATTGCGGCGGAACGTTATTAGTAGTTTGGCCGCGGGATTATTGAAGCCATTGACGAAATTAGAACTGTTTAGTGTTTCAGAAAACAGTATAGAAGAAATTTCTGAAACTATGTTCGACCAGAATGCCAATATCAAATCGTTGTTCCTGTACAGGAACAGATTGAGTCACATAGGGAAACACTTATTCCGATATTTGAGGAAGCTTCAGAGACTGAACTTGAGTAACAACTTGATCTCTAGCCTCCACGTGGACACGTTTAGCGGAAATCCCAGCCTCAAGGAATTGTTTATGGCGTTCAACAGAATCGACCATCTCGACGCTAAATTATTTGAGGGGAACACCAAACTCGAGTATTTGGATCTGAGCGGGAATGATCTGGTGTCTTTGGAGGCAGGAATATTTAAACAGAATGCGCAACTGATGACTCTCGTGATGAGTGACAACCCGTGGCGCTGTGACTGCCACATGAGGACGACAGTCCTGGAACTGAGCGACAGGAAAGTTGAATTGGATAACATCGGGAAGTGTTGGACTCCTGGGGGCATCGTTGGCGACCTGTCGACCTTGATAACCATGAACATGTCGTGCCAAATGAACGAAACGAATCCAGAAGTATCATCTGGACAAAATTCTGGAAAATCTCAATTATGTGACGATACCAACACGAATTTCATCATGGTCCTCGTTGGTGGTTGTATAATAATTTTAGCTCAGGTCACGATCTGTTCCTTGTTTGCATTCTATCGCTACGTGGTACTGAAGAAGACGGAGGAGAGGAAAGCAAACTTCATGAAGCGTAAATCAGCAAAGTGGGGGAACCATTACATGCGCCCTTCCTATGAAATCCCCGTCAACTTTTCAAATAAAACCGTCGGAAACCAAAATGAGTATAGCTACATAGTACCGACGAATAATGAAAGCATATACGCCTGTATTTCTGAAAACGATAACAAGTATCTCAGCATAATTGATTACGATAAAATATCCCCACCACAACAACAGACAGAAGACGTTTATACCGTCATGAGACCACAAAATTTAAACTTGGATCATAAGTACCTTACGATGAAAGGCAAAATCATCAAGTATGATAATGTAAGGTGAAAAGACTGTTACTAAAGAAATTTTAAATAAAGTACAATTTAAGGAATGCTTTTAAACGCGCTCCGCCATATAACTTAATAAAGTACAATTTAGACAAAGAAGTAGCCAATTTATAGAGAAAATAAATAAAATAAGAGACAAACATTGATTTTTACTGTAATCTGGCTCCTTTTTTCTCTAATTAGTTTAAGTTGAACACAACAAAATTTTCCAAAGTACAATTTTAATGCCACAGACTGGAACAAAGATTGTAATCCTAATAATTTCCTTTGATAAAATAAATTTATGGGATAAGGTAAATGCTTCATTGATAAAAGGCCATTTAATATTAATTTTATTATGAAAATGATTTTTTTTATTATGTAAAAATCCTGAACATTTTTATTTTTCTTTGTTTTTGTATAAGAATATATTCAATTCACATTTATAAAATATAACTTCTCTACATTTATTATAATGGTTTAAATGGCTTTAAAAGTCTAAATTACTTAACATTTCTTTTTAATCACTAGATTTTTAAAATAAGACTTAAAAGTTTATAAATATTATCAACAAACGTAGTACACTATTTTTAATATACCGTAAATTAAACATTTATATGAAGAACTGTAAATATTTTAATGTTTTAATTACCGTATATATATATATATGTATATTTATACGAAGCACAATAAATATTTTTTGCTTTTATAAAAAAAACTGTGTCTAATATTAGTAATAGTCTCATTAACAAACAATAATTGTAATTTTAAGGAAAACGCATCTAAATAATATGTGAAAATACATAGGAGCATAAATGTAACGCAATTTATTTTTCTCACATTTATAGTTACAAATTTATATTCTAGCCCTGAAGATATTGATAAAAGGGAGACTTATGAAGGTATGACGGAATCAGGTTGGAAGGCGTTAATTGCGAGACAAAGGGAATAAAGGTGCAGAGATACTGTTAATGATTATTGGGGAATCCCGGCTTAGAAGTCAATTAAATAGAATATTAGAATTTAGTCATATTACACAGACCAGGGGCTCCTAATCGATTATTACTCAAGGGCGGATTCTCAATTATCAGTAAGGTAGTGGGTACCACCCTTTTTTCCTATAGATAAATAAAAATATATTGTTTATATTACATGCAAGCTGAGAAATAGGTAAATAGCATGATTCATGATGTGCACAGTAGAAAAAGAGGGAAAAGTGGAGGCGGAGTATTGTTCTCAGCCAGCGTAGCCGTTGGAAGAATGCCTACTAGCATTTTTTAAAATATTAATACACTGCCAGGACTATTGCATTTTTGTCAAACCTTTAACTTATCCCTCAACTTTTATGGATTAGTTTTTATTTCACTTACAACATATTATGAACTAAACACAATATGTTTCCTTGCGTCGATGTTTTCTAAATAATGTTTACTTTACCAAATTGCCGTAACGAAGTTTCGTATTAAACTGCGCTCCGGGCCCCTCCACTCCAATTCATGAGCAGTTTTTTGACACGACTTGTTAATTTTCAATTTTTATGCAAACTGATATCAATCTCAGTGGCATTTTATTTCGTTTACCAGAACCTCATAATTAGGAAAGTATGTTGATATACCTCTGTGCATTCCATGAAACTCTCGGCACACATCGGGAACTCTCGGCTTGAGCTTCCTCAGAGAGACCACTGTGCAGAGGGTACACTTCAAAGTAGTTAGGATTACATCTACTTTTATAAATTATATTTGATTACATATTTGATGAACGGAAACAATATCAACATTGAAATACATATCAAGTATAAAGTTTTTCTTCCCTTAAACCTAGCAGTGTTAATTAAATAGATTCTTAACCTATGTTTTGAACGAAAACTTAATATTTCAAACTAAAATACGAACACATGGAAGGATGATAAGAATAAATATCACTGATTATCTTAAATCCTTAAATTTTCCTCACATTTTAAGTAACCACGACAGATTTAAAACTTATAAAACCAAAGCTATGATTTTTTATTCATCATAATTTAATATACTTTTTGTCAATTGCATAAGTGAGAATTTCCGATAAAATGGTTATGTGTGTATTTTAAAATTTGATACATATTTTAACTGTATACTTTGACATTTTAATGAAATTGCAAAGTTGTTTAAAACACAATTTTGAGGTTAACGTAAACGGTTAGAGAATGAGGCGGAGTGAGTGATGACGTCACAGTGAAATATATCTATTGAAAATGAAAAAGAAAATTCGAGTATTGGAATCTTGATGAGTATCTACAAATGGCAAATAAGAAGAGATTCACATAGTTACATTACATATATCTCGGTCTGTTAGTGAGACTTTCTAAAGTAGTTCTTAGAACGAAGGGATTGGGAGATCTGTCAACGAGCTCAAATCACATTAATGTCGTATTAAATACTGTACCGGTCATGGTCGGGCACCCAGATGTTTTTACATACATTTATTCAATAAGTATGTTGTTACGTTTTTTGTATACAATCAAAAATATTAGTCGAATACTATTTAAGGGTATATTATTATAATAATTCAATTAGTTCATTATTCCAAGAAAATTAAATCGTAAGTATTATATAAATTAACAGTAACTTGTAATGGATAGAATAAGTTAAAAATTAAATATAAAACGACTGAGGCGATATTTTATCAAAATAAAAACTACACCCAAACAGATAGGTAAAGTCCGGCATTATTATTCATATATCGTAAAATTAACCAATAATAAATAGTTGCATATATTTATAAAGAATGAGACTCCTTTTTGGGGAGGTTAACAGGCTACATGAGGGTGATCCTGAAACAGGCAACTCCCCTTTGATAGCATAGGAAGGGAATTGAAAAGGGGGGAGCAGAAGGTAGAGCAAGGTAGCCAAGGGCTGTGGTTTAAGGATCCTACCCGGTGTTTCACCTAAAGAGATGCAGGGAAAACCCTAGAAAACCTGTATCAGGTAAGTCGGGTGTTAGGTACTATTCTCACGTCCTTCCGAATGACGAGAGACGAGTTTGCTGTGGGGTCGCAGCATTCCCTTCTCCGTCAGTTTTTAAGAAGGCAGTTGACCGACTGATCCAATGGGATCAGCGGACAACTCTTGCCAAATGCCCAAGGTCTTTGGCCCCAGTACATATACCTCCTAAAATAGGTGAAGGTGTCTCGGCATGTGAGAACTTTGATAAAAACAAATAAACCCAGAGAGAGTATGAGGCATTCCCGAAATAATCATGTGAGGCCCTCAGTCACTGAGGGGGGAAATGCCTGCGAGAAACTTTCACAGGCATTCAACATATGAATGAGACTCCTTTTTTCTGGAGAATTTATATAAATTTAGGGGTGAAGATTTCGTTAGAGAGCTATATTATTTTTTTAATTTGTTTCACCTAATTTTCATTATATACCGCTCTGTCGATCATATTAATTCTATTTCACGTTCCTCTCTATTATTTATTGACGCAAATGAAATTGTATTTCATTTCACACCACAGTAAGTAACGAAATATTTTTCAATCTCGGCAGTAACAAAAATTCATAAAGTTATTGAAGCTATAGAAGTTATTAGATCCTGTATAATATGCTAATAGGGGGAATTTCGTAGACCATAGCTCATGATCTGTTAAAGAAAGCAGTCCAGTCTGGGGCATTATTTGGACATCTGGCGCAGACTGTCTGTGAGCATTTACTCGCGCTTGGCTTAGCAGAATTACAGTGGGCGGCGCTGTAATCCCTATGAGCCCTCAACCTTTGCCACCGGCCAGGATTACAATCGTCCGTCTCCTGCGACCTGTTATTGCCCAACAATCCAGAAATGGCCACCAACTTTAACCCATCACTCACGAGAAATTTCTGGGCCCACTTTTCAAACAGGAACCGTCTGTTGCATTCCCCCTTGTTTCTGTCCACTAGTGCGAATACTAAGAATTATACAAAATATTAAATCATCTGTAGATCACTATAATTAAATGAACGATCAGACACAGACAAAGTTATATTTAGATTAACAGACGTTTCGTCACCACATATGCGACTTTCTCAGGTAATGTTACTACAGAAATTGAAAGAAAAAAAATTCATTTTAATTTTAGAATATTTATACCACCATTAATAATAAATAACAATTAAATTATATGCATCTGATCGTTTATTTATTTAATTAAAATCTGTAAAATTTGTCTAAATAGTGTATAATTAAACGGCCGTATGGATTAACTTTAAATCAATAGGCATTTCCGTCTACACGTTATACATGCATAGTGCTTAACAAACTGTTTTTGAAGATGACAGGAATAAAATTTCGAGAAAGAAGAGGTATCCATAACTTCCTACACTGGCGTCCAAAGAGGAAAGGCAGTAAGTCTAAAAAATTATTTTGAGAAATCAAGGGATAAAAATTTTTGATCTTAGATGTTTTCATAAAGTCCTTATCTATTTTAAAATGGTTTTATCCGTACCAATAAATTTTAATTTGTCTTGTAAATTAATTAAAAAAATATTTATCCGTCAAACATTTTCAAAAGTCTAAAATTTTTACTTATGTCTTTCTACTTTTGACGGCAGTACTGATAGCAGTCAGCAGTAATTAAAATTGAAGGGCAAGAAAAGAAAGCAGGAATCAAGAAAGGAGTAAGACAAGGATTCAGTCTGTAACCATACTCTTTAACATATATATAGAACAGGCGGTGCAAGAAAGTTAAAAATATGGAAAGAGAATAAAAGTTCAATGGGAACAAAAAAAACCTAGGTGTTAGATTGGGAAGGGATATTTTGAAGGAGTTAAGGAACTCTGCTACTTGGGCATCATAATAACTGTAGTAATATAGCACTAGACGGAAAGAAATTTTCTTACGGGTAAAAAGTATGAATGTTAGGAAATCATTACTAAAAGAGTTCGTATGGGGTGTGACGTTATATGCAAATCGTGGACGATAGAAAATGAAAAGAATAGAAGCTTATGAAATGTGGTGCTACAGGGAAAGTTCAAAGCAGAATAGGGGAAGATCGAACAATATGGACGTTGATCAAGGGAAGGGATAGATTATTATGCCACGTTTAAAGATAAGAGGGTCTTTCAAAATTAGGTATTACAGGGAAGTGTGTGGGGTAAGAACAGAAGAGGGAGGCGATGGATGGAATACGTTAAGCAGATTATGGAGAATGTGGGTTGTGGCAGTTATTCGAAAAAGAAAAGTCTTGCGCAGAATAGGTTAGCATTGAGGGTTGCATCAGGCCATTCTAATAGGTGAATAATACAACTACAACAGTACTTAATACTGTCTGTAATTGGCCAACTTTATTTTGTATAACTTACATCAGTCTTATAATGAATGTATATGTTTATTTTCTCACTGAGTTGACGTCTATTTCGCAGTGCCTCTGATTTTTATAGTGCTTTGGATGAAGAGATGTTTTTTTCTTTGCTGTGTGTTGGAGATCAAGATTTACGTTATCTCTGAAAATTTATTATCGTTGATGTATGTACATGATTGAGAATCAAAACTAATATCTTTTAATTAGCAGCGTTAAACCATATTTAATTGACTTTTAGTGCTAGATGATATGAAGAAAGTAAGCTAAAACA
The DNA here is from genome assembly GCA_034510155.1 of Eucriotettix oculatus. Taxonomy (NCBI): domain Eukaryota; kingdom Metazoa; phylum Arthropoda; class Insecta; order Orthoptera; family Tetrigidae; genus Eucriotettix; species Eucriotettix oculatus. Next base: position 13,429,551 of record CM067377.1, read on the forward strand.
AACGCAAGTTCTTTCAGTTTCCCCATTGGACTGACTAACGGCTAACTTTGTGCCGTAGAGTATTGCTCATATATCTTTCTCAATATCACATGACACAAACGTATGTGATTCAAAGCTTATTTATAAACTCCTACTATTTCTACGGTATATTAAAATCGTAATAATAAATGGTGGCATTAAATAGCATTCCTGTGGTTCAAGCAATTGTATACATTATTGTATGTCTGTGACGTCACTGGAAGCCTGAAAGTGTTTTAAGTAGAAGTCAGTTAGCATTCCCTTAGAAGATGAAGATTATAGTGAGTTAAATATCAAATGATATAATCAGATTATCAATAGATTTATAAAGATTTATACTGAAGAAGTATATTAACAGCTGTTAACTCGCTGAGAGCTTGTCATTGTAAATATAGTAAATATCACAAACTACAGTTCCGAAAGATATTTATAATGCCACTTCATTAATAATATTTACTATGTAAAGAAGCGATCAGATGTGTGGGATATTTTCCTTCCCAAAAGAATTTTCAAAAAAAAAGTCTCGTTTATTTCATCTACGATTTTATTATTTAATTCATCGAAGCCGAAAGAGTAAATTAAAATATGGGTAATCCCCAAACGTACATGTCACAACCTGGCCCCTCCCCGGCCCGAACAAGCCACGCCCATTACTAACGGTTACTTCGCAATTATTAATAGTGTCATATGCCACGAATATTTCATCATAATATTTAAATATTAAGTTATTTGTAATTTAGTTGTTTATGGATTTTATCCTTCAAATATTTATCGTTTTCTGAAAGACTTTCATCCGTTCTATACAGCTTTCAAATAAATTAAAAAACATTATCATTCAAATATTTGAAATTTATTAAAATATTTCCCTTCATTTTATATAGTTTTAAAATTAATTTAAACTTTATGATTCCATTATTTAAAATGTAGTAAAAGAGTTTCCTTTATTCCAAATACAGTCTTGACATTAATTTTTCAGATTTTATCATACGAATACTTGTAATTATATTTACGAAAAAATTGGTTGAAATCCTTGGAATGGAATTTTATAATGTAGTCTGAGAACAAATGAATGTTATTCAATTTTCTTGTATTTGTGTTGTATAATTGTTCTTTTTCACATTTTTTCACCTTATTGAGGAATTTTTGGAACACGATGTTAATTGTGTCGCGCGAGGGGAAGGTATTAAGACAGATTTCGTCCTTTCCTGGTCCACACGTGGGAGTATTTTAAAAAGGCTTTCATTTGTGAATGTGAAATGCAGTAAGGACGTGAGTTATGACTTTGCTATTTATTGAGACTTGATTTCTAGTGACGTTTTCTAAGACAAGTGAACCCACACTATTCCTGCGAATATGCAAGTCAATATGATTGTTTTACTTTTTTATATACCTCTTCATTTTAAGTGAAAAAATATATACTTTACTGTGGGAGTTTTTCAATCTCAGCCATTGGGAAATGAAGAGAATCGTCCTGATAATATTGCGGAATACTCGGAAAATGTGCCGACTGGTATGAATACTGCCTATGGCTCAAGTAACGACAATGTCAAGACGAAATAGTAATAATTTAAAGTGAAGAGAAACCTCCACCGCTCCTTCGCCTCTCTGACGGGCTGTGTGTGTGTGTTGAAAAGGTCCTTCCAGCTTTACTTTGGTGGCTCGTGTTTTTCAGGCCTTTTCTGGGTCGCAGGTCAAAAATGCCGTGCTTACTGTTGCAAGAGATGTGCACGTGTTGTTTACAAACTCAGACCTTTTAAACATTTTTTAGGTCTCAAAGGCTGACCTGCCAATCTCGTAGTTGTACTGGATTCCCGTTTCTCGTCTGGATACATGTATCATCTCAATTGGATGTTTAAATTAACTAAACGCGATCATTATTCCTCTGCCGTTGGCTTGGTAAACAGCCTAGCCCGCTTATCAAGAATAGTACGCTATATACTTATATACAAAATGAAATAAAAAACCTAAAAACGCTATGACAGATATATATTGTAATATCCTCTTCACGGGGTAGGACAAAAATTTATTTAATGAACAAATTTTAAACGGTTTGAAAATTTTATATTTATCAACTTTACAATGCTTACATGAAACAATATCTCAGGGGATTTTGGGTCTCTCGAGAAGTGAAGTACGCAGTTACTGATAAATAGAAAAAATCATTTAAATTTATACAATCAGCACAATAAGCAAGTTTCACAGCTTTGATGAACTTACCCAAAATTACTGGGCCTACAAACATTCAACCTCACGAATGTTTCCCCGTCTCTCTGTCTTTAGTGCGTCTTGCAGGTGTTTTACATCGAGGATTGTAGTGTAATCCAGGTCCAACTCCTCGTCTGCACTCTCTCTCTCTCTCCCGACTGATCTCGTCGTCCCTTCTCCCCGACTGCACTCTTCTCCTCTTTCTCTCCGACTGTCTGTCTCAGCGTCCCAACGTCTCCTTTTTAACTTCTCTCCCCGAGGGTTCCCCACCATCGGTTTTTTCCACAAAATTCCGGGGTTCCCCTGGATTTTCACACACGGCAACGGGACTTTCCCGCCACCGTTGTTTTTACACACGCCCCGCGGGAATTTCCCGTGTTGGTTCCCCTCGGGATTTTACCCACTTTCAGCCAATTATACATTGTTGTTGGTCTCTATTGTCGGGCACGTAACTTCATTCATTTTAGACCCAACTGCACTTCACAATGACTTTATAGAACTAAAATCAGCAGGCACCTGTGTTTTTACATTACTACATATATTGTAATAACCTTTTCAGGGTATAAAACATTAAATAATCAATTGAACAAATTATAATCAATTTGAAAATTTTACATTTAATAATTTAAAGTGATTACATGGGCTTAATCTCAGGGGATTTTGGGACTCTCGAGAAGTGGAGTATGCAGTTACCACAATTACTAGGCCTACAAACATCCAACTTCACGAATGTTTCCGAATCTCTCTGGCGTCTTGCAGAATTTTTTATCGATGAAGGTAGTATGAACCAGATCCGCAACTCATCTGCTTCCTCGAAACATCTGACCTCTGCAAACCTCTGACAGCATCTGACGACGTCTGACCTCTGCAAACATCTGACCACGTCTGCTCACGTCTCACCACATCCGACGTCTGACCACGTCTGCCAGCATCTAACCACCTCAACTCATCTGCCCTCTGACAGATCCGGCGTCCGTCCTCTTCACCAGGGAGTTCCCCTGCCATCGGTTCTCTTACACAATTCAGGGGTTCCCCGCCATCGGTTTATTTCATAAAACTCCGGGGTTCCCCGCCATAGGTCTTTTACAAAATTCTAACCTCAAGGGAAGCATTGTTAAGCCTTTGCCTTCCATAAGTCTTACGAGTCTTTCCCGGAATGTTTATCGATTGCAAAAATCGACAGCCGTGTTGCATTCCTTTTATTGCAGCCACTCGCAGGGAGACTTAACCAGGGTGGTTGCCTCCTGCCTCCCTCCTTGTCCGTCATGCAGCTTCAATAACAGAAAGACGAAGAGTGTTTACTGCAGTTTGAGGCTCGTCTTGGGTTTTCTGTTTAAGTGTTGTGTTTTGTGTTACAATTAAAATTCAAGGCGTCAGCCATTAGCACTGAACGAAACGGCGGTTAAGATGCGCCAGCGGTAAACAACCGCCGAACGATATCAAGTTTCAACATTTAAACGTCAGTAACATGATCCTTACACTCATAACTAATCTAATTTGCCTTACAGACTCATTAATTTGCAATTAAATTTCGTCACCACTTCGCTCCAAACACCCGATGAATTACGTCGAAAACGCCCACTACACCTTAATCGCCCCATAAATTATGCTGAAAAAGCTCATTGCACCAAAATCGTCCCATGAATTAATGTCGAAACCTTCAGGCCTTACGGCACGTCATGTGCGGCCTCTTGGCGGCTGTTTACTGCTTCAGTATACGACCCGAAATAGTAAGGTTTTAACAATTGAAGCAAAATAAAAATATTAAACTAACAATAAAAAGAAGAAGTTGTTTCTTATTATTTTCAGACTTGAAGTTATGAAAATTAAGTATTGTATTGTATTTGCTAATAATCTACAATTGGGCGCAAGCCCGGTGGCAGATACATAATTAAATATACATAATTATAAACTAAAGAAAGATAAACATGTTCTGTGGATGCCCTGAAAGAGAAAAGAGAAACACTTCACTTTAGTTTTTTATATTCGGAAACACATTTATATTAAAAAATATCCACTTCACTTCACACGTTTTTAAGATTTGACCTAAATTTATTTTCTTGAAGAGGATTTCCTCCAAACACCCCCACAGGTAAATTATTCCAGTCGTTGATAGTCCTATTTAGGAATGAGAATTTGCCAACATCTGTTTTTTGTTTTCTATATTTCACTTTGAATTGGTGATCCCATCTACCTATATAACTGGGCTTTTGCATTTTGTAGCTAATTCCAATCCATGGTTTTTGCCCCGTATAAGCTTTGAATAGCAAATGCAGTCTTGCTTTCTCCCTCCTTTCTGACAAGACCTCCCAACCTAGCTGTTTTACTTTTTCCTTCCTATGACCTGGCCCTACTTGCACAAAATTAGCAGCCCTTTTCTGAACTTTCTCTAATGATTCTATTTGATTAATTCTATAAGGATCCCAACAAGCCGCCCCATATTCCAAAATTGGTCTAACTAGAGATAAGTATGCCACCTCCTTTGTTTTTGAACTTCCCTTTTTTAAGTTCCTCATAATGAAATGTAAGGAATTCCACGCTTTTCGGGCCGTGAAATTCACTTGTTCCTCCCACCCAAGTCTGTTGTTGAAATATATCCCCAGATATTTGCAGCTCGTTACCCTTGGAATTAGTTCCCCACCTATTCTATATTCTGTCTCATTTAACAACGTGCGTTTAGTAAACGAGATTGAGCTGCTTTTCTTTCCATTAATTTTCATTTTATTTTCCAGAGCCCAGCTATTAACTTTATCTAGATCTTCTTGTAATAATAAAGTGTCTTCCTCGTTTGTTATCTTTCTGTATATGATACAGTCGTCAGCGAAAAGCCTTACCCCTGACTTCAAGTAATTCGGTAAGTCATTAATGAATATTAAAAACAGTAAGGGGCCGATTACAGAGCCTTGGGGAACTCCCGATGTTACAGCGCCTGAATCCGAAAATTGTTCCCCGATTTGGACTTTTTGCGATCTGTCGCTTAAGAATTTTTCTACCCATAGTAACACTCTTTTATCTATACCTGTTTTATTTAATTTATCCAATAGGATATCATGAGGTACTACATCAAATGCCTTAGCGAAGTCTATGATAACCCCATCTATTCTACCCCCATTATCTACTTCATCTGCTAACTCCTGAAATAGATTTATCATTTGACTTTCGCACGAGTACCCTTCCCGAAACCCATGCTGACCATTAAAAAACCACCCTTTTCTATCGAGTTCAGATCTAACGTAGGCTGCTAATAAGTGCTCCATAATCTTACACACTACTGAAGTAAGACTGATGGGTCTATAGTTTATGACGTCTGTTCTTTTACCAGATTTATAAATTGGTATAATAATAGCTGTTTTCCAATCCGCCGGAAGAGCCGAATTATTAATTGATACGTTGAAAATTCTTTGTAAGTAAGGAATTATTGCCTCCCCTCCAAGTTTTAATAATTCTGTGGATATATCATCTGGACCCCGTGACTTGTTGTTTTTTAATTTACGTAATTTTTGTCCAATTGCTTTCGCCTTGATCTCAAAAAGTACCGCACTTCCATCATTTTCCTCTAATTGAAATTTGTTAGCACTAACGTTAAATACTGAAATAAAGTATGAATTTAGTAGATTTGCCTTTTCCCTATCCGATGTTACCTTGTAGCCGTTAATCTCCACTGAATCATTGTTTGCTTCCGCTTGCGAACGAATTTGTAAAGTTTCCCCCAGTTGTTCTGATGGCTACCGCTTATTATTTTGCATAAGAACTTCTCTTGCGCCCTTTTCTTTTCTATATCTAATAATTTTAATAAACCTTTGAAGTTTTGGGAATTTGCAGTATTTAATTTTCTACGGGCATACGCGTGCCTTACGCGCCTTTTTAACTGTTTTATATAGTCCAAGAACATTGATGTTTTAAAGACGTGGCTTGTATTTCTAGTGCGTACGAACACAGAAAAGTGCCTGGATGAATTAAGACTTCACTATTGGTCAATAACTGGGCCATACAGTGGCCACCAATCATTGTTGTCCTGCTTTCTATGTATACATTGGACCAATACATCGGTCAATGTGACACAGCGCTCTTTGCTTGTGCATATTGACCTCCTTTGATGCGTGGAGAAAACCGCTTCCAAAGCCAATGTCGGTCAAATCCTATTCCAACCCGCACCAACATCGTCTAACCCCCGTCCACGTCATGACTATGCTAAGCTTGGGCTACGTTTAGTGGTCCCATAACAATCGTCTACTGGTGAGTGAACGAAGTGTCACGACAAATGGAGGAAAAGACTAACGAGAGATTGTTTTGGGGAGTAAGAAGTAATGTTGTAGGAGCCGAGAAACGATCTTTTACCTAAGAAATATACGCATATTAAACGTTAAGGTTTATGACACTAAATAAATGTAATTTTGTGGCTTAAGGGGCTTGATATCAAGGAAATTTGGAAATTGTGTACGTAAATAATTGGGTTATTATTTGGTGATGGTTGCCAAGAAATTATTACACGTTTGCGGTGTATAGCAAGTTAATCAAAATTGTGAATTAAACACTAATATTGATCTAAACAGAAACGTAGATGTCTTTTTCTTCGTCGTGTCCCACGATGGTATATTTCGGGACCCATGAGATTAAATTACATCTTGAATAAGTGACGTCATAGTACTGCTAGCGGAGTTGCAATTTACCCAGGTATTTACAATAAATAAAAACGGCCAAATAAGGCAGCATTAAATATATAACTATTTATTAACAAAACCGACGTTTCATCTCCATTTTGAGACTACTTCAGGATTACTACGAACATAATATTACAATAAATTAATTCTGAGTTCAATGTTACAATTTTGAATTTAAAAAAAAATGGTTAAAAACGTACAAATTTAGCAATACATCCTATTTATTCCTTGACACTCTTAGTCGAAAAGATTATTGAAATTCATGTGTGAAGAATTTGGTGCCGGGCTGGACCTACTATGCGACATTTATGGCCGAAATGAAGTGTGACAATGAGTGCTTTCGGCAGTTAAATTTTAACAATGGAGAAGAATATTAAGCGTTAAACTACTACAGTAAAAGAGTATCGTAAATTTTGTTCAAATTATTCCCAGGTAATCAAAATAATAAATAATTCTGGAATAATGTAATTTTCCATAGGTAAAATAATTGACGTATAGGATATAAATTATACTGAAAATAGATTGGTTTTTCGGACTGTGGGGGAGAGGGAGAAGTTGTAAACAGTACTAATTGTTAACCGTTATCGCAAAAGGGAAGGTAAAACTGGAAATGCTCTGGTGCAGATTGACAAATTTTAAATGCAGCTTAGAAAAAACTTAAATGTTATGTATTTTCCACCACTACCTCGATTCAATCAATGAATCAAAGTGTAATTGAGAAATTGAAAGGAAATTTTTGATCCTCCGGCATCTAGTACAATTGTAATATTACAATACTCCTTTACATTTTCTAGTTGACAGTGACGAAGAGTGTATTGTTGCCTTTTCTAAAAAATCAATCTCCTAAGACTGTTGTTTGGAGTCAGATGGACCATAGTAATTGATGACAGTTATCAATTAAAAAAAATACTCGTGGACTAAACTCTGAATAATTGAATAAACTGAGTGAGCAACACTAATGCTAGTGAAATTATAAAATTAATACATCCTATGACAGGATTTGAAGATCGCGAGAAACAAGACGAAAATGAATGGATGGAATGTGATTACTAATTTAGGTATGCAAATTTCATGTTGAAAGTGTAATAAGTTCCCTCTATAGTCGTAAGTAGATAGACGTCCACTAATCTGCTGATGTAAATAAAATTTAAATCAAACAAGAAAAGAACATTTATAATTTCAATAGTCGGAAATATTTCGTGATTTTATTGTAAGGCAAATTCCACAGGCGTGTGTGAGTTGGGCGCCACATGCATGTTAGTCACGTTTTCTATTTCCCACACGGGTTGTTTATACGTTTTTCTTGTTTATAACACGAAAGAGCTTCGAATATTTTTACGGAGGAAGAGGAGGATATTATTTTCAAGCCTGGCAGTTTTCTTTCATACATATGTATATATAATATGTTTTTACATAAGATTACTTCTTTGAGAGATTTTTCTGAATGTTTTATATTTGAAAGATTAATATTTTCAATGAGGTAGAGCTTATATAACATACATGAGCATCTGATTTATTTTAAGACTTGTTATGCATTATACCCAAATTATTGTACCACTGCTAATTAATCAACATTTAGGTGTAAAAAGTGTTTAAAATATTTTATATTTATTTGTTTCTAATTCACTTAGGAATATTTATCTCTTAATGTTAGTACCATATGTATTAAATTGTTAGCTACAATCCTTTGAGGCGAAAACAATTCGTAGTTTGACACTGGCTATCAAGTTTTCGTTGTCATTAAATGACTAAATTATTATTGCCTCTAACTACTGAAAAAATTAAATAATTTACAATAATAATATGTAATAAAAAATGAAAAGACGGTCAATACGTCAGCAACTAATTTTATTTGTGTTAATTAAATAGTAATTAAATTATTTTGAGACATATTGGCAGTCTTTTTATTCATTTATTATAAACAAATATTCAGAAATTGATGTTTGAATTAATTTTATAATGTTTGAGTTTATGATGTGAATTTTAATTTAAGATGAATAGTTTTAATGGATATATTAGTGAATGTGGTATTAATTTCTCATTTCCTTTTCAGTGACGAATTTGATCAATCCTCTTCCATTCTTATATTATATGAGTTTGAATTATGAAGGAAAATATGAAACTATGTTTAAATATGTTAATAAATTATAATTAGGACAATTATTTCGATAACTATGGGATAATGAAACTAATTATTTATTTGTAATTTGTTTGATAATTTAGTTTTGGATTATTAAAATAACTATTTAATAATTTTAGTCTGTTATTTGTTTCAATAAATTTAAATTTTACTTATTTAATATAAAATTCATTGTGTGGTCTATTAATGTTTTAGCCTGAATTTGTTGTTATTAAAATATGAGTGTTTTATCATTAAAACGACCATTCACGTTTATTTTATAGTCATCTTCATTGTTTAATTTTGTCTGCATTTATAAAAAATGTTGTCATTATGCTACCTTGATTTCTTAAAAGAAAGTATTTTGTTATTTTCAATATTTTTTGTATAAAATTTATACTTTCCAACAGAATTTTAATGTCGACAAATGACAATAATATTAAAAACAAATTTTGAATGTCTGCTGTCAAATTGACTCTACGATTACTTTTTCACATGACAAATTAAAAAATTAGTACTGTATATCCGTATTAAAATATTATTTAAATTTATAATCTTATTTGTTTTACACAAGTTTTATATAATGCTATTATTGATTTGTATTAATTGTTTATAACCCTATAATTATCATTTATAATTTTAATATTGATTAATTTGTTCTATCAGTTATTGTCCTAACAACAAATAACCTTCTTTATATCTAAATTCGACAAATAGATCCATTTTTATTAAAAAAACGTACTTAATTTTCGTTGTCTTCTAAATTTATTGAGTTTTACAGTGTTTTAAATAGTAAAATTTTGTTTCTGGATTAATTGCCTTAAAAATAATGTCATTTTAAGACCATTCAACGACCAAAATACAGACATAAAGATTTTAGTTTCTTAAATCCATATTTCGTCGCCATATTTGGAACTTCCTCAGGTAATTTCTTCAAATGTAAATTTATTGTATTTAGTTATTGAAAAAAACAGACGTTAATTTATTTACTCTTACTACATTCTTCTTACAACGTCTTCCAGACTTGTCTAAATAAATGTCGGTATAGAACTGGAGAATTTATCTTCAAGGAATATAAAATTAATTCTGACCATTTTGAATTAATTTCATAGGATTTAATTAATCATGATCAAAATTTAAAGATTCATTAATTAAATTTATTAATTTACATAATTTTCGCAACAGAAGCTTTCTGCCGAACAGTGACATATTTTGAACTTCAAGAAAATATGTTTAACACTATTAATTAATAATTTGTTTTAATTTTGAGGATAGTTTTAAAACCAAAGGGGATATTATTTAATTTTTGAAATAAATATTCAATCATAATTGAATCATAATCATAATTGAAGACAACAGAATTTCTTTTGAGGGGTGGAATTTCACCGAAAAAATTAAATATTTAAATTTATAGTCATAACCAAGTTTAAGTGTATTTACTTCAATATATTAGTTTATATTTCCATTTAATAATTCTGGCAGCCGAACAAATAATTCGTTAATGGCTACAAGCCTATCAAAATATTTAAACTGGCAATAATATTTATTTCAAAATAAACAATCGTTGTAACAGCCGACGCTAATAAAACATAACATTTTTACCAATTAGAGCCAATAAACAGTAGAATCCGCGATATTAATAATTATAATTTACAAACAAATCTTCTGGTGTATTTATTGGACGTGAATCACCACCGAGGCGACGCAGTTCACAATGAACACTGATTGGGATTGAGTCAATATGTTCAGTTAATTGTTATTTTAATTACTTAATTCATGGAGTTCGATTATAGTACGTAACAATATAAAATTAATTATCACACAGAAATGAAATAATTATATTATAAAAACTGTATAATTAATTAGTTTGAAACTCAATCAATTTTTTTTTGCTTATCATAATTGAAGTTGTGCAAGATTTATAATACACTTCTTCTATGAATTGTAGATTGTACTGTATAATATCCAATTAATAAATAAAGCGCGGGGAATTTTATAGTTATAATGGTATTAGTATAATAGACTATGATATTGGATAATTAATTTACCATTATAAAGAGACAGAATTCCCAAGAAAACATAACCTATTTTTGTGAATAACTATTTTGAATTTCAGTACCTGTTATAGTGATTTTGATACATTCTATTAATGACAAATATTATTTATATTCTATAATTGTTATTGATAGTGAAGATGATACTGTGATAGTGGCTTATCCTGAAATTGAGGGTCCGGTCGCCATTTTTTAATCATTGTTTGAAAAAATATTAGAAAAATTATTTTGGCTCGATAAAGTTTTGGATTTTTATAAACTTTTTTTGTAAAGCCATATGTATACGTCATATAGAAGTATTGTATTAAAGTGAATCCCTTAAATTTAATTATGACAGAAAATTTATATTAAGAGATTTTTTATCTGTGGTTTCAGAGCTTCTCCTCAAGCTCGATTCCTTGGCTATTTCATTTAAATCATCCTGCACTATAATTGGCTTATTAGGCCTTTATTCATTTATAACATATTTCAAGTATGTTATTTTCTGTTGTATTTGAATAATCATGGGTCACAGATCATACGTAATTTTTTTTATTGCTTTCTCAGCAATATTACCGCAGCAAAATCGCTCATACGTTCCCAAAATTCAATTCCAAAAGCGTGTATATAGGTTTTAGTTAGTTTGGCTCTTATAACAAGAAACAAATACACGCGTTTCAATTATTCATTAGTCGTTGCCATTAGATTTGGGATATCGTATGTTATAATTTAATCAGGCATTACAGATATGAAATGTAATACATATACATCTACAAGATAATTATAAACTTCTTTAAACATTTCAAACGATTTTATTGGTGAATGACGTAATATAACGTAATACGTGATAGTAAAATTTTCAAACCTTTTTTAAACGTGATGCCGAGAAGTTATTTATATTGAAAAACCGCCGACATGGGCGCCACCGACCATAGTTGCCGAGAAACTCTGCTATCTTGGCTCATGCAACAACTTGGGACTGGTGTTAGGGACTCTATATTCACATTTATAACAACTGAACATGAGATTATGTCGCTGGGTGGGTTGGATTACAGCCGTTGACTTGGCGCTACACTAGTGGCACCACTGTTTTCCAGACGCATTGCGTTTCTTTTTTGTTGGGATGCATCAATAATTTAATTTCTAAAACAATTGTGTAAATGTTAAAGTACGCTATCTTGTTCGAAGATAAATTATTTATTAGCAGTTTCAAGCTGTTACTTGCGCCACAATTACAGAATTTTTAGCACCCAGTCGGCGATTTTTGTAACTACCTGGCAACATGTTCAAAAATACTTCAAGAATTTGTCTTTCACGTACAGTATCGTTTGTTACGTTAGGTTTAGCTATTTACTTGTAAATAGTTTTATTAATTTTTTCATGCAGGTTATAATTACCGTCAAGACGTTTATGTTTGTTATCTTGTTTTTTCTTCTACCATCCATTGGTGTGTGACTATGTATTAATCGTTCTAATATTTATGCTCAGTTATTCTATAACATTAAATGTATATATCGATTCAGTATACAACCATAAATAATACATGTGTACATGTAAAGAAAATCAATTTTAAGAAGTGTATCTGTTGTTGTAATATTCAGTCCTGAGACTGATCTGATGCAAACCAATCTTGCTAATTTATCTTGCTCAAACCTTTTCTTCTTCCGTATAACTAGCACATCTCACATCCTTCCTAAGTTCCTTAGTGTATTCCATCCTTCGCCTCCCTCTTCTGATCTTACCCCACCTCTGATGCTAATTTTATAAGACAATGGTTTTTTAAAACGTAGCCTATTTATTTATCCTTTCTCTTGGTCAAAGTCCTCCACATTGTTCGGTCTTCCCATATTCTGTGAAGAACTTCCTCGTTAGTGATTCTATCCACCCAAATGATTATCAGCAGCATTCTCCTATAGCGAATATTCCTTCCTTTTCCGCAACTCTTATCGTCGACGTTTCGCACCCATATAACGCCACGCTCCATTACGAACACTTTTAGTAACGATTTCCTAATATTCACACTTATATTACCCGTAAGTAAATTCCTCTTTTTCGCGAAAGCCTTCCTTGCCTGTGCTATTCTACTCTTTATGTCTACTATACTTCTACCATCCCTAGTTATTACGCTTCCCAAGTAGCAGAATTCTTTAACTTCCGTCAAAATATCCAATATCCCTTCCCAATCTAACACTCTTTGTCATTCCACTTTTTCTTACACTACACCCCATTACCTTGGTTTTCCCACTATTAACCTCGTTCATGCCATTTATTATGTTTTCCAAGTCTTATTATGACTCCCCTATTATTGCAATATCATTGGCAAAGCGTAGGTTTTTATATCTTCTCCTTGCAGTATTATTCCTTATTCATATTCAGTTTTAACTTTCTTCATCGCCTGTTCTACGTATAAATTAAATAGCATGGGCGCAGACTGCAACCGTGTCTTACTTCTTTCTTGATTTCAACTTTCTTTTCTTGTTGATTTTTTTAATTTCTGCAGCCTGTCTTCTGTAGAGGTTATGTATAAGCCTTCTTTCTCGATCTTTATGGACATGTATACATAATATGTATTATTATTTTTGTTTTTTTCCTATTATTTTGTATAAATTTTAACAGATTTAATTTCTTGGAGACGTTAAATGGTTTTTCTATCGTCAAACGTAATTTTAAATTTACGTATTACTATGTAATATAAATATCCTTCATATATACCAGATAATTAATAATATATATTGAAATAATAACTGATATTAGAATTCCGAATCTCTTTGTTATGAATAAAATACTTTTTTGTATATTAATAATCTGTTATGGTGATTGTTTAATTTATTCTATTAATAAGAAAGAGACGCTATGTAAAATATAATTTATTTTTTATCGTTTTTATCGATAGGAAAGTGGTTTAATTATGAAATTACGGGTTGGTTCGCCATTTTGTGTATCCTTGATAAGGATTTTATGTGTGTGCCTGATGCCAGTACACTGTGTAATATATATAAATATATATAAAGCAGGTTTTAAGCGGAGAATCTTTCTAGAAATAGGGTATTTGTTTAAATGTACTTGAAATTCAACAATTTCCAAATTAAATTATAGATAATTGTGTCTGTTTCGAAGTATTATAATTATTATAATAAAATTCCTTGCGAGATTATTTAAACCGTTATTAGAATATTTGTTACTTAACTAAGAATAATTATATTACTGAACTGTAGGCAACATTTTCACCAAAAATTCTTGCTTCACCTTAAACTTATGAAGTAATAAATACTCAGACAAATAATTTGATTATAAAGTTGATTGACGATTCGGAAAATTAGGGAACGAGATGAATGAATTACATCCGATGTTTTATGAATCCATGTTATATTTTAAATAAAATATTTAGTATTGCAAGGGAATATAGCGTATTCTGTGTCATTCACTATCTGATATCAAGCATCGCAGGTGTTTCATCGCAGTTCGTGTTAGCCGCAAACCCTCAAAGAGCGAATGTCATCGTGTTAATGCATTAAAGCGTGTAATCTCAAACTCAGGAATTCAGTCACCGGAGTCAGTAGAGTTGGTAAACTTTGAACTCTCATCTCTGTCTTCGGACGACAGGCAGGCACTTCACATGGCTTTGGAAATAAACACCGGCAAGTAATTCTGCAGTAAGGTTTGCCGAAAATGGCAGATTCTGTTACCAGTCGTATTTGATTGCCATTGTTTGCGTCTTCCCTAAGGCGGGTATAATACTATAACTAAGTGTACGTTAAGGGTATTAAGTATAAACTTAATACGAAACGTAGTACAAATATTTAATAAACGATATATAGAAAATTTGACATATTGCCTGTTTGGTTTAGGGATATAGTTATCATTGTAAAAGATAATTCTTTATTTCCGTTTAAAAAGTAGTGAAATATTTGTATTCTTTGTGTATTTCTTCATTAGATTGTAACCATTAAGGTATTTAAAATATCTGGAAAATATATTTTGTATCATCCACAAAAATCTGCTTTAATGATTTGGGCCGGATTTTGACATCCTGCCCGGAAAATTCTTGGGGCTCCACTCCCCAACTCTTAACACAGTGACTAGCTGCCATCATGGAGCAATCTCAGTCTCGTGTCGGGGTTGGTAGCAGGCGGCACTCGGGACTGGAGACCTGCTCATCTGCTCAAATATATAATTTTTCTATTGCTTGTAGTTTGGTCTGATTCAAAGAGACCAACGTCACATTCTGTCGTATTCAGAATTTCGATATTTTAACTCCCGCACCAGTATTGGGGGTGGTTCAAATTACTCAATATTTACACCAAATACCATCCTAAATCAAGCATCACTTTTTATACAGTAATGGATCATTCTCTCAATTTTCTGGATGTTTTGGTTAAAAGATTCAAACAATAATTACTGATTTGTGTCAATAAATCAACTACTCAATAGGAATCCTCAATTACACGTCTAAGCATCCCATGTTACACATTAAAGCAATTTTTTATAATCTGGTATGAAAGAAGTTATCTCATCAGTAGTATCATAAAAATAATACGGACAAAATTTGATATATTCTTCTACTAAATTATAATCATTTATTTAGTGTTTTTTAAGGGATCCAATAAATTAAATGTAGTCAAAAATTATAAATAAAGTGGCGCGGTTGTTCTTATTTAATTTCAATAAATAAAATACGACAAAGTGGCCATAATTCATAAATATAAATTTAATTTAGAATCAAAGGAAAAACGTTACATTTCCAAATTTAAGGACTTCTTTGGTTGTTTGGAGGATGAAAATTAAATAATTACATATAAATTTAGTAGACACAGTTTATTTCCAAACAAATAAACAAATTTTGTATAATATTGTAGTCAAAAAATATTAACGACAAGTTTACACCACATAAAAGGAGCAATTCTTTAAGGCAACTAATGTGATAAGTGGATATTTAACAGATAATTAACAAATAATTAAAAATTTGAAATATCTTGTTATAAATAACATCATTTCGGCCGTAACCGTCGCTGCAGACATTTCGCGACACTAAATTCTTCACATGTAAATACTTGAATAAATTTAATAATTACTTTGGCTGAGGGAATAATTAAGTAAATGAAATGAAACGTCGTATTCAATTAAATAGTAATAAATTTGTATGCTGACTTATTGGCCTTTTTCATTTATTGTAAATTTAAATCAGAAAACTATATTGGTATCTTGGAATGAATTAAAATTTAATGACACATATACATAATGTACCGACTGCATTAACGTCCTTGTTTTCTGCCGTGAGTAAATAAAGAAATTGATTAATTCTGTTCCTCTTCTTCTTATTATTATTCCTTGGCTGTGTTTTCCATTCAGGGCCTTGGCCTACCAAGTCGATTGTGACATCTTACATAACATATTCCGAATTTGGAGTGGTATGTGGTCAGCGTATCGATTCTCCAGCAGTCTTAATCACACTCTCCGTGACCACGACGACACAAACATCCTGGCCCATGTCAGGACTGGAACCCGAGAGATCTTTGTAATGAGGCAGCGACGATGACCACTATACCACAGGCGGTCGTCCTGCTTCTGTTCCTCAATCAGTCAGAAAATCGAAACGAAACAGAAGAAATCTGTAATAAATAGTGTCAAATATAACGTCTGACATATTGGATCTTCTGTTTGTGTTTTGAAAATAGATATTTTTAATATTAAATATAATATTCCGCATCATTAATATAAGTTGTTTACGAATAGAAATTATCTGATTGCAAATGTAGTCAACTTCTGTATTATGAATAATTTTAAAACTATATTTCCTTGCATTCGAATAAAATATATGCAGATATATTCATAAAAATTGTCTCATTTTCAGGGCATTTTTAAGTATATTTAGGATGTTTCCGTTTAGAGAAGTTTGAAAGTAGTTTTTTTGGAGCGTTAGGGCAGCAATTGCGCCTGTGATTGTGGGTAAGAATTTTTCGAAACGGTTACGTAAAGGCTCTGAAGTTGCGCAGTCCGTCTGGCGCCAGGCTGAATATTTCATGGAGCACAAACACCGTATCGACCGCGGCAGGTAGCCGAGGTGGCGGGACATGCAAGAAGAAGCCGTCGCTCCGGTCGTGTCGTGGCTATCCCAAGGCAAATTATTCACCGGCCCCAAAGAATTCTCGGAAAATTCGCTTACGGAATTCTATTTCCGTGGAATTAACTTCAGCCCCGCGGAGTATCTCATACAGAATTCTTTTATGCACTGCGGGGCAAAGAGGGCAATTATGCCATCGACGAAGAGATCGTGACTCGTCTCTTTTTTTCCGTTTCGAGAAGAAAGTTTTTACATTACTACAATGAATATCTCTCAGAAGCTTTGAAAGTTCTTGGCTCATTTTTTCTCTCTAGCGTTTTCTTGGTTAGCGAGGTCTATTCAGAATTGCGACTAATTATGTCACCAGCAGGCGACTTTCAACGGAACTGATATCCACATAGATATTTCTTTGTCGCGGTACGTTCTGTGACGGAATCGTGCACACTGGTTCAAATAAACTAAAACTCCCTTCCGCAATAGAAAAAAATCAAAACGCAACGTTTTTTATAAATAAAATAGGGAGTTTTATCTAACTAACCTATAAAATAAAACTTGAAGTGTACAACTTTGTTTAGAAAGACTGGCTATACGCTTTGAGGGCTCTACTCTACAATAGAAAATAAGGGATCTAAAATTAGGTATGTAGAAGGTTAGAGCAAGGTTCCAAGGGTCGACTGCTGCTCCTGGGCAGTAGTTTAAGCAACCGACCCGTTGATTTACCTAAATGTGATGCAGGGGACACTCTAGAGAGACCTGAATCAAGAAGATCGGGCATTTGGACCCTACTCCCACGCCTTTCCGACGGCGGGAGACAGTTTGTTGTGGGGACGCAACTCCAATTTTTACCACCAGATCTGGGAGGGTGGGTGGTATAAGCCTCGTATTACATTAGTCTCAATCTACACATCATCGGACAGGACTCTCAAATCCCCATGAGTATAAAGACCAAAAATATTGACATAAAATAGAATATAAACTATAACAATAGTAATATTAATCAAATAATTACCTACATAACTCTGATAATAATAATTATGCCAAAATAAAATTAACGTTTGCTAACAGTGGCAATAATAATAATAAAAGTATAATTAATTAGAAGGATAATATGTAGACTATAAAACTCAGAATACTTTCTGAACCTACAACTACTCGACCAACGCTTCGTGGAGTTCCGGAAACCTGGGTCGTAACCAGAAAATAGTAGTTATTCGACAAACGGAATGTATAAACGTCTAAAGGTAGGAAGGACGGTTTTGGCTCCCTGCCTTCGTAAGAAGGATGTGCAGACAAGGAAATTAAGAAACACCACGATAATAATAATAATAAATTAATAAAATATCTAACATGCTGAAACGTTTTTTTTTAAATAAAATCCAAGGGAATCGGTGGGAGATCTTAACGTATGTCCAACGTCTGTGACTCCAAAAGATATACCTCTTAAAACTCTGGGTTTATGAAAGAATAATTTAAAATCCTTGGTCTTAGACCGAATAATAAATGATTAAATATGCAAAAACGGCCGAAATTAACTTTTAATAAAGATTTTTCCAGGTTAAATGACATTGATAGTGTTTCACCTGACGTTATTTGTGTATAATATCAATACTATTCTGTATGGAGTTAGGTGTGGAAGGATGTTACAAAAACTAACTCAAGAAAACCCGAATTTAGTGTATATTCAAGGGTTATGGAAATCCCCCGGTTCAATTCATCGTTCAACATGCAACTTAAGTTGTACTTCATCCCCAGATTAGTGGGTCCGGGTTAATATAAATATAGACCTCAGCAACGACGGGCGCCAATTTATTATAAAATAAATAACAGTGTACTGGCCAAAAGTCAGAAATTTATCACTAAAAACCGCCAGATATATTGGTATTGAATAAAGAAATTAAATAATTATTCTGACAAATAAATATATAATAAATGATTTAATTAGCCTCTTTGTCAGTATTTTTAAAATTGAAATATGAAATATTACGACGTTTCGATTCTCATTTCAGACTTCTTAAAATAAAAATTTAGTTGGACATGGAATCTCACTCCATGACTCCATCGGCCGAATGAATCGTAGTATTTAATTACAAACATTTTGGCGAGATGGCTAATTAAATCATTTATTGTATAAAGGAATTATTATACTGGGTTGATAAACAAAATGCTTGATATTAGATCAAATATAACTTTAATAAATGAAAAAACAAATACACTAAATTATATTAGTATTATTATGTTTCAGACTTTTAATTCTTATGTTTTAAATAAGTCAGTTGCAACAATGTTATTTTTGTGGACTGTTTGATTGTCATTGTTTTCCCTCATTTCAGCCCTGGATGTTGGGTAAAGTAGACTATAAATATTTCTATTGTAATACTTTACTTTATTATTTCACATTTTTTAATTATAGAAGTAACAATTTTATACTAAATTTATTTATTTGCTTGTATGCCAACTATGTATTTATGTTTAATTATTAGTTTCTTGAGATAGCTTTTGAGGTCGCTTATGTTAGGAACGGAATGTTCTGTTTGATTTGAATTTGCGATGAATTTTAGACTTTTGGTCAGTATAGTATTATTCTTTTGCTAATTACGTAAAACATATTCCTCTTTATTATATTTTTAACCTTATTGTAAGTTTTTGCGAGACAATGTCACCATGAAACGAAATAAACCTTACACACTTGTCTGTCAAAATTTGTCCACTGATAAATCACTGTACATTATCGAAAAACTAGTAATATACGAAACTGAAGTTTAAATGTGAAGACATCAATAAACTTGCGGGGTTGTGTGGAAGTTGCTACGTTGACGGAGGAGGGACAGAAAGAAGGCTGTGAGCGCATCAAGGACTGGGCATTGTGCCAAAGTTGTATAAACAACTGTCTTCATAAACAGATGGCACACAACACTCCCCTAAAATTCACTCATACAAACAAGTAAAATAGTGAGTGCAAAATGCACTTAACGCATTTATCAATTCTCGGTTTCAATATAATTATTCTCTAAAGAATTCTAAAATTAAATGCGAATCTTTAAGCTAGTCTTGAAGGTAAACTAACCCAGGTAGAAAATAATTGGGCGACATATGACGTGTACGACTCCTTGTGAAGAACAAGTAAAGGAATATATGTTGCCAAACGATTTTATGAAACATAACTTTATCTCCTATCGAATGAGAATGTTTAATAAAACGGAGTACGTCAACTGTAGCACGATGAAATAATTTAAATACAGGATCTTCAACAATGACAATAATGTTGGACTGTTACGAGTAAGAATGGTAGGAGAAATACAAAGAGAGAAATCGTTGACGGAGATGAGATTCTCAAGGTAGGAAGCAGACGCAGCCACTTATTTATGGCATATTACAGCTGCATTGTCAATTTTAACACATTTATCTGAGCCTATTTGTCTTTAATTACGCGCCGTGATAAGAGGAATACTTGAATATCTGAACTAGTGGACAAAAATTTAATTTTATACTTACATCGGATATATTTGTAATAATTTCAGTTAATAATTGGTATTGTCATCGAATAGTGGTTTTCCTTAGGGAAGCCGCTTAACTTTTTATTTATTTGAAAACAGTAACGAGAGTTTCAGAATTTTTATGTATTTCTTCATTACACTTTAAACCATTAAGGCATTATAGATATGTTGATAATATATTTTGCATCATCCACAAAAATTGGCTTCAATAATTTGTACCCGTCTTTTGACCTCTGAGAAACCTGCCTGGTAAATTCTTGGAACTTCGCTCCCCACCTCTTGACACCGTGTCTAGCTTCCAGCCTGGAGCAGTCTCGTGTCAGGGTTGGTAGCAGGCGGAACTCGCGATTGGAGACCCGCTCATCTGGTCAAACATATAGATTTTCTATTGCCCGTAGTTTTGTCTGGTTCACAGGAACATCCGTCTCCCTGTCACAATTTTATGGATGTTTTGGTTCAAAGTTTCAAAAAATAATTACCAATTTGTCAAAAAATCCAACTACTAAGCAGGAATCCTCAGTTACACGTCTAACCATCCCTTGATCCACATCAAAGGGATTTTTTATAATCTGGTATGTAAGACGGTGTAAGTGGCATCATAAAATAATATTGACAAAATTATTAATATTCCTCTGGTAAATTGAAATTTTTGTTTTATTTCGTGTTTTTTAATGTTCCAACAATTTCAACATAGTCAAAAGTTATAAATAAAATAGTTAGTTTCGTTTGATTTAATTTGAAGAAATTTAATTCAAAATAAAAGAAAACGTTTCGGTTCTAAATTTAAGTACTTATTTAGTTGTTTGAAGAAAGGAAAGTAAATAATTAAAAATAAATTTTATAGACACAGTTGATTTTCAAACCAGTAAATAACTTTTGTATAACATTGTTACTTACGTAGTCAAAAATATTAACGGCCAATTTACACCACATAAAATGAGCCATTCTTCAAGGAACCTAATTAAATCGTTTTTTACATTTAACAGACAATTAATAAATTATTACGAGTTAGAACTATCTTGGAATAAATTCAAATTTAATGACATATAAGAATAATGCTGGCTTTATATGGATGCGAATCGTGGATGATAGAAGTTGTGGAAAGTGAGAGAACAGAGGCCTTTGAAATGTGCTGCTGTAGGAGAATGCAGAACATCAGAAAGGTGGATAGATTAACTAACGAGGAAGTTTCTAAACAGGATAGAGGAAAAGCGAACAATATGGAGGACGTTGACCAAGAGAAGGGATAGATTAATAGGCCACGTTTTAAGACACGAGGGTTTTGTAAAATTAGCATTAGAGGGAAGTGTGTGGGGTAAGAACAGAAGAGGGAGACAATGGTGGAATACACTAAGCAGATTAAGGAGGGTGTTGGATGTGGTAGTTATGGGAAAATGTAAAGGCTCGCGCAAGATAGGCTATCATGGAGGGTTACAACAGACCAACCAGTCTTAGGACTAAATACCACAACAACAAGAATAGTGTACCGACTGAATCAATGTCTTCCTTTGCTGTTGTGAGTATATGAAGCGACAGGAATTCAAATCCAACTCCAAATATATTTCCTTAGTTTCCATAAATAGCCTACAGAAATTTGGAAATAGTGCCGTAATGCTACACCTCCGCCGCTTCCTTCCTGTTTACTAATTACTTCCCCTTCCTTCCTTCCTTCCTGAAGAGACGCTAATGATTTATAGAAGCAGCAAACAAACACAAAGACGACATACAATGTAAGTCAATTAAAGGAACAATGAGCCATGTAGTTAAAATTTACAATTTAAGGGATATTAATTAACGACCTTCAACATTATTGCAGTTTAAACGCTGCTGACCCCTAAAGGATATTTACACGTTCTTGATTTTGGGAAGTAATTAATAAATTAGTTTTCCTGAGCATTCTACGAACCCATCATTTATTTGCGTTTCCCTCCGTAGTTCAGTATTTGGAATGTGATATAATTTATGACAGTGTTTACACTTTATAAAAAAACTGTTTAAAATATGAACACAATGATAGTTAATGAGGTCAAAACAGATCAATTAAAATTATAAATTCTCTATACATATTTCTTAATCAGTCACTTTTATATCTGGATTGTAAACTTCCAAACCTTTATACAATTTATCTTCGTTATTTCATCTATTTTTTTACAATTATTGACAAACAATTTATGTCATTCCACATTTATGGAGACAGTCTAATATATTTATTATAAACATTATGAGAGTCTACATTAAATTCAAAATTTTAATCGCCTGATTTTGGCCTTAGTACTACTGGCTATTCTACAGACGAAAATAATTATTACATGTTTATACTTTATAAGAGAATTATTATTAAAATAATCTATACCAATAAATAAAATTGAGGTGACTGTCGGTATGTTTGTCTCGAATACGCATATTTCATTACGATAATGCTGTTAATATATTATAATGTAAAAAATAAATATTTATTTATTGTACAGGATGGTTTCTTGGCTTAAGTGCGTACGAATGTCCAAAATTAGATGCTGGTTGCCTATACTCTTGATCTGTTTATGCTCCGAAACGACTCAATGGATTTCATTGAAAAGTTTTGGGATTGATAGAGGAATTTTAACTTAAATTTTAGAGTATGTTTCATTATGTGATATTCCATAGTTACGAAGATATTAATGTAAATATTTATAAATCCACTAAATTGACGCGCGGAAAAGGGGCGGAAAAGGTAACTGCGAATTAAAAGTCTTATTAGGCGATCCTATACCATTCATCCCACTTACTACGTTATTATAAGCGTACTTTTGGTCGCATGAATGAGAGAGATGGAGGAAGAACATTTTCACTCCAGTTATTGTTGCAAACGTGCTGACGCGGGAAGGTTTACCGTAAAGCGATCATGAATGAATGATATCGTACTTTCGCCTTTAGGGAAAAATTAAAAGAGCTACATCTGCGTAAATGAATTCCCTGGCATACCTATATAATATTGAGAGTAGTAAACAGGTAAATGGAAATTATAATTATTTATACAAGTTGAATTAACAGTTGAGTATTTTAATATATTATTTGTAATCTTTCAACATTTTACACTATCTTTGATATCTTATCTTCCTTTTACAATCCTTTTACCTTCAGCTCATATCATTAATATCTACAAATTATTGAAACTTATTACAGTGTTCATTTAGCCTAAAAGGAGTTGTTAAATTATATTAAAATTTTCATTGACCGAGACATCTTTATTACTAGTAGCTATACATACTGAAATAGTTATTAAGTGAGTAAATTGTTTCAAAAGCCTAATTAGTCCAACACTGCACTAAGAAAAAATTGAGTTAATGGTAGTTACAATAAATTGCATGTCGTTCATTTTGATTGGACCGTCTTCAGGTGTGATAATAAATAGTTTTAATAATTAATTTTCAAGAGAGATAAAAGAATCTTTTTAAATTTTCTCAACGCATAAACATTGCAGCCGAAATTAGGAAAGAAAACTGTATTGTGGCGTAAAATATTTTAAATAATTTATTTTCATTAATTTTCATGGCACTACATCCCATTGAGGAACTTGGCCTGTCGGGTCAACAGTGGACTGTCATACTGCATATCACATTCTTAATTTTGGAGTGATACGTGGTCAGTGTGTCAATTCTCCAGCAGTCATAATCCCAGTCTCCGTGACCAGGAAATAATTTATTATTGCACCGAAAAGGGTTTCAATGAATATCATTAATATGTAATAAAAATTTTATCCTTAAATTAAATTTAATTTCTGACAAATTAGGTTGATGAAAATAATTAATATAAAGGCTATAATAATGAAAACAACAATTCCGGTCCCATTATTCATAAAACAGAAGTATCTATACAATAGTAAGCTGTGTAAACCGGAAAGCTCATTGCCATTATCCAACCATTTCTAAATTGGTACTCTTAAACGCCATTATTGCAGTTGTAAAGCCGAGAGAGACCCTTAGTAAAGCGTCGAGCATATTATCCTCTTTGTGAGTTAAAATCCTCTCCGAGATTTGGAACTACAAATACGCTCGAAATTAATTATATATTGTTTAATCTCGAAATGGAATACTAACGATAATTCGAAAATAAATTGTACGAATTGTAAATATACGTACTTAAATTCATATTTTTTCTGTGACTGGTAACTTTTAAAGCAGAACGCGCGAAACAAAGCCAATCAAAGAGAGGGAAAAGAAGTGACCTCGCTACGAAAATCTTGGTGGATTGTCCAAGGATTTGCAGCAGTCGATGGACGCTTGTAGTGAGATCTCCACAGACGTGGGGGAAGCTCTTTAGGGCCAGTTATTTTTATATATCAATGCATGTTTAACCCGAGACAAATACTACTCTTTAAAAAAGTACAGAAACTAATTTTGGCTTACAATCTTACTTTGTATTGGCCTCTGTGGAGAAAAGACAAATAAAAAGTTGAAGCATAATAAGAAAAAACATTTTACCTACGGACAATATTCGTGTTTCCATGGGCAATCACGGAATTAATATAAATTAACTGATTAACTACTTGTAACTTGGGCAACGAAAACAACTCTTGCCTTATGCCCAAGGTCTTCGACCCCAGTACATATACCTCCCAAAATAGGCAAAGATGTCTCGGTAAGTGAGAAATAATCTTATAATATCGACTGTGAGTGACCCAACTCGTTCTATTTATATAGCGCAGCGTGTGTTCCGCACTCGAGAGAGAAACATTTTCGTATGTTTTTTAAGTTCTCAAAATATATTGTTATTTAAATAAAACATGCACTAAATGTACAAGTTATTTTGCGCTAAACAGACGAAATAAATGAAATTCATTGTCGTGGCGCGTATAAATTGTCATGTATATTCTACTTTATTTATCTAAAATAATTTACAATATTAAGCATTCTGTACGAAGTTTCCACCACAGAGAACAGATCCTGAGATGTTCGCAAGGCACCCTTTCTGTTGTAAACCCGGAAAACAAACGCAGTCATAAACTTGAAGCGCGTCAGGGTCCTGAGGAGTCTCAGTCTTTTGCCTGGAAGCATTTAACTACTCGGAAAAAACCAAGGTCAGAAAAGTGGTTGACCCAATAGATGGCTAGCGGTGGCCCCTCCCAAATTTTGAATTTTAAGAGAGGATGGGGAAAGACGCCAACCCCTTTGGAGGACTTGGGGAAGATAGAAAAAGTGGGGAGGGTAATTAGGTTTTTGAGGACAGATGAGTTACAGGTAGAGAAGAACTCGGAAAGGCCATTTGAAAAAGAGAAGCGAAATGGAAAGTCGGGTGGATTCAACGAGTCTGAAAGGAGCGGCGATCTGGATCAGTGCACCATGAAACGAAAGCGGAGACACGTTTCCTGAACCACATCAGAGGTCTCTCTGCTTCACATGCCACCCGGAAGCTGCCTTTGCGTTGACTCCAGGATTACCGGCCAACCAGGAAACTAGGATGAATGAAATGCACGAAATACAAGGTAAAAATCTCTCCATCTGCTATGCATACAAACACGTCTTACAGCCCTGAGTAAAGTAGATTAAATTTACTTAAGTATCTTGCTGTATTATTTCTTTGCCTAGAGGTCAGCTGAGCAATTAAAATTCATCAAAATGAATTAATTTCTAAATATTGTGTTTAATCTCTTACATTTGTTAATAATAAAACTGTTTTAAATGTCAAAGTTGAGATTTATTGGGGCGACCCATTTAAATATATACTCTAAATCATTTGATATATTTATTGATTTAAAAATAAAAACAACGTCTCATTGTTTGTGTGAAAAAATCTGAAATTTTGTTTGTGTGTATGTTCCGCATATAGATCTAAACGCAATTTCAACTTAATTTTGCACTCACGCTCTTTGTGACTCGGAAATCAGCACTGTCTGGGTAATACACGGCTACCACCAATAAGAAGGAGGGGAGGGGGTGGAGGCGGTGGAAATTTTTAAATATGCAAAGGCGGCCGTTGTTTCTTTCGAATAAATACTTTTCGGGTCCATTACGTTTACGGCGTTTTCCGCGACTCTATTAGCATTCGACCTACGCCAATGCCATATACAAGTTCCTACAGGATACATTATGCCCTTACGCAGCATGCGTGTATGTGTTAGCGGCGGCGACGACGACGGTATCATAACTTACTGAAAATGTTTGTTATATTTAAGGACTAATATACCGGGCATCCCCGGGCACTCAGATAGTCAATAATAAATACATGAAATTTTACGCTAGTACTTTCTGTAGTCATTTAGTATTAATTATTTATTTTAATTCCTTGTAGGAAAAAATATTATAAAACCGAATCAGGATCATCGACATCTAAACAAAAAATAATTATTTGTCCAATGTTTTTAAATTATCTATTTAATACATACGTCTCATAAAAGATTTTAAATATGTATTTCTTTATTATTGTTTTGTTTTATTGCGTTTAAGAAGGGAGAGAGGGGGTTGAGAGCTTGACTACTGTACCCTAGGTGTAATCGTGTTGAGATACTCGTGGTTTGCTTGTGACGTGACAGCGTCACATTTCATTTATTAGTCATTTTCTAGGTTTTAGTTTGTGTTACTTTTCTCTTTGTTTTGAGTCTTGGTTTTTAGTCGAATTTTGTTGCTAATCACGGAGGGATGATGAGAATCTTTGACTAAGTGCAATAAGAGCTTGCTAATGTAGTGATCATTGGTCAAAAGTGAATACTAGGGAACTGGGTAACAATTTAAGATATTGTAGTATTAATTAGTTATTTTGCGATCCAATGACGGAGATGAAATGTTGTGGAAGGTAAATTTGGAGGCATAAAGCTGAGACTTCGACGGTAATTTGAATTAATGTTATAAGGCTCAGAGAATAAACTGAACATCGTCCATCGAGGAGAGTGGAAAACCAAAAGCGTGTGTTAATATTGTATTGTATGTTGAAATTTACTGATAATTTATTCTGAGCAAATAACTGTAGGATGAAGTAGGTGGACAAGTATACAACATAGACTGAAAAGCGTTGCCATGGTAAACAAACTGTGTAGTACAGTTATATAGGTTATCGTGAAATTTATAGCGTTGTACGGGGAGAGTTAAAAGTCACAGCACGCCCTGTTATTTCAAATTTCTGCAGGAATTCGGAAACCTGAATATTCCGGTTAGGAATGGCTGAGATGGTCTATCTTTTATGGTTTGTACCGTACATGGATGCCATATTTAAATCGGACATCTTGAATCTACTCCGACTTTTGACCCACCTTAGGGTGTACTAAGACTTTTGACTCAACCTATATACTAAATTATTTTGAACTGCTCGGACATAATTGTTTAAAACAGTTGTCTTATATCCATGCATGTACCCATTATACAGATGTGAATACAAAGTGACGTAGTCGTGAGTGATTCCACCCACTATCCTAGTCAACTCTAACATTACGTGGATCCTGAGCTGATCAGCATCCAGAGGCGGCAACGTACTACAAAAACCTGTAGCCTTGTAATCATTTTGAACACTGCTAATGGGTACAAGAAATATAATACAACATTTTACTTCAATTTGTTGAAATTAACAGACCTTGATTTAAAAGACTCTCATTGCGAATTTGTTACTTATATTATTTGTCATTTCGGGAAAGTAAAAGAATATATACCTGAGTGGTCCAACTTGGAGGTTATTAATATACGGGCTGGACGAATAGTTGTAAATAATTTCGTGACCAATACCGATTGGAATGTGTGTATTATGTCGTAACTATAACGTTGGTGCCACTGTACTTTGGATACTCCACTTATGTTATAATACAGTCGTATTACTTAATTTATTTAACTTGTCTGCGAATGTTGTAATGTTTACATAAATTTAACTTGGAACACAAAAAATTAAATTTGTCGTAGTACTCGGATCCATTAATAATTTTTATTTTCCATTAGGCGTTGCCACTTAATAATTAAATGTAGGAAGTAACAAATCTCTTCGTCTTTTCATTAATGTTGACAGTCGATCAAATGGTTTCTCTGTATTTGTCGATGTAGCGTTAACGGGAAATTTAATCATGAGTCATAATAAAATTCTTAAAGCGATTCTCAAATATGGGACAGGTTTAAAGGATGTGACGGATTCAAAGAACGGTCAACTGAAATTTATTTCTTTGTCAAAAATCTAGAAATTATTCGTACTTCGTGAGGCAGTTCTTAAGATATGAGGCGAAATATTGAACCCTAGTAACTCCCCTAGTGTCGGTGTTTGCATAGAAGAAAGTTGACTGTGTCTGCTGTTATAGAATTAATATAGCGCATTTCATCACGGGCAGTCATTCGCCGGAGATAAGATGGCGGGCGGTATTGTATGAGAGAGCGCGGGTTTATCGGCTGCTGGGATTAATTTTATCTGTAGTGTCTTTC
The DNA here is from genome assembly GCA_034510155.1 of Eucriotettix oculatus. Lineage (NCBI taxonomy): Eukaryota > Metazoa > Arthropoda > Insecta > Orthoptera > Tetrigidae > Eucriotettix > Eucriotettix oculatus. Next base: position 13,458,508 of record CM067377.1, read on the forward strand.
GGGGTTGCAATTGGAGCGCCCGGGGCTGATGACAGTGGCAGAAGACCGCTCTCCTTTGTTGGGGCAGCCGGAGCCGGTACTTCATCTTCCACGATGGTATCGCAGCTGGAGCATTTGTCCCTCCATTAATTCCAAGGGCTCCTCCGCCTGTGACAGAGTGCAACGCTCCGTATGCTTTACCCACATAAATTTTTTTATCACCAAAAGGATCCACACTTATGAAAAGTCTCTGAAAAAATGCGGCAATTTTTTTCAATTACCTACAAAAAATCATTAACACAAATTTTCTGTTAAGTATTAATGATATTTAATCTAAGTAGTCTTTGAATTTGGTTCACGAAATTGATCGAATATTGTAAAACCCCGTTATGGTGACTTTTGAAAGAAAACGACGTGTGCTTCCACGCCTGGAGTGGAGTGAATTTTAAATTATGAACGCCTTATTCTTCCACTTGGAAAATTTACACAGATGTATGTACGGTTTATACAGGACAGGTTTATCAGAGGGACTTTAAAATCAGCGATATGACAACTCACAAGACTAAATAATCCCAGAGCTACACAACTAATGTAGTAGAAGCAGAAAACATAACATTAATCAACAAGAAATGAGTTAAATCTGCCTGTATGCCAGGTTTCCTTTACGTACTTGAAGAGGTTTCAAATGAGAGACGAAACGTTGTAATGTATAATATTCAAATTAAAATACTGACAAAGAGGCAGATTTAACTCATTTAGTGTATATTTAATTGACAGACGAACTATTCAATTAATCAACAATATTTGAATTTAGTGATCCGACTTAACTGTTGCTTCAGGTGAGGAAAATTCTCTACTGCGAGTCTTTTTCGGTTCATGGAGACTTTGGATAGTAAAGTAAAAACAGCCACAGGATTCACGTCACATGATAATCTCGACAGATGGCAGTCGGAAGTAATTAGAATTGAAAGGCAAGAAAATAAAGCAGAAATAAAGAAAGAAGTGAGACAAGGACGCAGTCTATCGCCCATGCTTTTTAACTTATAAATAGAACAAACGTTGAAGGAGAATCAAAATGCAAGGAGAAGAAATAAAATCCTAAGGTTTACTGATGATATTGTAGTATTAGGAGGCTCGGAAGATGACCTGGGAACCTTATGAAATAACATGAACGTGAGTACAACTTGATAATTAATAGAGGAAACACCAAATTAATGGAGTATGGGAAATAGTGGAATGATTAAGGGTGTTAGATTGGGAAGGAATATTTTGAGGAAAGTTTATAAACTAGAGTAGAATAGTTAAGGTAATAAAGGCATTCGCAAAAAAGGAAGCAACTTTCGGCTAATATATATATTAAGAAATCATTACTTAAAAATGCTCGTACGGAGTGTGGCGTTATATATGTGCGAAACGTAGATGATAGGAGGTGCAGAAAACTTTCAAAATTTGTGTTGTACGAGAATGCTGAAAATCATATGGGTTGATAGAGTTAGTAGCCGGAAAGTAGTACGGGGAAGACCGAACAATATGGAGAACTTTGACAAAGAGAAGGAATTGATTAATAGGGCACGTTCTAAGGCATGAAAGTCATAAAACTAGCATTAGAGAGAAAATTGTGGGGTAAGAATAGTGTAAGGAGGCAAAGGATGGATTACTCTAAGCAGTTTATGGAGTATGTGGGATGTGGTAGCTATTCAAGATATGAAAAGTCTTGCGCAGGATAGAAGGGTTGAATCAGACCAGTATTAGGACTGAGTACCACAATATACAACATAAGATATTACGAAACAGAAATGATTTAACCACACATTATCTGAATTAAATTATCGTTGGACCTATTTTAGGTAATGATAGGTATTATTTTTCTTTCTTTAATATCTTTATTATTTACATTACCTAAAAAGGAATAGAAGCCTTTTAAATTTGGTACAATTGGTGAATGCTGAAAATCAGATGGGTGGATAGAATCACTAAAGAGGAAGTTCTAAGCAGAATAGGGGAAGAACGAATAATATGGAGGACGTTGACAAAGAGAAGGGATAGATTAATTGGCCACATTTTCAGAATGATGGTCTTGTAAAATTAGCGTTAGACGGATGGGTGTGGGGTAAGTTCAGAAGAGGGAAGCCAAGGATGGAATACGCTAAGTTGATTAGAAAGGATGTAGGGTGTGCTAGATATGATGAAATGAAAAGTCTTGCGCAATACATTAGCATGGATGGTTGCATTACACCATTTTTAGGATTGAATACCACGACGACAAAATCAGATTTATTTATGTTATAAATTTGTCTCTGTCTTTATTTTATAACTTTCTGTCTCAGTACCATTAATCCTTATGTAATGATTAGCATGTTCTGTCTAATTCTAGGGCGAAAATATTTGTATGATTCAGGAGGCGTAATTCATAGACGTGAGACAGGGACATCCTGTATTTATTAGATGCGCGTAATATAGCAGATATTTGTTTACATTATGATACTCTCACATTTCAGTTAATTATTTCCTGCAATACGAAAACCAGGGGCACATAGAAGTGTAACAGAAACTACTAATGTTATTTTTAAATTAAGTAGTTTTTCTATATTAGCGTTTTATTTAGATTCTCATTTTAACGTGACATATTTCTCGGAAACAGATCAAGTTGACATTTGCGCAACTAGGTTCATGAGAACTCTAGAAGAAAATGACAGTATCAAAGAAAAGAATGGGTAATATTTTGACCTATATAATTTAGTAGATTTATTTTCAATTGCAAAGAGTAAAGAAATAATTTAAGTGATAAGTTTTCGAAATTTTAGGTTATGTGTGTATTTTGCCTTTAATACTATTTAAATATTATGCAACTATAATTACATGGTTTTTCGAGACCATTTGTAAAGTTTGACGAAATAATTTCTAGGAATTAACGACATTGCACATAATTAATATTTCTTCCGTTGACGACTTGTAGCATTTCGTTATTCTTTTTCATATTTGTTTTATGAACTAACCCGAAATTCGTACCTTCAGTCCAGAATCTTCTGCGCCTGAATGGTTTTAAATTTCATGCTATGCAACGCGTTTCAAGAAAAAGAAATTGACGCGGGACTAAATTTTGTGATACTCAAAGACGGCTTTTTGATTGGAGTAATTGATGACGTCACTAATTTGAGGGAATTAAGTAAATACTGGCGTTGGTCCAGACAGAATTTGTGATACCCTTAAGGTACAGGGACGGTTTTTCGCCCCAATCGCGTTCTTCACTCATCTAGTGTACCGGGGGGAAATTAAACTATCGGGGGTGTTTTTTATTTCTCACAATGTACCGGGATTTTTTTAGACACTTCCAAAGTTGCGTGCCTATTAAACATTACAAGACTCGATTACAGTACTGTGAATCACCATGGCGGTTGGTGTTGAAAATACACATTCAGTCGGGATAGTTAGGGAATAAAAATGTAAAGGAAAAAAAATAAAAAGCATAAGGTTTTCTGATGAATTTGTAGTATTAGGGGAGACAGAAGAAGACTTTGAAACCATAATAAATAGCATGAACGTGATTCTGGAGGAAGAGTACAACGTGATTAATAGAGGGAAAACCAATGTGATAGAGGGTAGTATTGTAAACAGTGGAATAAGAAGGAACGTTAGAATGGGAAGGGATATTTTAAAGGAAGTTAAGGAATTCTGCTACTTGTGAGGCGTAATAACTAGGGATGGTAGAAGAATAGTAGACATAAAGAGTAGAATAGCATAGGCAAGGAAGGATTACGGCTAATATAAGCACGAATATTAGGGTATCATTATTAAAAATGTTCGTAATGGAGTGTCGTTTTATATGGGAGTGAAACGTGGACGATAGGAATTGCAGATGGAAAAAGAAGCCTGGAAAATGGGAGAATCAGATGGGGGATAGCACGAAGTTCTAAGCAAAATACGGGAAGATAGAACAATTTGAACGGAGACATGAGGGAAGTGTGTGGGGCTAGAAGAGGGCCCAGGATAGAATCACAAGCAGATTAGGGAGGGTGTGGGACGGAACATTAAATGCTGAAAAAAAAGAGGCGCTCTATGCCGGTTAAATCACGAGCTGTTCAACAGATTAGTGTAGAATGAAGTACTCTACATAGATATTTCAAATAATTAGGGCTATTCGGACATCGCTGGGCTTTCAATCGCTATACTGTACATAATAATACTAGGGTGAAGAATGTTCATGATAAAAATAACAGTTTAATCCTATTATGTAAACGAAATTTTTGTTACAAATTTTCAGAATATATATATATATATATATATATAAAGGTAAATATATAATCAAACTTAGTTTTATATTATATTATACTGCATTATATTAGGATATGAAGTTATTATAAGTATTTTATAATATTCATTTGGTTCCTAAACTAGTCATTGTTTGTTTTCTCAATTGTTTTGCAAATTGTTAAGCTATTTTAAAGTTTACCCAATTGCAAGGGAATTTATTCATAGTTGTTGGAACAATGAGCAAAGCCCCGTCAAGTTGCAAATTAACGGAGCTTTAGGAAGAGCAAACTCGCTCACCTCTCATGTTCCTCTCTCCCCCAACTATTCTCAATTATCTGAGTGCCATTCCACTCTCCTTTGCCCTTGGTTTAATATAGCAAGGAGTCAAATTGCACGAGCGTGAAATTAGCAGCGATTTATACAGTTCCTCCGCGTGCGAGTATGGTCCACAGGAAACAGACAGATGGATGGATATAGCCGTCAGTTTTGAAATGATGCTGCTTTTTTCCTTCGTTAATTATAAAATATTAATGACACTGAATTATGCTTTAAACGATGCTCAATTAAAAAATGGTTACTGTGAAATACAATTTTTAAGACGACACGTTATGTAAGATGTGTTTATTTTTTTTAACATATGCAGTTAGTATGTATGAAAATTTATTAAAAACATAATCCTAGCTCAGTTATGTATGAAAGAGTGTTAAATCATAATTAATAACAGTTTTTGTAACTTCCACTAAGATAATTAAATGTTTTTACCGTTTTCATTGATCGTTTATAAGCTAACGTGCTACACAGTGCACAAAAAGTTTTGCTTATTTATCTATCAATGACTATAGAGTGTTTTTATATTCGAAATAATGTAAAATTATACAGTCCTCGAGCTAATTCAAATACATATCAAGTAATAAACGAATATTACTAATCTAAAGTGTCTTTAATGTCGTAATTTTGTATCACTTCGATATGTTCTATGACGTAGGCCACTTTGTGGGTGGATTTGATTACAGTATTTTCCCGCTGTAACCGATTAGGATCTTTGTCTACCGGAATGACTGCCACAATGTCACCTCTCGTGATATACCTTCTGGATTTCTTTTTGGAGTTAGTGAGTCTCTTAATCTTAATCTCAATTTTATTACCATTTCATGTTAAGAAGGGGTAACAATGTATTACAACTAATTATTTTCGATAAATTTTCTTATAGGCTACAAAAGAAATAGACTTTTATTACGCACTCTCAACTGTAGCGCACAAGAAACCTTCCCCTATTTAATTCGTCTATTAACTAAATTCGTCTATTAACTAAATTCAGAAAATTGAGCTAGAATAATCTGAGACAGATGGACCAGATGTTGAAATTACGGGATAAGAGAGGTGCCGTTTAACCGCGAAGAATCGCTCCAGCAAGCAAGGTCTAAGGATTAAAGGTGTTTGGCCATCAGAGGACGATGACCTATAAAATTTTCTCCAAGGCTAGTCCGTGCCTCCGAAAGTGCAGATGCCATGTTCATTGAAAATTGATTACGATTGGTGAAGACGTGTTGCATTTTACCTTGGAGGAGGGGAAATGAGAGATTGACTGCGAGGTGACAAGGTGGTGAAAAAGTCATAGTTGCTCGAAAGTTGGAAGGTAGAGGAATTCAACGAGAGGAGAAAAAATATGAACACTTAAATTGAGTTCAGATTTAGTAGCTGGTGGTGGTGTTCGTCGAAAGTTGTTAGGAATAAGAATTTTGGAAGAGAAAAGAAGACGCTTTCCATAATTTACCGAAAGCAAACACAAATCTGCACAAAAATTAATATATATATCTCCAAAAACCCTCTACTGATGTATGAATACCTTCACCGAGTCTGAAGACGGGTTTTCCTCGTCACTCTCCTGTTTTCCGGCAGCCGAGATCACACTCTGTTGTGCTGAAGCGATCGCCACAACTTGCAGCCTGCCATCTTAGAAACTCACGAGCAATTCCTGGAAGCCATCCCTGCTACCTGAACGAGAAAGTACCGAAAAGTACGAAAAACAAAAACGGGTTCTTCTTTCCGGTTCAACATAATGAGCGAGATCTCTGCGACCCGTTGTTGCCCCTCAGTAATTAACTCTGATAAGTCTCGTGTATAAGAATACTCTGAGCTTAGCAGTTACCATTTCAAAATTTAATTTTCCATAAATAATTAAAAAGCACTCCTCACACAACCACAAATAGAATTTCAATTTCATTAGGTATAAGTAGGAATGAAATCTAAGAAGCAATAGGTTAGATGTGTATTTAAAACTATTTTAATTTCAAACGAAATAAATTAGCGACCAGATACAGATATAATTTTCATTTAGCAGAATTGGCCATTTCCTCGCCATTTTTATGACTTTATCAGGCAAAGGTAAATTTTGAATTACTTATCGTACAACATTTCGGTTGAAGATGGAGTTGAGTTTATATTTATATACATTCGGCATTTTTTCACCTGAGGAAGTCTCCAATGTGGTGACGAAACGTCGATTCGCCTAAAAAAAGTTTTCTTATATGGTTGTAAATTTATCGATAAAACTGACGTTAATTGATTTACAGCTTTTAATTTCTCAGGCAATTACAATTACTTTCCATACATGTAGCACGCTTGAAAAGAATTATCTTACAATAAATGAGTTCGTGATAAATGAACTTTACGAGTCTCATCAATATACCACTCAGCCTGACTTCTAAAATGTTTTTTTTCGTAGTCAAAGAGAAAAAAAATTAACGTTCTATCGACCCGGTGGCAAACAAAGTTAAATAAATATCATCAGCGTAACCAGCTTCACTGTTAAGTAAACTTGTAATGTTTAACTTGTGGTGATACTGGTTGCTGGTTTCTGGCTCGAAATCTCGTGATACAAAATATCCATCACAGAAACTCAACACTACGCACTACAACGTTCAATACTTATCCGAAATATTATTGTAAGTCACGACCAATGAACAGAAACTACCAAATTTCTTGTTAAATGGCCATCTGCTGACCACGCCGATTTATTATCTCTGCTGGTTACAGCCTCAGACGAACTGTCATAACTTTTCGGAACACACCTTGCTTGGGATGCATCTACACTACTACAGGACATTTAAATAAATAATTATATGGTTTTCAGTCATATTACACCTATGGAACATAACGTGATTATTAAATTAAATAAATTAAAATTATAACATCAAATTTATTCGAGAAAATTAAAAGAAAATATTTACAAATGAAATATATATTGTCGGCTACTCGACATGATACCCTTTACCCCCAAAGTTAACGTGTTTTAGGTTAGGAACTCTAATAATAATAATTAAGAATTTTGATCAATAAGACAAAAATTAAACCTTATCTTGGCAACGCTCCTAGGGAAGAAACTTCCGACGGCTTACAGATAGGATAGCTGCCCAATGAATTAGAGCAACATCCAGATCCAGATTGGCGGTAACCGGTCTCAGCGTCCCCAGCCAAATCTGTTAAACGTTTACAGGTTGATGCTTGAGTCTGCAGGGATGAGGCGGTTTCCCGGAACTTGGCTATCTTTAAAAGGATTCTTCTTTCTAGAATTGTTTGCCTCATCTTGACCATGCTCGTATGAGGCGATAATTTATTAAATAAAATTTCGAATAATAAAATAAGATAATAAATAAATAACTGGGGTAGCAATACATTTTAGCAGGCACACACTCAACGTAGTAGGGTTACTTATATAAAAAAAATTAAATGATATGAGTAGAGATGTGCGCTTTACTCCCATGGAAGTTAATTAAAAGGATATGCTATTATATTTCTGAAAAAGAAACAGGAAGGGATTGTGGTGACTGGGTGCATTAATTATTAATAAAGAAATTGGAATTTTATAGATATTAAAATGAGCAATTTTATTAAATTAAATTTTAATAAATTTGAATTATAAATAAAGGAAAACATTAATTTAAACATCATTTAAACTGTTGGGCCTGCTGCTTATTAAACTCACTGGAGAGTATCTATAATGGGCATAGGTGGGTCTAAAGATTTAGATTGGAAGAAGTTTTCAAAAAGCCATTGATACAATAAATGTGCTGTAACATGAACACCATGAGTAATACTTAAATTTGAGTTTTAAAAACTTCGTGATGTAAAAAGTGCAAACATCTTTGTTAGCTGAATTTGAGTAAACTGTATCAGAACAATTTTTAAAATATAAAAATATGTTCAGCGCCAATTTAATATTCAAGTCTTTAAAAGATGACCAGATTTTATAAATTACACTATTTGACTCCCAATTAAGGATGCAATTACTTTAATATATTGAAAGAATTGAGCAATTCATAATGCATAATTTATGCATCTTTAATTAATCTAGGTTTTCACCTAGTTAAGAAGCAATATAACTCTATAAGAATTCAATATAGAAATAATGTTTTGAAATAACTTGAAAGATGTGCTTCCAAAAATTACAGTCTTATTAGATTGCCTTGGCAAAGAAAACTTGGCATCAAAAATTTGCAATTACTCAAACAAGCCAGGGCGAGAAATATAAATCGTGTACATATCACCGCTTGTAGACCAGGAGCTGATGATTATGTGGCACCTCTTCCTCAGTTTTGGTCTCGTTGACTTCTCGGCGTCGAAGCTCGTACAATCAGCTATTGACGCTGAATATTCTCCACTAATACTGATGTCTGAATGCCCTGTTATGGTATTACTGATGGAATTGTTGTTCTCCTGCGTGCACTACTCATAATAAAGTTGGAAGAAATGTACTCTAAATCTGCTGTCCTATATCTTATATTAGCTTATGACCCTCCCTTTTCTACCTGGCGGGGTGTATTTTTGCTTTCCACGAGGCTTTGACCTGGTGCGTCCCTTATTCTTCCGGGGATGGCCTGGTCTTTATTGTCGTAACGGGATGTTTACGAGTCGCTACCTCAGGCATTTGTCCCATGCACTGACCTGCCATAATTGAAGTGGTACAGATTTGTGTTTCTCTTTCCTGGGTATCGATATAGCCAATTGGACATTAATTTAAGCAAACGCGATCGTTACTTGCTTTCCGTTGGCCTGGAAAGCAACCTAGCCCGCTTCATAAAAATTATCTATATACATATGTATACAAAATTAATAAAAATGGGGTAGAAGATGTGAAACTGAAATATCTGATAATCTTTTTGTTGGTTCAGTAAGCAACATTTTTGTCCCAACATTCTGAATTACGCCACCAATGGTTTTTAATACAAACCATATGATAGGCCAATGTTCAGTTGACGAGCAGCTGGTCTGTGTCATCGCAGCTAGTTACTCCGCCGCCAGAGATTGTACGCATAGGTTTATTTGTCACGTCGCGTGGCCTGGCAATCCTCCAATTCCCTCCGTGGACTTCATGAGCCTCCTCCCGCTGCCAGTTAAATCTTACGCTGATCGATTTACACAGGAGCCCCTTCCTGCCGCCATCGTGAGAAATTGCCACATCTATTATTCAGTTATCCGGCTGTTCTCCCTGTTTGTCCGTCACTTCTGCAGTTTGTCGGCTACGTGTGACGACTTTTCGCTGCTCTCCTCGTGAGTTTTCGTCTTCTAGTTACGACTCCAAAGTGTTCGCAACAGCCTCAGATTCCCAAGAGGCAATCTAGCGAAAGTTGCCTTCGGGCCGCCTGACGGCTGTCTCAGTCTCAACGAGAAGCTGCTCTACATAATTTCACCTATGTAACAAACAGGGAAAAATTCAAACTACAACTGCCTTACTTTAACGTTGAAAAACATTTACAAATATTTCACTCATGTGAGTAGCTAAATACTTCTTACTTTAATGTAATCACTGAAACTATGGGCGATTATAATTATATAACTTGACAAAAGAAACAGATATTAGTAAATGTCGATTAATATTTTCAACATATAAGCATAAAGCCTTTGTCGCTTCAATAAACGAGTATTTAAACTTTATTCCTCGGTGGAATAGCTGTCAGTACCCCCGTCTATCTCGGGGGGGAGACCAGGGTTCCATTCCATTTTATGTAATTCATTTTTTTTGGGTTAACAGGCTACATGAGGGTGATCCTGAAACAGGCAACTCCCCTTTAATAGCATAGGAAGGGAATTGAAAAAGGGGGGATGCGGAAGGTAGAGCAAGGTAGCCCAGGGTTAACTAGGGCCCCCGTGCTATGGTTTAAGGATCCTACCCGGTGTTTCACCTAAAGAGATGCAGGGAAAACCCTAGAAAACCTGCATCAGGTAGGTCGGGCATTGGGTACTATTCTCACGCCCTTCCGAATGACGGGAGACGAGTTTACTGTGGGGACGCAGCATTCCCTTCTCCGTGTCTCCACCAATTTCAGGAGGCAATTGGCCGACTGATCCAATGGGATCAGCGGACAACTCTTGCCATATGCCCAAGGTCTTTGACCCCAGTACATATACCTCCTAAAATAGGTGAAGGTGTCTCGGCATATGAGAACTTTGATAAAAAATACCCAGAGAGAGTGCGAGGCATTCCCGACATGATCAGGTAAGCCCCGCAGTCACTCTGGGCTGAAGCGTCTGCGAGAAAACTCCCGCAGCGCCCTTCCTCATGTAATTAATATCAAATGGAAGGGGAATTAAATAATCGTTTCCCTAAAACGACCATTATCTTAAACGAAATAAAATTGACTGTAAACTGCCCAAACGCGTCGTATTTATATGGTGCTACGTATCGCCCCACTCAAGAGATAAACATTATTGAATATTTTTTAAGCGCTTAAAATATATTCTTGCTTAAATAAAACGTTCATTAAATTTATAAGCTATTTTTCGTTACACAGAACAAGTAGATAATCAAATATCTCATTATAAATGAAGATCATGGTTTATTTGTAAAAAAATATCTTATATTTCCTACGTGCTGGTGTTTTTATGTTCCACACATAAATCTAAATGCGTGGAGCAATTTCAATCAAATTTTGCACACAGATTCTTTTCTTCTCGAAAATCAGTACTGTTAGGGTAAGACACAGCTACGATCGATAGGGGGCGGGGTTGGAAAGGGCGGAAATTTATAAATATGAAAAATCGGCCCATATTTCCGTCGAATAAATACTTTGGGGGTCAATTACTTTTACGACACTATTTTTAACCGTCCTACACTAATGAAATATGGAACAGGATACGTTGTGCCATTAGGTAGCCTGCATTTAAGTGTGCGGCGGCAGCGACGACGACGTTCGCGAGACATGAAACGTATCACAACTTATGTAAAATGTTTGTTATATTTAAGAATTATTATCTTGTCACAGTTGGACACCCAGTTTATTGTAAAATAAACGAAAGGAACCAAATAACGAATTTGGGTAAAGAGGGCAATAAGGGGCTGGTACGCTTTGCCCTACAATACAAATGTATTTAGAAACAAGTCGGAATCATTGAAAAGTGAGGGATAAATTTTGTGAAATTAAGGACGAGAAATATTTTTAAACTATGTTTCTAAATTTTTCTGTTTTTGTTTTTAATTTTATCATTCAACGGCATACAATAAAATTATCAATGCAATACAAAACAATAAATGCTATTTCCTTAATTCATGAAATATTTAAAAATCTTAGGTAAGCGTTTGAAGTTACATTTTTTGTACGGCAGAAATAGGTTAAAATTTTGATTTTTAATTGGTATTGTAACATGTCACAAAGGTGCCAACGAATTAATACGAATATCAGTAATGTGAAAATAAAGGAATAATATTACGTTCTCATATTAATGTAATAGAGAAGACCGCAGCACCAATAAAGAACGTTTTGATCATAAAACTGGTGTCAATTCGATTAACAAACGATAAATAACTCCGTGAATTAAATATAAAGAGAGGGCTCTATATCTTCTATTATAAAATTGAACTTTTTAAGCAAAGAAGTTGATACAATGATGACTATAATAAAGGATTTTATATAACTTGGATAAAGAAGATACATATATGGGTTAATCATTGCTAATTGTTGTGATTCTTGGAAAATTTTGTCAATTTTGTACTAATCCTAGGGGGGGATCGCTCGTTGGAAAAATCAAAGGCAATATGATGTAGTTTCATGACAGGTTAGTTTAAATATTACTAATGTTCTAAATTATTTCGAATAAATATTAATTAATGTTGTCCTAAGACTGGTCTGATGCAACCCTCCATGCAAACATATCTTGCGCAAGCCTTTTCATTACCCTATAACTAGCACACCCAACATCCTCCCTAATCTACTTAGCGGATTTTATATCTTCTGTTCTTACCCCACACACTTCCCTCTAATGCTAATTTTAAAAGACCCTCGTGTCTTCTCTTAGTCAACGGCCTCCATATTGTTCGCTTTTCCCTTATTCTGTTTACAACTACCTCGTTTGTGATTCTATCCACCCATCTGATTTTCAGCGCTCGCCTATAGCACCACTTTTCAAAGGCTTCTATTCTTTTCGTTTCCCCAACTCCTATCGTCGACGTTTCGCATCATTATAACGCCACGCTCCATACAAACATTTTAAGCAACGTTTTCCTAATATTCACACTTATATTACTCTTAAATAAATCCCTCTTTCTCGCGAAAGCCTTCCTTGCCTGTGCTATCCTACTCTTTATGTCTACTATACTTTTACCCTCTCTAGTTGTTATGCTTCCCAATTAGCACAATTCCTTTCAAAATATCTCTTCCCAATCTAACACCCTTTGTTATTCCACTGTTTCCCATACTAAACTCCATTACCTTGGTTTTCCTCTTTTAATCCTCATATTGAACTCTTTCTCCAGGACAACGTTCATGCCATTTATTATGGTTTCCAAGTCTTCTTATGATTCTCCTAATACTACAATATCGTCGGAAAAGCGTAAGGTTTTTATTTATTCTCCTTGCAGTATGATTCCTTTTCCATATTCCATTTAAACTTTCTTCATCGCCTGTTCTATGTATAAGTTAAATAGCATGGGTGACAGACTGCATCCTTGACTTACTCCTTTCTTGATTTCTGCTTCCTTTTCTTGGTCTTCTATTTTAATTACTGCTGCCTGTCTTCTGTAAAGGTTATGTATTAGCCTCCTCTCTCAATATTTTATTCCAGTTGTCTTCAAAATCCTTAATAGCGTGTTCCAGTTCACATTATCAAACTCTTTTTCTAAATTTACAAATGCCATGAACTTAGGCCGGGTTTTTCGTATCCTGTCTACTAAAATTATTCACAAAGCCAATATAGCTTCTTTGATCAATTGATAAAGGGAATGAATTTGAATATTGAAAATCTCTTTACATATTCGTATGAATTATGAGCGGGAAGAGTAAACTAAAATGAGGGTATTTTTTTCATATAATTTATTTGGATGACCCCGAAGGGTTTAGTAAAGCTATTCTGTTAAAATATGTTAACACACTGAACATTAGACTTATATGTGGAGGTAGTCAGGCTTGTTACGTTAGCCTGGGTAAAGCAAGAACTAGGCTGGCGCTCAACCGAAAATCATTAAGGAATTTATCAGAAAAAGCATAAATATTAAATTACTATCTTAATATAGTTGAGAATGTAGCGGACAATAACTTTAACTTAATTAAGAAAGTGATTTTGAAAAATAGATATACTGTCTGTTCTCTTAGTAATCATGAACTGACGCGTATCGGGTACATAAAATCAACCTCGAAGCGCTTTTCAATTTTTTAGCGTTTGCGGAATGGCGTATAATCCAGTTATTATCTGCCTGAGTTATATTCTGTAGGAAGAGGATAATTAAAATTTAACTGTAGTTTTTATTTGTATCGGTCAGTTCTTACAAATTAACGGTCAATAATTTGAGTTACACATGAACTTTAATTTAGACGTTCTTTTAATTTCGTTATGTTGAAGTATCCATAAACAATACTTACCATTCACACAATATTTTATCACAAGTTTGTCAAAATGTTTGACGATTATCAGACACACATGATTTACATATTTACTAACACATTTTTCTCATTGCTAAAAGAAACATACAGGAGACCATTGTCTAGATTACAAACCATTTTCTTCCGAATGTAATCCCTGTTACATTGATGAAAAAAGGGACAATTAATACATGAATGAAAGAAAATATCTCCAATATCAATCTTATAATTGTCTGTAGTTTCCAAAAATATGATCAATTTAAAGACAAATTTGATTGGAAAATTGTTAAAATTTTGGATGTGATTTTATATTCGAACGGTTTCTTATTGTGACATTCGTATTGCCCTCATTAACCAACGTTTACTTCATTCTTACGTACCTCCGATCCTTTTGCCCGTTGCTAAGATATTTCACCGGGTGTAACGCTCTGGCGGCGGATTCCTGAGGTACCCCGTGACGTAGGAGGGAAGGTGAGGAGCGGTCTTGAAGTATGAGGGCTAGGACGAGACGACTTCCTCTTAACCTGGACATTAACCCGAACGGTTGACAGAAGCCTTTATTTCAGCTTGTGGTGGAACAGTGTGATCTAGGCAATTTGAAACGCAAGAAGACCTTAAAATTTCTTTCTGTTTAAATGAATAAACTTATTTTAGTTTTTTTAATTGATCTTGTTCTCACATATCCCAGTCCAACACGCGGCAACCCGAGAGGTCGGAAAAACTAGAATACAACGACAGAAAGGTTCGTTGCAATAATTATTCCAATAGTTATGTTATTAATTAAAAGACTAATGTTGTGAAGCTCCACAACGGCTAAGACCGCTTATTAATAGTCTACATTATTTGCGTTTGTACTAACTTCACGTTTAAGCTTTGCTTTTGAATTTGTGCCCTGGTTTGTTCGACGAGTCGTTCTTGCGGCTCTGTTAAAGAACATATGTGTGTTAGTTATTTTATCACTAATTATTATCTGCTTTTAGCTACTTCTTGGAGTAATTTCATTGGGGAATATAATGCAACAATAAGCTCAATCTAAGCTCACAAGTAACATCCCATTTGTACAAGGTTCGCATGATAAAATTTCGTTGCTTACGAGCAAGTTACTTTATTTAGTAATTCATTAGCTACAGTTCCCGTGGCGTCCTCCGCATCCGAATTACGCGAAATCGTGGCTTAAACATGACGGAGCAGCGAGCCTTTACGGAATCCCCCGTGTTTCACTGAGCGTCAAGTATGAATATAAATTTGAAATTTTCTCCTCACGTACTGCTCTCTGCTGTCCGAAGTAGGTAGTTAACCGCAGAAAACTGGACACATAAAATAACGTTCCCCTTTTACTCGTGCAGCCTTCACATTACACTCTGCATATGGCGGCCATATTGCGACAGTCATCTTCTTCCAGAGGCGATACTGGCGAATTGGCGTCGTAAAACCTGAACACCTTAAACATTTAGTACCGGATGAGAAAACCTGCTGCCGTTTAAATCACAGTTCATTTACTAAATATATATTTCGTTGTATCTGTAACGTTTTGTAAATACGTTGGGGTGGTAAGAATATTCTAAAAGGAGTTTTGATGACAAAACCTTCATTGGACAAGAAGAAACTCTTCTACAGTTGAAAATGCAATCGTATTTTTATAATTTGGACTGCGTCCTTCCACACTTTTTAAGGTTTGGATATAGAAAATTGACTTAAGTAGGTATATTTCTAAATATTACTATTTCAAAACAATTCATAATTCACGATCAAATGAGTAGAATAAAATTTTTAAAAACAAAATATTCCTAAATCTAGAAGATGATAATGGAAAAATCTTATCGAACCCAAGACCTTCCGCTTACCAGGTGGTTTCGCTAACCACTGAGGAAATCTAAATCGACACTAGGAACAGATACGATATTCTTCCACTCTTGTATACTTGAACCACAGACTCGCTTAGAATTTACTGATGACACCCATTTCATAGCATAGGAAGGGAATTTGAAAGGGGCCTGCAAAATGGAAAGAAAGGCGGCAATTAACAATCGATCTATAGAAATAAATATTTCATAAAATTCAAACGGAAGAGTTGCGGATTTAATTTGTCATTGCCAAATATTTTGTGAGTCTAGTAGTATGATATAGTTGACCTCCTGTGGTGTAGTGACTGGTTTCACTGCGTCCCAACACAGAGGTCCCGGGTTCGAATCTTGGATGGGTTTTGGTGTTTACTCCTTCATGGTCACGGAGACTGTCATTAAACCTACTGGAGAATCGATACTCTGACCACGTATCATTCGAAATTAGGAATGTTTCATGTACGATGACAGTCCGCAGTCTACCCAGTAGGAAATGGCTCTTAATGGGCTGTTGAGCCAAGGAAGAAGAAGAATTGGCATGCTAAGACATAATGCTGAGACAATATTATATTTAAGCACCGAAAACCATTTTGAATAGAAGGAAAAGCGCATTACATGTTAGGAAAACTATTAAGTGAATTGAAAAATTTGTTGTCATAAATTACAGAAAGGAAAGTATCCTTTGGGAGGTGATGATTTCATGTTCCAACTATGATTATATTCTTATTCCGATAAATTGAATCTACATGTTCTTCAATTTAAAAAAAATTATTTCAAATTATCAAAAAGTATCATGTCTTTCATTACAAGTTAATTGCATTTTAATATCCAGGGATATAGGTCAGTATTAGGGGCTGCTATGTGCAACATACAACCAAGACTTGAACCTAGGACAGTCAGTCTGTGTATATGTATTTATGCTATGAAACTACTTCACAGGTCTGTAGCGCTAAGTGGCTTATAGCAACGATGATATAGGCTGGATCTATCTCGAGAGCGACGTTCAAATTTTTCCGTTTCAGATGCTTCAATGTCCTTACGACTAAATCTGGGCTCCTCCAAAGCGCCTCAGATTTCATAAATTTTTACATTTAGAGGACGATGGTCCACAGTTGACACAGTCCCGTCACGGCCGAGAGATCCTCACCGACTCTACGTCACCTTAAAACCATAAAATTCAACATCGCTGACGTCGAACACTCATAATTTAGTCTGTCTAACCAACAGTGAGTTCTTGTTGTGTGGTCAGCGGACAGTGAATCACTCGAAGCTTCTAAGCTCAAAGATACTCTACTATATGACCATGAAGACATAATATTTCGGTCATTGAGAGCTTCATAACCCGAATAAAGGAACTGCTCATGTCAGAAATTCTGATGAAAAATGTTGATATATTCTTCCTAAGGATCATCAGTATGATGGGAAGAACTCTTTGAAGCGGTTCTCTTGCAGTAATATTCACACTATTTCACCTACTGACTTCTTTGATAAGGTACAAACGTTTTAGTTCGCTTAAGTTGTGTTAGTTCCTAAGTTCTCAGACCAACTGATGTTCTGAGAAAAAAAATATAACAAAAATTATTAAAAAAATATACAGCTGAGGTAACGTTTTGAATTTTATTCTTATCAACTTTAAGAGAAATAAAATAAAAAATCAGTATATTGATTTTGATCTGTTTTCGAGCTTTACCGGACAATTTACCTTGTGTTCAGGTATTCCTGACGGATAAAGTTTAGTTTGGAGTGACGGATTCCGATCCCAGAGGAATGCTGCTTTGCTTTTGCACAACTTCTGTGGTGCAGTAAGATGGACTCACTGGAGCGGAAAAGAACTTCTGCCGTAGAGTCGATTCAAGACTCGAAATGCTTCTTTAAGACATGAGACGCCTTCCATAAGAGAAAATCTTCCTATTTCACTTTTAATTACTCAAATTGCCTTAGAATCTAATGTTGACGTTAATACCGTCCTTTATATTAATATATAAATAAAATAAACTTAACTTCTGTATAGAAATTAATTCTGTTTATGGATTTAACTGTTATTCTGTTATGTATTTGGACACCTATATTTTGTCTAAATTAATTTTTAATTAAATACTACAAAAAATAAAACCCTGACGAAATTTACCCCTTGAAGTTCTAAATATGTGGTTGAAATGTTGTGGGAATTCAATGAGATCATGGTTTGTATTTAAAATGGTCGTTTAATTTAATATTCTATAATTTCTACCTCTACATACAAGAGTTGTTTGATAAGTCTTGTAAAAGTGTAACAAAACTATTCTTTTTAGGAAACGTACATTATTTCTTCCTTGGCTATGCACGTGGACCAGCGAGTTTCAAATTTTCAACCCAATAGGTTTTGCCAAACTGTGTAAAATACTCCGTCACAGCCTCGACCACTTCCTAATTTGATGAACATTTATACCCACCAAGACTAGTTTGGGTACAAGAAAAAGTCACTTGGTGCTAGGTCCGGAAAATAGGGTGGAGAGTAACGATTTGAGTCCCAAATCGCACAACACTGTCCTGCTGAAATATCACTTGGTCGTTTCTCAATCAGAAACCCTTTCAAATGATACAACAGAGCAGCGTATAGAGCCCAGATTCCAAAAAATCTATGAATATTATACCCGGAGATTCCCAAGAGAAATTGGTCATCAACTTTACAGATGACAAAACGGCCTTCACCATTTTCGGTGCACCTTCACGAGGTTTGCCTCTGGAGAGTAGCGAGAGATTCGCGTTCCATCGACGGTTATGAATATGCGCATAAAATCTTGCGAATTACGCATAAACATTGCTAGATTCATCGTTGAAATATTTCTCTGTATCCGTTTCTTTCCCAATGTCAACAGTCGCGGAATCCATCGCGCACATATTTCTTTATGACAGGTTTTTCATGGAGGTTGAAATGCACTCGTTCATTTGAGATGCCTACGGTGTCAACCACCTTTTAGTCACCTATCATCCATTACTATACTGTGATCTTTATCATGTTTTATTTAAAGGTAAACCTCAATTAGGCGGTCGAAGTGAGTTTCATTTTGTGTGCTTCAGCGTTTAAATTCATTAATCAAGAAGTAAATGGTCGAAAATGCTGGTGCAGAGTCCACATGAACCTTCATCCAATTGGGTTTTGATTTTGTACAGCTGTCAAACCCTTCAGCTGAAAGCGTTGTCTCCTCCTGACTACTGATCTAATACTACGGAAGGTTGCCAACTATAAACTAAGACTGGCATATATTTAACACTTTTACGAATAATTTTAAAAAATCATGTTTACCAACAATGACGCCAAAGAAAAACATTCCGCTCCAGATACCAGGCTTATCGAACAACCCTCGAAAACAACTTAAAAAAATAACAAAATCTTAGAAATATTGACTATTATAATAAGGCAGTACAAACCATATTACAGGTATTCTCAACTTGCATATTTCTTGAGATATAGTATTCATGGACAAGGATCAGTGTGTCGCCCGTGCTCTTTAACTTACATATAGAACAGGCGATGAAGAAAGTTAAAACGGAATATGGAAAATGAATCTTACTGCAAGTTTGCCGATGATTTGTAGTTTTAGGGGAATCAGAAAAAGACTTGGAAAAAAAATGGCATGAACGTGATTCTGGAGGAAGAGTATTACGAGAACGTTCTAAGTAGAGTAGGGGGAGAGCGAAAAATAAGGAGAACGTTTACCAAGAGAAGGGATAGATTAATAGGCCACGTTTTTTTTAGGTGAAAGGAACCATTGACGTTGTGTTACTACTACCCGACCAAAACTGATATGTATAAATTGACTGCTAATAAACCAGTAGAAAAGGTAGAATTAAGGTCAACGATTTAATTAAAAAGCGCCAAAATGTAGAACCACAAACTGAAAGTTTGAAATCGCTCAAATTTTTGATAATTGTAGATAGATTTAAGTAAAAATTATTACTGTGTACTACCCACTGTAATTTTGTTAGGAAATGATTTGTAACGGGGCTTAATATTAAACATTACTTGTACTTATTCCCAAATGTACCTGTGACGTCATGTTACGTCAGTTGTTCACATTTTCAAACCAAACTACGCATTTTTCGCACAAGTTCATTAAAAAATTAATTTCATATATTCAATGAATGGCTCCTTGTTATATTTGATTAATATTACATCGTAATGAATGAAATAATTCTGTATTCAGGATATATATGTATGTTTAAATAAATTAATTATCTCACTTGCATTCAATCCATTTACTTCACTATGCTTCGAATCAAACTCTGTTCATCATATATTACCATTTAATCAAATATATGAGAATAATGTTCTGTCCTTTTTTTCTCGGACGTTCTCTGCTGTCAGTATTTCGCACAGAATGAATGTTGTTAGATTATTCAATTTTGTTATAATTTATTAGACGTACGTTTTGGACTTGACTTCAAAGAAACATTACAGCTGAAGATAAAGGAAGATAGGACAAACGATAAAGAAATGTCAAATTATTTCGCAGTAGAACGGTGAATTCCATTTCCGGCAAACAGCCCGTTTGGAATGGGTTTTTTTCCAGAGAATCTTTTTAAGACTTCGCTCGGCAAGATATAAAAGACGTCTCCGTCTTGCAGGGAAATTCGACTGTCACTTTTCTTTTGTGACGTCGCCGCGTTTCATTCCCTGAACAAGTTCAGGTTTGACGTATTATCTGTGCCGGGTGTCAGTCACGCCTTTTACGCCAAATTACACCGAATGTACGGAAATTAGATTAAAAAACCTTACTACTCTGTCTAAACTATATTAAAAACCTTAAATGCTGTATTCATATTTGTTACATGATGTAATATATCGATTTACACACTAGTAATATACTGAAAATAACACAAATGAGCTCATTTTTACTTCAGGTTACATATTATTAACCACTAAACCAAACTTCATAGTATTAATTGTCTTTTATTATTAAAATTTTGCTAATATGAAATGGTTGAATTCTAGAGATACATGATAGATTAAATTTCACACTTTGTAGATAATTCTATTCACCTAAAGTTTTTAGGTAATTTTAATTTTGTCTAGAGACATGTGATTTAGAAAATATCCAATTCAACCTGTCCTGGAATTATTTACGGTTCAGCTTCCTTCGATCAATATGTAAGAAACCTCCGACCGCTTGCGATCAAATATCGTGCGTCTTTGTTTATATTATTCAATATTCAGGACGGATGCCTTCAAGCTAACTTGGACAAATAATATTTATCATAATTATGTATTATTGATACCACTGCCAATGGTCATATACCCCGACTTCCATGGGTTGATACTTGAGTTCGCAATAATGAGTTCAATACCGCCAATGACGTCACGCTTTTTAGAAACTTCAGAAGCTTCTACCAACTTACATCGCGATCAGGAACCACAATACATAGGATAGCAGAGTATATTTAAAATATTATTAACTCTATCTAATTTTCCTTCTTCGGCTACAGTTCCTCTTCCTTGGCTCTGCAGCCGTGGTCTACCGGATGGACTGCGGACTGTCTTCTTATACATGACACATTCCAAATATGGAGTGGTTCGTGATCAGTGTATTGATTATCCAGCAGTCTTAGTCCTTAGTCCAATTCTCCGTGACCATGAAGTCAGAAACGCCAGAAGGTATGCCAGGATTTGAATCCGGGACCTCTGGGGTGTGAGGTAGCGAGGCTAGTCATTACATCACAAGAGGTTCGGCACTTCAGCTGTAGTTATTATTATCATTTTTTTTAATTTAACCAATGAGACCCGTCCATTTGATTTGAAATCCCGGAAATCCGCTGACAGAGAAAGGAGGCCTTGAATCTCAGAAATGTGTAACCAATGAGATCCGTCCATTTGATTTGATTTGAAATCCCGGAAATCCGCTGACAGAGCAATGGGGTCTTTAATCTCAGCAATGTGTAACGTTTCGTTCATTACATTCACCCAGTGCTAATATTATTCATTAACACTCGAAATTCATGAGATTATTGATATTCATACAATTTTCGTTAACTGGCCAACATAATTCCAACTTACGTTTAAATAATCATTCATTTTTCCGTGCATACATTTATTCTTACTGAACAAGAACAACTTCTTTAATAAATTATTAACAGGCTACACATTTCAATATCAAACAAATTTATTAATAAAATTTAAAACATTTAAATGCGGCATAAGCAGTACAATGTTTACTTGCCAAATTCCTAATCTCTCTCCCAAACTCTACTTCCCCTCTCTTCACTCTATTTCTTCTATGGATTACGGCGATATCTCCTACTTATTCTTTTTTTCTCCAATAGAACTGTAAATGATGGGGGATATTAATTAATTTAAGTTTTGGATGTTTTATATCTACATTTATTAAAATAAAACACAATAATTTTAAATGGGTCCTGTGAGAAGATAACAAGTACAAATATAAAAAATTAAAGGGGGACGGTTTCTATATTCTCAGGGGTAATTATTGTTTGGGTGACCACGTGTAGCAGATATTCCGTTCGTTGACGAACCTGTTTTGTATTCATGAGCGTCTCGATGCAGATGCAACTGGAATTTCCTTCTAGTTGAACATGAAGCGGCCGGTAGATAATAGCAAAAATCCTGCTGCCCGAATTGAGGAAAACTCAGCTTTTCCTCCTTCTTCCCTCGTTGTTAACACCTTTCTTCCCTTCTTCCTCGACTGATCAGTCCATAATTTACTTATTATTATTACTACTAAGCTGCTATTGGGCATTTGTCCGGTGGCAACTATATACAATGAAAACACAAATACAATTACAAAAAAAAACAATTCACACTAAGGAAGAATTTTGAAGTGTATATTTTGATCTGAAAAAGAAAAGAAAGGAGTCTCACAGAAATCACTTAACTACACTTCACTATTATCACTCCACTGATTCTCAAAAAATGCTACTCACTTAAGTTTTCTTAACCTATTCCTAAACTGATTTACGCTACCCGGAAAAGTCGTCAATATTTCTGCAGGCAATGAATTCCAATCGCATATTGACCTATTTACAAATGAAAATTTTCCTACGTCTGTGTGTTTCCTTAATTTTGAACGAGTGATCATTTTTAGAAATATAATTCGGCTCTGTAAGATGGTTTGTTATTTCTTTCCAGGCCCTGTGTTTCACCATTATAAGCTTTATACATTGCGCATAACCTCATGTTTCCTTCTATTACTGAGACCTTCTAAATTATCGTGAGGATTGTTCGCGATTGTTCTTTTCAGTCAGTTTTTGTATTTTTTTCAACGCTAGAGTGCGTTCATTTCGATATGGATCCCAGCACGTTCTAAAATATTCTAAAATTGGCTTGACCAGCGTTTTATAAGCAGAAATCTTGTTTTTTTCTCGTGCTCAAGACCCTGTTTACAAAGTAAAACAGCAGCAGCGCCCTCCACCCTTCACCTGGCAGGGACCTCGCTCACCTCATTACCCCAACTTATATCTTTACTAATCGTGATCACAAGATATTTAGTTATTTGACTCCGTTACAACTTCGATCCCCATTTTATATCTAGTGGAAGGGACATTCCTCTTTTTTTGTAAATACGACTTCCTTACTCTTCCTTGCATTTATTTGCATTTTATTTCTAACTGACCATTGGTAAATTATGTCTAAATCAGTCTGCAGAATCTGTGCATTCTCAACGTTTACGATTTTCCTATAAACCATACAATCATCGGCAAAAAGTTTGACCTGTGATTTTATAACAATTGTTAAGTGATTTATGAATGCAAGGAATATGATAACACTTCCTTGCGGGACCCTGACGTGATTTTCACATAGTCGGACAATTTGTCATTCACGCGAACTCTGAGTGAACGATCTTTTAAAAATTCCCGAATCCACTTCAGTACCTAAAATCTATACCAGTATTTTTCAACTTACTTAATAATAGATCGTGAGACACGACGTTGAAAGCTTTATAAAAATCAATTATTATAGCGTCTGTTCTCCCTCCCTGGTCAACCCCGTCCGACAGATCTTGGCAGACCGTAGACAATTGCTAGTTGTCAGTTGGCTCTCATAAGAAGCCATGTTGCCCACCGTAAATCCACCCCTTTTCGTCCCAGTGCTTACGCAAATATTCAGCTATCAAGCGTTCAAGTTGCTTGCATATAACAGATGTGAGGCTAACTGTCTTCTTCCACTGTCTCACCTTATACTGAGCATTTCTCCGCCGTTCACCTTCCTTGGTCACCTCGTTTCTCTGCCCCCTCCAAGGGATAAAACTCTCTCACGTGCCTATCATCGTGAGTTCTCCGTCACGCGCGGGAGATTTTTGATGATGATACGGGTATGTGTCCCTCGGAAAACCCGACAGGTGAACGACCTCTTAGCGAAAAACAAGCTTACCGTTAGCTCCGCACTCAGGTACATTTATCCAACCGCCAACTCGGCGCCCGGAAAAACCCCTTCTTACTGGCCAGCGACATTCTCTTGCCGAAATTTTTAAATATTTTAAAATTTCATAAATAGGAATAAAAATTGGGCCGGGTTCTACTGCGCTACAGAATGAATATCAAAATTTCAGAACAACCCTAAATTGGCCGTTACAAGCACTTAATATTTCAATTTCGTAAACGTGCAATTTAACTAAAGTTTAATAAATGAGAATTTTAAAGTTTTATAAATGCCACAATATAATGTAATAGAAATTAGAATTACAAGAAACAGCTGTAGTCGAAGCTGGCGAAAATTATTGACTTCGTCACACCTTTATTCACTAAACTGATCATAACGTATTTTCAGAATGAGGGTAAATGTCCATTATCGTAATTGTTCCCTGTAACGTAACGTCTGGTTACTTTTCAACGTCAAGCGGAGTACTTGCAGACTCCAACCCCAACTGAATCTTCATTACTTTAACTGCCTAATTTCACCTCACTGTATTTAAAGATCGTATTTATCAGTCACTTCCCATCATTCTTCCAGCCTCCGTCGTCTTCCACTGTCCATAGGTCCCCCTCTCACATATCGCCGGCCTCCGCACTCCTAGATTGCAGCTTTCCCACCTCACAAACATTTTATGAACTACAAAAATCCTTAAAAAATATTATAATCAGGTGAATTTTGTTTCGAATTAAGGGATAGTAGAATGACACAAAATTCAGAATGTTCTGCGAAGTAAGATATTCGTAATAAAGCAGGCTATCTATTATTTCGCGTCACAATTAATTACTTAGGCGTAATATTTTTAGATTACCAGAATTTTATAGTGTAAGGACGTCTGACGGGGGTCGATGGAAGTTTCAACATGATCTTACAGTATTCATTGCCCTATCAGTTTATTTTCTAAGTTGTTAATTAATTCTATTTAATTTTTAAGTATTTCAAATTTTAAACACTAAAATATAATACAAATTTGCGTACGGCGGTGTAATATAGGCATCTTTTATATTTCAACTTTATAATCTGTATTGAAGTTTTTAATATCCTTCTTAAATGTTTGCTAAATTACCTGAAGAAGTCCATAAATCAGGTCGTAGAGATCTTAAATAAATATTAATATTGCTTTCTGACAGATTTTCTGGTTTCTTATTCGCAACTACCAGGATACCCGGCGTTGCTCGGGTATTTATTTATAATAATCCGGTACATAGTCAGGAATCTTCAATGATTTCGTGCTATCGTCGTAGACCTCCCCCTCCTTGTCAACACTCCCCTCCTTTTGATCTCACCCCTACAAAATAAAGAAACATAGAGCCAATTTGTCTGCAAAAAGTTTAAATACTAATTATTTAATATAATTAAGACGTTTCGTCCATAGTTGTGGACTTCAACAAGTAAACTTTTCAATGGAAATAAGTATACATAAGTGGATATTTTGCGTATGACAAGTGTAATAGTTTTATCCATTTGAAAATTTATATGATGAAGTCCACAAATATGATCTAAAAGTTAGTTGAAATCTAATTTTATTTATGTATTTGATCTCCATGGATTTAAAATCAGTCTCAACATTATTAAAATTTCCATTAATATTGGAGGTAATTCACCGTGATGAAATAGAGATTCCACAGATTAATTGAAGGCGAGTGGGTGATCAGCAATATTCCCATCTCTTTTAACTCCCTACAGTAGTACTTGGCATATTTCTTTGCAATATAATTGTTCCACGAAGTTCTCTTCCCTCCTGGTGCAACTTTTAGTGGCTTCGGGTGGTCAAATAACCCAAACCGTAATTCGTGAAATTTTTCAATGGCAACCGCTGAGGTCTGAGGTTTTTTTTGGTGGATCTATTTTTTTTCCTTGCTTATGTCACCGTTTTTCCTCAATTAGTTGTGCTTTATATGGTTTTTCCTTTTTAACGACAGTCAATTAAGATAGCTTCATACCTTTTCCACAAGAATAAGGTTTAAAAGAATTCAAAATGTATAACGCTCAGGGCTTTGGACTTTGAGATTAATTTTAAAACGGTGAGAAAACCGAACAGGATTCAAAAAATATTGCCATCCAGAATCACCGAACTGATTATATCAACAGATCAACCAATATAAAATACATAAACAGCGTAATTAACCCAGTCAGAGGCATCATAGGGAAAATACAATCTTCTGGCAACCTGACCAGAATTTTTTTTAAATTTTCATTTATAGTCGCATTAACTGCAAGGTAATTAATGACTTTGCACGATTAAGGGAAACATATGCAAGTAGGGATATCAAAGTAAATTTTCTCAAAGCCCATGCCAGGATTCGAGGCAGCCAGGCTAGCCACTAGCCCACAGGAGGTCGGCCTGACCAGGATTGTTTGGATACAGGCCCATAGGAGTTTTTCGGGTCACGGTAGAGCGAATCACCTGGCTAAGGACGAGGCTGGGTTACGTACTTCCTCTCACAACCCCACTTGCACCAGTGGAGACTGCAAGATCAGAGCTCTGAGGTCCTTAGAGGAAAGGTGGACTAAAGAGAGACATTCGGTGAATCCTCAGAACTGTCGGTAATAGCTTGTAAATTGCCTATCCTATCGAAGAATCTAGAATACAGCAGGTGTTAATCGCCAGAATCAGGACCTTGCACACCAGTTTAAACCACTTTGAGCGTGTTTACAGAACACCGCAGCTGGAATGCAACACGTGTGAGATGGCCCTTAACCATTGCACATATTCCCTTCAACTGCAGGAAGTTCTCTCCCATTAGAAGATATGTCACAACAGATTAAGTGAAAGACGCTTATCCATACACTGTAACCAGACCATGAAAATAAGAATTATGAAGAGGACAGGAATAAAATAGCTAGAAATAAGGCATATTTATAACCTCTACAGAAGGCAGTCAGCAGTAATTAGAGTTGAAGGGTAAGAAAAGAAAGCAGAAATAAAGAAAGGGGTAAAACAAGAATGCAGTCTTTCGCCCATTATCTTTAACATATATATAAAATAGGCGATGACAAAAGTTAAAATGCAATATGGAAAAGCGATCATATTGCAAGGGGAAGAAATAAAATCCCTTAGGTCTGCCGATGATGTTGTAGTATTATGTGAGTCAGAAGAAGACTTAGAAACCATAATAAATGGCATGAACTTGGTCCTGGAAGAAGAGTACAACATGAGGATTAATAGAGGAAAACCAAGGTGATATTATGTAATATTCGAAACAGTGGAAGAACAAAAGGGTGTTATATTGGGAAGGTTTTTTTTAATGAAGTTAAGGAATTCTGCATAATAACTAGGGAAAGTGGAAGTATAGTAGACATAAAGATTAGTATAGCATAGGCAAGGAAGACTTTCGCAGAAAAAAGGAATTTACTTACGGATGATATTGGTCTGAATATTAGGAAATCAAGGCTAAAAAAGTTCATATGGAGTGTGGCGTTATATTGGTGCGAAACGTGGATGATAGGAGTTGCAGAAAGGAAAATAATAGAGGCTTTCGAAATGTGGTGCTATAGGAGAATGCTGAAAATCAGACGGGTGTAAAGAGTAACTAACCAGAAAGTTCTAAACAGAATAGGGGACGAAAGAACAATATAGTCTGTTGACTATGAGAAGGGATAGATTAATAGGTCACATTTTGACACTTGAGGGTCTTGTAAAATTAGCATCAGAGGGAAGTGTGTGAGGTAAGAATAGAAGAGCGAGGGTACGGATGGAATACCCTACGCAGGGTAGGAAGGTTTTGGGATGTTGTAGTTATGCGGAAATGAAAAGGCTTGTGCAATATAGGTTAGCATGGCGGATTGAATCAGACCAGTCATTGGACTGAATACCACAACAACAGCATCATCACCTCTTTGGTTCATGCAACTTTAAGCCATAGAAAAATATTGTAAGCTTGAATTTCGCAATATGTTGGTACATCTATAAATTTTCACCTTTAATTTAATATTTTCTAACTTTAGAAGGAAATTTTGAATATTCAGCAAGCTTATTTCCTCAATTTCTTGCCTTGAGGATGTTTCGTATCTTAAAATAAGATATTTAGGAGATTTTTGTTACATGCATTGTTCTCAAAACTTAAATGAAAAATACTGTTATTTCTTTATTTATCTTCTATTGTGGCAGAATAAAAACTAAGAGGAATGGTAAATGTTAAATGTTGACGTTAGCGAAACTCGTGGAACTGACCTTAGGAGCGAGCCCAGGGACATGATGAATGCGGGAAGTTGGTAGGACCGCCGCGCCACATCATGACGAATATTTTCCTTTTCCTGCAGCCAACCGCCTGTCCGATACGACGTAATTGATTTCGCCATGAAGTGATAAATCTGAATGCTACGCTCAGAAGAGAGAGAGATAAAGCATCGTCCGCGCTCTCAGCCTCTCAATTGCCAGTTTGTTTGCTGATAGGCAAAGTGTATTACGTCAGAGACTGCGTGCGAGTACTCAGAGTAATTTCAGTAGGTGGCCACGCCCTTATACATTCAATCATTCCTTAAATTATTTGGTAGATGGAATGATTAATATAAATGATTATCTAATCTTTATATAATACATTTAGAGACATTAAATAAATATTATTGATAAGGAATAATAAATTTACTAACAAAATTAATGAACTGTTTTCACAGGCTCAGTTTTATTCAGATTAAGAGATGTAAAGTAGGCTACGCCACATACGATGCGTACGTTGGGATGCCTATAGCCAAGGCGGCTTATCACTTCCATAAAATACATTGGAAAATTGAGTTCAGTCTATAGCAATGTTACTATAAATTATAAAAAAAAAACAGAATGTCTGTGTTTATTGTATACAAAATAACTTAAGTGTCGTCTATTCATATCTAATATTGAATTTATACTATTTGTATTAATAGTAGACAAGGGAATCCGTCTTAAAAGTATAATTATTTAAAACCAGTTATAATCTCAATAATGTTCTTATCTTAGTTAATATCTAATTACTTGAGAATTTTATATTTCTGGAAAAGTTCTCCAATAATTAATTAGGTTTGAAACATTTACCTTACGTTCGACGTTAGATTCCTTCAGGAATATTTTGTGGCTTTATAAACTATTCTCACATATTTTATTAAATTTTAGTTTCGAAGTCATTAATTATGCCACTCCATTCTCCAGATTGTTCTATTCTATTATGTCTTCTAATCTATTAGAATTAATTTTCTTTTTTAATGAATCATCTATATTTAGTGTCCACCAAGCTACTATCAGTTATCAGTCTTTCGTGTCTCAGTATATCATCTGACCTACTAAATTCTCCCATCTTCGTGTCGCGTATTAATAACGGTGTCGTTTATCCATCCGCACTGTCATTTCAATGTTTATCCGCTCTACTGCACCCGCTACTGTAGCACTGGACTCATAATTTTAGGTAATATTCAGGTGATAATCAAGAACATTTTGTTTTCTTCTACTTGAATATTATACAAAATATTCACCTTCTTCGTCATGCAAATAATCAAGCTTTAAGTATTATTTAGTAGATGGAGTGCTGGCGGTGTACTTATTAAATAATTTTAATATCAAGTCACTATTGCCAAAAAATTATTTGCTCATTACTTTCAGTGTTTATGGGATAAGTAGGGGTGACTGTGCTGAAACTATTTAATGAGTATATGGACTCAGACTGTTGCTATTAATACTTAAAATGCATTAAATAGAACTGTGTGTAGCGACGTGTTACCATTTTGAGTGAAGAATGGTAAACAAATAGTAACAGCAAGAATCATTGCGTGCGTGAGGTTTTATTTAAGCTGATTTACGAACATGTATATTAAAATGCAATATATAATATGTTATTAACTCGTGTTTTATAATTTCATTTTAATTTTTAAAAAATTTACAGATGAATAGGGGAACATTTAATAATTGAAATGTGTGGAGGTAATCGGGGCACAACGAGATACCCTATTTCTTTCGTGGATAGTGCTGGAGGTTTGGAAATAGGGGTAGAACATTGTAACTGATCAAGAAAGAAGTTCAGGCAGCCGACTTGATCATGTTGTGACCGAGTCTTGTGAATGAACTCTTGTTTTTGCGTTTTACATGTGCCACTTTATAATTTTTTAAGCATTTTGACAGAAGGTGATTCACAAAACTCCTCGCTTTCACGTCTTTAAAGGTATATATTCTTAAACAAGGAATCTTTAGCTGTATATAAGTTACGTAGAAGGTATAAATCTACTTGTAAAAAACCTTAAAGTAAGACTAGAATGCAAGGCGGAACATGATACTACTGTAAAAGGAAAAATGTAATGTGTCCCCCAAGAAAAAAGAAGGAAAACCCGGTTACCGGATGTTGTACCGAAAACTAATAGATTAAGAAAGAAAAGGAGCGGAAAAAAGGGAACTGTGCAGTTTCAATAAAATCTCTTTGAGAAAGGAAAAAATGGTTAAAGATGAATAAGTATAATAAAGAAAACACAGAAGATGTTACGAATTTTCTTAAATTATTTTTAAATTTATTACACTAATTCTATACAAAAAAAGTCTAAAGATCATCATAAATCGTTGTTTTAATTTATTTTGATATGAAACTACGTAAGTCATAGAATGAACTACCGTTTTTGTACCTTTATGATTTCCTTTTTCTTTTTAAATAATTTTACAAAAATTGTTAAACAATAAGTGTCCTTTTCCGCCCCAACTACCCTACATAGATAACTATGTATAACTAAAGATATATATTCCTTTGACTACAAATTTATTTGTTTAATTGGTTTAAAATCACCTTATTATCTTTAGATTGTACTAAAAGCGTACATAAGAAGAAATTTACGTGGATATTATTTTTCCACTGCAGAGAATAGACTCAAGTTGACCAATTTTATTTAATGTACACAGATACTATTATTAAAATAAACGCAAAGGTGAAAACTTTGGAGAAAAATAGTTTTTTAAGTGTATTTATATACTTCACAATGTTAGTGAAAATTTTTTACATTATCCACATTACCATAATAAAAAAGGTTATATACTACATATTTAACACGATTATATAAATTAATTAGCTTCACTAGTCTTTTTAAGTAAATACTCAAACACAGATGCAGGTAAAAATTTTCCTGTTGTTCGTTCAAGTGTTAATATCCATCGTTTACGCGCTTGAGCTTTGTTGTATGAAGTCGTATTTCGAATTTACTATCTTTTAGACTAAATTGTTTCTGTGATTTTCGTCCTTAAGTAAATTTTTAATAGTGGTCTCTCAGTTTTCTATATAGATCCAGTTCACTTTATTACGAGTGATTGTAGGTCACAGCCATCTTATCTCGGGCGTTTCCTTTCTTCTACCACCTTCCGACTATTTTACATCGGATAATAACTTCCATTCTTCTTATGTGAGGTTTCCATTCAAGCCTACATATTTTTATAGTGTGCAATACATTATACAGGCTCAGTAATAAGACCTTTCCACGAAAAATAATCTGAAACTGTAAACGATTATATAATTTAAGTACCTCTTTAATACTATTCATAATAATGATTCCATATTACAATAGTTTTGCGTCTCTATCCTGATGTTTAACTTAATCGCTATATAGATGTACATATCGTTCGAAAGATCCAGGGTTTCTCATAAACCTTGTGGCCATTAACGACGAAATATATCGACCACACTAGCAGTCAGGGGTTTGTAAGAATACCTGGGTCAATAAAACCCTGCATATATTATCTCACCAACGTCCTTACCCAAACTACGGATACCGGAGAAAGGTATAACCCCAAAGAAGTGTCTGTTGGTGGAATTTTTATCTTAATTTTGGCAGCTGCAGTATTAATAAAATAATAACGAGCACTGAGTAGCACAAAAACATGGATAAACAATTTACGACGAGGAATCTGACCTTCCTTAGCAGCTTCAAGCAAAACATGAAACAATAGAGTAAGAAAAAAATGTTTACACTACGTTATAAAGTTATGTAATATGAATTTTTTCAAAGCAATGCACTGAAAACTGTTGCAGCAACATTAATTACAACTATTAACTGGGAAAATTGTTCGTATGGAGCGTGGCGTTATATGGGTGCGTAACGTGGACGGTAGAAATTGCAGAAAGGAAAAGAATATAAGCTTACAAAATGTAGTGCTATAAAAGAATGCTGAAAATCAGAAGAGTGGATAGGATAAGTAACGAGGAAGTGCTAAGCAGAATAGGAAAAGAGCGAACAATATGGAGGACGTTAACCAAGAGAAGGTGTAGATTAATAGGCACGTTTTAAAATTGTGTGTCGGCTAAGAACAGAAGAGGGAAGGCAAGGATGCAATGCACAATGCAGATTTGGGACGATGTGGGATGTGGTACTATTTCGGAAATGAAAAGTCTTGCGTAAGAGAGGTTAGCAAGGAGGGTTGCATCAGACTAGACTGAATAACTTAAAAAATTTCTTGGGAACGACAAAGAAAGTCCCGTACAGGGTCAAACGCCCCATTAAATAGAATATTTTGACTCTAATTTACGAAAGTTTTGTAATTGCGATTGTTCCTAAACTCTGTAGAAAAGCTGTTACACAAAATATTCCTGGTACGGGGAATACTGGATGTTTCGGTAAGCAGCGAGGCGATACTTGCCCAAGCTTATGGTTCCTCCACACCATGGCCCAAGTTGGACAAATGCAGGGGAGTTATCTTGTATTGTCTGATGTTGGCGATGGTTGGTAACGGATGTGGCCGACATTAGCTTTGGAAGCTGTTTTCTCCACATATGCAAGGAGCCTAATATGCACAAGCAAAGTGCTCACTGTCCAAGGGGAAGTGTACATATTAGCCCATTGTGTGGATAGGAGCCGAGACAACAATGATTGGCGAACAATGTATGGCTCAGCTGTTGGGCGATGGTAAAGCGGGGCTATTAGAGGTGAGAGATTTATAGTCAGGTAGTAGTGAAATATAATCAGCTCAATTATACAATTATTTCCCTTGTAAGGTTCGGTCACTAATGACGTCACTGCTAATGCTAGCCTTCCTGCTTCCTTCCTGCACAGCAGTACAGCGTCCATGACTCTCCATCCCCAAACTTTTTTCTCCATTCTCTCAGTTTCATTATATATCCTCTATCACGTCATCCATCAATCTCGTTCTTGGTTTTCCTTTCTTCATTGTGAAATGTAGACTGGGTTTGAATACTTTTGACGGTGAATCTGTATGTGTCCGCAGTCGACTCGGTAGGCCCAGGCCCTGAATGGGCTGTAGAGCCAAGGAGGAAAGGAAAGGAAAAGATTGTATCATAAGTGCTTACTTTGAATATAGCTGCCAACGGGAAAATGCTCAATAGCAGCAAGTGTGAATGATAATAAATTTAGAGGATCCATTCATTGCAGCCTTAAAAATTTTATGTGTCCTATTATATATTTTCCCTTTATAATTTGGTTAAGTTCTTAATTATACCGGATTTTCTATTCTCCATGCTCCTTATTATCTTCCCTTCATATTTCCTTACAGAATCTAGATCTTCTTTTGTCAATGTCCAACGTGTTACCACTGGAATTATTAGTGTTTTATAAATCTGTAGTTTAACTTTCCTGAGTAATATTTTGATTTTTAACAGTTTTAAGTTTGCAAAATATGCTTTATTTTCTACTTGATTTCGGTCTTTTATTGCGATACTCATTTTAGACTGTAATGTCTATAATATTTCCCTGATATCTAAATTTCGCTATTCCCTCAAATTTCCTCTTTCCAATTTACAGATTCTGTAACGTTCGGTTTACTTTTGAAACCAATAAAACCATATATTTTGTTTTTCCTTATATTAACTTTAAGCCCCATTCAGCATTTTCCTCTAGAGGAAATAGATATTTCTTCATAGACTTCTATTATTTTTTTGTTTTGATCTAGCTACAATGGTGATGTCATCCGCATATTCACACATCTCGATCATCTTATTGAAAATTGTAATGCGACCGAAAGTAAAGACAATTTTTGAGAAATACTTTTTATTTCCGTGCCACAGCACGCTTTATTCTACCATACCTACTAATTGACACTCTTCCGGATTTCTTAGCACAAGTTTTTGTCTAACGGTGTATTGAAATTAGTTCCCCCAGTGACACAGAGACTTATATTATCCTGCGGTCTTATTAACAGAATTTCGTTATTAAGACGTATTCGTTAATGATTTGTTAGTTGGAGGATGCGCGCGTCGCATTTTCCCCCGAGGCCCGTGACATGCAAAGGTTTTATTAGTTCGCAATTTGTGCACGCCCGGCTACAAAGGTTAACTCGACAGTCCCGTCTCCTCATGCGGAGCCAATCAGCTAGGCAAACTTCTCACGGGCCGCAGTGTTGGAAAGTCCGATCGATGAAGCCCGCAGTCCGTCTCAATAATTCAACGCACAGACAGCCGGACGCTGCACGCACCCGAAAATATTTCCCTCCGCTACGAAAACTTTTACCCGTGGCCGTGTCAATATTGATCTCCGCTCTTGCTTGCATCAAAGCATTAGAATCTTCCCTCCAAGCACATGACCAATCCAAATACGATGCGCAGCTCCGCAAACAAACGGTGTATTAACCATTCCAAGTACGACTAACAACTAACTGCTGATGCTACAGTTTTCTTTAGAGGAAAAGTCTTGTTAGTGCGCTGAAACAAGTTGGAAAGGTACACCATAGCTTTTAGAAAGTTCAACATTTATATTACAATACCACGGGTTTCGTAAAGCCATATCTTTACACCGCAGTCAATGAAACTGATTGCAATAAACAGTACAGTTGTGACGGATGTCTCTGGCGTCATATAATGAACTAGGGAGATTTATATTTTAATTTAAATCAAAATAAATTATTGGGTTAGTTTAAATAAAAACCAAATTAATGTATTCACAGAAAACAACAATAATTATTAGACTTGGGCTTATAATCAATCATTAGGCTTATAATCAATCTCATAAGGGTCATTTTATGGGATTTTTGTTTTGCTGCAGAACGACAATCATGGCTTATCTCAGACAGTAGCACAGACACGCACCTGTTTCTTCTTTGTGAAACGGTGGCTTCCTCCTCCGTTTTCTTAATTCTGGCAGCTTCCGCGTTCGTCAGGCGATTCCTTCCAGTGGTGAATCCTGCCGTCGGTACCTGGTCTTCTTTTTGGGAATTCTGGTGCCAGGATTACGTAGACGGGGATCCTTTTACTCGCTGCCGTCTGTCTTCTTTTCAGTTTGCTCTCAGGCTAGATTGTAAACTTCTCTCACTCTCAAGAGACTTCTTCCTAATTTCTGATGAACACGTCATAGACCGTGACGTCATAACTACTGAACTAGACTCCAAATCGTCAGCACACGTTCACGCTCTTTGACTGAACTTCAATAAAAGCATTTCTTCTCCCTTTGAATTGAATTATTATTATTTTAATTATAAAATATTTAAATAATTAGAAACTACTAACATTTAATGAACTAATATTTCATGTTTACAATTAATACAATTATTTCCTAAAAATTCATTTAGATAACAGAGGGATCGGCTGAATAGATATGTTTTTAAATTTACTGTTAAATGCAATCAGATTTCTTCTTGCTTCGTTGCAAACGATCTGTCGGACGGGGTTTATTGATAGTATACTGTATAAGGAAATTGTAAACGTGGAGGATGCTCAGATTCTCCGGGCTGACTGACTAAATTTACTAATGGTCTCTTATGAATAAAATGCAAATATATGCAGCGAAGAGTAAGGCAGTTGTCCTGACGGAAATGTTCCTCCACTTCGGTATAAAATAGAGAACGAAGTCGTAACTGAGTCAAACAACTGTAAATATCTTGGTTGGCATCATCATTAGTAAAGATTTTAATTGGGGTAATGAAGTGAGGGACGACGCAGGTAAACGGGTAGAGGAAAATGTATCACTTTGTAAACAGGATCTTGCGGAAAAGCACGAGAAACACCAAGATTTTCGTTTACAAAACGCTGGTAAGGCCGATTTTAGAATATGGGGTAACATGCTGGGATCTATATAGAAATTAACACACTCTATCGTTGGAAATAATACGAAAACTGTCGGAAAAAATGCTTGGGTGATCGATTCACTAACTATCCTCATGGTCATTTGGAATCTCTTTGTAATAGGAGGAAATATGCGAGGTTGTGTGCAATATATGAAGCTTATACGGGTGAACCCGCCTGGAAAGAAATAACAAATCATCTTACAACGTCGACTTATATCTCTAAAAATGATCTCACGATGATCCAAGAAAAATGGCAACGAAAAGACGTAACTAGATCAATACGCGATTAGAATTCCTTGTCTGTTGAAATACTGATGACATTTCCGGGTAGCGCTGATCATTTTAGAATTTGTGCATATATATTTCTCAAAATCAGTGAAGTGCTAAATTATTTCTTAAAATAATGAAGTGAGTGTTAAGTGACTCCTGACTTCTCTTTCTCTTTTAAGGTCAAAATTTCAAAAGACAGTACAAAATTGAACCTTAGTGTAAATTGTATTAGTAATTTAATTTATTTGTATTCCATTGTGCTTACCTTTTTATCTCAATAGCAGCTAATTATTAATAATAATAATAATAATGAAAACGTTCAAAGGGAGTCCGGTAGCGGAAAGCAGATTTAGATTAAACTTGAAAGAAATGTCTACGGAAAGATTTGAGGAAGCGAAGTGACATAGTTAAAAAAGTCACATGTAATGTGGCAATGGTGTATTTCTTTTGTGCTGTAATAAGAGGACACGGAATTGAGAACACTTGCGTTAGCTAAGTGTGACTATTGTGCCTACCTCAATGTAGAGTGCTAACACAGGTGTTATCTAGTACTCCTTCCGCGGCCTTCTTATCTGGGCTAAGAGCGTCGGTGATGACCCCAGAAAATCAGTTCATGACTTGCACTCAGCCTTTAAACATCAAGACATAAGGCTGATCTATTCCTAGACTCAATCTTTGTTCTTCCTTCATTGTTATTGTAAGACTGAGCCATATTAATAATCTCAAGTGAGAGGCGAAACGTCGTAATATTTACTATTTACGTTATGAAAATACTGACAAACAGGATGATTAAATCATTTATTAAATAAATAAATGTTATAGGGAGTTTGTAAAAATTATATTCCTGTATAATCAACCTTTTTTGCATAACCCAGAGAGACTTAAAATTTTTATGTTACTTTAATGATTGTAAAAGTGATTCAAATATGAGTTGGTGCTAATTTTTTACGATTGTTTAACACAAATTCCACTAAATGAGTAAATGAATAAACCAGAGAGTCTTTTTTCTTTAATTTTTAATTAAGTCTCGTCAACTGGGGTTTTATTGGCAATCAGAGAATTGACATTCTTCTTCTTCTTCGGATTCGTAATTAAATTGAAGAAAAATTAATGAAAATACAAAAAAACCAACATGACATATAAACTGCGCCCTGGTAGTAATACAAGGACAGTAACAAATGCAACCAAACATAAGGTTTACAATTTTAGCTTTTTCATATACATTGATCACTTTTAATTATTCTAATATTCTTTTAATTGCCTCTTCCGAGGACGTAATGTCCTTTGGTCCATATGTTGTAATAGGGGGCAGTGGAAAATGATGTGATCCATGGTTAGGTGTAACTGTTGCAGTAGGGTGGAGGTTTTCTGGAAAAAAGTTAGCAGTAGTGAGAAATGTTTGTGTGGTAAGTCCTATTGGATCCTTGATGATTGTTTAGGTTTAGGTGGAAAAGTCGATTGTTACTATATCTTCTGCAGAGGTTCAAAGGAAGTCTAAAGACTTCCCATCAAGTTCTGTAGTTTTCCGGACACATCAGCCTAGTTACATGCTTTAGTGCTACAAAGACTATATCTGTGGAGTCACGCCAAAATATGATATTGAAGATGATTAACGATGTTCATCAACGGACAAAATCAAAAGATATCTTGTTATGTAGGAGTTATTCATTCCATCTGCAAAAGACTATGGTCGTAAGGAGATAATAAAAATATAATATTGATGACAGTTTTTTTAAACGGAATACATGGTGGTTGGCATATATGGCGAAATCTAGTATACTCAAACAGAAAGGTAAAGTAGATTACGTCATGACCACGAATATGTAATCCACAACACCTGGGTATGGCCGCACTGTAGAAAGGGAATACTCGATGGCCTTGCCTTGGAAATGCCGAACTATGACCATGTGTCCAGTAGAAAAGGTACTCCTAACAGCGATGAACAATACAGACATGTGCACCTCATCACTGTGCCGCCTTACTTTAAAATTTAAGATTTTTCGTGCTTCTCAGATAATATATTTTATTATTACAAAGCTTCCTGCCAATATTTCTGCTATAAACTTTCTCTCTCGTTATATTGATGTTACATCAAGAAAAGAAATCAGAAATCAAGAAAGGAGAAAGACAAAGTTGCAGTATGTGGCTCATGCTGTTTAACTTATATAAAACAGACAATGA
Organism: Eucriotettix oculatus; assembly: GCA_034510155.1. Taxonomy (NCBI): domain Eukaryota; kingdom Metazoa; phylum Arthropoda; class Insecta; order Orthoptera; family Tetrigidae; genus Eucriotettix; species Eucriotettix oculatus. The sequence continues at coordinate 13,497,232 of CM067377.1, forward strand.
AGAAAGTTAAAACGGAATATGAAAAATGAAGCAAATTGCAAGGAGAAGAAATAAAATCCCTACGCTTTGCCGAAGATATTTTAGTATTATGGGAATCAGAAGAAGACGTGGAAACCATAATAAATGGCATGAACGTAGTCCTGGAGAGATCAATGTGAGGATTAATAGAGGAAAAATCAAGATGATGCAGTGTAGTATGGGAAACAATAGAAGAACATAGGGTCTTAGATTGGGAAGGAATGTTTTGAAGAAAGTTAAGAAATTCTGCAACTTGGGAAGCGTAATAACTAGGGATGGTAGAATTATAGTAGACATAAAGAGTAGGATAGCACAGGCAAGAAAGGCTTTCGCGAAAAAGAGGAATTTACTTACGAGTAATATAGGTTTGAATATTAGGTAATCGTTTCTAAAAATGTTCGTATAGAGCGCCGCGTTATATTGGTGCGAAACGTGGGTGATAGGAGTTGCGGAAAGGAAAAGAATAGAAGCCTTTGAAATGTGGCGCTATAGGAGAATGCTGAAAATCAGATGGGGGATAAAATCACAAACGAGGAAGTTCTAAATAGAATTGGGGAAGAGCGAACAATATGGAGAACGTTGACTAAGAGAAGGGATAGATTAATAGGTCACGTGTTGAGACATGAAGGTCTTTGGGGTAAGCACAGAAGAGGGAGGCCAAGGGTGGAATACGCTAAGCAGGCTATGGAGGGTATGGGAAGTGGTAGTTATGCGGAAATGCACAAGATAGGTTAGCATGGAGAGTTGCAATAGACCATTCTTAGGACTAAATATCACAATAACAAACATATTGATGTTAAACATCCTTTCTTTACAATTACCATTTTTCGAGCCCTGACGTTGAGCAAGCTGCTCGTAATTATAGCATTTTAATAAGTAGTCAATTTAGTTATTAAAAGACATTTGTGTTCCTATAAAACTTTTTTTTTTAAAAAAAACAACAATTTATTAGGTTCTCATTTATTTATTAATTTTACATGAACGCGTCAATTATAAAATTAAGTGGAGCATTCGCTGTTACCCAGCATATTCATCTGTTAATATTACATTTATCACATTCGTAATACTAAGAGTTTTTTCCCTGTAATATTTAATCAATACACATGAATCAATGTTCGTGAATATAACACCGCTTTCAACTTTTTTACTGCTTACGTCACATTTCCTACTGTAGCCATTTAATTTTATAAACTATTTACATATTTATGCATTTTAATTAATACAATTAGGTCGTCTCTAAAGTTGGGGAGAAACGTTTTCTAACATATTTCTGAATTTTCCCCAGCCTTTATAATTGATTTATAATAAATGGTTAGAATGAATTAATACTTTATTTATTACTACGAGTTTTTGTCCTTTCCGTTGATTAAACACGAAGGCGTCCCTTTTAAGTTTATTTTAACAGCTGTGAATCGATACTAAAAGGATTCAAAATTTCTAAACACTGATTTACGCTATTTATACGAAACCTGTTTTAAGAAACATTTTCCTTAGCCTCTGGAAAACTTTTCAGGCAATTTTTTGAATTGTATTGACAAAAAGTGACAACAATATTAATCTTTATATAATCGTACATATATTGATAAGAACAAAATCCTGATAGTCCAAAAAATGAAACAGATATTGTAATTTCGTAAAAGTCGCTAATGACTATAAATAAATTAATAATAAAAATCCTGGTGTCCATAAAATATTACTTTAAGATACTTGTTACAAATTAAGTAATTTAAAAAATAAAGTTAAGATTCTTTTAGATTTTAACAGAATTTAATTACGACCGATTTACAGACAAATCAAGGTTTTATATTTTATGAATACGAAGTTTCGTCCTTTTCATTGGAACTTCTTCAGATATCAAACTTGGATAAAATCTTCACGGTAAGCCAACTTAGTCAGGCTTATAAATACGCGCAACGTTTCGCAACGGATCGCAGCAAGGCTCAGGTAACTCCGAGGGTGTAAATACGACGCGTTCAGCACACGATGACACCTGATGACGGCGGAAGAGTGTCCGCGGAAACGTTGAGCATATTTATAAGCTTCACTCGGTTTTCTAACTGTGAAGATTTCGTACAATAATCAAAATCCTTGTTAAGAAACTACAAACAAAAAATATTCAACCTATTATTAACTTAAATAGACAATATTTCCCTATGGTTAAGTTTTCAATTAATTAATCCCACGATAATTTGCCGATTGTAACTGCTTATCTTGTAGAATAAACGTGATCATGTAAGTAGGCTTATTTCCCTGCACAGAAAATGGTTCTGATTATAGTTCACTAAGAAGTCCGTCCGATAGATCCAAAGACCTCAAAAACATTTTATGTTTTCTGCTCATTAGACCTCAATGTGGAACGATAATTAGCACCAATAGCGTTGATCAAAATCTGACGCGCCATTTATCTGATAAAATAATGACGAAGATGGAGGACTCGTTTTCATGACCTCCTACTGTTATCGTATCTCGGCTTTTAGCGTCGTATTTGGCATATAATACCATACAAATATACTACACTCAAGTTTCAAAGTGTATGCTATCACTTTTCTTGAACCTACATAAGAATCTGTGTTTCAAATTAAAATTTACAAGCAATTTCATTTTATTTGTCATTTAACACCAAATTCTTGTTATGTTTTGTAAATTTTAAATTGACCAAAAAATTGGGTCGCCAATTGGAGTTTCTTCTACAATGCAGAAAACGGAATGTTGTACAGCCACATATTAGTCATATTAAAAACAGTTTAAAACACTTAAGATTTTGTAATAACCGTGTTGCTCAGAAATACTCACATAAATTGTCATTGTTTAAAATCTTTATTCTAAGTTACTCGCAACCAATTAGAAAAGAATATAATTTGTCTTGAAACGGAATTGAAACAAATTTTACCGGTGTTTGATTTCAAAACGTTTTTCGATACCCAGAAGAAAATTTTGGATAACATTTTTAAAAAACACAACCAAATTTCTAACAAAAAATTAAATAGTCTTGCTGTAAATAAAATAACGCTGATTCTCATGTCAATGTGAAAAAGGGCAATTGGCTTGTTAATATTACTGACATTGTCCCAAATAAATTGATTGAAGTCGTGTCATTTGGTGATAAATTTAATTTAAACAAAAATAAACTCGCTAAATCAGACCTAATTGAGAACATTAAAGAAATTGAATCAAAATTATACAAAATTCCTAATGACGCGAAAAATAGTATTAGGAAAAAGACTGTGAAAATATTGAAACATTCCTGTAATAAAAAAGCATTCATTGTTCACTGAAAAAATCTTTCTACAAAATGTCAGTGAGACTAACAAGTTATCAAAGATAATCCCAATCTATTGTTCACTAAGGCTGATAAGGGGAATGTGAACAAAACTGAATACATTAATGAAGTTAATTGTATGCTTAAAGACGATTCTATTTATTCTTCGATCTCCATTGACCTTCTTAAAAAAGTTATAGAGAGGTACAAAGAGGTTGAAAAGAGATGGAGAATAAAACAATATATTTGTGATTTTGATTAAAATCTTTGTTTCTAACTCCGCTAATTTGTCCCCCGCTTTACCGAAAATTCATAAACCTAATAACCCGAATAGATTGATTGTTTCTTCGATTGGCAGACCGTTGCATAACGTTTCGCGATTCTTTTTCAAAATTTTTGTAATAGTTTGGTCGAGACGAATAATTCGGTAAAAAAACAGATTTGAATTCATTAATAACATCAAAAAATGCCCTATTCCTAAAGATCATGTAATTATGTCCCTTGATGTAACATCTTTGTTTACTAATGTACCAAATTGCCTAGTCTTACGCAGCATACAAAGTAGATGGGAAAGAATTAAAACTTTTTGTAACTTTCCGTGGATTGAGATGGAAATTGCCGTCAATTTGATATTATATTCGACCTTTTTCCTGTTTGACAAAAAAAAACATACCAACAAATTGAAGGTTCTCCTATATTCTCGGAATTTGTTGAGAGATCTTGAGGCCCACTGTTTGAATAAATTAAACGTCAAACGTATTGAATACTTCCAAATGTTGACGACATATTTTGTATTATTAATAAGAACCAAATAAAGTCCATCATTGAGATTTCAACAACTATCATGAAAAATTACAATTTACGTTTGAACTTGAAATGTAAAGAAAATTAGTTTTATGTGTGTTTGTGTCATTAATAACAATGACACCATTGAAACTGACTGGTTCCAAAAACCAACCTATTCGGGACGAATTTTAAATGTTCAAATCATCATACTTTCATGATAAAAGCTATGGTTTATAATCTTATAGACAAATCCATACTTTTAGCTAATTCAAAATTCGACAGAAAAAATATTAGTTTGGTTAAAGATATCTTAATTAGTAATTCGTACCCTTTGAACTTAATTAATAAACATATTTTTAAAAGAATTCACAAACACTGGTATTTTAACCCAACCACAATTGATAATGTTAGGAATATAAGTAAGGAGAAACTATGTGTATTATGGAAATGTCAGGGAGAAATTAAAACAATTATTCATTAGTTTTGGCTTTTCGGTTACTTTTACTATGACTTATAAAAAAGGGCAAAGATGATTTGGAAAATCATTCGCAACGTAATGTGATTTACAAAATTAATTGCAGTGCTTCCAACTGCCAAAAATGTTGCATAGGTCAAACGAAACGTGCGTTGCGAACTAGAACATAAGAACAAGTACAAAATGCCGATCCATAATGTAGTCACCACTCATAGGCTGCAGGAGAAACACGACTGACTGGGAAAAGGTTAAAAGTCATGATTTTGAAAAAACACGCTCAGTTCGCAGAATGACACAAGTAATTTAAGTTATACTTATAACACGTTATTTTATTCATTTTTTATTTTTATATATAATTTTTATTGTATTATTTTAGTTTAACTGGGTTCATTTACTACTGTGTTATCTATAATTCCTTTCCCTTTTGTTACTTAAATATTTGAGATCTGACGTTTCCCGTTACTCTTTGTCACTCCATTGCAACTGGCAAGGATTCCTGGCCTGATCAACATTTACTCTGGCAATAATTACGTGTGGGAAAGGAGTTGAAGTGTTACTTGTTGCCTCGAATCTCTACCATATTGTTGGACTTCTGATGAAATTTTTTTTATGTTTTGACATTGTTGTAGTAAGTTTTTGTTTCCATTTATGTTTCAATTTAACCGCCCTATGGTTAATTTTCAGTACATTTTCCTCTACAGGGAGGAAAATCCTGAAGAAGGCACAAAAACATGCCGAAACGTTGTTACAAGTAAATTTTATAATAAAGGTCTGTAAAAGGTCATGAATTGTTTAATTAACTAATATTGTAGACAGTGGCAATGGCCGTGCTCGGTGCGTGACAGCTTTCCCCACTCCTCGAGGACCAACTCGCTCAGAACTCACAAGTGGCAGTAAAAATATTTGAATCCCGTAAAATCTATGTTAAAGCACCAAAAGAGAAATTAAGGTAGGCTGTTTATTCACACTATGAGTTTTTTCAAATATGCAATGTACAAATATGTCGACCTCCTGTGTTGTAGTGGCTAGCACTGCTGCCTCACAACCCACGAGTTCCGGGTTCGAGTCCGGGTATAGGTTTGGATGTTTGTGTCGTCATGGTCGCCGGACCGGGATTAAGACTGTTGGAGAATCGATACGCTGACCACGTGTCACTCCAAATTTGGAATGTGTCATGCAAGATGACAGTTCGCAGTTGACCATGTTGGTCCAGATCCATAATGGGCTGTAGAGCCAAAGAAAAATAATACACATATATACATTTATACGGAAGAGTAACAAATTGGTTATGTTTTAAAACCATTATTGCCAGCTAGATACGAACTTCTTCAAAGAGAAGTTAAAAATTAATATCTTTTAATCACAAATGTTGGAGGCTTTCCTTGGATCTAAATGTTAAAAATAAAATATTATGTATATATCCTTGGATGAAATTAAATATAAAAATGAAACACTATGTCATTAAATTATTAAAATGAGATCAATTTTATTACACGATAAAAATTTTAGTAAATTATCAAAACATTTTGATGGAAAACTAATTACAAACACTCAAGTTACCAAAACATTTTTTTTCAACTCTTTCACATATTTCTGCCATTCTGAAAAGTTGTTTAAATGACGTGGCCAGAATTTTCTATAAAAGTAAGTAAAACCTCAATATTCTCTCAGAAAAAAATAATAATTTGAAATATATTGAATAGTTCTTTCTCCATCAGAATCTTCGTGTCAAAAGATTAAAAATTTTATATTTGGTAATTAGAATGTTTAGAATTAGTTTTCTATCAGAATCTTTGAATAACGAATTGAAATTCTTTAGCATTAATTGAAATTGATGAAATTTAAATAATTTAATGAGGTAGTGTTTCATTTTTTAAGTCCATTCGCTCCAAGCATGTAGAAAATACTATGTTTTCAGAATTCAGTTTCAAGAAAAATCCTCCAATATTTGCAAATAAAAAGAATATTTATTTTTACATTCTCCTTCAGAAATTTGTTAGAATAAACTTTGTATCTAAAAGCGAATATTGATTTTAATATACGGATTTTTAACTTCCGTATAGATTTGTATTTGTACATTGCATTTTTGAAAATAATTAGATATAGTGTAAATAAATAATCCTCTTTAATTATTTTCTTGCTTTAAAATAGATTTTACAGGATTCAAATAGCGCTGATTTTAAAATGCCGCTTATGGAGCTATGAGCGAGTTGGTCCTCAAGGAGTGGGGGAGAAGTCACGCTCCAAGCCTTGCCATTGCCACTCCATCTATATTATGATACTCTTTGTGACTGGCCAACCTCACGAAACTTGCAGATAATCTAAAATTATAATTTCGACATTCTAATATTTATTTTTGTTTCTGCGGTTAACAAATTATGCGTTAAACAATTCCATAGAGAGAAAGTCAAATATTGATAATGTTTATGATTTGAAGTTTTATACCTTCCTACAGTTTCTTAAAAATAATATTTTGATTTATGACTGATCTAAATTGATTATTTGCCAGTATAATATAACTTTCTTATTACATTTAACTTTATGTAACTTCTTGAACAATACAGAACGGACGCTAAATTAATGGTTTATCTTACAATTAAGTAAGTAAAATAATTTCAACATCCTGTAGATGTATTTCAAGTTAAAATATGGACCTTTCCTCTCCACATTGAGACTTCATTATGATTTCGGTCGAGGGAGTCATGGAGTGAAGACCATGAATTGCTGAATTTTATGCCCATATTTAAACCTGAAATAAATCTACCGACGACAAAAGCCGTTCCAATTCGTTTAAAACAGTCAATGAGTTAGTAAAAAATATATAAACATTTACATCAATCATACAGGCTGGTTTATCTCCTTCGTTAGTACTAAAAAGGTAATAATCATGGCAGCTGAGTAAAGCATAATTTAAGAGTTTTTGAAATTTAATTTAAATTATGTGAATATTTACGACTGAGGAATCTAATTTCTGATATGGAAAAATTTAATTTATATTTTGCTGTAGTTGCATGTAAACAGATGGCTGCGAGATACGTGGAAGTAGAAGGATACCTGTTAAACAATTCATATGTGGAGATGAATTCCTGCGGGAAATATTTTTCTCTCCAGCGTAACAAGTTCCGCCGCCCATCACATATTCAATTTATTTCAGGAAAATTGGTATGGTAACCACTTGCGGATTCCACAATTGTATAATTTCATTTCTTGAAAGGAAAGTCAAGTAAATGTATTCGACTGAGGAAAGCGTAGTACGGTTCCTTCGACTGCATTGGAAACATTAAATAATCAATTATTAAACTATTAAGTTCTGTCATTAATTAAAATTCATGAAAACCTTTATTATTTTCACATGTTATTCCGCGCAAATCACACAATATAGATCGACTATTCTCATAAATCAAATTAATTATTTCTGCGAAAGAAAGTTAAAATTTCGTGTGTATGTTCCGGATACAAATCTAAACACATTAAGGAGTTTCGACCAAAATTTTGTAATCGTGTTCATTGTGACTCGGAAATCAGAATTGTTGGAGTGAGATACAGTGGAGAAATTTTGATTGATTCAAAAACGCTCGATATATATATGGGATAAATTTTGCGAAAAATTGCTAACATCTTAAAATATTTTTAGAGTCGAAAATAGAGAGAAAAGAGCCTTATTATTCCGACACAATTATCAATTGGAAAATTTTGAATATTATTGGGACAGTAGTTGTTACCTATTCAATGGTAATTTTTAATTTGATGGTGGCGTCCTTTTGCACAACTACTCTTTTCTCCACAGTAAGGACAAACACTCTTCCGGATACAAAGGATCACTTCATTAGTGCAAATTCGGAGAGACGAGACTTGATAGCTCCTCGAGAAAACGTCTTCTCCTGCTCAAGATTTCACGTTTCTCGTGCGAACTTTCACCATCTACTGACGCTTCCTGAAACTTTATCCGGGAAGCTACAAGTTAGGTTATAAGTTCCTTACTAACTTTATTTGCACTTGTTTTAATTGAACCAACTTATTATCATAACCTTTTAAAATACATAGCTATCCCAATAAATATTATTCTTAGTTGCCACACTTACCTTGAGACTCTACTTCACTCCGATCGGGTGCTTAAATTTCGGAAATGTAAGTTCCACAACTTTCATCGAAAAGAGAGACAACATGATGAATTAATCATATTCGATCAACACTTCAACAGTATACAACACATTAGGATTAAAATTTCAAAATAAAATCACCAATTTCATATTATTATTAAAATTGGACAAATTTACGACCAATTACAAAGTTTTGTCACCATTTCGGACAACAATGACAATTATGTTGAAGCCGACCTTGTAGTCGGTCAATTTTTGATTGTCATAAATTTAGACTCATTTTGTTCGTCAAAATATCAAAGTTTAACAGTTGAAGAAATTAGCTCGAGGAAGTCCTAAAGGTGACGACGAAACGTTGGCTTTAATTAAAGAAAAACTTTGTCTGCAATCGGTCGTAAATTTATTCGACATAATCTTTTTTTTAAATAGATGGGCATTTATTGACTAATCATATTATTAATAATAACAAACAATGAAATATTAAAGTTCATTTAGCTGCATTTAAATTTTTAACTAAACTTTAAAAATTATAATAAAATACAAATAACAATTGTTAAGTTACTAGAATTATCAATTTCCAATAAAATCACAATTAAAAATTAATTTAATTTAATTTAAAACTGAGAAACTTAAATTTCAAAATAATTTTTCTTAACATTTACAAAATTTATTAATAATTTTTCCATTACTATTCACTCAAATTTAAGTTTATTTAAAGGAAAATATGTTGTACTCCAGCTAATATATCCAGTATAATGAATTTAAATAAATTGTACAGCCTAAAAAAATTATTAATTAAAATTTATTATGACGTGGAACGTTTCGTCTCCATTTTTTCGGGGACTCCATCCGAAAAACATTGTGAACCTATCACCATAAAAATTAATTTTACAAAGATTGACTTACAAATATGATCATTAACAATAATGACGAAGCGTTAGAACTATAAAAGCATGGTTGAAACTGAAATATTTCTATACTAATAAGTTTCGATCATGCATTTATGCTTTTAATCTTGCCATATTGAATTTATTTGGTAATATCAATATTTGTAATATTCTTTACCATCAGTCTTAATTTCACAAATGTTGCCTGAAGAAGTCCCAAAGAATGGAGACGATATTTTTCACGACTCATAAAACTTTAAGTATTAAATTTTGTTACGTAGATTTAGTTTTATAGTTATCTTCATTAGTCCTCAGTTGAGGAAATAAGATACGTCATACAATTAAAATGATGAGACCAAAATAAAACAATATATAGTTACTACCAAAAATCTTTAAAAACGTAAACAGAACATAGAATAAATAACACGAACACTGAGAAGCACAAAGCTACGTACAAACAATGGAAATATCACTTCTTGGAGTTGCATGACGAGGAATCTACCTTCCACATTAGCCCTAGGAAATACATGAAACAAACAAACGGAAGAGCAGAAACAACTGTATTGAAAGTTATGTAATAGATATTTAAGAGATAATAAAAATACCTTTGATGGTCAATGTTGTTTTTAAAGAATTAATATATTTCAACTTCAGCTTTCAGCAGATTAATCTTCAATAGTCATCCAATTCTACTTTAACAATATTATCAGTACAGCGTACTTAGTAAAATTTAAAATGTTTGTGTTCTCATCACGTCGTCTGGTCAAACTGAATGATAATGTTTTTGAAGTAGAGTTGTTTTAGATATAATAGGATGACTATGTCAGATTAATCTCCTGAACCGTAGAGTTGTAATAAATTAATTCTATCAAAAACAACTGTGACCGTCAAAGGGTTTGTTAATATCTTTTCAGAATCAATATTAAACGGTCAGACACTGAATGTTATGTAACAGAATATGTTATATAGCAATGCAGTTATTTGTATTTGATTAGAATTTTTAAAGTTTAATTAAAAATGTAACAGAATATGTTACATAGCAATGCAGTCAACACTTTTGCAGGAATATTAATTTCTACTGTTAGGGGAACGTTCTAGAATCCCCTGTACAGAGTAAAACGGCAGCGCAATTTAATACATTTTTACATTGCTTCACGAAACTTTTGTAATTATTATAGTTGTTAATCTCTGGAAGAAGTCTGTTATATTAAAATTATCCCGGTGTCATGAATACTTCTCTGGTAGTGAGAAAATGTGTTAAAGCTTAACGATTTCTAGACACGTTTTAGTGAAATTTATATATACAGAGTGGTCAAAAATATGCATACAACTAATTGACGAAAACGTCTCATTTTCGTGAAAGTGTATATTTAAGTCCAACTTACTGTAGGAGTTCGAAATGGTGACCATTAACATCCATACACAGGCGATGCCGCCGAATTGCAGCGTCCAGTTTGATATCTGCACATGAATGGACAATGGATTCTTGTAGTTCATCCAATGTGCGTGATTTTTGTCGATATACGACGTCATTTAGTGTTCCCCATAGGTAAAAGTCCAGAGGCGTTAAGTCTTCGCCGAACACTTGAGTTACACTGCCCTGTTTCACGGGCACACTGTCGCACAGACTTCTGTGGTCAAACGGGTGAATTGTAAAACAAGAAGGGATTTCGCTGGACTTGTTGCTGTTACAGGTCGTCGAGATAGTTTTTCCTGTGCATTCTTAACGCAGCCTTCAACTTCAGATTTGTCTCGAATGCGCGCAATTGTTAGACGTGTCGGTGGCTCTGTTTGATACTCATTTCGCTACTGGCGTTGAACCTCATTGAACCTTCCTTTCCTTCGAATTCAGCCTTGCTCCAGCCATGTAAAGCCTTGTACACATGGTCGCGCGACATAAGCGTGGCAGCCGGCGGCAGCAGCGTACACATGGGAAGCGTCTTGGGTCATTGTTGACGAGCCATTGTTGACAGTCGGAACAAGGCAGACTGCTGGATTTCTAGTATTAATAGGATTTCACTTTATTTCAAACATGGAACTAGAAGAAAATAAATGTCTTTGGTTCTTTTTCGTCGCTAAAACCGGCAGAAATGGCAGGTTATCTCATTGTATTTTAACAACACTCTACTCAAAATTGTGGTATTGAGACACGAATTTTTTAACTAAAAATTTACAAATGATGTTGCGTATCGATCTTTTCCTGCTGAGTATTTGACCTCAAATTGAAGTCAAAATTTGCCGCGACAAATTTTTGTGTCGACTTTGGCTTGAACACATATCAGAACGACCAGCTGCAATACTATACTGATCATATCACTACATTCTGGGTTAGAAGTTGTATCGATAAACCAAATTATCGCCGCTAAAACTGATTTCACAAGGGATAAAAGTTAACCTTTGCAGCGGCGCGTACGAGTCATCGAGGTGACAGCCTGACCATTGAAGATGATCTTCTAAATTCTGAACCAGTGTACAATGGGATTTAATATTTTCACACTTTCAGTTGGGGTCTGGGTTTACTTCCTTACAAAACCTATGAGATTTAGAGAGAGTGAAGTGATAGTCATAAGTTGTATTTGATCCAGTTTACTTCATTTCATTTTCCTAGTTGAATTCACTATTATATCGTGCTGGAGGATTAAGTACAATGACAAAACACAATTGTATAAATTCTACTATTACTGTGTTCATTTATCAATATTATTCTTTCCAATAAAAAAGATGACACTTTAAAACTAAAAATGAATAACTTACGTACACTTCTTTTCGTTTGAGTAGAAATTTTCTAAAAAATTTCGATCATTTATTCGCAGGAATCTCTGTTCCTGTAGTCCAAAATTTGCTTGTTTAATATAGCTGGCCGTTTGTGTATTTTAGCGATTAACAAATCGATATCAATGTGAGACACAGAAACGCGCACTCGAATAATGCCACGTTTTGTTGAATGTGATACAATTTGTATAAAAAAATAATAGCAATTTCACCACTGTATGGTCAAAATTATTTATAAAATTATATCATACAGGAGCTTCCAATCTCTAGTCAGATGATACTAATCGATTCTATGGATTAAAGTCTGAGTACCGTCATACGTCCGTTACACTGGCTCACTTTATAAAGATGGAGTATGAATAGATGTTAATCCAGAGAATCGATTAATATCATCTGAGTAGTGATCGAAATCTCCGCTCTGTTCAAAGTTTAGAAATAATTGGGATTCTACAAATGTTAATTTATTTTTTGTTTAAAAAATATTCTCTGTCCCCGATACATATAACCGGCAACAAGCATAGAAAATTCTGTCAAGATTCCTTATATTTTCCTAGTGGAATTCACATGTTACGACAACATTTATTAATCAGAAGAATTGATTTGTATGTATTCAATTTTGTCTGCAACATAATTGCAAATACCTGAAAGGACCGCCGATAGTGATAGAAACATCGTATATTTAATTATACTTTATGTAATATACTTATTCATTTAATTACTTTTCAGAATCACTTTTCTATTAATTTTAAATGTTATTTTGTAAATGAAGTCATAGCTATATAGATATTATAAATGAAAAGTCCACATGATACAGCTGGGCTGTTTGCTATTTCGTCGTTAAACAAACCGAGAGACACATGTGTACAGCTCCATAAGAAACAATGTACCTCGAGTTGCTATAGTGTCAGACCAGAAATGTCGGTAAACAACATAACAATGCTTATCTGGCACTTGTCTTCTAACAAAAAAACAACGCTTGTGTGGCGATTGTCGGAACTACAAACTATTACACCACCAAAAATTAAACGTTTCCGTCAATTAGTTAGGAAGTTATGGACCGTTAAACAGTGTATACATTTTTTGGACCACTCTGTATATATATATATATATATATATATATATATATTGTAATAAACTTTTTTGTGTATAAAAACATTTATTAATTTAAAGTAAAAATATGATCAATTTTAATATTTTTGTTTATTAATTTAAGTGAAGACACGGGCTTACTCTCGGGGGATTTTGGGTCTCTCAAGAGATGGAGTATGCATTAGCTGAAAATAGAAAGAAAATCATTGAATGTTATTTATCCAGAGCAATGAGCAAGTTTCACAATTTTTATATCGCTTACCCACAATTACTGGCCCAACAAACATCCACCTCTCGAATGTTTGTGCGTCTTTGGCTATCTGCTCTCTGGTTCAATCGCCTGCCTTCTGCGCTCTGCTCCACTCGCCTCCCTTCTGGGGTCTGCTGCACTCGCCTCCCTTCTGGGGTCTGATCACTCGCCTGCCTTCTGCGCTCTGCTCCACTCGCCTCCCTTCTCGGGTCTGCTGCACTCGCCTGCCTTCTGCGCTCTGCTCCACTCGCCTGTCTTCTCGGGTCTGACCCACTCGCCTGCCTTCTCGGGTCTGCTCACGAGCCACCCATCGGCTTCCCTTTTAAACCTTCCGACGGGAATTCCCCTATTTCTCAACATTTCGGGGTTCCCCGCCCTCATTTTTCCCGCGGGGGTTCACCATCGTCATTTTTTATACAGGCAAGGCGGGCCTTCCCCGCGGGGAAACACCATCTTTCGGCCGACTAGCCATTGTTGTTGGCCGAACTGCGCCTCGTAACGCCACAACCTTACAAAATCCCCCTTTTTATCACAATATATATATATATATATATATATATATATAGGCTGTACCATTTATATATGTATTTAATGCCAGATAAATAATATCGTTAACAGCTTAAAATGTCTGGCAACTTTTCAGTAGGGTATTGAGGAAGGTCGTAGCACTTCATTAACATAGCTATTTGGTTCACTGTGCATAAAAGTTTCGGAAGCAATAGGTATTGTGATTAATTTTGTATTTTACTATTTTTACAGGAATTCCTCGGCACAGCCATTAATGATCGTTAATTCCATTACATGTGATAGAAGTGCACCCACTTCTCAGGGTTTTTGCATTACTTTGTGTTGTTATTGTTGTGGTATTCAATCCTAATACTGGTCTGATGCAACCCTCCATGCTAATCTACTCAGCTACCACATTCCACATACTCAGTAATCTGCTTAGCATATTCCACCCATGTCTCCATCTTCTGTTCTTACCCCACACGCTTTCCTATAATGTTAATATTACAAGAAATTTGTGTCTTAAAACGTGGCCTATTAATCAATCCCTTCTCTTGGTCAACGTCCTCCATATTGTTCGCTCTTTTCCTATTCTGCTTAGTACGTCTTGGTTAGTTACCCTATGCACCCTTCTGATTTACAGCATTCTTTTAGAGCACTATATTTTGAAAGCTTCTATTCTTTTCCTTCTGCAACTCCTAACGTCCACGTTTCGAATCCATATAACGCCACGTTCCATACTAACAGTTTTAGTAACGATTTCCAAATATTCATTCTTATATTAGCCATAAGTAAATTTCTCTTTCTTGCCTGTTCTATCTTACTGTAGTTGTTATACTCCCTAAGTACTCCTTCAAAATATTCCTTGCCTATCCAACGCCGTTTGTTATTACATTATATCTCATGCTACACTCGATTATCTTGGATCCTCATATTGTACTTTTACTCCAGGCTCAACTTCATGCTATTTATTATGGTTCCCAAGTCTTCTTCTGACTCCCCTAATACGACAATATCATCAGTAAAGCTATGGGTTTTTATTTCCTCTCCTTTCACTATGATTTCTTTTGCATATTCCGTTCTAACTTTCTTCATCGCCTGTTCTATATATAAGTTATACAGCGTGGGCGACAGACTGCATCTTGATTTCTGCCTTCTTTACTTGCCATTCATTTCTAATTACTGCTGACTGTCTTCTGCAGTGGTAATGAATAAGCCTCGTTTCTGAATATTTTATTCCTGTCCTCTTCAAAATCCTTAATAGTGTGTTACAATTCACATTATCAAACCCTTTTTCTAAATATACAAATGCCATGAAGGTAGGCCGGATTTTTCGTATCCTGTCCTCTAAAATTAGCGCAATGTCAATATTGCTTCACTCGTCCCTACATTCTTCCAAAAAAGCAAACTTATCTTCTCCTAACTCGTATTCTATTTGACGTCCCATCCTCCTATGAACTATTTTCGTTAATATTTTGATTGTATGAGATACAAAACTGTCCTGTGCTGTTAACATCTATAGGCCCCAGTCCTCTTCGGTATGTTGTATGTTATGGGTGGAATATGCTAAGCATATTACGTATGTTATATGTATTACATATTCTTGAGGGAAACGAAGCTGATTGCGGTAACAAACCCAATAAATGATAATTACTTTCATGCTAGGTAACGAGCCACTATAGACCGCTAGTGGAATTATGCCATAAGAAACATCCCTCAACACCATCTAAAAGTTTGTCAGTGGTGCTATGGTTCATTCTGCATATTGATTAAAATTAGTATCAGCTTTTTTTTATGAAAGAATTTCTGTAATTTTCACGATTTGGCCATTCTGTTGGGCAGTTATAAATTAGTTCCTGTAACAAAACCATAGAAGGGTTTCCACCCACCCACCTAAGAGAAGCCAACTTAAGTTAACGAAGGGTTATTTAGTATGTGAAAGAGGAGCTTCGTTATTAAAATGGAAATGTAAACCTCGCAGGAAGTAATTAGTCTTATGGGTACGCCATTACGAGGTTCAAGTCACAGCATAAATGAGAGAAAACAAACCAACAGGAAACATCTTTATGATTGAGATAGCTTTTATAGGGTCCATTTCACGCGTTTATGGTCTGGCTATTTACGATTCGAGTCACAATGCTCGGGCGACATCAACTAATAAATTTATTTCAAAGTCGTATTTGCATACAAATGAAAACATTGACCAATACGTAGATAAACTATCCGTAACGCGTATTTATTATTTAAAAAATTGACAGTTTTCAGATAGGACTGAAATGAATAGATATTTAAATACGATTTATATGTATATACATATTTTTATTAAATATAATCAGGAATCCAGGAACTATCCCAGTGTAAGTTACAAAATAGGGAGGACTAATGTAAAAATTTCTGATAGGCCGATGCGAGCTCAGTATCATTATCAAGTGACTTTTAAAGTGAAAGTGCCAACAGTTGAAAAGATAAAGATATAATACTAAAGATAAACCAAATAACAGAAATACTAAGATTATCTTTGTCTGGTTTAATATTAACAGTTTTTTTATTTCACGCTACATGAGGGTGATCATTTTCTAAAATGTTATTCTCTTTCTAAAATGCGAGTGTAATCAAAAACGGAACAGTGTTTGAGAGCATCTAGCATCTGTATCTGTTTCCCATAAAAATGTACATATTTTAACATTTGCAGGCTTCTAGCAGAAAAATATGATAATCTGAGGTTGCAATTTTTCATTTAGGTTGGGAATGTAGCCTGTTTCGCTCAAAAAGGGCCATTATTATATGGAAACTTCTCTGGCAAGTATTTCTCTCTTACCATTGTGGACCCAAAGTTCTCAATCTGGTTTTCTCAAGGTTCTCACATGCCGTGGAGCCTTTACCATTTTTGAGAGATGTAGATACTTGGGCATACAGTTAGAGTTGTCAGTTGCTACCATGGGATTAGTCAGCCTAAAACTGCTGCAGACAGGGAGAGAGAATGCTACCCCACAGCAAATTCCTCTCTCGTCATTTGGAAGAGCGTGAGAATAGTACCCAATAGTCCGATCTATCTCATAAAGGTTTTCTAGGATTTACCTGTGTCTCCTTAGGTGAATTACCAGCTGCCCCCTAAAGTTGATCCCGGCATGGAGTTGGGTTTTTGAGTCCTCAAAACAATCCAGTTTGCCATCATCAGATTGGCGGAGGAGTAGTACCAAATGTCCGACCTACCTGATGCAAATTTTTCAACGGTCTTCCCTGAATCAGTTTTTGTTTAGTCAGAAGGGTTTGTTCCTTAAATTACAACCCGGAGACCCTGACGAACTCTTGACAACCTTGCTCTGCCTTCCACACAACTCATCTTTTGCAATCAAAGCAGAAAACCCTCACGTAGCCTACTTCTCTAAAACAAAACAAAAAAACACCTAGCCAACTTTTGGCTGCCTTCTTCTCCCATTTGCTTCCTCTCTTTTTCATTAATTTCCCAACCTATGCTATTAAAGTTAAATTGCAAGTTTCTGGATCACACTCACGTAGTGTATTATAGTTATTTAATTTATTTGATAAGAAATAAAGTAATAGTATGGCAAAGTAACGATTTTAATTTGTTATACAAATAAGGCAAGAAATTGAAAGGACCCTTCATGGAAAGGAGCAACCAAGGAGGCGATCTTACTTTGTTCCGGCAGCTCCAGGATTTCAACGAAGTAAAAATTCTTCAACGAGATGTTGTTATTTTAAAGATATTTTTGGGAATATTGTTGAATAATGACTATACAGAAAGGTGATGACGTAATAGATCACTTTGGAATTTTTAATACTATATGATGCCTCTTTAAGTCCTCAAAATAATCTCTCTGTCCTCTCATATGCACTTAGAGCCACTGTCGCATCCAACAAGATTTATGAGGGACCAAGTGATCACCTCCGGCCATTTTACGTTAGTCCCATCGGACCCTATTCTTTTTTATTTTCTCCTAAAATCTCTGCTCTTGAAGGAAAATATTGACCTATCAATCATTGACCTAAAAACGTCCTCCCACGTTCCTCCCCGGAAGTTATCACTTTTACCAATTGATACACCCCTAGCCATTCCTAATTTTAAGGGCAAGGGTGAGAGCTTGTGGGATGAGAAGATTGAGTATCTTCTTGAGAAATCATCTCAGAGTTTTTTCACAGATGGGTCAAAATATAACGATCGGGTAGGATGCTCGGTTATCTCTATTTTAATTCAATTATTCAATGACAATTAACGAATATGCTTCAGCCACAACGGCTGCAACATATGCGATACTGATGGCTTTACAATATTGCATCCGATTTCATCTTGATTTTGACTGACTCTCTCATGGTGACCAACTCATTATCCAATCAACGGTGAAGAAGTGATTGCATAAATGAAATCAGGAACCTTATTTGGGAGATAAAAATAAATAACCAACAATCACCATATGTCAGATCCCGGTTCATTCGGGCATCTTGGAAAACGAGCTCGCTGATGAAGCCGCTAAGCAGGAAAGCAAATATACCGCTTGGATTTTCCTACTTGTTCAAGGAAAGATTTAATGGACGGGTGCATGAACCTCCTGAGAGAAAGTTGGATTAATGATAGAAGAGGGAAAAAACGTAGAAATCCTCTATAATGAAATTGAGTCTTTAAAGGAAATAACCTATCCACTTGATATCTTGAGAAGACAGAAGGTCGGTCTTTCCACTCATTTTTTACACATTCATTTCTCTTTTCTAGGTCTCAGCCTGTAACACCGCCCTCAGTGCCGCACATCCTGTAACAGCTGCCGTCCAAAGGAGAAAGGCAGTAAGTCTAAAAAAATGCTTTACAGAAATCAAGGGATAAAGTGTTTTTGAGCTTTGACATTTACATAAACCCCTTACCTTTTTGAAAATGATTTTCTCAGTACCAATAAATATGAATTTGTCTTTATAAATTAATTAAAATACATTCATCTGTGAAATATTTACAAAAATATTACTTTCTGCCTTTCTACCTTGGACCGCAGAGCATCAGAAGTTTCAGGATTGCTAACTATTCCAGGTGGGAACTGTGCGCCTCTGCAGTGGCTGGTCACACAGTCTTCTTCATTTCATTGTAAAAATTAGAGTATCGGAAGAAATATAATCAGTTTATATGTGTCGTTGTGATCGTTTTTTTCTGTTCTAAAAGTGTCTATTTTTTCTCACTTCTTCAATTGTATTATTCACAATTTCTATATAATTTATTGTTTCCTTTTGTAAATAATTTTGTAATCATCAATAACATCCACAGTTGACGTGACTATAATTTCAATAAAAATAAATGAAATGAAAAAATACATTGTATAGTGTAATGGTTTTATTTAATCCAATCCATAAATTGTTTTATTTAATCTATATTTTGAATCACATTAACATCTACATAAATTTTATAGTTGAAAATTTTTTGGTACTTGTGGAATTTCCACAAATAGTTGTTATATATGAAATTATATGATCTTACTAACTTTTAATTACGTTTAAGAAACGTTAGTAATTCGGGAATAGAAATGGTGTAACAATTCTTAACAAAATTTAAACGTACCTAAATATGATACAATGAAGTTCCTCCCCCCCCCCCCCAAAACTAAAACATGAAAACATAATTAAATCCATACCGGCAATGAAATAATCAATCCAATATAGGAATATTTGTTACATTATTAATATTAAATCTTAGTATAAATAGAGACTCCTAAAAAAACCTTAGGAGGAAGCCTCACTGTAATGCAGCAAATAAATGAAAGATTTATGTTAATGTCCCAAACGAGTTGAAGCATATATATTCTTATTACACGGACAGCCTATTACTTGAACTTTACTGCGCTAGTACGCAACTGCAGGGTCCTTACTGTAATACAGGAATCTTTTTCTGCATCTAAGCAGAGAATATGTTGAGCTTTCAGCAGTTAGAGGGCAGGAATTGGCCTCTGGCGGGTCGTTGTCGCTGCCAAACTGTTTCCCGAATCTCTCCTTCGCAGAAACTGTTTTGCCAAGTCCATTTCTCTATGGAGTTTACAGAATTTTTATCGCACTTTCATTGCGTAATGCGGACTTGCGTTCATTAGCCGACATTACACTTTCCAGGCTGGACGAAACACTGTAGCGATTCTTGTTACTGCAATGGCCGTGTTGAATCTTCGCAATATAATCGCCACTTCCCAAAATGTGTGTGACTTAAACGTTTATTAAACAGCAACGTTCATATTCAATCTTACCCCTTTAAGTGTTATAGATCCTGACAAGTAAATTAATATCAAAAGTTCTTCCTATGTCCCTAAAAATTTTCAATTAATTCAAATAAATTAGAGAATAGTAACGGGATCTTTTCAATATTTTTTTATAAAGCAACATTTCTACCAACAGGGATAAGCAACCTTTTCTTGTAGGAGTCGGTATAAAAAATGTATGGTATTTAATAAAAAAAGAGAAGGTACATACGTGTAAGCAGATCTTTTTATAGCAATTGGTAACTATCTTATTGATAGAAACAATAACCAAAACACCAAGAAAATTGACAGAGTGATCTTCTTCAATTTCAATTGTAAAGTTTCTTTCAGGGCTGTAATTATTAAAAGTATTGAGCAAATGGTTAATGTGGAATCTGAGGATGATACAAAAAAGTCATCATACTTGAAATATCTCAATGGTTTTAAATCTAAAGGTGTAATACAATTTTTGGTAAAATAATTTTTGTCAATTTGGAAAAGTAGTTATTCCCTATTTTTAAAACTTGGTGTAATTGATGCATGGGGTAAAAATTAAATAAGAACATTTCATCTAATGGTAAGAAAACATGATCATTAGTGACGTTTAAATGGTCAAAGAACTTAAAAGACGTTTTGACTGTAAAATTATTTTCCTCATTAAGAGAATTATATAAAAATATAGAAATGTTATGAAAAGGGCTGCTAGTAGAAGAAACGATAATTATGAATGATAAAATATATGCTAGAGCATAGTCTATGGCAATATTATCAGAAGTTAAAAACTAGAGGTTAAAAGTGCTACTGTCCACAAGTCTTTTCAAGCTAATTTCTAATTGATCAATAAAGAAAGTAATGAATTTAATTTTTATTGCAAGTATTGCATCGCATTTATTTGTCTGATAATATTGTTTAAACTTTATAAAACTATTTAGTCAAATTCCTTTGGAAGATTCACTAAAGATGACATCAGGATTATTAGAAATGTACATTTTGGTGTTATGCACAACTTATGATAATTTTCTATACAGAATTAACTCATTGTTAAAGTTTTCCATTGTAATTCTGGAACTAACAATACGCTTTTGACTTATTCTTTGTAATTGTTATTTTAGCGTAGTTGCTTGTGCGACATGCACAACAAAAGATTTATCCATTTTAATTTCTTGTTTCCGTGAATAATCTTTCATTTTATAACATAACTGTATTATACATATATATTGTAAATATTCATTTTTATTATAATCGTAAAAGATGAGGTTTTAAAATTTAGGAACGGAACGTCGTGAACAAACTACTGTTAATACAGTTTATATCATTTTTTTCTGATATATAGGCTATTTTTCATTTTATTAATATTGATATAAGATGTGTATTTGTATAAAATAACTTATTTGAAACAAGTGTCCACGATATTGTCGTTTATCGCCACGTAATGTCCCCGCGCCCAGACATCGTGGTAGTTCAGCTTGTTTTTACAAATTACGTATAGCCAATATGTTATAATCCGATCCAGCGATCCGGACGAACTAGTATCTGATGCGTTTGGTACAGTATTCGTATAATAATCGTGTTTCTTTACGTCCTCGTGGCGACCACGTGGGCGCACAACGTCTGGCAAAAACAGCCACTTTCATCACAGCGTATCGGCATTAGTTCCCAAAATACGGACTACTAAAGTGTTCCATTCTACGCCAGTGATACGAGTGAATTAATATATACGTGGCTTGTATAGCAAATAATTGTCCTCCTCGTAACCTCGGTGGGGCCACGTGGCCGAGCAGCCTCCCGCAGGAATGGCACCAAGCAAGGACGCATGCGGGCTATGCCATAAGAATTTCTACGGGAAACAAGATTTTGTCCACTACATCGGTGAGTGCAACAGACGCTTTCATATGAAATGCGCGAGAGACAGTGACTCTAAGGAAGTGGGTACAAAGTGATCTACAAGTGTGATATCTGTGCTACTAAAGACGACGAGAAAGAGAACCAACCTCTCACCTCAAGCGTAAACTCTCAATGCAACTTAGAAACCAAAGATGGAACAGAGGAGAACGTGACACAGTGCATACGTGCAGCCATCTCTCCACTAGCCGCCCGAATGGAGAGGATGGAAAAACAAATCGCCACTCTGGAAAAAATAGCAGCTTGTCTTTCTCTGTCGACCCCTCACTTAGAAACGATAACGAATCTTACGACTTACATAAAGAAACTGAGTACCTCGAAAAAGCGCGCCTTTCAATAAGAGACTTACTCACAATAGCTAGGTCACTAAAAAATCTGAAAACGGAGATTCTTGTCGGGCTACAAGAAACTGAGGAACATCTCGACGCGGTCCAATCTCATAGAGAAGAATGGACGAAGGCCAGAAACAGCAGACAAGTCAAAGATGGAGAAAGGAACGTCACGAAGGAGCTAATGGAAGAGAAAAGGGGAAAACCTAAGCTGTCTAGCACACAAGATGGATGGAAAGAAGGAGTTGCTCTAACAAAAGGGAAAGACGAATGGACCACTATCGTATCCAAGAAAAACAAGCAGAAGGAAGACCCAAAGAAACCTCCCACAATACAAAAGAAGAAGAATAGATCCACTGCATTGATCATACAGCCATCGGAAGGGAAAACCTTTGCAGATGTCTTGAAAAATGTACGTCAAAACGTAAACCCCGAAGAGAGCGGAGTGAATATCCACTCTATTCGACAAACCCAAAAAGGAGCACTAATACTGGAACTGAAGAAGAACACAGCACAGGAAAAGAGGGACGCCTTCAATCAAAAACTCCAGGAGACGCTCGGAGCGGAAACCAACATAAAACTCGTGTCTCCTAAAATAACAATAGAAATTCGTGATTTGGACAGTCTGAGTACCGATGAAGAAGTGGCAGACTCCATCAGGAGGCATCTTCAGATGGCACCTGAACATATGAAGATAAATATGACCCAACCCAATACGAGAGGACAGAAACTTGCGTATATAGAAAAGGAGCATGACAGTGCCACTAAACTGCTAGCAAAAGGAAACATCAAAATTGGCTGGATAAGCTGCCGAATGCGCGAAATAATCACAGTGAGACGATGCTACAAGTGCCTTGACTATGGACATGTAGCAAACAAGTGCCAAACCGAGGACAGAAGCAAGCTTTGCTTCAAATGCGGTAAGGAAGGCCACAAAGCAGCAGACTGCTCAGAGGACGCACATTGCTCACTATGCAAAACGAGGAATATCAGAGGCACGCCCCTGGATCCAAGAACTGTGTAGCATATCAGGAAGCCAAGGCGGAAGGCCAACAAAGAAGACAAATATGAAGGTCCTACAAGCCAACCTACACAGATCCCCGCTGGCTCACGATCTACTGCAACAATATAGGCTGGAGGATGGGACTGACATATTAATTATAAGTGAGCAAAATTGCAGTAAAGTGGGAGAAGGGTGGTTTATCGACACCACAAAAACCGCAGCAATATGGATACCAGACCGAAGCAAACACACAGCCGAGGAACAAGGAGCCGACGAAGGCTTTGTCTGGATAAAAATAGCCGGGACCACATTTGTAAGCTGCTATTTTACACCCAGCGACCCGATTGGATCTTATGAAAGAAAACTGATTAATCTGGAAGAATCATTTCGAGGGAAGAACCGCTTAGTCATCGCCGGAGATTTTAATGCAAAAGCTGTGGAATGGGGTGAAAAAGTGACTTGTGGTAGAGGATGGCTCCTACTGGACACCGCAGCAAGGCTTGGGGTGGCCATAGCCAACACAGGTTCTACGACGACATACCGAGAACCAAATATAGGATCCTCAATTGTAGATATTACTTTTGTATCCGAAGAAATGATGCCAATGATACAAAGATGGCAGGTGATCGAAGGCTACACTGCAAGCGACCACCAGTACATCACCTTTAAGGTACAGCAACACCAATCAAACCATAACAACGAAAGACGGTCAACAAGGAAATGGAATACAAAAGGCATTAACTTAGACGCATTCCGCCAAACACTTACAGAAGGTGCAGAAGAGGTGGAAAGGATATGCAAAGCTCAACAGGGAAAGGAAGCAGCGGAAATAAGAGTCGACCACACTATGAGGTTGATAGTGAGGGCGTGCGATGCATCAATGACCCGGATAATGCCCAGAAGACGCCGGAAAGCTGCATATTGGTGGACCCCTGAAATTGCAGAACTAAGAAGGACCTGCCTAAAGCTCAGACGAAGGGCACAACGGACACGAAACAGAGAGGAAGGCGTTACTATCTCTACTGAATACAGAGAAGCAAGGAAAGAGCTGAAAAATGCAATTAGAAGCAGTAAACTGGACAAATGGAACACATTGATTGAGGAGGTTAATGAGGATCCCTGGGGCCTTGGCTACAAGATCGTAATGAAAAAGTTAGGAGGATTACCCAGCACATCAATGGACGCCGGAGCAATGGAGCAAATTGTGCAAACTCTTTTTCCGGATCACCCACCAAGAGAGGAGCGAACAGATCCAGTCAGCATTGAAGAAATCCCCTTATTCACGAAACAGGAGCTAGAGATGGCAACGAAGTCCTTGCAGAACAACAAATCACCGGGGCCAGACGGTATCCCATCCGAAGCCTTGAAAATTGTGGCAGAAAATTGCCCACAATTGATGCTCAATATGTACAACTGCTGCCTAAAAAGTGGAGTGTTTAATGAAAGGTGGAAGATTTCTCGCCTAGCTCTGATCAGCAAAGGAAAAGGTGGAATCGGGACATCGGCATTCCGCCCACTCTGCATGCTTGACACAGCAGGCAAAGTGTACGAGAAGTTGCTGCAACCTAGGATCCTCGAAGCAATCAAAGAAGCAGGTGATCTGTCGGAGAACCAACATGGATTCCGAAAGGGGCACTCCACGATAAGAGCTGTAGAAGAGGTGATAAAAACAGCCGAAGCAGCGCAAACGGGGAATCATCATTCTAGGAAAATAACACTTCTACTGACCCTGGACGTAAAAAATGCATTCAACACCATGAGCTGGAATGACGCCTTACATTCACTAAGACACACGTTTTGGTTGCCGGGATACTTGATGAATGTAATGGAAGACTACTTGCGAAACCGGACGCTCAAATACGATTCAGGAGAAGGACGGATGACGAAACTCCTAACAGCTGGAGCAGCACAAGGGTCTATACTGGGACCCAATTTGTGGAACGTGGCTTATGACAGCTTACTTAAGCTGAACATGCCAGCCGATACAAAAATCGTAGCATACGCCGACGACGCCGCAGTACTAGTAGTTGCACGGAACATGGATGAAGCCCAGAGAAAGGTCAACCAAGGAGAGTAATGCCCTGGATGAGCGAACACTCTTTGACAGTGGCAAAACAGAAGACCGAAATCGTCATGCTCACGAGAAAACATGAAGGAACAATAGTGCCAGTTAAAGTTGATGACGCCGTCGTTCAGACAAAAGACCACCTGAAGTACCTTGGAGTCATCATTGACAACAAGATGAACTTCGGGAGACACATAGAGAGAGTGGCCGACAAAGCAACGAAAGCGACAATGGCACTGAGCAGGCTGATGACAAACGTGAGGGGTCCTCTACCGAGCAAGCGTCGCCTACTCATGTCAACGACACAGTCGATCCTCTTATACGGAGCAGAAATCTGGGCTCACGTCTTGAGGAAAGAGTGCTATCGCATAAGAGTATCACGAATACAGAGACGAGGAGAACTACGTGTTACGAGCGCATATAGGACAGTCTCCGAAGCAGCAGTACTAGTGATTGCTGGTACTGCTCCCATCGACCTGCTTGCCTTTGAACGTCAAGAAGCTTGGCGAAATGTGGAAGCAATGGGCAAGGAAGCAGCCAAGCAAGCGGCCCGAACAAATCGAATGCGCGCATGGCAAAACCGGTGGACAGAGGCCAAATACGGAAAATGGACGAGACGGCTCATCCCTAATATTGAATACTGGGTGGAACGACGATATGGAGAGGTTACATATTACATGACACAACTCCTGTCTGGACATGGCTATTTTCGAGCCTATTTATCGAAAATGAATAAGGCACCAAATGAGAACTGTATATACTGTCAGAAAAAGGACGATGTGGAACACACGTTCTTCCACTGTAACAGATGGACACTTAACAAGCGGCTTCTGGAGAATGAACTTGGGAACATCACTCCCGAGGACATCGTCCAGAAAATGCTTGAGAACAAGAACAACTGGGACAGAATCTGTACATATGCGGAGATAATCCTGACGAGTAAGAAAAAGGACTTAGATATACTTAATATACATGTATAATTAAATAGGATAAGAATCTGAAAATAGAATATAAGTATATTAATAGAATATAAGTAAACAATAGTGTGTAAATATGTAATAGAGAGTAAAAATGTAAATAGAGCGTAAATATGCAATTAGCACATAAATAAGAGGGATAAAGAAAGAGGCTTAGCATGCTAAACGGTGGCACCGTCCTGATGTAATGCTCACGCGGTCCCGAGATGGATCAATGCCAAGAACCGGGTTTGTGGTTTAGTCAGTAGGAGTCTGACACTACCCGAAGGGTGTCCATGCAGGATTCCACAGTACCCCACGCAAAAAAAAAATGTCCCCGCGCCCAACCTTGCGCCGAATCGTCCTAGACCCTATGCTTACTGGTAATATAAGTGTGAATATTAGGAAATCGTTGATAAAAGGTTCGTATGGAGTGTGGCGTTATATGGGTGCAAAACTTAGACGATAGGAGTTGCAGAAAGGAAAAGAATAGAAGCGTTTGAAATGTGGTGCTATAGGAGAAATAGATGGATAGAATCAATAAGGTGGAAGTTATAAACAGAATAGGGAAAGAGTGACTAATATGGAGAACGTTGACCAGGAGTAGTGATACATTAATAGTGCAAGTTTTGAGACATGAGGGTCTTGTGTGGGGTAAGGACAGAAGAGGGAGGCCAAGAATGGAATACTCTAAGCAGATTAGGGAGGCTGTGGGATGTGGTAGGTATGCGGAAAGAAAAGGCCTGCGGAAGGTAGGTAAGCATGGAGGGTTGCATCAGACCAGTCTTAAAACTTAATACCACAACAACAATATATTAATTTATCTTCTTTTGGAGACTGAGTATCTTAACCATCTGTCTTTTTCGTTTGTCTAGTTTTCATGTTTTCATTTGTTTTATCCTGGAAAAGGAGTTAATTTGACCTTAATCTCTACGCCAATACATTTAAACTTGTGTAAGACCTATCAGAACGTAAATAGTTTCTTTGTTCGGAACCATTAAGTTTTTAATTCTTACAGTTACTAGGATGGTTACTGTTCCATCTATTTGAAGCTTAAAGTATGAATCATCTTTCATGTATAAAACAAATCGAAAAAACGAAGCCCTCCAATAGAGTAAATGTGAAAATTGTACAATGTCCTTAAATCTCATGCTGGGAATCTTTTCTTGAGACTTTACTCATAGACAATCAAATCTATAAGATTATAATGGTTAAAAAAATTATCAGATGGCTTTCCATCATCCATCAATGTTACCTGGAGTTTCTATTTGAGGATATAATATGGCAAAAGTTGAATTGTTTGCACCAACAGAGGTCGCGGTTTTGTGAAATGTCACGTCACGATTTGAAAGGCGGTTCTACAAATAAAATCGAATTGAGGTTCCCATTGTATTTAAGAAAAGGTAAATAAATCTGGCATAAATTTAGTTAAAATACTTATTACTTTTTTTAAAAGGCACATCTGAGGAAATTAAAATTTCGGAATTATTCTCCTGCGGATCATGAAACATTTCATGTGGTTTATTGTCATTCCGTGTTTCCTGGGGCACTGATAAGTGTAATTTTAGTTTGAATTAAATTGAAACGAATTTAGGGGCGGGAAGTTAAAAAACATTTTTACAGTGACAACACAGCCATGCGCGCGCAGATGATTGCAGCTCAGTTTTACATTTTCTTTAACTAAAATTCTTTAGACTGTATTTTCTTCATTTTCCATAAATAGTACTGAAACATGTATTCTTACTTATTATATTGCTTACGTATGTTTTACCGATTGCTTTTAGCTAAGACAAGGAGCAACGGCAAAGGAGAATTGATGATTTAGAAGTTCCTCTAAGTGAATGGTATTTAAAAGTTGCACTATATGAATCCAAAATAACGTGATGAAAATAATTAATTGTATTTACAGTATTGAGAATCCATACAGAGACCATATTTCGATCAGACATTAATGTACGTGAGCCCAGTTTAATGTTACAGATAAAGGGAGAAGTGCAAAAAATCCATTGACGTTGGTGATTCTTAATACAATCATTTTAGGTTGCGATATGATCCTAATTAAATCTTCTTGTACGATAATTTAAACTGAGACGGACGGTCATGTTTATGGTAGAGATAGGAAAAATATTGTGTTCTATTGTGGGATTATGTCTGCAATAAAACCAGAATTATACATGTTAAATGTGTACTTGCAGTCAACTGTAGTAAATATCGATATCCGGCAGCACTATAGAGCTGATTCTAATTTTGGAGATTTCACAAATCTTGTATATTTTAATTAATTTTTAATTAAGGGGAACCAATTATCCTTACATGGATTTGTTTACTCATTAAAAATTTAACTAAAAAATATAAACTTTCAGTTAGTCTGCCATTTTCAACTAAGTAAAGAAACAATCAAATTATACAGTAATACAATCGTCAAAGTTGATTTGGATTGAATTAATTTCTTTGCGTTTTATTTAGTAGAAAATGACAGACTAAGCTGAAAGTTTCAAATTGCTATTCGATTTTTTATGGTTTAAACAATTCCAGATAAGGGTAATTGGTCCCATTAATTAATAATTTTATATAAAGTACACGTTAAACTAGGTAAGACATCTTCGAGAAATATTATTTTTACAGTAAACAAAAATAAATAAAATAACTCATAGCGTTATGATTGTCCTAGGTATGGATAAAGTAAAATTTATTTTCCAAGACCACTTTTGAAAGTCTCACGACATCCTTTACTCCAGAAGGTATAAATTAGGGCCACGATCCATTGTGTTTCGCCGATGTTGCGATTTTAATATGATTGGCCTGAAGTTGACGCTGGAGACGTATTTTGAATCAGACACGACGAAGTTTATTCGCGACTCAGGAGCAGCCAGCATGAGGCTAACCCCACAGTTGCAAAAGTTTTAATTGACTGGTCGACGCGTATTTTTTTCTTAGTTCAGCGAAACAGGAAGAAATCTAACACCATGTTCAAATAAATAAATTTAATTAACTACTCCAAGTTTTAATAATTTTTACCATCGGAACCTACGAAGGTGCTTCAATAAAGAATGCCTCCTATTTTTCTATCCTTTATTTGTCATGCAATTGAAAGAGCATAAGCCCACATCATTAATGATTAAATTTTCCCTTTTCGACAAAGTCTCCGTCCTTTTGCACGGTTTCTGCAATATAAAACGTGGTCTTGCGCTTTCATGGTCTCCTAATCTTGAACCTCACGACGAGCTTCCTTTAGTGGCCGGAACAGATGGAAGTCTAATGGCAGTAGGTCAGGGCTGAATGGTGCACGAGGCAGGACTTCCCATCCAATTTACACAATCTCTTCAGTAGTGTGACGATTGATCTTGCACTAACATGCAAAAAAGAGAACATCCGCTAATGCTATTATTGGGCGAACTCACTTGTTGTTTTTGTGTCGGTGCTGACGTTTTGGAATCATGCGTGGAGTCACTGCAGTAACCAGCCTGCCGCTTCGGTACATCATTTTTCATGAATGCGAAAACGCGTTCACCATCAGAATTTAAGAATTCAAACTCAAAACGCTGTGTAATACGAACGACAATGTCAGCCATTTTGCAAGTGCTTGCAGCGCTGCCACCTGTTACAACAGTGGATTGGAGAGGAATGTTGTAGAAATCGCTACAAATTCAAAACTTTTACATAAATAATTTATTTAAGGATATAAAAAGGTTGCATTCAGTATTGAACCAACCTCATATATTTCGTAATGTCGCTCCGAATACTTATTTGCAAAAAAACTAAGTGTTCATTCAGAACATTTATGTTCTTCATTTTTAAGATAACGGGATTACATGGTTATACTATGATAAAAAATTAGACCAAAATAGGTAATAAAAATAATTCTTGATCATTTTACAGTCAAATTTATTTATCCAATTTCACACCTTTTTCCGTATGAAAATATGTCTTCTACAGAAAGAAAAACCTGAAGAACATCGTTTATCTTTAAATTGGATAAATAAATTTGTCTGTAAAAAGGTCAAGATTTTTTTATTAATTTACGACAGATTTTAAATTAGATATATTCCAAAATAAACAATGTAATTGAACAGAGCGAAGAATGTAATTATATATTGTACATCTAAATTGCAAATTTCAGCCTTTAAATTCAGTTTAGGTCGCATTTGAGCCACGAGAGTCTTGGAATTAAATAAAAGTGGAGCACAAAACAATTCTTTAGTCCTGTTATCTTTATTTCCTAAGTTTTATTGTAACAAAATGATATTCCGCTGCTTATTTTCTTGAAATGATACCTGAAGAGAATAAATTCTTTTTTCACAAATCCTTATCAGAAGCAAGGATGCGGAAGGAATTAGAAGTGTTACATTGTTTTGTTCTTTTACATAATTACTTAATAACTTGTTTCGCGTAAGAATAATTTTATAATAAGTTTACTTAACGTCCCAATTTTCCCATCTAATAAGATTATTAAAATTAAATTTACGTTATAAAATCAAAATTATTAAATTTATTTAACATAGAATACAAATTGTTTAATAAAATGTTGCTATTTTTCAAGTTTATTAAAAAATTGGATTATTTTTCGAAAAGTTCATAAACAGAGTGGAAGGTTTACAGAGTAGGAATTTTTTAACTTAGGTTTTGAATTTAGTTGTATTGTTTCTTAATTATTTGATGTTACCCCCGAAAGGTTGTAAAAAATTTATATACAACCCTATTTGTGCAACCAACATTGTTTCAAATTATATGTAAATTTATTTATGTGTAAAAGCCTTAGGTTTTAATTCTTGGTAACTCCTTTCTGTTTTCCATGATATAATCTCTATGTTTACTTACTATTCTTTATATTTTAAGAAAGCTCCCCTTTGTTCTGGCATTCTGTTATTAGTCTTTGTGTACTTTAGATTCGTGATTATTCTCGCACTACAGTCTCTTTTGTCCTGAGTTTTTTTAAAGTTATTTTGAGTCTTACCAGCAGATAAGGCATTAGTGACTAATTTTCCATTTTGGGCATCTTATCTTCATTGTAAGTTACTTTATTTGGGAAGACAAAGACTCCCAAGCCCTTGCCAGGGATCTAACCCGGAATCTCTGGGGTACGAGGAAGCTAGCCTCTAGACCACACAGGCCGATTTATTATTGTACTGACCTAGTTTATGAACTTATTTCATTTACATTCTTTTCTGCAGCTTTCATACCAATTGAGTTCTTAATCATTGGGTACATCTCAATCGTTATCTTCCTTCCCTTATTTAGTATGTTCATTATATTATTTCTTACTTCGTTGAGTGCTTTATTTTTATAGATCTTGTTTCCAATTCTATTTATGAATTCGTTAAAACTGCTGCAGTTTGGTACTTTCGTGTTCAATTCAAATAGTGAATGCTACATTTAGGGCGATGATGTTGGCCATTCTGCTATTTTCGGTCGAGCAAATCTTTTCACGCGTGTGCCTCGTACTACAGGGGTCCAGGGTTCAATTACTGACAAGGAATTGGGTGTTTGTGCACGTATTTGTGCTCCCAAATTTAGTAAGCGTTACAAGCAATATATGATCCTTAAAATGGATAAGAAGTCGCTAATGACCTTAGACACTGATGCGATTAAAAAAAATCGTTTCACCAACTTGCTCCACTGACCCCGCATGCTAACTTCTTTATCCTTTATATTCGCTATGCAGTAAATTTATATTGGGTAATGGAACGTATTTGATCTCGTCTCTCCAGTTTATATAAAGAATTATTAACATACAATCGAACGTACATCATTTTGCTGTATATTAACATCGCAGATAAAGAACCGGGGAAATTTTTACTTACTCATTTTTTAATAATACACACCTCGGCTTCATATAGAATTTGTTGAGTAAAACCTTACAGAAAAAATAGTGGCAAATAGCAGAAAAAACTACCGTTTCTGTCAGTATACAAAATAATGAGAATAATAGGCCACGTTTTAAGAAGATTAGCATTAGAGAGACGTGTGTGGGGTAAAATGATGGAATACGCTAAGAAGATTAGTAAGGATGTGGTAACTATGAAGAGATGAAAGTTCTTGTGCAGGATAAGTTAGCATGGAGGGTTGTATCAAACGAGTCTTTGGGCTGATTACCACAACATTAACGAGAATAACAACATTTTTTGACTGTAATTTGGTTATTATGTATTGTAACATGAAAAGTTACACTTAACAATGCAAGCCAGCTTGCGAGTTGCAATTGTTGAGGAACTGACGCAACTTGGGCCAACAATGTAGTCTGGCGAGTCGTCATGGGGTAATGGAAGGAGCAGGTTGTGTCGGCGGGACGACGAGAGAATGAACACGCCCTGCAGATATAATTTCTTCTCATGCTCTGGTTGGAATTAAAACTATTAAAATTTATTTTTGGTGTTTTTATGAAAAATACCTGGCGCCCTAAAGGAATTAAGAAATCATCGAATACGGAGGAACGGCGGATCGGCTACAGTATAGTTAAAAATTACGTAATGCAACAGTCTTGATATTTCTGTTTTACCTTGAAGTACCTGTACAGAAATTATATGTTCCCACAATAATGAATTTAATAAAACATAGCTCGGGAAATGTAGTCGATTTTTTTTATCATAAGTCAGCACGCAGTAACGAGGCGTTGAAGTGTTGTGGTACAATTGGAGGGCACACCAGAGAAGAATTCACACTTGATAATGATTCATAAGTTCCCATTAGTGAAATTTCTGTAGTGCAGGTATTCTTGCGGCCTTGGAACAATCTGACAGTGCAGCGCTCTTGAAGAACAAAGGCGAGGCATTAGAGGGTGCTCCAGTCCTCTCACAACCCTAATTACAGGGAGGAACCGCTGCAGGGCGCTGGCTGCACGTCCACTTGGACACAGCCACCCTTCTGGTGGCAGACGCCGTTGAGATTAACCCCAGAATTGCGTCCTTGGTCGCCAGAAACTGCGACAGCACCAGAGTTTGCGGTCGTCACGTTTCCTCACGCGCTACTGGACCTTTGCTGGAAACTGCCAATCAGCTGTCCCGAATCACCCAATCTCTTTGAGCTTTCTTATTTAATGATATTCACGACTAATACGGGTTATTTAAAGTTCGGTGTTTCAAGGAGACATTATACATGCTAACTGACTTGACGTAAATTGTCAACTGTGGACGCTTCAATCAGTGCCACAAAAAAAAATTATTCTAACGTTAGAGTGGACTTGCGTTCACCAAATTATTGTTAATTCCACTAAGGAACGAAACGGTAACAATTCCGGTACGGTCTCCCGGCAACGATATGAACTAAATATTTACCGATTTCGTCAATTTTAAGCAAAAAATTCTGAATGTTAAATTAATGGCACCACATAAGAAAATCTCAAAGAATTCCGCAACAACCAAAATCAGTTCCAGAAAACGAGAAATCAAAGCTTACACCCGCAAGAAGCACATCGGAAATCTCAGCGTTCTCTCCAGGAGGGGGCCAGTTCGTTTCGAGAACTGCCAGAAGTCGGTCCTGGGGATGCTGGAGTCTAAGAGGAGAAATTCTTCCCCCGATGAGGTAAGGTGACGTGCACGTTTTAAATCATCGCGTGGGTGCGAAACGTGGACGGTAGGAGTTACAGAAAGGAAAAAAAGACAAGCTTTTGAGCTGTGGTGATAGGAAAATGCTGAAAATTAGATGGAATCACTACTGAGGAAGTTCCAAACAGAATAACAGAAAATATAGGCTGGGACTTCATCAGATCAGATCTACAAATATTTTTCAAAACATTATGAACTTAAGAAAATATATAAATGTTACTATTTTTAAGTATGTAATTAAGGATGGACAGTTTGAAATTTAATAATACACACAGTTAAAATTGAAAATGTTAATTTGTGAAAGATTATATAATATAAGAATGCACAAATTTATTATGGTTTAAAGGAACAAATGAATGTAATGATATTTCAAAATACAATTATACTCTAAATGTGACCTTATCAAAAAATAACTATTAACCTAATATTTACTCTTAGTTTTAAAATTTATATATTTTTTTGTTAATGGGTTATAAATATTACTTAATTTTATGATAAATTAAGCGTTTTTTCTTTTTTAATAAATTAAATTTATTGTAAATAATATTTCATTAATTTTTTACAAAATATAAAATTTCATCACTATTTGAATTGAATTAAAATTTTTTGTTCTAATTTATGAATGACGTCATTATTCATTTTATCATTATTTCTGGTTTTCCCTTAAACTAGATTAAGGATTACGTTTAGTTCAACCGATAAAACATTTTCCGCGATTAAATCAAATAAATTTACAACCATTAGGGACAAAGTTTTTAGTTGAAGCGACGTTTCGTCCCTATATTTGGGTCCTCATCAGATTATGATAAATTATGGATGACTGAAAGACATAAAACGAAATTAATATTTTTATACGTTTAGGACTTTATCATTTATCATATAAATTTAACATTACCTGAAAAATTTCTAAATATGGCGGAGAAATATATTTTAAACTAAATGAAGAATTAGAAGATGGGAATGGAAATATCTGTGCCATAGTCGGGAAATGGAACCCGGAACCTCCGGCTTTTCGGATAGTTGCTCAATGGCTGAGTCAGTTCGGCTAGATTGCAGAACCCGATGCGAAATCAATCCTACGAAAAATAAAAATTAGTGCCATTTAGTAAATCTGAACTGCAACTTACAATTTCTTTTTTCATATTTATTAACTATATTTATCATTACTTATAACTATGTATCGTAAAATAACACTTTATTAAGTAATGTTTTTTCGCGAATGTTGAATGGGATGAATAACTTTTGGTTAGAGAAAATTCCGTGTCGAGCGCCAGAGTCGTATTCCCAAAACATTTGCTCTGGAACTTATATTTTTATGAACTAATTACAGAATATCATGACTTAAAGAAACTGTTGGTTAAATTTAAGCATTATTTCACCCTCAACAGAAATTTAATCATCTCGCTTGGCAAACTACGGGAAGGCAGATTCTGTCCAATTGTAAGTTCTGCATGTCTTTATTTTAGGACGTTTTTGGCCTGTAAGGAACCTAAATCTTCAAAACATCGACAGAAAATGTCTCTGGGGTGATATATGGTAAACACCAAAATTTCACAGCAATCAGATGAATCATATAGGAACGCATAGGGGCAAACCTTATCAGGCGAACGACGTCCGGTATATATTGCTTAGAGCGCACATTATTCAATTTATTTAAATAGAGTGTAATGTTTACTCGTTAATACATTTGTTTTATTACGACCACAAGAATATATCCCATTTGCAGACCGTATTTCCGTCGTGTTGGAGCTATCATTCTTAAAATGACTTTTCGAACTAATTGACATATTGTATTTCGTACAAATATGCGAATGGCTACTTTAGTATTTTCATTACTATTGTATATCTGTATTTAAGTCTATTCCATGTCACTACTGCTACCAAGTCCCTCGTTGTTGTACCTTCTTTCTACTAACTTATTATCCTCCGGTCAGTTAAGGATAATCTACTAATGGCTGTTTGTCCTCATAGTCGAGTATTTGTCTTAATGCTTTTACTCAGGAATATTTCTTTGTGTATCACAGATTAACCTGAGGCTTCGAGGTTGCAGACACGGAACCCCATTCAGACAGACTACCCCCAATGAGAGAGGATCAGATGAACCAGAGGCGAGCGGAAATAGAGATATAGAAAAAATGCTGCAAGAAATAATCGAGTTGCAGCTGACCGCGGCTCGGCTTCAGGGACGAAATTCACTGTCGAAGATCGTTTACAAGGCTTTAGACTACGGAATACAGAACGGGATAATCATTAATGTACGTATTGAACGCTTGTCACGACATTGACTTATCGGTTATATTTTATTCTCTAGATAAATTAATTTGAATTTAGTGACTATTAAAATGGAAATTCAGTATTACTTCTATTATAGAATAACACGGCTAATAGAATAACTTTTAATGGAAATTTCTTATTTGGGCCTAATTTAAGGTCTGTACACGTATCACAGAGATATAATTATCATCCTTGTACACTCCAGTATCCACGTCATGTCTAAAACCTCTACGTTTATTCCTTTATAATATCTTTAAGGAATACATAAATCAAATAATTTGTTTTGGCTGTATTTCTTTACCTTCCACATCACCCCTTTTCAATGTCCTTCCTATGCTATTAAAGGGGAGTTGCACGCTTCAGGATCACCCTCATGTACTACTGTTACTACTCCCCCCCCCAAATCCACACAAACGAAACATCCCCCGTGATTCAGAAAGGCGTGAGAGTAGCCACAGACCGACTTACCTGATGTAGCTTATCTAAGGTTTTTCCTGCATCTATTTTTGGTGACTCACCAAGCAGGATATACATGATACATTGTTAAGTCACTAATTTCTTAGTATATCTGTTATATATTATATCTGTTATGAATGTAAATAGTAACACAGAGTTAATAGCAATTAAGGAATTGTGGTGGGGTGTTTATTCATTAATATTAATAAAAAACAGAAAAAAGAAACTATTGTATTCAATTAAAATATACCAATTGTTGGGTAATAAAAAATTAAATAATAACTAATACATTAAATTACAATAAATAATGAATCCACTTAAATTTGGAGCTGGCTACTTGCTAAACACACCGTGATCAATAATTTTACCTATGGATCTAAAGGGAGTTAAAAAAGTTGACATAGAAATTTTTAATTACAGTCAAAATAGCTAGGGACGAGAAACGTGAATTTATAGATCACCACTCAGCTTGCAGATCATGATGCTCTGGATGATGGTCCACCTCGATCTTGGTCAGCTGCAGTCCTTAATCCGTTGATCCTTGAAACGGCTACTCGTTGTTTGGACGCCAACAATCAGCCATGTGGCTGAAGAGAATCCTTCAGATAATTTGCAGAATACTCGGAAATGATGAAGGCTTGATGCTCTGAACGTAGCTAAAATCTCCAAATAATTGAGGAATAAATAATGCGTGAAAATCTTCTGTTTCCTCTTTTATTAATTTTGATCTGCCTTCGTCTGTCTAGCGGGGTTGAAAAGTGCGAGAAAATACTACGAGCATTTCTCTTGGTGAACTTGCCTGTCACAACCTTGCGCGAGGTTGCAGGTCAGATGTTCTGATGTTCACTTCATCAATGTGTCCCGCGATCTTCGGGCCTAAAAAGGGTGGCTAGCGGCACCTAATATTTCCATTTCCTCCAACCATTTGACTCGGACCCTGCTTATTGTCGCAAGGGAAGTGCACGTGCCAGCCGACCGGACTTTATTTACAAATTTCACATTTTTTATGCCTCCAAGGACTATTCTGTCAATCCTCCTCTCCAAATATTTTAACAAATGGCTTCAATGGTATTGGATTTCCGTCTGCAGTCTGGCTAAATGTATCATCTCAATTGGATGTTCAAATTAACCAATCGCATTCATTATTTCTCTGTCGTTGGCTTGACAAGCAGCTTAGTCCGCTTCTTAAGATTAGTACGGTATATATAAATATATACAAAAATATTTTTAAAGACTCTATAAACATTTATAATGGGGAAGATGTCTTTCTTATATATGTGGGTGCAAATGCAAACATAATTTATGTACAATCTCCGACTCGTTACACATCCCAGTAGTCTCCTTCTTTATAGAATCAATGGAATATGTTTTAATACTAGACAATAGACAATGAAGCATAGAGCCTGAGTCGGTTGAGGAGATCTAATTTATATTTCTTGTTTCCGTCAGAGTCCAACGACACCAGAAATATACCAACATGTTAAATTGTACATAATAAAAATAATACCACAAGTGGACTTTTTCTACCATTAATCTTCAGATTTAATTATATTTCTTTATGATAAAGTAGTTAAACAGTAACTGTGATGTTTATTGTCCGATTTTAAGGGTGAACGACGTGGGAAAGGCCGGTGGTCCAAGACTTCTAGCCACTCGACGATCTCTGTAACTTCTCAGCATCCAAAAGACTCTGACTCCAACAGCGCCGCCAGTGTTTCAGCTTGGGGAGGTCGTTCCATTTTCAGGTAAAACCATTTTTTCCATTTCATTTTACAGGTGACATTTTCGTCCATCTAAAATTTTGTGATGATGAAGTAATGCTTCAATAAAGTATAAGTACTGGTGTAACGAACTTTTGAGGATCTCCGGACTATTATTCTGGTTTTATTAAAAAAAACAAGTGAAATAAGTCTCTGAATTCAATATCTTTTTATTTCACAACATATATTGACCAAGAACTCAGTAATTAATTAATTATTAGGGTTCGCAAAAGAGGGTCCAGTCTGGAAAAAGGCCAGTGGGACTCTTCAGCCTGGACCCACTTGAAAATTTTATACAACATATACATTTAATTAATTTCAATTACTTGTAAAACAATACATAAAACATTTAGATAAGCACTTGAAGAAAGTAAAATGAATGTTAGAACATTGAAATATTTAACTGAAAACTTATAGTAGGTACATGTATAGTACATAATTGGAGGTAAAATCGGTAATACGCATGTAAAAATTTCATCCAGGTTGTCACTGTTCATTCCCGAAAAAAAAGTTAGTTTCGACCTTTTAGATTGGTTACACGGGATTGTATTGTTTTTAGATATAAACTTTTTTGATCACAATCTTTCATTAAATTTTCAAAATTATTTTCCTGCATTTACAAGAAAAATTGTACAGAAATAATGCGTTCTTTCAGAAGAACTTCGGAGATTCCATATTCCATAGATATTATGTACTTCCCACTTTCTTCATACTTACGTCTTTTAAGATTACATTTATTATTTGTTTTTTAAAGTAAATTCACTGGTAACAAACCCTTAAATTTATTTAATTTAGATTATTATAATTTATAAAATTTAAAACTTAAAACGGAATAGGAATCATACTGTAAGGATAAGAAATAAAACCCTAAACTTTGACGGTGACATTGTAATATTAGGTGAGTCTGAAGAAAAAGAGAACCATTATAAATGGCATGAACGTGGTCCTGGAGAAAGAGTTCAATATGAGGATTAATAGAAAGATAACCAAGGTAATGCAGTGTAGTATGGGAAACAGTGGGGTAACAGAATGTCAAATTGGAGAGGGATATTTTGACGGAAGTTAATGAATTCTGATACTATGGATGGTAGAAGTATAGTAAGCACAAAGAGTAGGCTAGCACAGGCAAGGAAGGATTTCGTGATTTTACTTACGGGCAATGTAAGTGTGAATATTAGGAAATCGTTGCTAAAAATGTTCTTGTAGAGCTTGGCGTTATATGGGCGTGAGACGTGGACGATAGGAGTTGCAGAAAAGAAACTTTGAAATGTGGTTCAATAGGAGAACGATGAAAAACACTAATGAGGAAGTTCTAAATAATAAGGGAAGAGAACGTTGACCAAGAGAAGGAATATATCAAAAGGCCACGTTTTAAGAGATGAGTGTCTTGTAAAATCCAAATTAGAGGGAAGTGTGTGGAGTAAGAACAGAAGAGTGAGGCCAAGGATGGAATACGCTAATAGATTTTGGCAGGATGTGGGATATGCTAGTTATGCGGTATCGAAAACACTTGCTCTTATTGGTTAGCAGGGAGGGTTGCATCAGACCAGTCTTAGGGCTGAATACCACAACAACAACATACAATTTATGATATGTAAAATTGTATTACAGTCATACTCCATGAAGGAACAATAATTTATTTGCTGTATAATATAAATAATATACAATATAGTATGCATAGTATACAATAATGAAGTAGTACATATATTG
Organism: Eucriotettix oculatus; assembly: GCA_034510155.1. NCBI lineage: Eukaryota > Metazoa > Arthropoda > Insecta > Orthoptera > Tetrigidae > Eucriotettix > Eucriotettix oculatus. The sequence goes on from CM067377.1 coordinate 13,537,592, forward strand.
TATATAAATAAGATAAAACATACACATATATAGTTTTTGTCTCAGAGTTTGTAATAATATTAGTTCTTTCAACAGGGTTGGGGAAGTAATAGGCAGAATACTTAAGTTTCTGAAACCCCCAATTGCACTATCCGTAAAAAAGTCGAAAGTTTCTGAAGATGCATGGTAAGTTACCAGAAAAAATTGTTTGTTATGTACTGATTCTGATAAGAAAATCCCCTCTAACCTACTGAACAAAATTAAAATATTATATTTTATGGTTCTAAAATCAATGAAACTAAATTATATACTTTAAAAATGATCACAGGAAGTTTAACAATAAATAATTGGAAGTAGTTACTCCTAAAAGGACTTACTAAACTGAAAAAAATATGTTAATAAATATTATAATACATATAAATTTCTGAAACATTAATACTACAAGACATTTTCAGGAAATGAGTACACTAATTTTTTACATTTTTATAAAAAGTGTATTTTAAAAAGAAAATAAAGAGGGTCTTTGTCACAATTGTTGACTATTTTTCCACATATTCACCATCCAGTTTAATAAATCTCCTTCCGCCACTTCAGAACCTCTTTTCTGTTCCTGCACATCGATTGAAAATTAAATTCCACCATGTGTACTTTCGGGGAGATCGGCAGATGATATTCTGAATGCGCCAACTCAGGGGTAGTTTAAAACATCCCAACCAAATGGGCTCAAGAGCACCTCGGTGGCTAAGGCTGTGTGAGGACGAGCGTTGTCTTATGCAACAAACCCCTCTCTATCAGAGGAACTACCTGTACTCAGCTTTTACAACCCCGAAAATAACGAAAACACACAGTCATTTATGGTCACAGAACACTTACTTTCAGACGATGTCTCGTTTTTATATATCAGACGAATTTTAACATGAGAAATAATTACACTGAAAAGGGTAAGTATATATTTAAGTAGAAAAATACTAACTAACATTCTCTGTTACAAACTAATTAAATTAACGACCATTCAAATGGCCAAGATTGCTGTATCCTATTCATATTACGTTTCGTTCACACTTTTGAAAGTTCTTCAAGCAAATACAAATGCAATCAAATTTCTTCTGAATATAACTACAGATAATAGAATTTACAACCAATAATAAATTTAAATAACAATATTTAATTTTAGAATAAATTGGTGAGTATTTAATTAAACTATTTAAGTATTAATAAATAAATAAACTTTTGAATGCAAGGAAATAATAAATTAACTATTAGAATTCCGATAAAGAGTAAATTTTGTTTCATGGAGTGCCCTCAGTGACGGTTACGGCCGAAATGTGAATTAACAGTCCGTTGGCATTACATGCCGATAAAATTTAACAAGGTAAATTAAAATGAACACGGATACACAAAATTAAACGATGGAGCAGTTAAATTAGACAATGTGAATGTATGGGCATTAAAATAAGTAATACGACATAATATTAGATTATATAATATTTCGTATAGCAGTTTTTGACAGTGCTACCAACCATATAATTATTAAATTTTAGTTATTGTTTCCATATCTTTTACAATTTATAATTATTTTTGTGTCACTTGAAGTTAAGAAAAGGCATCATAATGACAACTTTGTGTGCTCAAAGTTGTTTCAGTAATTATAAGAAGGGAGTTTCAGGAATCCAATATTATTATTCATTGAGAAACTCCTTCTGAATCAAATAATAAACGTTATCAATATGAAATGACTAACTCAATCCATAATAATTTAAAAAATATATTTAACAATGTTTAACTGTAATAACAAAATAATGAATGTAAAATTTTTGTATAAGAATAAAAGAATGGCGACCTAACCCCGGATCTCCCGCTTTCCGGGCGGAGCTCTAACCAATTTAGCTAGCCAAAGTGCAACGTTCATTCACACTTGCAAACCTAAGCTTGACCCCCTGCACCTTTGATCAATTCATTTAATAAAATAAAAATAAAAAATAAAATAAAAGACCAATAATTCAAACCCAGGACCAACCACTTTCCGAGCGATAAGTCTACCACTGCGCTGGTCCGAGCAAACGTCACAAGGACCTATTCAATGGCCCTCCACTCCTCTAAACCTAAGCAAGACACCTAAAATTAATTAATAGGAATTCTTCACTTGAGGTTCAATTGAAGAATTTGAACTTCATTTTGATTTATTCACTGTCCATTATTCACTGATTTCATAGTTAAGATGTGATAAATCTGATCAGTAAACTTAGGTATCTAAGTGTGGAGGAATGTTGTATGGAGTCTGGCAGCTAACCTGGAGTAGTTCCCGGAAAGCGGGAGTTTCTGGGTTCGTTTCCCGGGTCAGTTCGACATTTTCCCATTCTCACCGTCTAAATTTATTTTAACGGCCTTTGAGCTTCAACTGAAGAAATTCTTTTCTCTCTTTGAATAATGAATGTCAAAACAGGTCCGAAAGTTCAGATATAAAGAAATCAGTTCACATAGCGGTTACCATCATAAGGTTAATTAGGAAATTTAGGATTTACCTCCGCACTGTCAGATCAACCTCACATACAGGCAACAATATTAATCGTATAAAGAGAAACTTTAAAGTTGCATTCCTAATTCATAAAACTAATATTTTGGAGAACCAAATATTGTTATTTAACAGACTGGCCATGGCATAGATACTAATGAAGAGAATTTTTTATCATTTTCCAGCACTCAGTGCATCCCGTCTGATGTTAGTATACCGCAGTTAGATGTGAACGGCTACGGTCCGAACAGAAGGCAAAAAACAGAGCCTGCTCAGAGGACGTACAACCAGGTCTGGAACAGTTGCTCTGAGAAGTGTTCCACTCACGTCATGAACTCCAGTATCAGCTCCGAGAACAACTCTTACCACAACAGCAGCTGCAGCAGCACCAATGAACGACCCGTGAATGTCAACGTCAACATTCAGGCTGATTATCTGAGACCGAGAGCTCTTCCTCCAATTAATAATAATCCCATCGCATCCAAGCAGTGCTTTAATTCAAAAATGATGGAAAACTATGACTTGTACAACTATGAAAAATGTGTCAATATTACTAAGGAAGAAGAAGAAGTGTGATTCACATCGTGCAAACGTTGGAGAAAGCGAGTGCTTTGATTTGTTGTTAACCTATTGGTCTTTTTTGTTTTTTAGTTTCTGTGTTAACATATGAAGTATGATTGAGCATGTTTGTGAAATTATGGTTTCACTCCACCAAAAGTAATTTTCAGTGAAATGTTACGTCTGTATTCTGTGAAAATGATTTAGTATGTTATTTATCTCAGCATTTGTTTATCAGTCAACAGAATCATTGATAAATCTTTAGACCAAGAATTCTAATTTGCATATCAATACAGAGTAGTTTTAGAAAATCACTACGTGTAAATGGTTAAATATGACGTAACAAATATCACCTTATTTGAAAGAAAAACTCATCATATTTCCAGGTATGTCTGATTTCCTTAATACAGGGTGTTAACGATGCATAAAACTGTACGTAGTGACATGGGAGACTTAGGGTTCAACGGATAGAAAATACCTAGAAATTAAACCACTAATTCGCATGATGTCTCATACGCTCTGCACCACTTGTCCCTGTGGTGGGTTCATAACCACGGCAACCCGTCTTCTTACTGCTGTCTGTGTGAGTGATCCACGGTTCAAGTCCGAGTTCCTTTCACGTTTGAAATTCTTCTGTTTACATTACGCTAAGTCTTCTGATGTAAATGGTACATTTCGAACATTACTGAATTTATGAAATAAGTAATGTAATTATTATCGGTACTGTAATTTCTCATTTTAAAATAATTCCAATTTCCCCGTGAATTTTATGGTGAAGAACAATCAATACAAACTTGTCGAAAAAAATGCAAACAAAAAAACGCCCGTCTTTGTTAACTACTTTTTATTTTCAAGAAAAAAAGAAATTTTTGGTTCAATTTAAGGGGCATTTCTTGTCATTTTTGACCCAAAGGGTCCTATTTTAAATTGCCAGTGTCACAACGTACAGTTTCAAACAGATACCATCCTTACCCCATAGACGAATTAGTTCTTGGCGACATACATTCACTAATTTATTCAATACGAAACACTTTGTAGCTTAAAATTTTAGTATTACTCTTTGGCTGAGGATATAGCACAAGATATTCCCTTCGCGAATCAGCGGAAGGGAGACTCTGTTGCCACGTAGCAAGGATTTATACGACTTAGGTACGGCGGAGACTGGAGAAAAAACGCATACTGGTTTAGGCTACTTGGATTCCCGTGCAGGTACAAAACAATCTCTTTCTTCTAGTAATTTCTCGTGATGTAGATTGACAGCGGCTGTGGTGAACCCTCTAATACGAGCCGTGCCGTCCACCATTTTTAATCTAGTTCTGCAAACGCAAGTGTACTTCGCAGTGTAGAACAGCAAAAGTGTTTCTTTTTTCTGGTGTGATAATTCCATCAACAATAAGGTTTTCTGTGCTGCTGCAAACTGTAGGAATTCTACCTGAAAAAGGATTTCGGGTTTTCAAATTTCTGAAATAATTAATTCGAAGGAAATGATGGATTATGAAGTATCCAAGTGACAAGTTGAATCCTGACCCTGGAGAATATCTAAGTCAGGTAAATTTGTCAACCCTCACCCACCCACGTCGTATGCCTCTCAGGTACTCAAAAATAAATAAACCTAACCCTTTCTGCTAATCGTTATCATGTAAATTATATACCCTATGTTATTTTTATATTCTTTAAATATTGTATATACTGAATCATTATTCCCCAAACTGATAATCTGTACGATAAAAGTTTTTATATGAATAAAAATAATTAAATACCTTTATTTTTGAAGAAGTGTTTAGTTCCTTTATTAAGAAACCAAAAGTATATTTTGTTTACTATATGTGTTGCATATTTTAATCATTTACATGTATTAATTAAATTAAAATCTTTAAATCTCATAAGAAAATGAATTTAATCACCAAATTTTGACTTATTTTTCGAGTGTATTAATTAAAATTTAAAGTCTTGAGTTGAGATAATTGAGAGAATAAATTTATGTATTATGGTTCATTATTTATTTTATTATATAAAAATCAATCTGCAAATATTTAATGTTTTTCAATTGACACGCTGAACTTATGCAAGAGTAAGGAAAGAGAGTTTCGTAAGATTAAAAATGGCGGACGGCCCGGCCTTATATTACAGGAGCTCTGCCCGCAGGGTGTTATTCGACAGGCGGATAAGCATAAGATTTCGCACTGTCAGGCAAAGGGAAAAAATTAATATACCGCCTTGGCGAGGGCGTTCACGTCTCAGCAGAATTTTGGCTGGGAAATTGTGATTTCATTATGCAGTTTTTGTGTTTGATTTCTACTATAATTGTAAGCGTCTTGTTTTCTCTGCTTAAATTTCTCTTCCTTTCGACTAATGCCAATATTTTTCTCCTCTTTCTACTTATTCTACCACTTCAAATGTAAACTGATTATTTCATTTCCCTAAGTCCTCTTCCTTCCAACTTCCCAGCAACGCTGCTCCTTCTCTCCTCTCCTCCTTCATTTCCCTTTCAGCTTCAAACACACTAAAATTTTTACAACCTTGTAACCTCCCAGTCAATTTATCCTTTCCCCCATTCTATGGGAAAACGCCAACGACATGACGTGTCTTCACCAATCGTGTTTTCACCTAGCAAGTGATCCGCACTTACGAAGGAAGGGGTAAATATCGGGAAACATCCATAGATCAACGTATTCTGAGGAACAAACATATTTAATCCCCTTCAACAAGGTAGCAGGTTATTTCGCAATAGTCTGGCATCTTTCTTATCCTGGATTTTTCACATCTTCTCTGCCTGCCTGAGAATATTCTTATTTAACTTTTTGAATTTAATTCGCCATAAATAAGAATTGAATTGGGGAGCCGTCATACTGTGCTACACTCGGTCTTGTACATTTTCTTTAAGATATTAAACCATCTTGGCTGCGTCATTAAATTAAGATCGTAAATAGGTAAATTTTCCAAAAAAGTGTCGGTTTTACTGATGGTCTAATTGTCAAAATGAGATTGCTGTCGAATGAAATACCGTAAAGGACGAATTTAAATGAATTCCCGGATATCGCCGGGCTCCCAGATAATTATAAACAGTAAATCCAGCTAGTTGTCAGCAAAGAATTGTGGTGTTCGTTGTTTACAACATCAAAATATTGTTGTACAATCAAATGAACAATAATAATAGTAATAATGTATTTAATTTGAATAGAAAAATAACTCAAATTAAGTTAAAGTGGAAAACATAAATTTACGATATCAATTTAATCATTAGCTCAGTCGGTAAAAGCAAAAATAATACTCTACGCAGCTTCTTAAATGGCTGCTCCCGGGAACGCGGGTGACGAACGATATAGTTGAAAATTAAATTCGCGAATCAGACGAGAATGGTTTGTGTGGAAATTGAGGTAAATTGCCGCTACCGGATGTTAACGCCTGAAGACGTCGTTCTTCGTTTTTGTTCGTATGCCGGGTGTTCCTTTCCTGGGTCACGTCTTCTTCATATTAAGATTCTCTAGTGCCTCTCCTTCAGATCAAATGTTGTCTTTTTATTTTCTGTACTCCCACCAAATAAATCACCTTTCTCGAAACTAAATTTTATACATGTCGCCTTGTTCTGCCACTGCTTCGTCTCTCCCTAGCGTCTCTCTCCGGCAGCCTCTCTGCAACAACTCCAATCTAATCTCTTCCAGGCCATCAACAATGTTGCAGCCAACAATGTTGCAGACGGTGACGTTTTCCCGCCGACATTTCCCGCCTACTCAGCCCCACCAAGCCATTCTCGTCTTCCGTCCTGTATACGTAAATAACAAAAACTAAATTATTTTTGCTTTACCCGACTGTAAGGGTCATGAATCACCACAGAATATTGATATTTATTTAAGACACCTACAACGTTTCGCCCATATTTTGCCATATCATTTTAGATTAATTACGTGTTGAAGACTACATATAATGACAAAACGTTGTAGGTGTACTTAATAATATCGTTATATGAGTGCGAAATATCGTTTATTGACAAATTGATTGGATTTGTTGGTTTTAGTTTTAGTTACTACTTTATACAATAAACTGACGATAAAATCTGAAAGTTGAAAAATAAGTTTGAAGAAGTATGTAAAGGCGCCTAGGTTGTATAAAAAATTATCCCTTGAATATTCGAATCACAGGAGAATCATTAGAATGAGAAACACTTTTTTACCCACTGTGCACATCCCTGAGTTGTCAAATTTATTTGTTACTCCTCTGTGAATCGGACCTATTTACAGCTTAAAACAATATATACACTGCTTTACTCAAACTTTATTTCAAGCGTTGTGATTGATTATTTCTAAACGTTTTTATTCGTTCTTGTTGTTGTGGTATTCAGTCCTAAGACTGGTCTGATACAACCCTCCATGCTAACAATACTGCGCAAGACTTTTCATTCCTCATAACTGACACATCTCACATCATCCCTAATCTCATTATAGTATTCCATCCTTGACCTAACTCTTCTTTTCTTATCCCATACACTTCCCTCTAATGCAAATTTCACAAGACCTTCATGTCTTTAAACGTGACCTATTAATCTCTCCCTTCTCTTGGTCAACGTCCTTCATATTGTTCGCTTTTCCCCTTTCCTGTTTAGAACTTCCTCATCTGGGTTTCTATCCACCCAATCTGATTTTCACCATTCACCTATAGCACCATATTTCAAAGTCTTCTATTCTTTTCTTATCCTCAACTCCTATCGTCAACGTTACGCACCCATATAACGCCACGCTCTATACGAATATTTTCAGCAACGATTTCCTAATATTCACACTTATATTATCCGTAAGTAAATCTCTCTTTTTCGTGAAAGTCTTCCTTACCTCTGCTATCCTACACTTTATGTCTAATATATTTTTCTATCATCCCTAGATATTGCGCTTCTCAAGTATCAGAATTTCTTATCTTCCAAGAAAATATTTCTTCCCAATCTAACACCCTTTGTTATTCCACTGTTTCCATACTACACTCCATTACCGTGGTTTTCCCTCGATTAATTCTCATATTTAACTCTTTCTCCAGGACTCCTTCGTGCCATTTATTATGGTTTCCCTAATAGTACAATATCATCGGCAAAGCGTAAGGTTTTATTTCTGCTCCTTGCAGTACGATTCCTTCTCCATATTCCGTTTTAACATTCTTCTTCGCCTGTTCTATGTATAACTTCAACAACGTGGGCGACAGACTGCCTTACTTGATTAAGGCTTTCTTTTCTTTATCTTCTATTCCAATTACTGCTGTCTGTCTTCTGTAGAGGTTGTGTATAAGCCTTCCTTATCCAGTGCTTTTCAAAATCCTTATTAGTGTGTTGGAGTACACATTATCAAACGCTTTTCTAAATATACAAATTCCATGAACGTAGGCCGGTTTTTTCTTATCCTGGCCTTTTAAAATTAGTCGCAAAGTCAATTTTGCTTCTCTCGTCTACATTCTTCTAAAACCAAACTGATCTCCTAACTCGTATTCTATTTGACGGTAATATTTTGCATGTACGAAGGATAAATTAAATAGACGCACGACTGTATTGGAATACATAATTAAGATAATTCCATTGTGAACTCAAACTTAATTTTATGTTATAAATCATTTTTATTTTTTATTTTTTGTATTTTATTTCTTACATTTACTGTTATTTTTTGTTTCAATTATGAGTGTTGGGATTAATGAGGGCTTCTTTGTCGTAACGATTGATTCAGTGCTAAGACATTAGAGTGGGTTTTGTGGTTGTAATTGTGTTCGGTCCTCGTGACGAATTGTATTCAGTCAACAAAGGAGGAAAGGGTAATAAACATAAATACACCTAACAGGAGCGCGAGGCACGTTACTCAATTGTTGTGGCTGGGTGGAATTCAGGTTGACAAATTACCGAGAAACACAATAAATTCCGAGAAACACGATAATGGGTGGCGTATAAGAAGTGGCCTGCCTGGCTAGCTGCAGTAAACACAAGGCGGTCGCCATGGCAACGCAGTGGGACAGTGCCTGCGTAACAACACCTGCCTCGGCGCGACGCAGCGCGGCGCTGTGCGGCGGTTCCTGACGTTACACAAGCGTAGAATTCTACATCAAACGCCGCGCTCATGAATACGCCACGGCTTTCTTCCATTGCTCAGGAGGAAGCAACTACAACCTTATCGTTCCTCACAATACTATTAGCAAGTACAATCACAAACACAGAAACGACGGACTGGTTGCTTGTACGCTTTCATACTGTTCTCTACCTGACCCTCAAATAAAAACATCGATTAATGACTAAGACTTCGTTGCTTGTTTCTGCATAAATGAATCTGAATTTTCGCTTCACGGTATTTCTTAGCTCAGGTAGCAATGGCGTGTGACCTGATCAATAGCAAGTACGGTCACGCGATCACTCGCTCAGAGCTTTGCCACCTGCGATATTAATTACAACTATTAAATATTTATCGACCACCTTGGAACATTGTAAAGAAAAATATGTGAGTAAAGAGAATGTAGTCGAAATAAACTGGTGTGCGAAGACATCGGAAGCAATATACAATCACCATTAGATAATAAAGGCTAATATACCGATGAAATCTTCACGGTTAAACAACCGGATCAGGCTTTTAAAAACATACAATGTTTCTGCGGCCATTTTCTGCTGAATAGCTTGAAGACGGTGGCAGAAAATAGCCGTAGAAACGTTGTGTGTTTTTAAAAGCCTGACTCGGTTGGTTAACCGTGAAGATTTCATCCAAATCATTCGCCGGGAAAGTCTACCATCATTAAGTCTAATATACCTTATAACAATGGAATGTTTGTCCAAAGACGTATATTTTTCAACCGATTATTGTACCGTACGGTGACAGTGGGGAATAATGTTGATTGCTTAAGATTTTTCCTTCCAGATCTTCTAATAGAATAAAGTATATTGTAATGAATTAATCGGTGACGGTACTCAACATACTCTGATTGAAAAATTCCCCATTGGTGACAGTCAGACGGCAATAATATGCAGCAAGTCGCCGACCAGGCGGGAGATCAGCGAGCCGGGCTGGTGAATTCCTCAGTTCTGTTGATTAGGATACGTTAATTGTCCACGGAATTCAACCCTTGGGAATTTCAAAGGCCGCTTCTCCCTCCACGAGATCTGATGAAAACCCCGGACCAAGATGGGCATTTGTTTTGGGCAGCGCCCATGTGATCCGCCATCCAACCTCGTAGGGGCACGAGAAGAGTTGACCTGGGGAGGAGAAGAGACAAAAAATTGGTCAGTCGGCAATGGAACTCTGAACTAGTAAGGTGGAGAGAGAGACGAAGAGTTTGGTCGCTATTCAGTGCTTGTAAATCGCCAACACCGTATTGCCATATAACTCAAATTCTTAAATATATAGTATATGTGTTATTTATCTTTAATTTTGTGTTTCTAATTTTAAATTTTTTCGGCCGTAACCGTACCTGGATGTAGTCCGCGACTCGAAATAACTTTATTAATTTATCCCACAAAGAGGGATGAAACGCGGTATTTATAGTAACTAAATGTTAATTAAATTTATGTGTTGACATATTTGGCCGTACTTTAAGTTATTTATAAAATTAATGTATTGCAGAATCTACCATGAAGATAAGGTAAGAAACCCATTCTACGTCAGCATATATTTATTAGAAAAGAATAGTTTTCGTAGCAATTACATTCTTTAAATAAAATAATGCCAACAGTCAGAAATACATGAATTTAATATAAATTAGTACGTTTCTTCCTCAACTTTCGGGACCTCTTCAGTTCAGTAAAGTTGGGGACAAAACGTATTAATTCTGATTTTCGGCTATTGTTTGCATTTTACGCATAATATTAAGTAAGACCTATTTAATCATTTTATATACACAGTTTCTTTTCCCGAAAACTTTTTAACGTCATCTAAATTTAGGCTCAATTTTAGTTAGTTCATGTCGTAATGAATGAACCTATATAGAGCAGGCGATGAAGAAAGTTAAAACGTAACATGGAAAAGGAATCATACCGCAAATAGAGCAGAAATAAAATTCCTACGCCTTGCCGATGATATTGTAGTATAAGGGGAGACAGAAGAAGTCTTGGAAAACACAATAAATGGCATGAACGTGATCCTGGAGGAAGAGTACAATAAGACGATACATAGTAATGGGGTGCGTTATGGGATATAATAGAATAACAAACGATGTTAGATTGAGAAGCGATATTTTGAAGGAAGTAAAGAAATTCTACTACTTGGGCAGTTTAATAACTGGAGTAGGATAGCTCAGGCAAGGAAAGCTTACGCAAGAAAAAGGATTTTACTTACGGCTAATGTAAATGTTAATATTAGGGAATCATTGTTAAATATGTTGGTATGGAATTGGTATGGGTGCGAAACGTAGAAAGTAGTAGATTCAGGAAGTAAACGATTAGAAGCTTTCAAAATGTAGTGCCATAAAAGAATGCTGAAAATCAGACGCGTAGATAGACTAATTAACGAGGAAGTTCTAATCTCAATAGGGGAAGAGCAAACAATATGGAGTACGTTGACCAAGAGAAGACATGAGGATCTCGTAAGCTTAGCATTAGACGGAAGTGTGTTGGGTAAGAACAAAAGAGGGAGGCCAAGTATGGAAAAGCGCCAAGCAGATTATGGAGGGTGTGAAATATTTCAGTTATACGGAAATGAAAAGGCTTGTGCAAGATTGGTAATCATGGAGGGTTGCATCAGACCCTTAGGACTGAATTCCACAACACACAACTACACTTGCCCACATGGCATTTTTGTCACACGGTTACCAATAGTTGTTCTCGTTGCAGTTCTTTGTCGTGTTTTCATAATATGTATGCGGCATTTCTCCATCATCCACATATTTTTTTAAATAATAGTGTTTCGTTCATTGGAACTAAGAAAGAAAAATATGTGGTTCTGATAGTATTATTTATTCTGAAGTCTAATACGTAGTGGAATCTTTCCCCATCAAGCAAGCTTTCCGAGATACTGCCATTAATAATTTCACAATATTAAAAAATGATGGCTAATGTCAGAACGACGAAATGACGATTGTTTGCAGTATTTCACTTGTGGAAGTTTTATGTTGATGGTCCAGGAATATATTTAGTGAGCGATTATCACGAGAAATATATTTTTATCAGGAGATTTGAGCTGTGGAAAAGAGGTATCAAGGAAAATGGAATCCTAATATGTTAGACGATTATCATTGGACCATCAAGAGGGAGAGGTGACTCGGACACTTTATGCGAGAAAGTTGATACTGCGATGTATCGTCTCAATCTTTGTTTGGTTCACGCAACCTAGAGAAAACCAAAATCGTGAACTTCACAGTTAACACAAACAGTTGATCTCCTAACTTGGAAAACATTTCAGAGCACGCGCCTTTTCTTGGTCTGCTGATTGACAATAATTTGAAATGGAATCACCATATTAAAAAACTATCGGGAAAACTCAGCAAAATTTGCTTTACTTTACGAATGTTACCATGCATATTTTGATTGTCATGTGTCACGGTATTGCAAACTGGGGTCATTCCCATCACGTGCTTCACATTTTAAACTACAAAAGCGGGCTTTACGAATAGTATCTGTATCTGGTGCGTAGTGGAATACCACTTGCAAACCTTTGGAATTCTAACCTTGCCTTGTACGTATATTCTATAAATATTAAAATTCGTATCGGGCAACATAAATCTATATGCTATAAACGGTTCAAGCCATTCGTGCAACACAAGAAATCACTCTCAGCTCCGTGTTGAAAAACAACGACTAAACCTTTTTGAAAGAAGCATTCATTATTCCGGTATAAATCTATACAATAGTCTCCCAGAAGAAATAAAAGTTTGACATAGTGGCTTACTCGGTGATCATTAACTTCGCCAGAAGATGATGAAAGGGGAAGTCATCTAAATATCGCTCTACGTCAATTGACATGTACACATCTAAGAATGTAAGCGATATTGTACAATTATTATATTTAACATCTTATTGATATTAAAATTTTCCTACACTGTCGAATAATGAAAACCTCAATAAAAGATTTGTTTGAGGAATTTTTAAAATAAACCATAAAGTTTGCCTATCATGCACTATTTCCTTACACTTTTCTTCGCGGTAATAAAGCGAAGTGCGAGTGTTGAGGTTAGGTTTAACTTGGAACTTCACGTAGAACGGTGAATTCAATAATAGCCACGGTAGAGAGACTCGCCATGTTCAATGCACTTTATCCAGCCACGTGTTGCTACATTTCACAACATTGTGGCGTATTAATAACTCTTCAATAAACAGCGTACTTGTAGCAGACAGTGATTTCATGTAAACCTGCGGCATGCAGTTGCCAGACTTTTCATACACAATGTCAGTGCTAGATCAGTGAATGGTACGCCATATCACTGTGCAGTCACTTACATTCTCATTAATCATTTTAAACTTCGAAAATCAGTTTTCTCACTAAATAAATATGTCAGAAAAAATAATTATCATTTATTTAATATGTGTACAACGTTTCATTAATCTTTGTGGTCTTCTTCAGGTTTATTATTAAAAGGATGAACTAATTACACGGTGAGTAATTTGGTGTCGAGGGCTATGAACATTATATATTAAATATTTTTAGTTACTGCATTGGATAGACTTTGGTAATACTGAGGGACAAAAAATATTTTCTTTCGTCCCAGAAAGTTAAGAATGTGAAACTGATAGTACATTTATACATAATTCAAAACATAAAAACGGATTTTCCCCATCACACAAGGCTTCCCGGTGACAGGAATTTAAATTATCAAACATTTCTAAATAATTTATACACAATATTCAAAAGTGGTGACTGACGTAGGAAGCAGGAAATGGTGATTTACTGATATATTTATTTTATTATTATTATTATTCAACCCATTAGCCCTCGGTTGTGAATATAGGATACGTCAAATATAATATTACAAGAAATATAAAAAATTTTACAATTAAGTATTGAAGGACAAAAAGAGGAAAGATAAAATTCAATCTTCAATTTTCAGTCGACGGAGGAGGCTGCAGAAGATTGTGCGTAGGTTCCCGTCGATCATGAAAAAGAAAACAAGTCAGCAGTTAAATTCTACCAGAGTATAGTTGTAAAATAATAGGAAAATTTGACAGGACACCAGAAAACAGTTTTAGTCCTTCCTATCTACGAATTATTTCAGTGAATAATACGTTCCATTCATTAACAGAGATTTACAACTCTTTATAAATAATTTTTGAACCTTTAAAGCTTTTATTTCTTCCGGGAGACTATTGTATAGATTCATACCGGAATAGTGAATGCTTGTTCCAAAAAGACTTAGACGATGTTTTTCTTGTGTTGTATGAATGGTTTGAACCGTTAAGAGCAAATAGATTAATGTTGCCCGATGCAAAATTTAAAATTTTTAGAATATACGTACAAGGCAAGGTTATAATTCCAAAGGCTTGCAAGTGGTATTCCACTCCGCACCAGATACAGATACTATTCGTACGGCCCGCTTTTGTAGTTTAAAAATGTGAATAGCGTGATGCGAATGACCCCAGTTTGCAATACCGTAACACATGACAGAATCAAAATATGCATGGTACATCATTTTTGATGTAGCTATGTCTGTTTCCCGAGCTAACACTCGTAATGTAAAGCAATTTTTGCTGAGTTTTCCCGTTAGTTCTTCAATGTGGTGATTCCGTTTCAAATTATTGCCAATCAGCAGACCAAGAAAAGGCGCGTGCTCTGAAATGTTTTCCAAGTTAGGAGATAAACTGTTTGTGTTTGCTGTGAAGTTAACGATTTTGGTTTTCTCTAGGTTAAGAGAAAATTTGTTTGCAGTGAACGCAAAGATTGAGACGGCACATCGGAGTATCAACTTTCTCGCATGAAGTTTCCGAGTCATTGGATGTCTGTGATTACCAAATTTGTGACGTCAGCGTAGAGGACTGATTTTAAGGGATCTAAATAATTCGGTAAATCGTTAATGTAAATAATGAAAAGTAAAGGTCCCAAAATTGAGCACTGAGGGACACCGCAGGTAATTGTCTCCCATTCTGACAGATACTCATTTCCATCCGTGTTTTCAATCGCAACTTTTTGGCGTTTGTTTTGCAATTACGAAGCCAATAAAGAAAGGGGAACTCCTCTGATTCCGTAGAAATCTAATTTTCTGAGCAGAATATTATGATTTACTAAATCAAACGCTTTCGAGAGGTCAGCAAAAATGCCAGTCACTTTAAATCTTTCATCAAGTGCTTCATGAATACTTTGAACGAATTCGTATGAAGCCGTGTTGGTAGATTTTCTACTCATAAAACCATGTTGCGATGTGGAAATAAGTTTTAATTTTGTAAGAAAATCTGTAATTTTCATAAGTAATGCTTTCTCAAGAATTTCTGAGAGCATTACTTATGGCGATTCATTACACATGGTCCTGTTCCTTGGCGTAGATCGTCTCCGTAAGGACAGTTTTCGAGATGAGAGTCTTTTTACAGGGCAGGGGTATCAACCCTGCGACCAACCCCCAAACTGGAGGATCAGAAGACTGTGTTTCGTCTGGTCCTTATCCTTCGACTTGTCTGCCAGGAGTTAAACAGCTCTCAGGATCGTTGGAACTTGCAATCCTCCCCACCAATATAAGGTAGCAGTCCATGCGGAGGACCGTCAACACAAAAACACGCAAAAAGTTAATTTGCAATCGGATGAATGTTATAGAACTGTATAAGAAACAAACAAAGTTGCAGAGTAGATGACTGACATGGGACCTTTTATGACATTAAAGGTGGGAAGGAATGAATCTGAATCTTCATGAGGTCAAAAGAAACCTTCTCTGGGGGTGTTTACCGCTAAACACTAAATTTTACTGCAATGAGATGAACGGAATAAGAACGCATAAGGGGCAAATCTTCAGTGTGTTCGATTGACACCCGGGAAAGACCAGATCGGATAGAATACATTGAGTTTTATTTATATGGATATAGCTGATTCAATTACTATCCATTAGAATTGAACTTCGTTACAATTGGACAAATTCGTGACGTATTCTAAGCACTGTCTCGCCGTGTATGACATATACAGTTCAGAATTTGGTGTCGTCACAAATTATATACACATACCGTTTTCGCTTTCAGCACATCTTCCCAGGAACGAATTCTAGTGTGACAGTCACGTAACTTGCCGTACCTTTCCATAAATTACCTAAAATCGGTCGGGCTGTCTTCCTAACAAGTTGAGGAAATTACGGGTATCCTTTTTGGATTCATTCAAGGTGGAACACATTCATGTTTTGAATAGCTTTCAAGCCGCGAAAAAAATGCTGTTTGGATGAGGCGAAACAGGAGGATGCAAAAGTTAATTGGGAGTCTCAAGGACAGGAGAAAAAAGTACACAAAGGTGAACGCTACAGGCTGGAAGCAAATTAAAATTATGCTATACTTCGTGCGCGTTTCACCCAAAAACAGAGCAGGTACTTTTATAAAAATTAAGTAGAGTGGGCGAATAAAACATACGTGGAAGTGGAGATTACGTCAGACATTCAGTATTTATGAGCATTTATCTGCGAATGGTAATTAGAGCCGCAAATAGCTTAGACACATAGATTCCGACTTTCTATTGTATATTTAAGCTGGATTAAACTTTTTGTTATTGGTAATTAGGACATATTTAATGTAAGCAATTCAGGGATCCAGAGTTATATTGATTATATTGATATATAATATATAAGGAATTTTTTTTAAAATTTATTTCTCTATTTTTAGCCTGCTTTCTTGTTTCCAAAAGCAGGCCTTAATTACAATATTTTACAACATCTTGTACACTTTTTTTTACATTGATTATTCTTAGCAAGAGTTAAATGAAATTTCTTAATTGTTAATTCACACTATTTATTTGATAATAGAATTTTCTTATATAGTTAAAATATATAAGGAATGTGAAATTATTAATTTGTGTGGAGATTCGAAGGAACATGGACGTAGAAATGAAAAAAAACTGTAAATTTTAATTTTATTTTATTCCCCTATTAATGTTCAGTATAGCTTCATCACTTGTATTATGCGTGCCTGATAATTTACTGATTAGTTTTTGTTAAATATTTATTGACAGTAATAACGTTAAGAAGATTACAGATCAGAATTAACTTGGCTAAAAGCGCGTCATATGTTCACCTGGATTATAATATTTTGCATTATGTCACTTAAATAATTAGCTGCTGAGGAGATCAAATTTAACAGTAGAACACAATAGAAGACATGTTTCACGTCTGTTTTATATATGACGTGGGTTAATGAAAAATATTCTTGAACACAATAGATTTTTATTACAGGTTCATGTAAACCGACGTTTCGGTACCTATTTTTACCCTCTTCAAGGTTAAAAATTCTATTGTATGATAAAATTAAATGAAATTTCTTAATTGTTAATTCACACTATTTATTTGATAATAGAATTTTCTTGAGGAGGATGTAAATAGATAGAATGTAAATAGATACCGAAACGTCGGTTTGCATGTACCCGTAAAAATATGCTATTGTCTGTCAAAGGTCGTTTTGATTAATTCATTTACTTCTTATATAGTTAAAATAATTACGACGTTTCACCCATATTTGAGGATTATTAGCCGGACAGAACTATTACACATGTGGATAATTTGAAGGCAGTAACCGTCGCTGGACACAGTCCATGACGCAAAATTATCCGCTTTATAATTTACCTAATGAAGCCCTCAAATATGGATGAAACTATACAACACAGTTTTCTGACTTCAAAAATTTACAATAAATAATAAGGCGGCCAAAAAGTCAGCATATAAATTTATCACTATTTATTCATAAAAGCGACGTTTCGTTTCCATTTTGAGACTTCCTCAGGCGTACTAGAAACATAACATAACAATAAATTAAATAAATGTTCTATGTTAAACTATTTAAATTTATATATAAGAAACATGGTTCAAAACTTACAACTATATATTAATTAATTATTTTGCTGACAAGTTGGCTCTATTTTTTGGTTCTATTTTTTATTTATTTTTTCCTCCTATCGTTTCTGACCAGGTTTATGAATTATTTTATTTTCATATATAATTCCTCCGGTTACAAATTTTTCTCTGAGCACACATAATTTAAAGGTAACAAAATAAGTTTAAAAAAGTAGCTTACTAATTTACTTTAATGTGAGCTCATTTTGACTTAAGAAAATTTTCAAGAAAAGTACTACTAGTTACTGATAAATTCAATCCAAACCTCATAAATCATAAAGGAAAACTAAAAACTCTTTCTCAATATTATTGTCTTATTTAATCTTACTCCAAGATCAAACCGATTAAAGAGAATCGCTTTTCAGTCTGAGTAAAGAACTGATAATATAACAGCCTACAAATTATTACAATCCGCTTCAAAATTTCAGCCAACTTATAATAAACAAGAAATTTTATATTTGTTTAGAATATAGCAGTAAAAGGAGGCACACCGTGATCTTTCCACGATCGACATTTCTTGGGTTGGAGCTAGATTTTATTACTGTGGTTTTCCATTAATATAATAAACGTACATACGTTTAAACAGTTTATTATGATGAAGAATTTTAGTCTTGATATGAAAAAACAGATTACACATATTTCAAACAATTAGCTATTTAAATAAAACCAAGAAAATAGATGTGTGACAGCTCTGCTTCAGCAATAGGAAACGGGATGCCTGGAGATTTCACTCTGGTTGACGTCAAAAGCTGGATTCCACATGCAGCAGCGAACGGCAACGCTAGTAGACGAGAGGCGTCAGCAGGAGTTTGGGACTCGCCCCTAGTAATGCGGTCTACATTGCCTACCCCGATTAACGGGATGGCAGAACGACGGCCTCTAAATGAAACCAAGAAAATCTCCTCCATTTGAGCGAGTAGCTCGGAACTACATATAACACAGATTATCCGCCAGGTGGTGGGAACTGCGCCGAGAGAAGGGGCACGTAACAACCGAATTGGTACAAGTTATCACCAATATAAATTAACAAGCAAATATTTAAATCTGTTTTTAGAGACTTAATTATTGTCTTGTTATAAGGGAACAGAGCAGCATTTCATTAAATTTTACAATTTCAGTTTAAAAGTGGTTTGTGGACAATAGTGTTGAAATGTTAACTGAATAAATTTTGGGCTGTTCTATTTCCTATTTCCTGTGGATTATTCTTCTTTCCTTTTCCCATCGTCCCATAACTTTGGTTTAATAGGTAATAGAAATCACACTAATTACTTTAGTAAAGAGTTCCAACCGTGATGTAACCACAAATGAAAAATATCTTTGTGAAAATGGAAAAAGGAGATGCCATATTTGACGGAGAAATGTATGGACTGTGGAGATGACGTGGCTGATGTTGAAATGCAGTTTGAGAATTGAAACAAGGAGAGAGATGACCCCTAAGTAGAAGATATGGATGGGAATACTTTGATTGGAAAAAAAAAGAACAGAGCATACTGGGTTATTAACATTTTACCCTCGGCTTCCGTTCTCTCTCTTCCAGGGTCGCTTTTTCAATTTCCCTTCCCATGCTATTAAACGGGCTTTGGATAATCTTCAAGTAGCCTTTTATCCGAAAGAATAAATAAATAAACACTCTATATGAGGAACTGCTATAGGCGAGGAAGGTGAGTTAATAACTGTATATGGAAGCTAAATCTTAAAACTGTTTGCCTAACACCTTTCAGCTATACGAAAACTCGGATGGAAGGGAGCGAAATTCCTAGCACTTAATATTTTGCCTAGTTTGACTCAAAAATCACCAAATTAATTAAAAAGTGAAATTTAACTATTTCCCGATAGTTGATATTTCTTTAAAATAAAAAGGAAAATGTACGAATTGACTAACAAAGCGGAAAGTGAATTAAGTAGTCGTTACGCACCGACTGTCCCTCCGGAACAAAGGACTGTTGCTTGTGGTATGAAGGAAGGACCACTCCATTTTCTACGGACTAGGAGTGAACGAACTTAAACATAATTCTCGTTTTTATCTTTTCTACATCATAGAAATAAAATTGTTTCATTTTAAACCTGTGTTCCATCTCTTAGTTTAAATAATTTGCAGATAAATTTATATATTCCATAGATACTAAGTCACTTGTCGCGGTATTTTTGTGGTCGTTTATAACTCAGAGCCTGGATTGGTTATTTATCGTTAATTTTTTAAGGAAACTATGTAACATAGTTTGATACGTCACAGTGTCAAAGATAACATTAAGGAATCTGCGCTACGTAGTTATTTGGCGAGTGTTGCGGGCCAGCGTAGCCACGTGTGTGTGTCGGCTCATGCGGGTTGAAGCGAGCGACCACAGAGCGCAGTCAACAGCTGCTCGTGTTGTTTGCAGGCCTGACAGCTCTCCAAACCAGTCAGTAACAGTTCATTGTGAGCTGCCTCACATGTAATCCCTGTCTCTGCAGTCGTGGGGGAAAAACCCACTCGCCGAGGATGGCCGATCAGTGTTTTCGAGTGATAAACGTACGCGAGGAAGTGTGAGGCGCCGTAACAATTGCGTTTCGAGTAAAACTGAAACGATATTCAGCACTCACGAGTCAAGAACGTACTAAATGCAAACTGGCTCCTCTATTAAAAGGATATTGTAACGGAAAGCCAGATTTTCCTGGTCGTAGTCAAAGAAAAATGCAGCACGTGATGAGAGCCAAGTCTACGCTTCTTGTTTCACGTCATCATCGTCGTTGAAATGTTTTCCGCAAAATACGGATTGTAAGGAAAGTGGTCGAATTGTTTCCAACCAAATGACGTAATAACATCGTAAGCTTGTCTGGCAGTGTAAGGTCGGGCGTTGTTATGAGTCTAAATGATTGAACGCCTCTTTTACAGTATTCCACGACGTAGCTTCTATTGTGCCTTGCGATAAACATATTTCCCTGGGAAAAAATCCCCCACCGCACCCAAAAAAATCGGGTACATTCACCGCGGCTCACCGTGCACATTATCGCGACATTCGTCGAACGGTATAATCCATCCACCTCCTCGCTGTTCCATGACTCACACAGCTGCTGGCATTCAGGAAACGGATCTCTGATCGGATTTAACCGCGAATGCTCAAAATCGCAACTGCTGTACTGCAGCGGTCTAATATGAAAACGATACTGGATGTTGTGGTAGTAACACAAAATTTCTGTTAAGAGTTTAATTAAAGAACAGAAGAGGTCCAGAAAGTTGACGACGAAACGTCTTATTTTGAAATATAATTCTTCAATTTCTGACTTTTGGACATTTCTTTTGTTTTATTTATACGTTTTCGAACCTGAATGTTGTTCTAGTAACACAAAATTTCTAAGGTTTTAATTAAAGGACACGAAGAGGTTCTGAAACCTGACGACGAAACGTCTGATTACGAATTATAAACATTTTATTTCTTACTTTGGCCATTTCTTGTATTTTTTTAATCTCTTTATTTAAAGTCGCATCAATCACTATACCACAGGAGGACGGATTTATTGTATTTTATTGGTACCATTTTCGGATCTGCATATTGCGATATTGATACCAAATTTCTCTTAAGGTTTAGATTAGAGAATTGAAGACATCCCGATGTTAGAGGACGAATCGGCTTATTTTGTATTAAAATACTTCTATTTCTGACTTTTGGCCATTTATTGTATTATATTTATGATAGTAAATGTGAAATATTTCATTTTATTTGTAATGCTTCATAGTTAAATTTATAGTCCCATCAAAAGAATGGATCATTAGTGATTTTTTCAAAATATTTGGGTTACTATTTAGTTCAATGTATGGATTTCTCCGTATTGTACCACACAGACAATATCCAAACCCCACGCCGGGATTCGAACACCGGAACTGGCAGTTGTCCACTACACCACAGGAGGTCTGCATTATTCTATCTCCCCCTTGAGTCTACAGCCCATTTAGGGCCTTGGCCTACCGGGTCAACTGAGAACTGTCATCTTACTTCACACATTCTAAATTTGAGCTGACACGTGGTCAGCGTATCGATTCTCTAGCAGTCTTAATCAGAGTTTCCGTGACCAAGACGACACAAACATCCAAGCTAATGCCAGGGTTCGAGCCCGGGACGCTAGCCACTAGATCACAGGAAGTCGGTCTACATTATTAGATATTTAATTTAAGAATGGATACCCTACATACAGTATTTTTATGTACACCATTTATTACATCAATTGTCCGTTATATATAAATTATTGTGTACGATCTGTCGTACATCGTGTGTTTCGTTCTACTGTCTAACATAGGAGACAATCTCGGATGAAAATTACTGAATAGAGCCGAAAGCTCCTGTGTAACATTAGGACGGCCAATTGATGTAATAAATAGTGCCAATAAAAGAAGACTGTAGGTAGGATATCCAGTCTTAAACAAACATCCGGCGTTGCCCGGGTATTTATATACGTTATCCCGGTACATTATTTAATTATTGCTCAACACGTGACTAAACCGCCATCAAAAACGTCACAATATGAATCTCAACTATACTCCAAGTATTTAAACATTCAAAAATACTCGCGGTACAATATCAGGACTAAAAACATTTTACAGTATTCTGACAATAAAATTTCTTCCTTACTTAAGGAATGAAGTTTTACTTAAATCGCAAATTAACGGTTATAATGTAATACAGCCCCTTTTACATCGATTTCAGCCCAAAGTGGATAATTTCCTTTTTAATTTTCATATGACTTATTTCCACCCCCACCCCTCATACAAAGGATTGAAATTGTACACAACTATTGACGGGGAAAACACTATAAAAGTAATTGACCTCTAGAATTAATTTTCGACTCAAATATGACCCTTAATTACAAAAATTCCACCATTCCACAACTCCCCTAGGGAAGTCGTTTGGAAATTATATGCCAAACGTTCATAGGTAAATGTTACGTTTGACCGTTTGTTTTGTCGTTTTTAGTGTGATCCCGACTGTAGATTATGAACTCGACTTGCGTTACTCGTACGGAAACCGAAATTTTGGCGTCATCCCGGTGCAGTCCAGTGGTTGACAAAGAAGAGAAAGAAAGAGAGTTTTTGAGTTGGTTTTGTACAGAGCTCGCTTTCACACGTTTACACCAATAGATGGAGTGATATTTCCCGCCCCCTCTCTCTAATTCTGCTAAAACTACGCTTATAATAACACGGCCAGTGGGATGAATGGTATAGGACTTTTACTCGCATTCGATTTTTAAGCCGCCTTTCGCGTGGCAATTAAATGGATTTAGAACTATTTACATTAATATCTTCTGAACTCTACAAGCTATCGAAATGAATCATACGTGAAACTTTAATTTAAGATTCATCTTTCAATACCTGAACTATTCATTGAAATCCGTTGAGCCTTTTCAGAGTATTTACTTATTATTATTCAATCCATTAGTCCTCGGTTGAGGAAATAGGATACATCAAATATAATATTACAAGAAATATACAAAATTTTACAATAATGAATTGAAGGACAAAATAAGGATAGGTAAAATTCAATCTTCAATTTTCAGTCGACGGAGGAGGCAGCAGAAGATTGTGCGTAGGTTCCCGTCGATCATGAAAAAGAAAACAAGTCAGCAGTTAAATTCTACCAGAGTATAGTTGTAAAATAATAGGAAAATTTGACAGGACACCAGAAAACAGTTTTAGTCCTTCCTATCTACGAATTATTTCAGTGAATAATACGTTCCATTCATTAACAGAGATTTACAACTCCTTATAAATAATTTTTGAACCCTTAAAGCCTTTATTTCTTCCGGGAGAGTATTATATAGATTTATACCGGAATAGTGAATGCTTGTATAACAGATCGAGAGTATAGGCAACCCGAATTCGCCACGAGATTCAAACGCATCCGATGTAAGGTAGCTTTCTCGTAGAATTTCTTAATATTTTTAACTTTTCCGTACGATTGTTTTTACATTTCTTTTATACAAAACTTGTCCTGACATTAAAGAACACCCAAAAAACGAAATATCCAATTTGGTGCAATCGTTTGGTAGTTATACACGTACATACATTACGGTGATTCATTTATATATATATATATATATATATATATATATATATATATATGTGTGTGTGTGTGTGTGTGTGTGAACGATGCCGTTGTTTATTTAATTTTTCTGAATTCCTCAATTAATTTTGACTCTTCATTATTAGAAGGTTCGTGTAAAAATTATTGATAAATATTTCAGACGTTCTGGCGTCTGTTATTGAGACGAGAGTGTCGGATGGACTGTAGAGGGGTTTGAACCAGAGACTGGGTGGCGTAAAGGAAACACGCACAAGTTTAATATTGCAATTTAATGTCGTAAGAGGCAGAATTACGTATTACCCCTTCCCCGGCAAATGAAGGGGAACAAATCCATTCTGTGCGCGACAACACACAGTAAACAATGGCCGGGGCATTACAGTCACACACAAAAACAATCCCATTGTCGTATAAATTGGATAGACAGTTATAGAGATGCTTATCAGAGTGCGGGTGGGGAGCCGAATCGAATTAGTTGGCGCTTGTTTACGGCTGCTCTCAAGGAGATGTCTCTTACCAACAGTTTAATATTTCCGCTCAAGGTAATTCCGCTAACGTGCACAATTTATGTTCGAAAGAGGGACTTTGTAAATATTTCACGCCAGTCTTGGCGCTTTGGTCGATACCTGACAGGTTTTCAGCATTTATATTCCAAGGGGAGGCCGAAACGTGAAATCTCTTACAATTCCTCTAAAGATAATAATTAAGATTATTAATAAAAGAAAATCTTCCAATGACTGGTAACAAATGAATAAATAGACTACTTATACTATTTGTATTACAAAATAAAAAGAACATTGCCGTTTCGCTCTCTTCTGGGACGTCATCAGAAATAACAATTATACTTTTTGCAATTTATAAAGGACATAATGTATTCGTTTCTAGATGTTAATCATAACAAATGCAAACTATTTAGATGCTTCTTTGTATATAATCCTTTATTAAAATTATATTTCTGGAATAACGATAAAACCTTAACAGTCTCCAATTTGACATTTGTCATATGTCATATATGAATAAAGTAATTAGATTAATCTTGCTTAAACTTACAATAAAAATACAAAGAATGGCCGGAAGTCATAAAGAGAAGAATTTAATTTTAAATAAGACGTTTCATTACCCAAGTCTTGGAATCATGAAATGTTATTGCTGACTAAAACCAGATGTTAAAATTTAAGTTATTAGCCAAGGACTTATCTGTTACGGTGTCCGTAATAAAATAAATTGTCAGTATAATTTAGACTACAGAACAATTTTGTACATGACCTGATCGAAAAAGAGAAGTCAGGAGTCACTTGGAACTGAATCCACTGCACTTCGCTATTTTAATTCTTTATTTAGAAAATGTTCAGTTTAATTTCCTTAGCCTACCCCTAAACTGATCTTTATTCGCTGCTGCCGTAGTTACAAATTATTGCACCACATAAACCATTGTACAATGATCTTCCCTTCTTCACACAAAGTTGTTGATAGTCGCCTTCGTTCTTATCACTCGGTTATTTCCTAATCCTATAAATTATTATTATTTACATGAAATTCGTATAATTTTCTCGATTTATTAGCCTCTTCCTCCGATAATGTTGGTAGGGTATCGTTATTGATTCAGTTATTTTCCCTACAATTTATTTCATTGTTGTACCCCATAATTTACTTCCCGATACGTCCTCTCGAGTGCTTCTGTGAATAATTTAGGGGATATTGAGTCGTTTTGGGTCAATCTCACCTACCTTGAAATGGAAGCTTAACGTTTCTTTATATGTGTTAAGAACGAGTGTGTGAGTTTACAAAAGTTTCAGTCGTGATTGCTTCATTTTCAGTCTTTATCTTAACGATGTCGGTGAGAAGATGCCCAAGCAGAGAGTTATGATGATTTACATGCTGTTCCATTGAAATAATTAATTTGAATCAAATGTATATTAATGTAAGAACGAAAACATTTATGTAAACAGTACAATTTTGTTACTGAACTGGACCTTTCGGTTACATTCGATTTTATTAACTTTTTCCAAATCATGCTTTTTTTCTGTCCATGGCTAAATGGCTAAATGCCAATACTGTGTAAATACGCACTGAAAAGTGCTCTGGTACATTACTCAATATAATGAAAACTTTTATTGTTCTCTGAAAGTATGAGACAATAATCGTTGCTTTCAATCTTTTGTCCTTCCGGGTCGATCTATACAAAATGGAAGTGGTGACTCTCTTTCCGTCTCTTAATAAGCAAAAGCCAAGCTAATTCCAGCAGCCAATTTGCCAAATTACAAGTTGGAATGTATTGGCTGCTAATGAATATTCCTGAAAGCCACAGCGAAATTAAAACACATAAAAAAAGGATTCTTTATGATCCTCCCCGTCGTCATATTTTACCACTCTTTTGGTGCGTGTCACATATCAGCTTCCACTCCAATGAAGATAATTTTGCTTTATTTCTGCGTTTCGTAATACGAGCAACCTGTTCCAATTACCAGTATTGAGTCCCACGAACTGGAACCCGATTCCCGCAGCCATCGCCATGATGACAGGGGGTGGTGGGGGTGAGGGGGCGCGCGCGCTTTACATTTCTGAGTGAACATTTAATACAGGGCACTAGGGCTGAAATATTCATCCGTCTAATTTTTGCTCATAGGTCGACCGCTTTGTCGAGGTACGCGGTGGTGTCCCATAATGAGACCACCCTCCCTCATGACCCCGTGCTGCTGAATATTTCAAGGTTGGCAGTATTGAGCGAGGGGCGGCGTCGAGTGGCCACTCCACTTCTTTCCCGTCCTCACCGACTCTGAAAAGCAAGTAAGAAGTCGAGACGCAGTCGCCGGAGGTAAGGGAAGGAAAGCGACAGCGACAGCGACCCTGTTGTTGTAGGAGCCTGGCCTTTGCCTTTGGTGTCCCTGAAAGATCGCTGCACTGGACCATATCAATGTTTGTGTCCTTTTAGAAATATGGATGACGATGCCATCAGTTTATGGAAGGAAAATCGCCTCAGAAATCTATTTTTATTCGACAGTATTCTACCGCAACACTCAACCCTATAAAAACAATTAATTAATAGTCCCTTATAATATAGTTTATCTTAACATCACATATTTTTCAATGATCTTTCACTTGAACATGCCAGGCTAAATAAATTCAGTGAAATCGTCACCTTGTAATGTTTAAATTAGTCCCACATTCGAGCTCCAATTTTGTAAAGTTTAAATTACTCATTATGCATCACTGTTAGCGTCCATTTTGTATTGCTTAATCTCATCCCCCCTCTCAGTTTGATTGGTAAGTTGAAATTTGGAGTGTGACAGTGACTAAATCCGGTCTTGCGTGACGTCACGAGACTCCCTCTTATGTATGACGATCTGTCCTTAGATAAATGCTCACTCGTGGTCAGAATAAATACAAAAATTAATAAATCGCTAAATTTTAGTCCCTAGTTAAATAAATTGACTTAATTCCTCTCTTTCTTACAGATATATACTCTCCAATGCTTCAGCAGAAAGCTTAATGTAATTTTAAATATCTTTACTCTCTCTAATCATTCAATTCGATAAATATTCGTGTTTAGATTCATGAACGCGTCGTTAAACACAAAATAAACATTTACTAAAGGATCAATTAAAGCATTTACCTTTTTATAAGCAACCTAAGCAAAGGTACACCTACTCCCCGCACTTCCACATCTCTCTCTCTCTCTCTGCTTTACCAGATGTTTCGTAATCTGCGCAGCGGCTGCATTCAAAATTTGAAAGAAACGTCACGCCGACGACTATTTACAACCTGTAATATTATTCAGAAAGAATATAAATTGGTTTGTAGTCAGAAAAGAGCTTAAGGAAAAACAGGATGCAATAATACCCTTTGTGGTAACGAATGTCTTGCTTATCTCTTCGAAAACTCTGCATTTTCAACTTTCATCACGTCTCCGGCTACTTTTGGCAGTCATGCAAAAATTCTTATTGGATTCACATTTAGAAAATGGGTGAGTTTGAAAGACAAAGAATGTCCTGCCCATGGAAAGTTCTGAACCGTCGTGCTATGATTGTCGTCAGAGCCGAGGTTCTGGTCTACTCCATCCTACCTTCTCATAAATTTTCTTTAATTTCTGAGTATTGCGTTATCAATTATAACACTTGCCTCTGTATAAACTGAAAGTACATAAATAGTATCCTACAGTGTACTGGACAAAAGTAAAAAAATTACTACAAAATCAAATTATCATCATAATAATATTATGTCATTTTGTAGATCCTGAACGGAAATTTAGCTTCAAGGATGTGTAATGAGTCAGGGTGTACATTAATGATACGTCATAACTGTTAACAATCTATTTATGATGTCTAATAATAAGCTATAAAATAAGCTTAGATGAATAACTATTAAGTCATACAGTAATAGTAATGTATTATGCAAAACATACGACGAGGATTATGGATAATAATTTGTGCTCTCTATATAAATTATGACTTAACTGTACACCTCATATTTATTCACAATTTTTTCAACTGAATATAAGGAGTAGCTACGTTGTGATCATCTATAAAAGATAGAGATCCAAGAATAATGTACTCCATACTGTGCAATTGTCAATGATAAACATTATATTATTTTTATTTATTGCAGTGAAGTAATTAATAACATTAGAGTGAAAATACCCAATTATTTAAACTTGCATGCACAGATTCTTAAGTTGTTTCTATAAATAAATAATAAAATGAAAATACATCGACATACCATTACGAAAAATAATATTAGTATAAAATGATTGCTTTGTATAATTTAAAAAATATGAAACGAATGAAGTAAAATATTTCACCAACAAAATTTAGACACAACAGCCCAGGGTCAAAATGATGAATAACAATGACAATCAAACAGATCATAAAACTTACATTTTTTAAGTGAAGTATTGAACTTCAAAGTTTCAAGTATGCAATTTTAAATCATAGCTATACTGAATGGTATATTGAAATTAACCTTTGTGTACCAGGTTTTACATTTCATAAATTTATATTTGGTCTAACATGAAGCATTTCGCTAATCAATCGAGGTTAATTACTGTGTTCTACATCTAAACAATTGATATTACATAAATCAATCCTGTGATTATCAATTGTACGTGATTTGTTAATACAAATTGTTCATACAATGCTTGTTATGAATTTGTAAATATTATATTTACTTCTGATTTGAAACTTACAGTACAAATACTCCGTGTTACATATTACGTCATATTAATCAAAATCATTCAAAACATCTATAGAATTATTTACAAACAATTTTAATTCATAATCACATGTTTACCTATGCGACATGCATGAATAAAATTTAATCCTTTATTTACTCCAGCTTAAATCACAGAAAATGAGGTTACAACTATTTAATAAAAGCGTCATTTATTTGTTTTCTGACGAATCTGCTGTTGTAATATTTATTTATTTCTAAAATTGACATTACTTTCAAAAGCTACTCCTAAATTGGAGACAATTCTTATTGCACCATTAAATCTTCTTCAAGGAATATAAAACATTTTTAGACTCTTTATAACGTATATTATATTGTAATAAGATACAGTAACAAGTTTTCAATTCCTTAATAAATAATACTTATCAATATCGTTACTTTTTATTACATAGCTACTGAATAAAGTAGAAAATTCTGAATTGTTTTGATAACAAACACATACATGTGTAGGACATCAAACTATATGGCGACTGTGTAAACGAACGTTATAAACAAGCCTCGTTGCCATGGCAACCACAGATATTAGTACTGCCAGTCTTATCTTTGACTCAGAGAGCACACCTGTCTCAGGCCATAAATTTTACAAAGAAGTTTTGAGCAAAATGTGTGTTAATTTTAATTCTGGATATTTTACAAAAAGGTTTTTACCTGGAATCTAAGTTCTTCTACAAAGCACCAGTTCCTACATGAAAGGTCCAAAAAGATTATACAACGTCCCTTAATCGTTTCTGTTAATTTAAAAGTCACTGACGATGGATCTAGACCCAACGTAAAAACTTCAGAGGAAAAATTGCAGACGAATATGGCACATTATGACGAAAGATTCTCTGGAAAATAGGAAGGATATTATTTATTAATGAACTAAAAAATTGAGTCTGATTTATACGTAATGGTATCGCATTACGATATAAGCTAATTAAATATTCCATAATTTAATCATTCATAAAATTATGTTTTACTCAAGCATATCAGAATACAATTCATTCCTCCATCAAAAATATGTATCTGTTTCTCTATATTTATACATTATTTCCGTTATAATTCTGAATTTTTAAGGGTAATTGGTACATTATTTCAATAAATAAATTTATTTAATCAGCTTTATTTTACAAAAATTAATAGAGTTGTTGAATTAAAAACTTATGTATGCCACATATCACAAGACGAATTGAAGCATAATTGGTCACAGAGTTTTCTTTCCTTCAAGTAGTCCTTTTTTTCATATTGTGGCTAGCGTAATCTTTTGTTACACCGGATAACAGTTTATAAATAAAATAGCCGATACCGATTTAAACGTTGAGCGCGTATCGTACAAAATGACAGCAGCAGCAGCAAACAAGAAGTGAAATTCAGGCGAGTCCGATGGGATTCCTCTACTCCATCTCCAATTCCAGGGGGGGGGGGGAGAGAAAAAAGGTACAGAATTAAAAAATACAGAAGTCCTGATAAATTCGTGTCCGATTCACAATTGCGCGTTTGACAGATCCGTATCTTAATCATTAGTGTTGGTCGCTTGATGAATGTCCCGCCCAGAGATGAGTCTGTATATTGCGGCGAACGTTAATTGGTTTCCGATAAGCTGCCTACGCGATGGGAGTCGGGGCCATTAAATTGTGCCATAAAACATCGCCGTCTTTGTAGCTGGCGGATATTGTTATGCAAGCTGAGTATGCATCAAAAGCCGCCATTAAAGAGCATAACTGCCGTGAAAGTCCTACTATTCTTCGTTGCCGCCAAAGCAGCAGCTCTTCAGCGTATCGATCTTATTGAACCAATCATATAAGCCGTCCTTTATTCATATACAAGTCAACTATAATGGTATAGTACAAGAAAGCCAGCAGCCACTTAAAGGCGAATAAATTGTCACCCGTTAAGCCTTTGGATCGATGTTCACGACTTCTTTGATTCTTTCCGTTCCTAAATTCTGGACTTGCAAGTCGCAGCGTTACATATTTCTTAATTTTTTAAGTGTAACGTTAACCTATTTTAATTGCAATTTCTACCGTTGAAAGAGAAAGGTACATAAAAAATTTGAAGTACATACAAAACTAATCAAGTATTATCTAAGAAAAAAATTAAATTTAATGCATTCTTCGTTCCTGCGACTTTTATTTTAATGTTTCTCTTCCTCAGATGATTGAAACCAAATAGAGGAAGACAAATTAACGGATGACGAAACGTATCGCGTATGTCGAACGCAACGTTTCGCATTCTGCTTGTAATGCAGGCCTGGGTCGATTCTCGGTGGTGGAGGCGGACTCTCGAGCCAGCAGTGTTCGACAAAGTCTGAATGAAAGTTTATTTTCCGGTGTTCTATTTTCCTTCTCCTTGCTCTAATTCCGAATCATTGCTCTAATTTTTTATCTTTCTTCTCCTCCAACAACGCCAGAGTTCGGGGTGTTTTCCCTACACAAGTACAGGCACGTGAAAATGTTGATCAATCGATATTCAAATTTTCTGTTTACTTTTCAAATTCTTTTGTCTAGCACTCTGTGTTCCACGCATGAATAAAAAACTTTAAATTTAATAACATTAAATACGCACTCTACAAAAGAGATCCAATTATTCTTAACGAATTATT
The DNA here is from genome assembly GCA_034510155.1 of Eucriotettix oculatus. NCBI lineage: Eukaryota > Metazoa > Arthropoda > Insecta > Orthoptera > Tetrigidae > Eucriotettix > Eucriotettix oculatus. The sequence goes on from CM067377.1 coordinate 13,569,438, forward strand.
TATTTAATATGTCTTATTGATTATTGTGGTTTTTTGTATTATGCCAACAAAAGGCATTTCCATCAATCTCAATAAAATAATTATAAAATTAGATTATATTTAAAAAAATATTTTTCTGACAAGTATTACCATATTTATCTACAAAAAAAGAAAATATTACAAAATTTTAAAAAACAAATGTATAATAACATTAATCTTAGGTATGCAGTTTTTGGCAACAAATCCTAAGAACTACTCTCTCCATTGAAATAATGCCAACACTGTCAATCGTTTCCCTTATAGTTGAAAATACTTTTCCAGCAAAAGCCATGCTTCATAAAATATTCTGTTACATACCTTTAACACTTTTGTAAAGTCTCTTTTTGCACTTTCTGTACCTTTGTTTCATGTCTTGCCTGGAGCTCCTACAGAAGGTCAAATTCCTCTCCATGCCGTTTCAAGAAATGACATTTCCATTGTTTATGCGTGAGTTTGTGCTTTTCAGTGTGAGTGTCGTGTTTTCCGTTATTTTATACTATGTCCAATCTACCACGGCATATATATGAACTGTCATCCAGATATTAGTATCATTCCAACAACAACGTGTTTATCTCATGATGTGGATCCCTAGGGAGTTATTTACAAGAAACGAAGGGATCCTCTGCAGCTCTCGATGATGTAGAACAGTTATGTGAAACTTTTAAGAGGGGGCCAAATGAAGGAAAAAAAACTTTAGGCGGGCCAATATAATTTAGAGTTGAAGTGTCGTAAAATATTATATTCTTTGTAAAATGCTTCCGTTTCGTTGCAGATGAGGCTTAGTGGTGTAGCGTACCTTTCTATATGTTGAAATTAGGGAAATATTTAAGGTTTTAGTGGTGTAGCGTACCTTTCTGTATGTTGGGATTTAAGAAATATTTAAGGTTTTACGCTAACAAATATCTATTTATTATAAAAACTCAATAATTAATTTACAAAAAATTGAAAAAAATTATTTACGGGGTAGCTAAATATGCAAAACTTCTCTACACTCAAGGTTTACCATGGGGTTAATAGGCTATCAACGAATTCTGCTCAATTGATCGTCACAGAACAGTCTTACCACTACTACGTGGCTGCTACAGCACCAAACGTTCTCTTTCTTCAACATCAACCGCAGAATGTCTGATCACCCAACATCTCCGTGATCGTCAAAAGGTTCCGTTTGGTTCCTACTTTTTCGCTTTCATTAGAGAATCAATTAGCAAAGCTAAGTCAGTGTAGGGTAAACGGGTGCTGTTTTTCAAGAACATTGTACCATGAAGCGTAATAGAAGGGGAAAATTCCTTCGTACCTGAGACGTAGCGTATTTCATTGTCTGTGGTTCATTTTTAAACCGTGAAATCGTATGAGCCAGGCGCACGTGTCTAGCTGCTGCATATTCATATCTCCCAAATTTATTAATCTTATCATTATTCCATGAAACCACAAGTCACGCTACTAAAAACTATGAAAAAATACTTCCAACTCCATTCATCTTTGAAAACACGGCACTCATTGTCAAATTAACGTTTCTTAGATAACATCTGAAGACTTAATTGTTTTACTATATGCAGAGTAAAGCTAGGAAACCAACAACGGTAAGTCAGGTCTGAATCAAGAGACGCTTTTCGATATCTAGCCACGGTGGCGGGGGTAATTATTGAGAGGAGGCTCCGTTGCCAATTTTACTCTTCGCTACATAGTTACCAGCAGCCAGTTACCTCTTACTCTCAACATAATATTTAGGTTGTCACTGATACAAATCGAAAGAGAATAAAAACCAGGAAAATATTTATTTTTCTTAGAGCCTGTATTGGTTTTATATTCGTCAGATTAAGAATAATGTATCGCGGGTCGGATAGAACATTGCAGGGGACCGCATCTGGCCCGCGGGCCGTAGTTTGCTCATCTCTGCTGTAGCATATTGCATTGATTCTTGGCACCGATGTTGGTTTCGAACGTGTGAGGATTATCTTGAAGCATTGTAAAGAGGAAGAAAGGTCTGATATGTTCAGTTTTGTGGGGGTAGGCATACCTGAGGTAATCAGGATTATAGTTTTTATCAATTAAAACACAGTAATATAGTGTTAGATTATGTATAATTAACAGTTAACATTATCCAGGTAAAGAAGCATGAAAGGAAGGGGAGGCTGTTAGGGTGAAATCTAACAGGGAAGATGAATAACCTGCGTCAGGACTAAACACTGGTCTCCTTCAACTAGAAGCGTGGGAGGGTTTTTAAAGACGTAAGTAGAACAAGTGACATGACGGTCCCTCTGTCAGCTTTAAGTCGTCGAGCAGCTTGACTGTCACGTTATTAGGACACCTACAGGAAGTATTTCTTTGTCATAAAGAATGCGCTCACCCATCAAGGCAATGACCTAAGTTTGAGTTATAGCAAAGGAAACACTACACTGCACAAACAAGCAGCATAGGGCAGAATAGGACAACTAGTTTAGTATCCCATGCATGCAAAATATTAACTAAAATAGTATATAGAAGAATGAACGTCAAATATAATGCGAGTTAGGAGACGATCAATTTGGTTTTAGAAAGAATGTAGAGACAAGAGAAGCAATATTAACTTTGCGACTAATTTTGGAATACAGGATAAGAAAAAGCCGACCTACGTTCATGGCTTTTGTAGATTTAGAAATGATAATGTGAACTGGAACACACTATTAAGGATTTTAAAGAGTACTGTAAAAATATATTGAGAAAGGAAGCTTATGCATATCCTCTACAGAAGACAGGCAACAGTAAATAGAATAGAAGATCAAGAAAAGAAAGCCGTAATCAAGTAAGGAGTAAGACAAGGATGCAGTCTGCCGCCCTTGCTGTATAAATTATATATAGAACAGGCGATGAATAATGTTAAAACGGAATATGGAAAAGAAATCATACGCTTTGCCTATATTGCAGCATTAGGGGAATCAGAAGAAGACTTAAAAGCATAATAAATGGCATGAACGGAGTCCTGGAGAAAGAGTTCAATATGAGGGTTAATAGAGGGAAAACCAAGGTAAGGGGGTGTAGTTTGGGAAACAGTGGAATAACAAACGGTGTTACATTGGGAAGAGATATTTTGACGGAAGTTAAGGAATTCTGCTACTTGGGAAGCGTAATATCTTGGGATGGTAGAAGTATAGTAGAGATGAAGGGTAGGATAGCACAGGCAAGGAAGGCTTTCGTGAAAGAGAGGGATTTCCTTACGGGTATATAAGTGTGAATATTAGGAAATCGTTACTAAAAATGTTCGTATGGACACGAAACGTGGACGATAGGAGTTGGGGAAAGGAAAAGAATAGAAGTCTTTGAAATGTGTTGCTATAGGCGAATGCTGAAAATCAGATGGGTGGATAGAGTAACTAACGAGGAAGTTCTAAACAGAATAGGGAAAAAACAAACAATATGGAGGACGTTGACCAAGAGGAGTGATAGATTAATCGGCCACGCTTTGAGGCATGAGGGTTTTGTAAAATTAGCATTAGAGGGAAGTGTGTGGGGTAAGAACAGAAGAGGGAGACCAAGGATAGAAAACGTTAAGCAGATTAGGGAGGATGTGGATTGTAGCAGGCTTGCGCAGAATAGGTTAGCATGGAGGGTTGCATCAGACCAGGACTGAATACCACAACAACAGGGCAAAATAGCAATGTTTTTAATTTCCTAGCACCAATGTTTCGAATGGTTCTTAATGAAATATTGATTATTACGGCTTATTTTTGTTGAACCGCGAATTAAATTTCTGGCAGATCGTTCTCACTGTAGCCTTTTTATTGGCTTAAATTCTGTTAGTCAAGTATCATATTTTATTTTTTAATGTCTTAAGAGTTCTCATTTTGTTTCTTTAGATACCGTTACACCATGATTCAAATTTAGTACATATTTTTCCCAAATCGAGAAATTTACAAGCACGCGGATGATTAACGTCGCTATTGAGAAAAATTGAGCCACGGCGCACCGATTTCCATCGTTGTGTTTGGTAGCAAGGACAACCTTGAACAAGTGAAAAAAAATGACTTGACTTTGTCCTCAGTCTCCATTGCACGGCGAAGTGAATGTACTCGGCGTACTGGCAATTAGAAAATAACTCAGTGCGCACTTAAGAGAAGCAGGGGGTCGTGCCACGGAAACAAAGGCCGTGCAAGACAAAACCCTTGCCCGTGGGCGCGGCGCGGCGCGGCGCCCCGTACGCGCCGGTGGCCGTCTCCCTGCACAAAGGGAAAGGGGAGCTCAATACCACGGCCACGGCCACGGCCAAAGGGCAACCGCTCCACAATCCAGCCAGGTGACACGGGCAACATTCTCAAAAATTATCACACATTGCACTGACAAAACCACTTCCTTGTAGTCCTAGACATTCAATCAGTTGTTGCTGATCAATCAAGTGCGGACACGGAAGTTGCACTTCTATTTACGTAAATGCCAAAGATGTTATTGAGACAAAACTTAATAGAATAACCGTGATCCCTTTTCTGTCGTTACTTTGATTAGCAAATCTCGAATGTGATTTGTTCTGTAAACATATTCAATTAATGAATCCCAGACAAGTGCACACTTTGGACAACAATTAGTCTTTTTAATGTAGTTGAAACGCATTAAGATTTTTTTTAATCAATTAGATAATCTATAAGAACAATAAACGTCTGTATATAACACAAATAAAATAAACAGTTGTGACCCGCCACGCGGTAACACAAATTAGATCACCTTCTTCTTCATTTAGCATTAAGGCGCTTAAAGCTTTGCCTTCGCTTCCTTCATCACAGTAGCCTATTCTTCTCTCTCTTACGCTTTCCTACGCCATCTCTTCACTCCTGATGTTCTTAGGTCTTCCTCTACCGCATCAATCCATCTGAGATGAGGCTTTCATCTTCTTCTCCTTCCTGCCATGCTTCCCATATGCTTTGGTACTCTGTTGTCTCCCATTCGTCTGACCTGGCCAGCCCGTTCCAGTCTTCTAATTTTAACACTAACCACACAAATTAGATCAGAAGTAAAATTTAACAATTTTACATTTAAAAAAAGGTAAAAAGAAAATATATACATAAGAAATGTGTTAAGCTTAATAATTGTATTGCCGACTGCGCCAACATGTGATTCCACATCCAGGTTACCGTGTTTCAGAATGGAAACTAGAATGGGGATTTTTAATAAAAAAAATTGAAAAATTTAATGTCGCAAAAACTCTAGGAACGAAACTCAGCGACGGCTTACCGGAACAGGATTTCTGCCACAAGACTGTAACCAAAGTCCGGTTCTTTCGGTCACGTGGACAACATCTTGCCCGATTCTTACTCCGTCAATACTAAACCAAAAGTGTTTCTCGCTCTTTCTCCCAATTTTTACCTTTATCTTGCAGCTCAACTAATTGGTGGAAAACTGATCTTAGCATCATAATTCCAAATATGTTACCAATCTCCGTATTCGGCAATGACGTAGATCTTCTCCTCTGCCTGCATACTGGTCCTTCCAGGAAATTGTGAGCTGTTCTTGGCTGGAAGTTTCTTCCTGGAACTATTTACTTCTGCCTAGCGACGCTTCTACCAGAAATACATTTAACGCAATAATTTACGTTAGATGAAAATTTAAAACAAGAAATAAAGTAATAATTAAATAAACTAAGAGAAATACGCTTATAGCCTGTCTCAACTACAACTATTGTCAAAGACTACAAGTGTTCATCGAAACGTCTATTAATTTATAAATTGTTTTTCTGAATATTTCCGTATTTCTCTTTTATACGTGTTCTTAAATCTTATTTTATTTGATTCTGGAATTATTAATTAAGGGTCATTTAATTAAATCCAGCGTGAGAGACTTTTTCAATTACTAATTATTATTCTGAGGAGCGTAACAGGTGCAGCAGAGTTTATATTATTTAGCTTGAAGTTCATAAATACACACGGTGTTGTAGAACTTTCTGTGAAAGGTCCGCCCCTGTTTTGGTCTTCATGACGCATAAAGGCCACCTTACGGGAAGGTCGCTTTAAATCCCTGCAAGGGCTGGATCTCGACCTCCAGGGGTGAGAGCTTTTGCATGGAATCTTTTTACAGTTCTTACTATCCAGAGGCAGTAGAATGTGAATAAGTAAATTGTAGATGAATCCAAGCTTCAAGTTTGCAAGGGATGGAAGTATCTCGCAGCAATTCGGGGGTCGACTCGGATTATTTCAAATGAAGAAATGATGAGGCATTTTTTCGGAGGTGATTGATTCAGAATTTATTGTTTGTGCGTGGGAATTCAATAGTTAAACTTAGGCTTAAATTTTCAGATAATCTGGAATGGTAAGAAATTTGGGACTTGATATTTTGGTTTTGAAATTATGGAGGATGCTTTCCGGATGTAGAGGTTTATTTGAATTTAGGTTTCCATCCTTAGCTTACAGGATGGTGAAGACGACTTCGACAATTTTTAAGGACTGTCGGTTGTAGGAGATGAACGATGACATGGAGAACAGAGTGTTGGAATAGGTTTATGGATGGATGCAGGAAGTGAAGTGAAAGACGCAAATAATTCCTTTTTCTAGGACCCTCTGAAATTGAAGATGACTTGGTTGCCAAGAAACGACGTTTCAAAACACTATTTCTGCGTGAATAAGGTTTTGTACGAATGGTAGAGGGTTTTAGGATGACAGGAAACGATAATCTAGTATACACATTTTAGAATGTTGGAATTGAAGGGCAAAAAAAGAAAATAGAAATCAAGAAAGTATTAAGACAAGAATGCAGTGTGTCGCCCACGTTCTTTAACTTATAAGTATAACAGGCGATAAAAAAAGTTAGAAAGGAATAAGGAAAAGGATTCATACTGCAAGGAGAAAAAATAAAACCCTAAGATTTTCTGATGATACTGTGGTATTAAACGAGGCAGAAAAAGATTTGGAAACCGTAATAAATGGCATGAACATGGTCCTGGAATAACAGCACAACATGAGGATTAATAGAGGGCAAACCGACGTAATGGAATGTAGAATGGGAGAGAGTGGAATAAGAAAGGATGTTGGTTTGGGAAGGGATATTTTCAAGGAATTTAAGGAATTCTGTTACTTAGGCAGCATAATAACTAGAGTAGCATAGCATAGGCGAAAAAGGCTTTCCCAAAAAAGAGAATTTTAATTATGGGTAATTTATGTATGAATATTAAGAAATCATTACTAAAAGTGTTCGTAGGTTGTGTGGCGTTATATGGGTGCGAAACGTGGACGGTACGATGGGCAGAATGAAAAAGAATAGAAACTTATGAAATGTGTTGCTATAGAAGAATACTGAAAATTAGGTGTGTCGAATTAATAACTATCCATAAAGTTTTAAGGAGAATAAAAAAAGAGAGAACAATATGGAAGACTTTGATAAAGAGAATGGATAGCATAATAGGTCACGTTTTGAGACATGACAGTTTTGTAAAATTAGCCTTAGAAGGAAGTGTAAGGGGTAATGACAGAAGAGGGAGGCCAATAATGGAATGCGCTAAGCAGATTAGGGAGGATGAGGTAGATACGTCGAAATTAAAAGGCTTGCCAGAATAGGTTAGCTCGGACCAGCCTAATGATAATATTACAACAAGAAAACCTTTGAATGATACATTTTCGGAGTAGTTATACATGTTTGTATTAGAGTGAGGGTTTGCTTTCGGTGAACCTCGAGATAAGTGGCAGAAGGAGAGGGATATACTACTTGGAACTACAAAAATAGACGGATGACATTTTTCTTGATGTAGGGTACAGGATTGTTTCTGTTTTGGAATATTAAAGGGGAGTTTTTGGTAGGGTTGTATTTCAGTCTTGTTGTTCCGAATTGTGATAAACTGCGGACAGTCTGGTCTCGCTCACCCTGAACAGCCTCTGGATCAGTAATGCTGAAGTTGGTGAAATCAGAACTGAATTCTCGTCCTGTAATAGTAGAAAATACTTAGTTAATATTATTTCTGAACTACTACAGTCCGTGCAGATATATTCCAGAGTCGCTGGTCCGTGATCTCTAGAACACGGTCACGGTGACGTCAATAGCATCGACGTAAGCAGTAGGTGCCGAAGTAGAAAGCCAAAATAGTAAAGGGCACAGATGAAATATAGCGTAGTTTTCTAAGATCTCTTATACCATATAGTGCTGCATTGTATGATTAAATTGCAAACAAGTACTTAAGGGAGGAGCAACTTTATTCAGCTTGTCGTTTCCCTAATGCTGATGCGAGGGTGCCACGTGATTGCTGGGGCTGGAGAAAAGATTCTGCCACGGTGTACAAACAACAGCGTACCATCCTACAACCCCTCCACTAATTACGACCGAGACATTATCTCCCCCCCGCCCCTAGTACAAGAAACTGATCATTGGTGAAGGTTGTGTAAGACGTATAGACAAGCTTCCCAATGCAAAGTTGGAACACCTACCAACTGACTCGTTAGACAAATCACCAACAAATTTGTCTCAAAACACACGTCAAAAACAGTAAAGGGAAAAAACACCGGAGCTCAAATATTTGTGCCGGCTTCGTGCCAATTTACTAGGTATTCCAATGACACTACGAGGAAAATCCTTAATGAATTAATGAATCTGCACGAATTATTGGTTCTTTTTCTGTCTTATGTCAATTTATTCAAAATATAAAAATATTTCTTTCTCCTTGGCCCTACAGCCCATTGAGGGCCTGGGCCTAGCGACTCGACTGCGGACTGTCATCTTGCATGACATATTCCAAATTTGGAGTGACACGTGGTCAGAGTATCGATCCTCCAACAGTCTTAATCCCGGCCATAACGACACAAACATCCAAGTTCATGCCAGGATTCGAACCAGGTTCCTTTGGGTTGTGAGACAGCAACGCTAGCCACCACATCACAGGATATACATAAAAATAGTATGTATTTTAATAATAATTAATTACTTTCATTGTTATGGGATTTTTTATAAAGAAGAGTTCATTTAATGATTTTTGTCACTGTAGATTTGAATTTGAACCTACATAAAACCAAATTAAGTGGAAAGACTTTACTTGCATTGTAATTAATTTTTTATGCAGATTAGAGAAAAAGGAAAAAGAAAATATAATTTATCGATGAAAATTTGAGGATAGATCACAGACCAATAAATAATACCATTAAATTTATTTTCGAGGGGGACAGGCAACAAGAGTGTAATCCATGTGGTGGCATGGATCCATAGAGAAATACGAAATCATATGGATATAGATTTAAGAATATTGCTTGACCTAAATATGTACTATTGTAAAATTAGCCTTAGTATATATTTTTATGGAAATTTTATGATAAGGAATTAAAAAATTTAAAACATAAAACAAGAGTGCTAATTGTGTCGATTATAACTTTTTTGGTTTTACTTTAGGTGTGTCACCCCATCTTATTTAGGATTATATAAGCATACTATTTCAATTACTTCAATTATACTTATTACTATTTATAGATTATTACACCTGATGAAGTTCCAATGATAGTAACGAAACGTTGCTGTATATTGTAGTTAATAAATATTGCTTCCTACAATTCTGTCTCATTTGGCCGTCATTAGTTACCTGTAAAGAAGGTAATGATAAAACTTGAAGTAATATGATGATACTTTGGAAAATTTTAACAAACTCAATAAAGTAACAAAATTGAAAGAGCAGCAATGAGTCAAGATCATAAACACAAACGAAGGAAGGCAGGAATAATTCAGTGCTTCGTGTTTCGATTCACGAGAATCGAAAGATATAAGCAGAATCCCATCGTGTCTGAGAGTGGGGTAGAGAATTCAGATGAACTGCCGCTTCACACATTCAGTTCGGATCAGAGAACGAGAGAGAGAGAGAGACATCCAGTTCCAGTGAGCTTCCACTCGCCGATCACTCACTCAATCCGTGAGCGAGTGCTTTGGATCGACCATGTCTTCGTTAGACAGGACAGTGTCTGGAGGCCGCGCTAAACTACTCGTGCAATTTTTAACCTAATGTTCGGAAATTAGCGTCGTGAATGCTAATTGACATTCCTGGCACGTCGTCGAGGCACTTTCGCGCATCGTTAACACCACGTGGTGTAATACGCGCCTCCCCCGCCCCCGCCCCCGTGCTGCTGGCTGGAGGGCGCTTATCACCCCAACGGGCGGAGCACTTATAATTTCCGGAGAATCAGCATTCAATAAACTTCAGCTAAAAAGGCAGACACGCGCCTGCCTTTCATTCATGCCAAGTATTCCACCAAAAATTTTCATTTCGTTTGAGAAAATATGAATACATTAGGTGTGTGTCTCATAGAGGGACGTAGAGGAATATGTTATTGTTTGCTATTCTCATTGTCATTTATGTAAAGTACAAATTAAAGATCATCATAGGTACGGCAATATTTCCCCCTTTAAGTTTCAGATATTCGTCCTCCCCCTTCCCGGTTGAAGCTGTTCGAGGTGGCAGACCGGCTGAAGTTTTATAAATTTTGACTATGTTCTTCAAGCTTTATCATTTGAATAAATTACTTGAAATTACTAGTTGAATGGAAAAATGTTTATAATTTGTAATTGGTCGTTAATTTTGCGGTGGTAATACACCTAATAAATTAAACGGGATGTAGTTCATTTTATTTAAACCAAATTTTCTGAGCTCTGAAACTTGTGGGGTCATTGCACTTCAGGTATCGAGGGCTGTTGCAAAACATATTCCTATTCAATAGGCCTCCAGTGAAAGGATTAACTTCCGGTCGCCAACGAAGAGTGACCATTTAGGGTGCCACAATATGGCATGCACGGGTTTATTCCACATGAAGTGGGAATAATTTTGAACGTGGAGCTTCACGCCTCTGAAAAAAGACTGGCTACCTATTGGAGTCGCTGGGGGTGAAAAATCACTTGTCATTGAACAAGGTCTGGCGGGAGATCCGTACTTTCATACGACGAGAGTGCAGTTACGGAAGAGAAGTTGTGTCGGAGACTTCAGATAGGCAGTTATAGACGAGACGTGAGGCAACGTCGGCCTCCATGTTCCAGAAGCTTAATGTCGCCAATTTTGCGTCAATGACTCCATAGGTTCCTGAGCGCCGGTGGTTATGTACTGTCAAACAAAACATCCTCAAAATTCCACAGCGCCAATAATTCTTATCTTAAAATATTAAAACCAAGGTATCTGAACCCACCATTTGATTAGAAAAAGAATCAATTTACTTTTCCATGTTATAAATCGTTCGGTCATTATACATATTTTTTGACAGTCCAGGAAAATAAGATTTTCCTTTGTTGTTGTTAAATATATATTACGAAGTTTAAGTCTTATAGTTTAGTTTTCCCTTCTCTATGCTATTTATTTGAATTCAAAATTACTCAACTCATAACATTACAATTTATTCGAAATATTTAATTTTGTAGTATTTTGAGTAACTACGATCAGACATTGTGTTACATGTAATAACTAGTTATTAAAAGTAGAGATATGTAGAGGTGAATTTATAATTTTTATTTCTTTAATGGTATTTTGAATCTTTATAACATTATCATTCATTGGTTCAACTTTTTAGGTAAGAGTATTTTTACCCAATTACTTCCAAACCATTGCAGAACGCTTTCACAATCTGATAGGTGAAATTCAGTTAAAAAAATTACATCGGTATAATTCACACATACATACACACACACACACATATATATATATATATATATATATATATATGGCTTTAGTTATATAATTTAACAGCAACACTAATTTAAATGAGGAAAAATCGTACTTTAACGTTGCTGATAAAACAGGAATTGTAACAAAACTAAATTACTTAGGAGAAATAAACAGGGAGGACAAAGAAAATAAAAATCTATGAGCTAGGAAAAGTATTGTGGCAACACTTTCCACCTGCTCAATGGGAGTAATTCAAGCCATCAGGTTGAGAGTTCCAGCAATCCTACTGATGGAAGAACCCTATTCAGCCACGTCTTTTAGGGGTCAGATGTGACATCTTTGTACACTTTCCTTGAATTCGTATGGGATGGATTGACGTAATCGTGGATCCTACAGTAGACAGCCATGCAACAGTCGGTAAACAGTTTCAATGTTGTGAAAATTATTGTAGTGCCCTATCTAATTTACCAATTAAATTACCTGCAAAACATTACCATTATTTCAACTAATAGTTATTTTGCACAATTATTTTGATTATCTGGAACAGAAGAAGTTATATCATCTGTTAGACTGTAAGCGATATTAAAATTCGAATCTAATGCAAAATAGGTTTCGACGTCATACGCACAAACAATCGTATGTGTTAAAACAACTGGTTCGATCCGTATTCCCAGTTACTGTTACGTGCTCACAGTTTGTCCTCCATAGTTTTTATCAAAGAGGAGAATGACCCTCACACAGATAAACATGCCGACCATTAGTAAATGAAAAACAGCTGGGTGCCCGACCATGTCCAGGTACGTATTTGTATTAGCCTGGTACAGTAGATTAACTCGACAGCAATGTAATGTAATGTGATTTAAGCGATATAGATACCTTGTTTTTTCAGGACTATTGTAGAAAGTCTAATTAACAGACGGAATATAATGGAACTATGTGAATCTCTTCACATTTGCCATTTTTACATACAATGACTCCAAAACCCGTATTTGTTTTCTATTCCTCCTCGTAATTGCGGAGGTATCTCACTCACTCCTCTCCAATCTCCGTTTACATGATGCGCACTCAACACAAAAAAATAACTTTTAACCTAGATATTTTGTTTTAAACAACTTTTAAATTTTATGATGATGTTAAAACCATACACATTTAAAAAAATTAATTTTAATAAATATACTTTTTCTTAGTTTTGGTACGCTCATGTACCTCTTTCATTATATGATGAAAACAAAAAAAAATCGCCTTAGAAGCAGATATAAGCTTGCCGACCACTGTAAATCCTGCAGACATTTCTTGACTAACGAAGGATATGCCCAGCCGTCGAACAGAGTTGGTCAAATATAACTTTATTGTGTAGGGCGCGTGAGGTAAAATGGGATCAGTTCCACTCAGGACGTCAAAAAAAAAAGACTCAGCTCCCAGATATTTATCACGCCTGTCAATTAATTCCTTCATTCCAATGTGATCAATTCTTCTTCATCATCATCCACTTTATTTTGGAGGGGGGGTTAACAGGCTACATGAGGGTGATCCTGAAACAGGCAACTCCCCTTTAATAACATAGGAAGGGAATTGAAAAGGGGGGGATGCGGAAGGTAGAGCAAGGTAGCCAAGGGTTGATTAGAGCCCCGGGGCTGTGGTTTAAGGATACTACCCGGTGTTTCACCTAAAGAGATGCAGGGAAAACCCTAGAAAACCTGCATCATGTAGGTCGGGCATTGGGTACTATTCTTACGCCCTTCCGAATGACGGGAGACGAGTTTGCTGTGCGGTCGCATCATCATTCTTAGTTCTGCAGCACATTCAAGTTCTTGGATTACAGGGTCGACTGCGGACAGTTATCTTACTTGACGCATTCAGAATTTGGAGTAGTCGCCGTGTCGATTCTTCAGCAGACTTCATTGCAGTTTCGCTGACCGTGACGACAGAATCTTCGTTAACCACTAGACCACTGGAGGTCGGCTAAATTATCATTATCCCGTGTAGCACGTGATATCATTTACTGTGAGCTCATTAAGCACATGGAAGTTTTAGTTGTAATTGCTTGCCCCATTTCGGATCAACTTGAAAAATTATGCGAGTGCTAGTTAGTACATTTCTCCTCCAGAATGACATTGATTGAACAGATGTGCCAGGTTGCCTCTTTACTGATTAATCCCAGTAAATTGAACGTGGGCTGATAGAATCCGTAGTTTCTCTGTATCCATCTAATTAGCTGCAAGTGCACGCGATTAGAACGATCCTCGCGCATTGACGAGAATGGATTCTAGGCGTCGCCGGCACACGAGAGAGATTAAAGGAGGACAGGTGCGTGCTAATATAAAAGGCTTCTCCTGTAATTGATGTTGGTCCAGACCGCAGTACAAATCCTAACGGTATTCGAATGAAAGCTGTGTACTATCCCTTTCCCACTGGCGCTAAACCACAGCACAGACAGGGTTTATCCCCACACAGGGCCAGAGCGGCTTGTTACGCCCCCCCCCAACCCCCTCCCTCCTAACTCACTCATCCTCAAAAGCTAAATGTTTTTCACTCAACAAAACAAAAACCACAATGTCACGAAGTAGCAAATTTGTCTCCCAAGCGTCAAATGCTTGTTCAAAGACAAAAGTGTTAATAAAACGGATATTTGAAGTGAAACTTCATTATTCTCTAGAGACTGGAATAAGAACTCTGAATATGTCATGAAGTTGTTGGTCTGGCGCTGTGAAGGAAATTAAAATAGACAGCAGCTGGCACGCGTATTGGCATGTATACTTTTTTGCCCTATATGGTATTGGTGTTGTAAAAGGGTTTTATTTCATGTCGATTTATTTATAAAAAACGTTTTAGTTTATCTAAAGTCATTAAAATTTATTTCCTAACACGATTACAAAAAAATTAAAACTGTTGACTCAGTGCCTGAGGGATATATAGAAACAACAGCTGGTGGGATATTCTTGTTTAGAATTTAGAAATCATTTACCATTCCGTGGTGGTTGCTTGCTTGGTGGCAAGGAAGTCGGAGGTACTGGCTGGTCAGTTATGAACCAGCCGTACGATGGTCTCTCAATATAGTATCAGTTTTAGTTTTCTGTACTGTTTCACTCAAAATATCACCTGTTCCAACTTCTTCAGTTCGGACTGTTGAAATTTAATCGTGGTATGGCAAACTAACTTCTCCCAAAGACTTTTTTTCCGATTAACACGCGCCGTTGTCCTCGCGCGCATCCTTAAAATGGTAGAATCATTGCATCCTTCCACGTTTTCACGTCCCCGAAATTTGTCGGCCGTATCCATCTGTGGTGTCTTAATTTAATCCTGGCCACACGTGTGCAGACAAAAGACTCAGGGCTCAACATATTCCAATTCTACAGACCTCGATTCTCATTCGCATGGAATCTGCAGAAAGCCATATGATTATAAAACATTCATAAAATTACAACTTACTCCGCGCTAAACAAATCAACGAGATGGATCATTTACCTTGTCTTGTTGTAGTATTCAGTCCTAAGATACGTTTGATGCAACCCTCCATGCTAACCTAACTTGCGCAAGCCTTTTTATTTCATTATAACTAGCGCACTAAACATTCTCCATAAACTACTTAGTGTATTCCATCCTTTGCCTCCATAATCTGTTCTTACCCCACACACTTCCCTCTAATGCTAATTTTACAAGTCCCTCGTGTCTTAAAACGTGGCCTATGAACCTATCCCTTCCTTTAATCAATGTCCTCCATATTGTTCGCTTTTTCCCTTTTCTGTTTATAACTAAGTAAATCCTTCTTTTTCGCGAAAGCCTTCCTTGCCTGTGCTATCCTACTCTTCATCTCTACTATACTTCTACTATCCCTAGTTATTATGCTTCCCAAGTAGCAGAATTCCTTAACTTCCAACTTCCATCAAAATATCCCAACCCCTGTGTTTCCAACAATACATTCTATTCACCTTGGTTTTCCTTCTATTAATTCTCATATTTAACTCTTTATCCAGGACTCCTTCATGCCATTTATTATGGTTTCCCCTAATACTACAATATCGTCGACAAAGCGTAAGGTTTTTATTTCTTCTCTTTGCAGTATGATTCCTTTTCCATATTACGTTTTAACTTTCTTCGTCGCCTGTTCTATATATAAGTTAAAGAGCATGGGCGTCAGACTGCATTCTTGTCTTACTCCTTTCTTGATTTCTGCTTTATTTTCTTGGTCTTCTATTCTAATTACTGTTGCCCGTCTTCTGTAGAGGTTATGTATTAGCCTTCTTTCTTGATACTTATTCAAGTTTTCTTCAATAACCTTAATTGCGTGTTCCAGTTCACAATATCAAACGCCTTTTTTAAATCTAAAAATGCCATGAACGTAGGCCGTTTTTTTCGTATCCTGTCTACTAAAATTAATCGAAAAGTCGGTAATAGTGAGGCCTGTTACTCCTCACCATGCTAGTTTTTTTTTCCGCCCCGAAATATCGGTACGACTCATATCTGAGTCGTGGTCCCCACTGCGCAACCTGGGGAGACGTCCGATGGACGGTTTTTCTAACATACGCACGTATTCATATACACATACATACTCATATCCTTCTCACAACAATCCTAACTGATGCCCAACACCGGTCGTAGGAACGTACAAATCTTATTTCCTCGTTAACTTCACTACAAACATTTTTTTACCCTTACGACCTAACCAAATTTAGTTAATATATTAAAAATTTTTACTATTATTATTCTTAAATATCATAAGTTACTTTCGTTATGTTACTTTTCAAGCATTCGATGTATCGATATCGTCTGTTAGATATCGATTCTTTACATTTTCTTTTAAACACGAAAAAGTTACTGTAGTATAATGTTTCCAAATGTATGTCCCATTACCGCCTCTAACGTCGAATAACGTTGCTACTTGTTCTAACAAAACATGCTATTATCCACAATGCTTGCCTAACACATGTCTTATTGTCGTAACAATACTCCTTTGTGTTCGCCGCCCTATAATCTTTATTTATTACGGCCTATAAAAGTTTATAAAAGCTAGAGTTAATTTATTGAAAACCACAATTAAGAGATTTGAATTGATATTATACTTAATTTCCAATCATTACAGTTCGTTTTTTCAATCACGTCCGTTATGAATACGCGACGCTCGTAATGGAAAGGAAATTAAAATTGCTTTTAATGATCATTGCTCATTAAGTTTATTTACGTGTACAACCAAACTGTAAATATATTTGCCCTATAAATACCTGTGGTTTCGAAGATCTCTATTAACTTCACTTATCACGCGGAGAACCGTGCATTGGCACGGTTCACTATTAACAAAACTTTCCTTAAAAGTAAATTTGGCTTTCAGCTGCATTTGTTGCAGTTAAACAGCCATAGTCCGTTAACATCTGCATATATCTATACTAAACAACACACATACACAAGAAAAGAAAGAAATATACCTACATTTTCGGAGAAACGAAGCACTAGCAATCAACCCCACAACTCGTCCGGACGCCATTTTATTGAGAGAGAGGAATTAATTGTTAAAGTGTAAAAATAATTTTGATTTCATTTGTATGTATCTAAAGACGTGGAGAAATGGCGACCAAATTTTGTACCTATCAATTAAGTATATCAATAATCGTTGCTTGACGTAATTATACTGTCTAGACGAACCAATTTGTGACGGATACACTCTTTAAGACATGGCTACCACCCGTAGGGTCGTACAGGAAGGAAGCGCAAAATTTTTAAATAAGCAACAAACGGCTGAAACTCCGTCGGATAAATATTTCTCTCGGTCAATTACTTTTACATTTTCCTAACACTACAAGTGTAGAATATAAGACTCTTTTCAGTATGGCAAGAGAGAATTAATAGGGGTGGCGATGGAAATGCTTCAAACAGGAACAACAAGAAAACTTTCGAGTTTGATGTCAATACAGGTGTAATGTGAGTCGCTGAGTCTGATTATGAAATTCAATCATCAAGTTAACTTTTAATTCAACCCAAGAGGGTTATGGAAGCGTATAAACAAATTTCCTCAAACAATCAAATTTTATACAATTTTCTTTCTAACCCCGGAACCACTGTTGGCGTTAGACACCAATTACCATTCCCAGGGGAGGGTGTGGAGTGGGCGTAAATGTTTCCCACAGTGAGAGGTGTGGTGGAGGAATGCAAATATATAACATGAAATGAAATGATACAGGTTTTTGGTCTCACAGAAGGTACTGTGATTAGTTTATGACAATCAACGTGCTACTTAACCTGTACTTGAGTCACAGAGTGTGTGGACGAAGAGGTCAAAGACAATTACACAAAATCATCCACAAAGATTCCTGATAATTTCGGGGTTAGTTACCAGGTTATTTTAAATAAATACCGGCAACCTTTTAGTTCCTAATAAAAGACTACAATGTTTACACAATGTTCCTACTTATGGAGCATTCTTGACTTCCGAGTAAGGATATGTCCTTCTCATTTAAACATCTGTATTCTAATGAGAGAAAGAGGTAGTCAATTAACGCGAAAGTTGTAAAATGAACACCATATAACATTTCTGAAAATTGCGTCATACAATATAATATATATCTGGAAATGCTATTAAAATACTTTTCCATTTGTATTCCCCCTTTTACTCGTGCGTTCCAGTTCTCAGAACTAATATTGGGCGTCCTGTGTTTGCTTTTCAGAACGTGTCCTCATACACGAAATCCTGTAAAAGAGGAATAAATATAAGCGGAATTGTGTGGAAATGTACGTGCACAATATCTGGACATTGCGGTGAGACAAGTGCCACATCAGCCTCCAGCGTTCGCTGTCACAATATTTCCCCCGTTACAGCAACTTTCCCGCATCGATATTCCATAAATTCCAACCAATTTGGCCACGCGTACTTTATGGTGCACATCGGAAGTAGCGGTCGGGGTGGGAGGTGGATCTTTGCCTTCGCTGGTGGCTGCCACGCCGCTGTTGCTATTGATTGATCGAATAAACATTTATCATTTAGGCTGGCAGGTGGACGGGTTCGCTGGCAGCGCTCTGAAAGGGTGGGGGGGGGAAGCCATCTTCGTCCCCCGCTGTTTTTGTTTTCTCTACCTTCTACAACACGTGCTATATCTTCTTCTTGCTTCCAACCCTCTACACAAACTAATCGGTCCTCTCGACCCTCGCCCAGAAATTTCTCTTTCTCTTCTTAAGAATTCTGTCATGTACCAGAACATTAAAAAATTTACCTCTCCATTCAATTATTGTCTTTATATACCATTTAAAAAATCTGATAAGATGCCAAATATGCTTATTTGTAGGGATAGCCTGTAAAAGTTGTATGCGCCACACAGACTCGTTAAGATATTATAATTACGTCAGACATCGGTACACGATTATTGATATGCCTAATTAATTCTAATCGAAGTTGATGCCCAATAAAGGATAGGCATGCATTTACGGTTTAGGCTTACCTTAAATTATTTTTTTATGGGGAGCCCCGAACCAATACCTGAACGTACACTTTTAAATATGAGAGGAATAAAATATCGAGAGAAAAGAATTAACCATTACCTCTACAGATGACAGTCAGCACTAATTATAATTTAAGGGCAAGAAAATAAAGCAGAAATCAAGAAAGGAGTAAGACAAGGATTCATGACATTTAACTTAATAAATAGAACAGGCGAAGAAAAAAGTTAAAATGAAAATGGAATGGGAATCACACTGCAAACTATTTTTTGCTGTTTATATTGTGGTATTAGCGGACCTAGATGAAGACTCTTGGGAACAACGATAAATGGTATGAACGTGATCCGGGAGGAAGAGTATCACATGAGGATTGATAGAGGGTAAACAAAGGGGATGGAGCTTACGAAGTATGGGAAACAGTGGAATAACGAAGGGTGTTACATTGGGAAGTATACTTTTTATGGTCGATAAGGACTCATGACACTTGTGCGGCATAATAACAAGAATTGGATAGCACAGGCAAGGAAGGCTTTCGCAAAAAAGAAGATATTACGGGTAATCTAAGTGTGAATATTTGGCAATCATTACTAAAAATGCTCGTATGGAGTGTGGCGTTTTATGGAGTGCGAAACGTGGACTGTAGGAGTCGCACAAAGGAAAATAATAGAAGCTTTTAAAATGTGATGCTATAGGAGAATGCTGAAAATCATATGGGTGGACTTTCTAAGCAGAATAGTGGAAGACAGAACATTTGGAAGACTTTGACTAAGAGAAGGGATAGTTTAATAGACCAAGTCTTCAGACATGAGGGCCTTGTAAAATTATCATTAGAGGGAAGTGTGTGATGTAAGAAAAGAAGAGGGAGACCAAGGGTGGTATCAGATTAGGAGGATGTACTTGCACAGTGATGGAGAGATCGATAATTTTGGAGGATCATAGTAGTTCGGCGATTGGAGAGACAATGAAGACTGAGAATGCAGAAAGACATTGGAATTGTGAGTTTGCAGATGAATTTATAGTTAACCTTACCACGCAATTGCGGGCGACGAGAGTAACTTCAAAGGCGACCTACAAACACTGCGACTCTATTCCTTGAACGAGTTTACATTCCAGCAGACGAGACATTGAGCATTGAGACTCCTGCGCAGAAGAACCATATAGTAAAGAGACAATATACCTTGGCGTCCCTCTGTCGTCAGAGATACTCTTCACAGAGGACCCGGGTTCGATTCCTGTTAGTGTCGTGTGTGTTTTGACGTTCCCTAACTTAGTAGACGGGACTAATCAGTTACTCAATTAGACAGTCGCTAATGATCTTTGATGTTCGTGCGACTATATATACCTCGGCAAGCCGGTGTTAAAGAGCTACAGTAGCCCACAATTCCCATAATTTATGAGCAGTTTTTTGAGCATTTACGAAAAAGTGTCAACTACTTTTTCTGTGTTTATAGACCGTAATTTTACCTCTCGAAATACTGCACGTAGATAACACTTTTTTGTTAATAAAAATATATATTATTTATGAATATTATTTAATTTCACCGTGTCCTATTTACTCAATGTACATAAACAGAATTAAAAAATGACGTATTATTTTATTCAGGTGTTAAGTAAAATGGTAAGCTAAACATTTCTCCAAAGTAGAAAATAGTTTCAAATTTAGTATTCATTTACTGGAAGACGGTTGGAAACATCGAAATATAGGATAAATTAAATTTTAACCGATTATTGTGGCAATAAAAGAAAATAAGCTATTTAAATATATTTTTAGCAACATAAAATTTAAATTCGTGTTCTTTGTTCCTCTTTGGCTCTGCAGCCCATTCAGGGCCTTGGCCTACTGGGACTGACATTTCGAATTTAAATTCTCCAGCAGTCTTAATCCCACTCTCCTTGACCATGACAGCTCATGACAGGATTCGACCTTAGGGTTGTGAGTCAGCGAGGCTAATCACCAGACCACAGGAGGTCGACTTTGTGTTAACACGTCCTAAATGTTTAGAAGGAACTTTACTAAGTCTGGTGTTTAGACAAGTAATTCAATTATTTTACGTTAAGTGAAACTTTACGTCTGTATTATTCAGAGAGTTTCTGGACTCTTATTTCAGATGTCTAAAGGGTTGTAGGGGGGGGAGGTTTTGATAAGGAAGACAAGTCCTGAAATGGGTACCATTTCGACGCATAAAATGTTTAAAAATGGAATATATTTAAAATCTCCCGGTTTACGGTACACAAACAAAACGTGCTGAGGGCAACTCCCGATGATGTCGTGTATCTTGTGTTTACAGTCAGCTATGATGAGTCTGTCACTCACATAAGTCGTCATACAGTACAGTAAACGTGTGACGATTATCAGCAGTCGGCCTCAGACCATTTCGTTTGCTTACCGTGAAGCGGCAGATTTGAAGTCGATTAGATGTTTATACTTTTTTTTTGCATTATAATTAAACATGTCCTGACATGGGTTCCTCATAAAACCTTTGTCTACTAAATTCCCTGGATAGTCTTGAGAAGTACGAAATAGAAATTCTGAAATGTCCTCTATTTTTTATTTGTGAGATCAGATGAACTTCATTTAAAACTTCGTTTTGCAATTAATCACATGGATCTCAATTTACCTCGTTTCATTAGAAAATGAGAAAATGTGCGACGGAAAATTGATAATGCATTTCGGCATCCGATTAAAAAGTCTACAGATTTATAAATATATTTTTTGTTGTTGTATGTTTTGAATAGCGACGCTTGTCTCATTGTGACGAGGACTTGGATGAGGCATAATTACCGAGAAGTCACAAAACAAAGCTCCCGGATATAAGTGGAACAGCGTGAAATATTCATGATGGCGATCGATGTTCGTACGTCAGGTCACAGCTGTCACGGCAAAAACTCACGAGAAAAATAACGGCGACAAACTCACTCACGCACGGGCGAGTTATACGTCAAGCCTCGACTTATTTCAACCTAGTACACCGTAAAACATGAATTCCTCGTATATATTAGCTGTCGAGGTGTACACTTGTTAACACGCTGAACTTATTTATAGTTTAAGCGACGAAATTAAGCATTTTATTGATTCCATTTTAACTTCAAAACATTCAAAAAATCGGAATACAACAACAAAATCAGTTAACTGTTTAAATTATGTTTCATTTTAAAAAATACGTTTGGAGTAATAGTTTCCTAAATGTTGTTTTTCACGTGCAAACTATAGTGTCAAATGTCAGACAACGTTTCTTAGCAGACGGAACCATTCATCCACAGGTATAAGAAAAATGATACGTTACAAAAAAAATTATTACGCGTAGAAGATTCTTTAAAGATTTTCCTACTAATCGTAAAACGTATATGATTTCTGTAAGGAACATTTTTCTCGAAGAAATACTACTCAATTTACGAATTAAAAGTAAACAACCACTTCTAACGTTTTATGGCTTATACGTAACCTCTACAGAAGGCAGTAATTATAATTGAAGATCAAGAAAATAAAGCAGAAATCAAGAAGGGAGTAAGGCAAGAATGCAGTCGGTCGCCCGTCCTGTTTAACTTATTTATAGAACAGGCGATGAAGAAAGTTAAAACGGAATATGGAAAAGGAATCATAATGCAAGAAGAAATAAAAACCATACGCTTAACCGATAACAATGTAATATTAGGGGAGTCAGAAGAAAAGATGGAAACCAAAAGAAATGGCATGAACGTTGTCCTGGAGAAAGAGCTCAATATGAGGATTTATGGAGGGAAAACCAAGGTAATGGAGTGTAGTATGGGAAACAGTGGAATAACAAAGGGTGTTAGATTGGAAAGGGATATTTTGAAAGGAATTGTGCTACTTGGGAGGCGTAACAACTAGATTAGGAAAGCACAGGCAAGGAAGGTTTTCGCGAAAAAAGAGGAATTTACTTACGTATGTGCGTATATTAGGGAATCGTTGCAAAAAATGTTCATAAGGAGCGTGGAGTTATTTGGGTGCGAAACGTGGACGATAGAAGTTGCGGAAAGGAAAAGAATAGATGCCTATGAAATGTGGTGCTATAGCAGAAGAGATGGGTGCATAGAGAAACTAACTAGGAAGTTCTAAATAGAATAGGGGAAGAACGAACAATATGGAGGACGTTGACTAAGAGAAGAGAAATATTAATAGTGAAAGTTTTAAGACACATGGGTCTTGTAAATTACCATTAGAAGGAAGTGTGTGGGCTAAGAACAGAAGAGGGAGGCCAAGGATGGAATATGCTAAGTAGATTATGGAAGATGTAATAGGTGTTAGTTATGTAGAAATGAAAAGGCTTGAGCACCAAGGTTATCATGGAGGGTTGCTCCTACCATTATATTAGTCCTTGAATACGGAAACCTATTTCTCAGAATAACATTACTGACAAATTATACGATTATTTTTACAAGATACAATTAATAATAATAATAAGTTTTATTAAACATAATGAATAAATGCACAAAAAATTTGTTCGTCCAGCATAGAGACAAATTCAACTTACTATTTATAATAATACAATAAAATATTATCTGACAGTTAAGTATTATTTATTAAACAATGCAATCACTTATATTTATCAGATACATTTACGACGTTTCGTCCCTATTTGTCTTTTTTATTTTTATTATGTAACTATTTGAATGTCTTACGATTCTCGGGATATTAGTGCTCTAATATAACCAACATTTTACTAAAGTTATAATGATTATTTTTTCTCGCGAACGTCGACGTCGTCGCCGCCCGCATACACGAAGGCTACATCAACAGCATAATGTATCGTGTTCTATATGTCATTTATTTGAAGGAAATGTCGGTCGCTTTTGAATATTCAAAAATTTCTGCCCCCTTCAGTCCCGCCCCTATGGGTGGTAGCCGTGTCATACCCCGACTAGTTGCAAAGAACATGTGAGAAAAAATGCGCTGAAATTGCTTCATGAGCTTTGAGTTTGTATGCGAAACATACATACAAACATACGTACGAGTTTTGAGTTTTTTTCACAAATGAGAAATAAATTTCATTTACAATAATAAGGTAGTTAATCAGTTTCTTTGGTCTGTTATGCTCGAAGTAATTTGTAAATTTTATTAATGTTTTATTTAAATAACAATATAATTCAAGTACTTGAAATTTTATACAAAAATGTTTATCTCTGGAATGTGGATCACACTCAGCGCCATATAAATCAACGCGTTGAACCACTCAGTCAATTCTGTTATTTTGTGACTGAAATTTACCCTTTTACAGTTTAACGAAATATTCTGTACTAAATATTGTAATTGTTTTTGAATAGTTTTGTTTGTTACCTGATTAATTCCACAGTCCTTGACGGTCGGCGGGAAATTTTGTTTATAATCACTATTCTTGATAAATCCCCGTGAGAAATAAAATCCAACGAAACGTTGCTGATGTGGTATATAAATATGAAATTGTTTGCTGACAAATTTTGTGTATAGTTTTTTAAAATTAATAGAAATTCTAATGGCTATAATGTATAGTATACGCACTTGGTGTAATAATTTTTACAGAATAAAATATATATCAAATCCAAACATATGAATTTAAACAAGACTTCAGATAAAACACGCTTACTAAGGAAAAACACAAAAGGCGGACACGTCACTTCACGGAACTGGACGACGAGGAACTCCAGGCCATACATGAAAACACACAAAGAAAAGCGCAGAAAAGATTAAACAGAAAGTGAGGAAGTTATTAAAGAAATAGTTTAAAGAGCAACACACACAACACTTTTGCAGTACAGAAAATTGTAATTCTAAGAGGAACGATGAAGAAATTCCTGTACTGATTGTAATACAACAATAATTAATATTTATTTATGGCCCGTTTAACTGTAATATTTTGTTTTAGGATATTTGAAGTATAAAGAAACGGTAAAGATAAAACGGGATATGCATAATATTCTGGAAACAAGACGGTATAATAAATACGAAAACATAACGTGACAAATGATACTCTAAGTGGATGGAAAACTTCCACAGTTCATCCTGGACATGATGTCGAGAAGTTACTTTATAAAATCACCGTCTGGGATGCAGAAAACACGTCGTAACTTCGATGGATCGGTTGTGTTGCGGCGTTCACCTGGCGCTGCTTCAGTGGATACCACGGTCACCAAAATTCATAGGTTGCGATTTTATTTCTCACGGGGATTTATCAAGAATAGTGATTATAAACCAAATTTCCCACCGACCGTCAAGGACTTACAAAATAACATTGCAGCAACTGATCTTACCGTCACTCCAATTATGATGCGTCCCAAAAAAACATAGTGTAGGGTGTTTT
This sequence comes from Eucriotettix oculatus, assembly GCA_034510155.1. NCBI lineage: Eukaryota > Metazoa > Arthropoda > Insecta > Orthoptera > Tetrigidae > Eucriotettix > Eucriotettix oculatus. Next base: position 13,594,743 of record CM067377.1, read on the forward strand.
TCTCTTACACATAAGCTATTACTTTCATAGTTATGCCTGGTCATTTTAGCGATTCTTTACACATCTAACCGGAAGTCCAATAGCAGAAGTTTCAGCAACAACCGTTGTCGACTGTTTTCCAAAGCCAATTTCCGGCAGCAGGTTAATAGTTAATTGTTCCAGGCTAAGCTTAAGAAAGGGTAATTAATAGCTTGTCTTTTAAGTAAGTATCACTTGTAACCTTATCTTTAATAATTTACCTGTTTGAGGCACTTTATACTGTATAAACAAAACAAGTTCTTAAATTTTTGTTTTCATTTATAATAAAACTTATTATTTTGTAATGTAATTTATTTAATAAAAATTTCTGTTTATCAGTTGATATACTTAATTTCGTAGTTTTTACAACTTTTATTTGAAAACGTTCTCGGGTACATACATATTCATATACACAATACTAGCAAAATGAACAGTCAGTATAATCTAAAATTGAAACTACAATAAGGAAACTATTATTAATTATCAGATTAATTTCTTCTCGTGGTAAATTATATTCTTTGAGAATAAATTAAAAATTAATACTATACCTGAAATAATTAACTGAAATATGAAATATGAAAGGTATTGAATACTCATATATTTATCAATTTAATATATATATATATATAATGATTGTATATATTTTAATTCACAAGATTAATAAACAATAGTTTGTAGAATATTTCCAAACAATAGAGATCTTATAAACTATAAACATATGATCTATTATATGGGTTGTCTTAGCGGGCCTTCACATGGAACATATTAAATACACTAATCGTACGCGGAATTGGCAGTACTAGAAAACGGCAAAGGGTTACAAATAGTGTAATTACCCTATCTTAAGCTTAGCCTGGAACTTGCCGCTGGAGTCAGATATGATGTACCCGTCGCTCGGCCCAACTGAACTTTCACGCTGTACAATGAACACCTTGCTCGTTTAGTTTTCTTCTTTTCCGATCTCTTACTGTTTTAATGACCACTGCTTAATGATTAATATCCTGTACTCAAAATGCTTACCGTTCTAACACTCAATCGTCCTAAATCCTTAATCGTCTAATGCTCAATGTCCTCAATTAAACTTTTTCCTGCGTTTTTAATACTTTGTTTCCGCTTCATTATTTCATTTCCGTCGGTGTCGGGGCACGATACAATCCAATCAAAACTATTTGCCATTCATCGCACTCCACCGTTGTTTTAAGCTAAACACCACGTCAGCTCACAGCCCGGTGTTGCAGAGTCTCAAAGAATTTAGAAAAGCCCAGGTCGTGCCAACATGTCTGTGTGTTATCTTATCCGACTTTCCTCAAGCCGCCTTCCTTTCATTGTGTACCGCTAATTTCCGTATGTAGTTGTGTTCAACCATTACATGACCATTAATTCAAAATTAGAATAATAATTGAATTCTTTTCGAATTTTGAGTTCAGGCTTCACTCTTAAATATTTGGAAGATGACTATTGTAATGTTGACGAAATATTTTACAAATAAAAGTTAAACGTCACTACGTTCTTTCAATCTAGTTATAATGTCACGTTTAGTTTTCCCTTTCAACAATTAAGTTGACCACAGTTAATTTTATAAATAACTTTAATTTATTTCATTCAATTTCCTGAAATTAGTTACAAAAATTTAGAGTAATTGGTGGTATTAGGAAAAGTCGTCATTCTTTGTGAATCTAATAAATTAAGTCAAGTAATGACCAAATGATAATTTCAGTTACTTTTTCACTTTAATTTTGTTTACGGAAAAAAGTGTCCTACCAGTAGAAAATTTGGAGGTTGATAGAGAAATAGTAGATTGTATTAAAGGGAGAATCTTTCTTGAAGGGTGTAGATGAGATATAAATTGAGCTGCCAGTCAATCACAGGTGCCGGAACCACTTTGAAGACTGGAATCTTTGTCCAAACGATTGAATGTCGTCCTTAGAGAGAAACGTGTCAGCTGCTCGGTCGTCTGTGGCTTCCCCCTAACACAGCAGCAAGTCCTTCATCGCCCCCTACAGGAAGAAGTCCATCCGAGAATAAAAGAGGAGGGTGGTGGTATTTCAATGGTCCTATTACCCTCTGCTTAAAAGATTCATTTAAAAAACACGCGCGGACTTTGTGCGGCGTCTCATTATGAAGGTGAGGTCCCCAGACTTTGCTTGTAATTTTGCATCTTGCATTTATTAAACAACTTCTCTGCGCGTGCAGTGTTTCTACCCTCATTTCGTGTGCTACAAAAAATCTGTATACTCTAAATCAGAACAAAATTAAATTCATGCAATAAGCGCGTATAAGCCAAACGTTTTTTATTAAAAATATGTACGAGAAAATGTGAGGTGCGGCTTGTCTTCCGAATGTTTCAACACTTTTAGTTTAGAACACTATACTATCTATACCTTACAATGAATTCCATTCGAACGTCATTAAAGTAATTTAATGCCATCGTCATTGTTTAACACCCTCATTGCCCCTGTCAAATGATTCGGAAGAGAACTGAAATAATTAGTGTCAAGAATATTGTACAATTTTCCTAAAATTTATCTGTTATACTAAAAAACTGACTAAGCTACTGTGAGTCAACAATGTGATTTTGAAAAAAACTATACATATCCCCACAAAATTCAGATGCTACTTATACCTGCATAAATACGGTTTCGCGAAAAAGAGGGATTTACTTACAGGTAATATAAGTATGAATATTAGGAAATCGTTGCTAAAAAAGGAAAGGAAAATAATAGAAGCATTTGAAATGTGGTGCTATAGGCGAATGTTGAAAATGATTTGGGTGGATAGAATCACCAACGAGAATGTTCTAAACAAAATACGGGAAAAGCGAACAATATGGATGAAGGGATAGATTAATAGACCCCGTTTTAAGACACGAGAATCTTGTAAAATTAACATAAGAGGGAAGTGTGGAGGGTAAGAGCAGAAGAGGGAGGCTAAGGATGGAATACGCTAAGCAGAGTAGTGAGGATGTGGGGTATGCTAGTTATAAGGAAATTAAAAGGCTTGCGCAAGATAGGATAGCATGGAGGGTTGCATCAGACCAGCCTTAGGACTGAATACCACAACAACAAAAAATACGGTATATCGTAATATGAGATTAATGTGGGCAATTTATTAGTCATTAGTATTAAATTACTTACAACTGCCGTCAGTAATCAAGTTTCTGTATATCACAAAAAAACAACCCGCGCGCCGATCTTCTTTTATTTCTTTTATACATCGAACCTCAGATATTGCCTAACTTTTTTTTGATTTAATACAAACTTTATCTGTACGATGTACAATTTAGTTATGATAATATTCTTAATAACATAATTTGACACAAGTAATGGGGAAACTGCTCAATAGCAGGCCCCAGCATATGATTGTTAATAAGAGATTTACATGTTTTTAAATGTAGAACTATTATAAAAAATTTTGGTAAAGAGATGATTATTGTAGGAATTAATGACTATTCCAGAATGTCTGTAGGACGTTTTGTTTTTAGTCTTGTATGGTGCTTGTGTTGAGGAAGGTTGTTTGCAGTATCTCTGATTAATAGGTTGCTGTGTCCCGTCATTCAAGTGTGAAGCTTAAGATAATTGGAGTTGATGGATTGTAGAACTGTAGGAATGTCTAGATGGTTGTGTAAGATTCTGTACCGTGGTGCATTTGCGATGATTCTTAGTATTCTGTTCTAGGCTGTCTGTATTCTTTTGACTTGAGATGCAGCAGCAGAACCCCATAATCCACAACCATATAGCCATATTGGCCGTATTGTTGTCGTTTACACGAATCTCTTTAATTTGATAGTTAGTGTTGAGTTTCCTGATAATAAAAATTTTAGTTGTTTTAATCTGTTCCTAACTTTTTGAATCACTAATGAGATGTGTGGGGCCCAGGTTAATTTAGTATCTAGTCTCAAGCCGAGGTATTGTACTTCAGTAGCATATGGTATAATTTCACCAAATAAGGTAATAGGGTACTTCGAAATGTTCCTCTTATACGTAAATTTAACTATTTTACACTTTTGAAGTGATAGCTTTAGTTGCCAATTTTTAAACCAGTCTTGGACAAGGTGCACGTATTCCTGAACTTCTGAGGCAGCTTCTCGGCATGAACCCTTGACTAGGATAGCAACATCATCTGTAAACTGGGCCACCTTTACGTCATCTGACACTGGGAAGTCCGAGGAGAAAATTAAATATAGTTAAGGACCTATAATACTACCTTGGGGAACACCAGAGAGAATCAGCGAAGTCGTTGATGTGCTATTGCCACTTTTAACGGAGTATGTTCCTTTTTGTAGGTAAGATTGAACTATTCTATAATATGTGTTCGGTAGATAGTCCTTTATTTTGGCTATCAGACCTTCATTCCGCTTGATACGTTTCGAGGAATAGGGCTAAACAGGCGATACCTTCTTCATACGTGTCCAGAATTTCACTCACAACCCTGTGCAGTTGCTTCACCTTATGTTTATAATTTAATTTGCCACATTACAGAAGTAAAAAATTACTTTGAATTATTTTATAAATTTTTTTTACCTATTTTAATATAAATTTATAAAACAAACATAAAAAATACAAAATTTTGGATTATACGATTTTAAGAGTATAAACAACTAATAGCAGGATCGCTTTCTCTCAGGGTTACTCAGGGTGCGGAATGGCAAAAAAATTATACTGTGTCTCTATATAAATAAAATTCTGTACTAGAGTTTTTATAAAGATAATTTATGATTACCTTTTAATGTCCAGAATATATCCTCCGCATCCTTACGAACGGTTTCTTTACACTACACTCTGCTCTTTGGATTCAACAAAATTTCACTTCACGTTTCTTCTATCTCTTCGCACTTTTTTTTTCTTTTTCCTCGTTGACTTTATTTTCCTTTCTTCGTATCAAAATCTCCAAGGAGCTCCGCGCACAACTTTACATTTTATTGTATTGAAATGTCGTCAGTTTGCACGTACAGACCAATCTTATTTCTTTCCTAGTCTGTCCAGACCTGTTTTCTCAGGACTCGCCGTCCCTTTATCTGGACAGACGCTGTCACTCAATTATATATTGTCGTCAAGTCCGTCCCCTCCTCCTGGAAATACGTGAAAGGGCATAAAATTTCAGCAAAATATCTACCTCTTTACAATTTGCTTAGAAGTGTTTAACACTAATACCAGCGTTGCAACTATTCAACACAGTTCACGTGGATAATGAATACTTATCACTTTGATTTACTTTTTAAACTGTTTTTCTTTACTTTACTGTTGGTCGGTGAGGCTTTCACAGCATAAAACTTTTATTGAGAAACAGTATACAATTATAATTTTTTAATATTAAAGTAACAGGTTGTAGACATTGCCCCGAGAGACCAAAGTACAGGAGGAGAGTCAAATGTGGTTTAGGCATAACAAAATTTCACTCTAAATTCTTCACAACACCCAGAAATTTGTATCCTAAATAAAATGGAGAGGGTTAAAATATATGTTTACAGCAAAAAGTCGCTCATTTTAAATGTTGACAATTCGTAGCAGAAAATTGTTTTAAAATAAAACTCTTAAATTATATCACTCAAAAAGGTTTATTACAAACGTGACAAAGTAAATAAATCCTATCTGTTTGAACAAACCATTAGAAATTAATTGTATGAAACAGGAACGTATAATGCTGGGAGGACATATTGCTTTAGATTAGATACCAAGCAAGAAACAATCCTCAGGATTTGGTGGGGTTGTTGTCGCCTGACTGAAATCAAAATAAGTACTCATGATTCCTGTGTATATTTTAAAAAATGTACCGGAGTAATGTATTTTCCAGTAGCTTTCGGTCTGCTGTCCCGCAATATCACACATCATCAATCGTGGAACCTAAGCCTCTTAAATATACTCTCTTTTCCGTTGTTGCCATTATCCTGAACTGACCCCGGGAAAACTCGCCTCCTACTGAAGTAAGTCAGGGATCAGTCTCCATCAATGGAAACTACGTTGATTCACGAACCCCCGTCGCCCAGGAAAATTTTCTTCAAACTCCATTTGTCTGTTGCTCACAGGACTTTTATTTTAACATCGAGCACCATTATCGAAGGGATGTTACAGAGTTTAGTGTGAAAAATAGAATTTTGTGGAGACTCCTCACATATAGACGTCCGGTGGATAAATTTTAAGGGCTTCGTGGAGTTGATCGACCACAAGCCCCGGTCTATCACTCCATGTAACATCTTCAACCTCCCAGACGTGAATACTCCTAGGTGTCGTTAAGCTTTCATATTGATATTTAAAAATCTCCTTATACTGTCCTCCTTGCTTAAAAAAATTGTACAATTATGGTATGTGTTACCGAAAATTGGTGGTAGCATTCTAACAAACCCGCGTTTTCTCCTGCAAACATAAAAATTATGTCTGATTTTCTAATTTTAAAAATATTTATGAAGTTATAAATATTTATTCTGTTTTAATCAATGTCGCCTTTAGACTTGGCATATTTCACGGAAAGACGGCAGATTTCAAACACAAATTTTGCCCTATTACTTATTATGGGTGTTCAGTTTTTCAGAAAACAATAAAATATCTCGAGAAACACACATCGGATGAAAAAAGTGTAAATTAAAAATGTACTTCTGAAAAGGGGACATTTAATGATATGAAACTTGACTTCCCATACCACGAGGGATGTGGAAGTAAATTATGTAAATAACTGAACAAAGAAGCGCAAGAGAACGCACCAAAAACCAGCAACATAAATTGTGAGAGGGATGGGGACTCACATAAAACAAGCAACCGAATGGAACAAAAAACTACTACGTCCACGTCGTTGTTCTTGGGTAACGCCAAACGTAGTTACTACTTATTAGTGAACGAATAAATGAACGTTTCCATATACTTTTAATGACAGCACATTCTGCGAAATAATTGCCATGAATAATGAATTCAAATCAATGGTATTGGACATTATAAAACCAAGGTTCCCAATAATAATTTGTTTTCCCATTGAAAATTTTGACATAATTCGTTTCCCCAACCCTGGGGAGTGGGGGAAGGTGGACAATTATGGTGTTATTAAGCGGAAGTTGTAAGAATATCTAACACATTCAATTTTATTTTGTTGATCTGGTGCTTATTTCTTGAGATATCTCCATTTTTCAACGATTTTTTGCCCACTTTGATTTTTTCGACTACAACGCTATCTGGAACCGAAATGACTCTAATCTATGGTCAAATTAGAGCATTTTTTCTGGAGAATCCGAATCTGTAATGAAAAATCGGGATTCCCTTTTAAGTTTTTTAACTTTTACCTCCCCTATCCCAGGAGGCGGTAGTGGGGGTTGATTTTCGTAACAATAGATACCAGACAAAAATTTTACATTCACATATTTTTTATCCGATTTGTTGTTCTCGAGATATTTCAATGTCTTGAGATAAAATGAACACCACGTATATTAAATAAATAAAAAATGAAATAAATATTGTTATTAAAAGTAAAAAAAGTAGGAAAATGAATTTTAAATGTTTTATTTGTTAGTTTCAAAATAGAATTTTCAACTCTTCCGTACTAAAACAGTCAGGTTAAGTTATAAACAGAATTACAAGCTCATTTCTAGTGTTAAACAAATTATTTTTTTTGCAAATGCAGTGGTATTTTTGAGAACTATTACATACTTAATCTCTTTTCATCTATTTTCCCCCCTTATCAGCTGGAAATCTGACCTCTGTGTAACCTACAACCGTAGACATTCACGCAACATGCTTCATACAATATCCAAGGTGCTCGATGGTATTTAAACAGCGTCACGAAGGCTGAAGATTAATATCGCCTTTTCCCCCGGGGACCTGCACGGAAAACCTGTCAGCCCTAACCGTGATACATGGGGCACAAATCTGAGGTTTTGAAGGCGCGGCCGAGCAACTTGGGCCATATTCAATTACGTCAAATGTTATCAAAATGGGTATGATATTTTGGGGGGTTTCGAAGGTCGTTTTGCCACACGAAGACCTCGACGACTTTGAGGTTGTGCTAGGATCTGCATAATCAGCCTTTGGGGAGAGGCGGACCATCTACAAACCGCAACTTCACTTCCAACGTGCTGCTTTAACTTGTGAAACATGCCACTAAATTATCATCGCCTCGGAGCTCGTAAGTGCAAAATTTATACAACAAGCCTTCTAAAAATTCATGACTTGATCCATATGTATTGACTGGATGAAAGAGGGTTCGGCTAAACACGATTAATACGTCCTACACGAGGCACCGAAATATTTAGGTCCAATAGGGTATTATGTTGCTCAAACGTATATTACTAACTTTCAAACTCTAACTTTAAAGCGTCTGTGAACGCAAGCTGTGCATAATAAAACACCTTTTCGTATTGAAAAATTATCTTACGGGAATTGTATGCGTTGTTATTAATGCAAATATATAACGACAAAGATTTAAATCAACATGAGACGATCACAAGGACTTTACGTGTCTCTCTATAAATTAAAATCATAGCAAGGCAGACCAAATGAAGAATGAAAATGTAAATACTATAGAACAGTGGTGGGTAAACTACGTCCCGCGGGCCAGATGCGGCCCCCTGAAATGTTCTATCCCGCGCGCGGGACATTATTCCTAATCTTACGAATAAAAATATAATACAGGCTGTAAGAAAAATAAATATTTTCCTCTTTCTTCCTCTCTTTGGTTATGGATCAGCGACGACATACACATTCATTGACTTAACCTAGATATTAAGTGTGACAACTTTTTAACGAAGAGTAAAATTGGCATCGGAGCTTCCTCGCAGTAGTACCCCCTCCACAGTTGCTAGATATTGAAAAACGTTTCTTGATTCAGACCTGTTTTAGCGTTGTTGGTTTTCTAGTTTTAACTCTGCTATTATTAAAAAAGTTATCCCTAAGATGTGGTTTAAGAAACGTAAATTTGGTTCTTATTGCCGTGTTTTCAAAGATGAATGTAGGTGGAAGTACTTTTTCTAGTTTTTATGGATAAACCACTTATGATTGCATAGAATATAGGTAAGATTAATAAATTTGGGTGATAGGAATGCGCAGCAGATAGACACGTGCGCCTGGCTCATATCGTTTCTCGGTTTAAAAAACCATAGACATGAAAAACGCTGCGTTTCAGGTACGAAGGAATACTTCCAATCTCCTTTCCTTAACGGTGCAAAGGATTTTAGAAAACAGTCCCCGATCACCCTACGCTGACGTGATATTGATGGATAAAGCTTTTCTGATTAGTTCTCTGCAGAAAAGCGCGGGATAAGTAGGAACCAATCTGAACCTTTTGACGATCACTGATCCAGGGAGAGGTTAGATGATCAGATATACTACGGTTGATGAAGAAAGAGGACCTCTGGTGCTGTAGCAGTCTGAATGCGCGTGGTAGCGGTAAGACTGTTCTGTGACGATCAATTTGAGCATAATTCGTTGATAACGATAACGGTAAAGCTTGAGTGTAGAAAACCTTTGCAATCTTTGCTAGATATGAATTCCTTTTCTTAAAATTTTCGTAAATCAATTATTGTGTTTAAAAATAAAAGTATATGACGTTTCACGACACTTCAGCTCTAAATTGCATTGGCTCGCCAAAAGCTTTTTTTCGCTTCCTGTGGCCCCGTCTTTAAAAAGTTTGCTCACTACTGCTATAGAATATATAATTGGTAACACAAAAAATAACATGGCTTTAATTGTACAAATATGGTAATTAAATTTCAGTGCCAAGACTAATAGATATTGTGCAATATAGTCAAAACAAATATATTTCGTTAAATAACGATTAATGGATCATGATGGAAAAATTTCGAGGGGACCGAGAAATTACCCCGGCATCTTCACTTTATTTCAAAGCATTTATTATTTGTCTTTGTAATTGAATAGCCATTAGACTCATATTGTGGCAACACTGAGTATGCAAGAGGTTTTTGGGTATGATTGAAAATAAAATATTATGTTAAACGATTTCCAGTATATGATTGATATGATTAATGTTACATGATAATAAATGAGTGAAAATTATTCTATTATTATAAATGAACATTTCTCAGAACAATAAAATATTGGAAACAATCATTTCATTCTGGATCATACCTAATAACAATTATTTTAAACGAAACTACCAATGAATAAAGCCCATGACGGAAAAAAAATTATTTTGGCCTCTGCTATTAATCGAGATATATGTGTACCATGAAGAGTTTAGCTTGAAATATGTAATTTTATAGACACCCCCTCACACACCGATGCATAGCGGATAAGTTGTATTCTACAATTTAAAAACCTGAAGAAATTAATTTATATTTTCTTAGTAATTGATTAAGTCTCAGTGTTTGGACGAAAAGTAGTACTTTCATAAAACTTTAGAATTTTATTTAAAAGCTGTTCTTTGATATACCTAATAATCCCCTGCATTTCTCTTCTCTCTATATATATTTCCGATGCATGGATATTTAATTAAATATATTTGGTTTGATCTCTAATGTGATGACAGGGCGTACCTTCGGGGATGCCTCGTACTCTCTCTGGTTTCTAGGTTGTCACATGCTGAGGCACCTTCATCTCTTTCGGAAAGGTGTATGTATTGGGTTCACAGACCTTGGTCATACGGTAAAATTCGCCTCCGATCTCATTGGAATAGTCGACCAGCTGCCTCCTAAAACTTGTGAAGGCACGGAGAAGGGTATTTTGCGAGCTCACAGTGAACTCGTCTCTCGTCATACGAAAGGGCGTGAGAATAATAACCAATAGCCCGACCTATCAGATGCAGATTTTTCAGGTTTTTCCCTGATTCCTTTTTAGGTGAAACACTGAGTGAAATCTTTAAATTATAGCCCGTGAGCCTTAGCCAGCCAGCCAGCCCTTGGCAACCTTTTAAATTCTAATCCGATGCTATTAAAAGGACGTTTTCTATTTCAAGATCCCCCTTATGTAGCCTGTTATCCCCCAAAAAACTTATTTATAATAAATCTATAAGTCTGACACTCAGAATACTTACAAATTCTTAATTATGTATTATAATACTGAGCATTGAAGAAAAATACGGTCATAGAACACAATTGAGTCAAAGTTAACCAAACCAAAATCAGATTTATAACAATTTGCAGTACGCATACGAGGCTAAAGAGAAATTTGGAAATTGAAATGCGTAATGTACAGTTGGCTGCACTGCAGTAACCGTGTTCTTCATATACAGCCAATATTAATAATTTTGGATTAATCGAACGGTCATTAGTGAGCTTCGTACATAGATGTATACAACTAACCACACTGTTTGTACCACCTTGTGTATATTATTTTCAATTTTTTAATTCTGGTCTCATTTGCATAAAAATAAAAGACTTATTAAACATCCAGGTGCGTTAAGATAGTTAAAATAATTTGAGTTGCAAAGTCTCCAAGTACATGAACGGAGTCATGAATACACTAGAGGAAAAATACTCCCCGTTTCTTAAGGAAGTAAAAAGCTTTTCCTTTCTTTGATTCCCTCGATTTTTCATCGACATTCTCAAACCCTCCAATCAGTTCATGGTATTGGAGATCACGAGACTTAGCGTCGGTTCAATTTATTTCAAATGGATTCCATAGAGCGAATTTCAAAATCCCGGGCTACGCTTGACGTTCATTGTATTAAGAAAGTGCATAAATAAACGGAATTGCCAACCCTTCAATAGGAAAAATATTAAATAAGAGTAATGTCATTTATTATTTAATATTCTCACTTGAAATTATTTCGTAAAATTTACACATCGTCAAATATATTAAATTATAATTATTGAACAAATTTTTGGTATTAAACTACTACTAAATACATAAAATCGAATCATAACCCATGCTCATGAAGAATTCTCCGTTGAAACACTTCCCGTCAGTCGGTAGTGGAAGTAGGTTCCTGTATTAAATTACAACGTTAAAATTTTATTATCACGGTTATTTATTTATGAATCTTTGTAATAGTATTTTTGTATAATTGAATTCTTGTTCGTTAGTGAGAAGTTCGATTATTATCATGTTTAGTTATTTATGATTTTTATAATAGTTTTTTTAAATAATAAATTATCATTTGCTAAAGAAAAATGGATTATTATAATGGAGACGGGTGATTGAGTATCTTGGAGAGGGAGGAAAAGTCTCTGGCGGTAGATCGGAACATTAACTATTGCATTTATTAAAAAGTGTATTGACAAGAATGTTATTCTGTATTGAAATTAAAGCACAATGTAGTATAAATCTTAAATTTTAAAAGTCTATGTTTTTATTTATTGAAAACGTTTGTCCTGTTATTAAGTTTCTTTTACATCGAAATTCCTTTTGTAGGTTAGAAACTGACGCACAATTAAAAACTTGTGAATTTGGGATTTATAAACTGACCAATCTTCACCAAATTGATGGAAGATTTTAAGGAGGAATAAAACTGCTAATGGTCACAGTTTTTACATCCATTATTACATCTTAATTAATATAAAAGAATACTAATCTCCACAGTTGTTATCGTATATGTGTTGTAGTATTCACTCCTAAGACTGGTTTGATGAACCCTCCATGCCAACCTATCTTGCGCAAGCCCTTTCATTTCTCATAACTAGCATAACCCACAAGCTCCCTAAATTGCTTCTTTTCTTACACCACACACTTCCCTCTAATGCTAACATTACTAGACCCTCATTCCTCATAACGTGGCATATTAATTTATCCCTTCTCTTGGTCAACGTCCTCCATATTGTTCGCTTTTCACCTATTCTGTTCAGAACTTCCTCATTAGTTACTCTAGCCACTTATCTGATTTTCAGCATTCGCGTATAGCACCACATTTCAAAGGCTTCTATTCTGTTTTCTGTTCCTTTCCCCATCTCCTATCGTCCACGTTTCGCACCCATATAACGCCAATCTCTATACGAACATTTTTAGCCACGATTTCGTAATATTCACACTTATATAACACATACGTAAATTCCTCTTTTTCGCGAAAGCCTTCCTTGCCTGTGCTATCCAACTGTTTATGTCTACTATACTTCTACCATCCCTAGTTATTACGCTTCCCAAGTAGATGAATTCCTTAACTTCCGGCAAAATATCCCTTCCCAATCTAACGCCCTTTGTTTTTCCACTGTTTCCCAAACTACACTCCATTACCTTGATTTTACCTCTATTAATCCTTATTATCGTATATTCATACTCATTAGTTCTGCCCATTTATAAAAAACAATCACATTTCAAGTCATTTAAATTGATAACCAATCTATTGAATTATAACGATTTAAAATCTTACCAGGGGTTTTTATCACCCTTCAATATTTACAAATTTGTATTGCAGAATATAATGTGGCAAAATTTGAGTTGTAATTCTGCCGTGTTTCCGTGAAATAAGCCAAGTTTAAAGGCGGATCTAAATAAAACAGAAAAATCAAACTTACGTTTTTGAAATAATCATTATTATTGTTTACTATTGTCAATACTTGTGTTAGAATTTTTATGAGAGTAACCGTATGTAAAACTTAGTGCCTTTAAATATGGTGGATTTTCCTGTAATACCCAATGTTATGGTGAGATCACAGACTTTTGCCTGTTGATATATTTGCAATTTTTTTCATTTACAATTCCTTCCGTGTTTGTGCTAATGGTTTCTCAATCCCTCCCCCATTCCAATATTTTTCTCGTGTTTTTTTTAAATAGGTCTGCTAAGATTTTTTAAAAAATTATTATGCTTGTAGAAAGATAGGGGATAAATGTCGACCGGACCAGGGACTCTACAAAATTGACTATATGCTTTACTGAGCTTCATTTGGAGTATTTCCACTTCCTTAAAAATTATTATGCTTCTAAACCTACATCAAGAAGATATAAACATACATTCCTTCTTATTACATAGGAGTTTATGTCTTACTTTATGTCTGCTGTTTTATTAATAAGATCGTCGTAACAAATATTTTATTGCCATAATTGATTTATGACAACACTGATATTCACGGTAATATTAACCCATTTTGTCTGTCAATTATTAGTTAATAAATGTACCGTTTGATATTTAATGTATGACTGTTAGACCGTTAACAATATTTCATTTCATTCCAAGACGTTTCTGTACACTTTATTACTCTTATAAGATCGTTATGAGTACCGTTTTAACGTGTTAAAATGTACGATAACGGTTTGGAATATATTTTTTAAATGTCTGTTATAATGGCACAAGATTACTTGTCGTTCTAAAAAAAGATGTAACAAAATACTCTAGATTGCATCACTTTTGTGCCTGGAATGTCAGGCAGTTAAAAAAAATGAAACTGGAAAATATTAATGATGCGAAATAAGAAGATGCAATAAGGATATTTACTATGCAGTTTGATGAGAAGAATTCCCGCATAGCCACTCCATCCAAGTTTCTTCCGCGTAAAGGATAATACGTCATTTAAAGTCAATCACAAGCTACAGTGGCGCTTGTTATAAGCTAAGCATAAATGGTACCTAAGTCAACTATATTAAGTATGAAACATTTCATTAGAATTTAGAGTCAAAGATAATATTGTTAACGTGCTAACACAGAGTCATAGATTAAATATCAAACGGTACATTTATTAACTAATAATTGACAGACAAAATGGGTTAATATTACCATGAATATCAGTGTTGTTGTCCTAAATCAATTATGGTAATGAAATTGACACGTCAGCCAGACCGTGAACCCAAATCACTATTCACGTCAAATTTGAAAGATGTTCCGTATACGACGATGACTGCGAAGGAACGAATTGCTTTCCAACCATAAAAACTTTGTAAAAGAATATTATATCCAACAGATAAGAGGATTTAATTTATATTTCACGATTTCATTTTGTGTCTCAGAAAAGTAAACGCATTTGTAATATTTCTGAAATAATTCTCTTGTTGAGTGAATGCAGGTCGTAGCCATTAACTATTCAAGCAAGTTTTGCAGAAGCTAAGCGGATAATTAGAATCTGTTTGATGTTATTACTCCACTCCGGAAGTTGCTTCACTTTAGCCAGCAGTGAAGCAGCTCCATTAAGTATTCTTTTCATGAATCGTAATCCATTCGGCCCCAAATGCTGCTCCGTCATACTGGGGAAATTAATTTCACAAACAAAGAGGGCTGTAGCATCCGTACACGTTCAATATGGCAAGTCACGACTCGACTTTTGCTTAATTCAATATATACTTACCTAGTCTTTTCGAAATTGTCGCGATTTATAAATATATAAAATATTCTTCAATCTGATCTAAACAGAATTCATCGTTGGTCGGACGAAAATGGGATGAAATAAAAAGCGGAAAAAGTAGATCGATTGTATTTACAAAAATGAGAAACGTTTTTTAAATTGAATATAAATTAGGAGATGAAAATATATTACAAGTAGACACTTGCAAATATCTGGGCGTAACTTTGAGCAAAGACTTAATTTGGGGAGAACACATAAATTCAGTAACTGGGAAAGGGTGGAGGGCGGAAAAGTACCCGAAAGACCAAAGACATCGCTTGTAGGTCTTTGGTTCGGCCTATCCTTGAGTATGGAGCAGTGTGTTGGGATCAGATACACGCGTTGGACAGGCTTCGAAACAGGGCAGGAATAGCAAATATTTCTAGAGGCACGTGTATGATAATCTGGAGGAGAAAGAGGGCCAGGCTTTGTGCACTGACGAACAAGCCTGGGGTCATATCAAAACTCGTATTCATTTACCGACATATGTAGCGAGAAATGATCATCCATTTAAAATTAACCAGAAAAGACAACGAACGGACGTGGGTAAATACTCCTTCGTAAATAGGACCGTAAAAGACTGGAATGATTTGCCTGCAAGTCTACTAGCGACTTTTCCGAAGAGAGTAAAATTATTTAGCGACAGAATTAAGAAATGGTTTAACTTAATTTATTCAGGCTTAAAATTAGTGTTAAAGTATTTGTATATTGAATGTTTATATTAGTATAATTTTATTTATTTAACTTATATTCCTTTATTAGAATATTAAATGTATGTTGCCACCGGGCTCAGCCCATTGTAACGTAATAAATTATGTATGTATCTATTAAACGGAAGAATAAATAAACTGGTGAGTGGAAACGGGGGAAATTATTTTGTCAATTCAATTCACCTATTTGCAAAAAGTAAGATCATCAACTTTATCCAAATTAATAAAGTTTTATCAAATAAATAATTGGTAAAATACAGATTTATCAAACGAATATAGATTACTGTATAATGTGAAATATCATCAAATTTCTTTATCCTCTTTTATCATGAATTATTGATAAGAAACGCGCATAAATGTCATTGTGTCATTAGCTAAGGTGAATCGGTCAGTGGACTGTAATGCGTGTATTTTCTCTTTTTTTTGGGGGGGGGGGGGCTTAACAGGCTACATGAAGCTGATCCTGAAACAGGCAACCCCCCTTTAATAGCATGGGAAGGGAATTGAAAAGGGGGCATGTGGAAGGTATAGCAAGGTAGCCAAGGGTTGACAAGGGCCCGGGCTATAGTTTAGGGATCCTACCTTATTGTTTCACCTAAAGAGATGCAGGGAAAACCTAGAAAACCTGCTTCAGGTAGGTCGGGAATTCGTTACTATTCTCACGCCTTTCCGAATGACGGGAGACGAGTTTGGGGTCGCAGCATTCCTTCTCCGTGTCTCCACCAGTTTTAGGAGGCAGTTGGCCGATTGATCCAATGGGATCAGCGGACGACTGTTGCCTTATGCCCAAGGTCTTTGATCCCAGTTCATATACCTCCTACAATATGTGAAGGTGTTTCGGCATGTGAGAACTTTGTTAAAAAAATCCAGAGAGAGTGCGAGGCATTCCCGACATAATCAGGTGAGCCCCGCAGTCACTCTGGGGTGAGAAAAATTCTCACAGACACCCTTCCTCCCGTGTAATTTTCCCGCTATGTCTATATTTAATATGGATTTGGTGGAAAAACGACTGTAGGTAAGATATTAGACGTCTGTATTTCACAGATGGAAGTGGCATTCTTCCTCCACGTGAGTTTGTCGCGGAAGCTTCTCATTTTTCTACGGTTATGATTAAAGTCTTGGTCAGTGTAACATTTAGAAATTCAAAAGGCTTGTGGATTATTTTATGATTCAAATACTAGTACTTAGGCTATGTAATGGCGGGTAATTAAATGGAAGATGTATTTTAAATTTAAATGAATTAATATAAGAGTAATGTAAATATATATAATTCATAAGTGACCATGAAACAAAATAGATGAATAGTGCTGAAAGTCACGAAGTTCATCAGACCTTTAGAATGGAGCCAGTTAAAAGATATTGAGGAATATTCGCGACGCGTTTACATTTTGAATGACGCAACAGTATGGAGCTGCGTAGCGCAGAGGAACCCTCTGCAATTTAATTCGTCATTTACGATTCAATATTCAGAAAATTGAAGGAAAATATTAAGATACAGGAGGAGCAGTTATGGAATTTCCGGAGTTAGAGAGACGGCGTCAGTCGCGGAGATTCGTGCCTATGAGAACGATTTGAAAAGTAAGGATGGTCAGCCACTAAAGAACGATGAGCTATGAAAATTTCCCCAAGCCAAACCTCTTCTTCTGAAATTGCGGATTCCGCGATATTTCAAAATTAAATATAATTGGTGAAGACGCGTGCCGTTGAGTAGCGTTTTACCATTTATAAGGGTGAAAGAAGAGATTGTCTTGGGGGTGGCAAGGAGATGAGAAGGCAGAGCACGTTAGGAGTTTGAAGGAGGAGGAAGTCTGGGGACGAGAAACATGAATACATAAGTAAATTCAGATCTGAAGCTGAAAACGAATTTAGTAAGAGAACAGAAGTTGTTGGGTCAGATGAAAGAATAAGCTTGAACTATTTACAAAAGGAAACAAAAACTCGAACAAGAAATAGTCAGTTTTTAGGGAAAAGTGCTTTTCAAGATATAAACAACGTCGGCGATACAGAAGACAGATTACTCTCAACATTAATCGGTATGAAAAATAAATGACCTGTAAATCCGAAGCCTGCAACTGCATTACACCGTTCGTGAGACGCCAGCCACTTCAGTTTTCCGGGAAAAGGACTCATCCTTTCCTGAAACGAAGACGATCCTGGAATCTGAACTAAACATCCAGACTCGTTCCGGCAGCATATAAAATGATTTTTGCTACCCGTTTGTTCCTTCCCATCCCACAGTAATTAACCCTGATAAGTCTCGTGAAAATAATACCATTGCCACTTTCAATATTTACTTTTCATTTTTTACAATTATATTAAGTACAGACCCAAGTGAGAATATGAGTAAAATTAATAAATTTATACAATTTCTTAGCGAAATTTTGCTTATATGCAATTAACATAAAACCCCATCAGAATATATATCAATAGGTTGAAAAATTAAGAAACATTGGTCCTTTATAACTTGTCATTATTCTATTTTCACCTAAATTTATTACTCTATGAGGCAAATCTTTGAACTAATAAGTTAGTTTGGCAAATAAACTATTTGGGTAACTGTTTAAGAATAATTTATTTGAGAAATTAATATTTTATATGCCTGATCGTGACTTAGAATATAATGCAAGAATGTATCCCGAATGTTTTAAATCATTTTCAGACTTTTCAAAACTCCTATTAAATAATTTATTAATATTTTTACATTGTCTTTCCTCTGGAATATTCGGACAAAAATTCCTACAAAAATATTTTTTTACGAGTTGTCATGACTCTCAATTGTAACTTTTTCCAACTGGGAACATGCTAAAAACGTACGGAATAATCTACGGCAACGTCCTTTTTGACTAGTTATACTCTAATTCGTGTAATATAAACTTCTTTTTATCGATGTTTGATTGCGTAGAATGTTTTCCACACTTAATTGACAAATAAAAAACTTATATTGCTATGGAATATTGCCGAAAGTTCCAATTTTCATATAGTGTTAATATGTTAAAACAATTTTTTTTAATAATTTTGAAAAAATTGAGGGTGATTGAAATCAAAGTTTTGGGTGCATTATAACATTATAATTTAAGAATAATTTTAAAATAGATCATGGCTCTCTGTACACAATAAAAGAATGTGACAACCGCCATTGCTTTTTTTCGAAATAAATAGAATAAATAAACTCTTTAAATATGCTTCTTTCCCAATGGTCTTATTATTACTTCACTGTAGAAAATATTAAAAATGTTATCAATTTATGATATAATTACGTTATGTGAAAATTAATAACCAGTGGGCTTGTTGTGCAATCTTAGGGGGAACGGTTAAAGATCGTTGGATACCGAGCGGCCTTTGGTTCAAAGAGATTTATTATCGTTATTGTTTTTGAATGAGTTTCTTAAAGAGTCTCATTTATCTGTTTGTTAAAGAAATTAGTAACTAAAATTAAGAACTTAGTTACTTCAAGTGGAACCTGTCAAGCTACATGAGAGTGATCCTGAAACAGGCAACTCCCCTTTAATAGCATAGGAAGCGAATTGAAAAGGGGGGATGCGGAAGGTAGAGCAATGGTAGCCAAGGGTTGACTAGGGCCCCCGGGCTATGGTTTAAGGATCCTACCCGGTGTTTCACCTAAAGAGATGCAGGGAAAACCCTAGAAAACCTACATCAGGTAAGTCGGGCATTGGGTACTATTCTCACGCCCTTCCGAATGACGGGAGACGAGTCTGCTGTGGGGTCGCAGCATTCCCTTCTCCGTGTCTCCACCAGTTTCAGGAGGCAGTTGGCCGACTGATCCAATGCGATCAGCGGACAGCTCTTGCCATATGCCCAAGGTCTTTGACCCCGGTACATATACCTCCTAAAATAGGTGAAGGTGTCTCGGCATATGAGAACTTTGATGAAAAATACCCAGAGAGAGTGCGAGGCATTCCCGACATGATCAGGTGAGCCCCGCAGTCACTCTGGGCTGAAGCGCCTGCGAGAAAACTCCCGCAGCGCCCTCAAGTCCTATGCTTATTGTAGAAGTAAATAAACGTTAATTCTTGTTGAACGTTCGTTAATTCAACTGCGAGAGTTTATTGCAAATTTTCTGACCAGAGCGGATTTATCCTTAAACTGGCGTAAGTCGCGATAATAATCTGTAAGTCCACCCTGTTCATAATTCGCTTACATTGTAAGTCCTTGAACTTGTTTATTATATAATGACCCACTCAGCGTTCGTAAAACAGCGTTAAAAATATTTAAAAATTGTAGTGCACGTACAAAATATATAATATTTTTTTCATTCTATAGCGAAATACATTTTTAACTGAATTTATCGCGTGAGATCGTTTCAAAATGACATTTCCGCTTATTAGCGATTTATTAGCTTTTCCAGCCAACGCATTTTGTAATCGATTGATCTAATCTCGTTTAGTTACGCGAGGCTTATTCCATTCAAAATTTACAATGCTTTCATGAATGAGTCCAGTCGACCAGCGTGAAACGGTTATGGGAATCGTCAACATATTAGCAACTATTTCTGAACTCCAGTCAGCTCGCGCTAATCATATATTAGTCTCTGAACAATACAGTACTTTTCATGTAATGTTTTCCTTTGATTTGATTTCTTTTTCATGGTTACTCGGTTGCGATTATTTAACCGTAAATAAATATTTACATAAATTAAATGTAGTAAAAATGTTAATTGACTTACTCGTACTGTATATTTAGAAGTAATAACAGACGCGTGCAGTAAACGTTAATTATCTCCGTAATAAACAACTCAAATAGCGCTAATTACAGTTAATAACGTCGGACTTCCAAGATAGGGAAGGATCGATAACTTGTAAAATACCGAATAATAACGTGTAACCAGGCAGCACAGTATTTTTGATTCGGCGTAATCTCTATGCACTTGCAATGAAGAAACTTAAATAGAAAAAATTGCTATTTTTAAATAAGTAAACTTAATTATACAGCTTCTTGGCGTAAAAGACTTATTTTAATCATCTTTTTACAGTCGTTGCTTACTTAATAATTTGTTAATTAAACATTATAGACTAATCTCGCACGATTCAGTACATTCTGGCCTACAAATCAAAACTCCACTTGCCTGTTGCTCACAGAAACTTTATTTTAACATCGAACACAATTTTCAATTAACCGTAATAGGGATTAGTTTGAAAACTAGAATTTTACAGAGACTCCTCACACATTGCTGTCCAGCGGATAAGTTTTAAGGTCTACGTGGACTTGACCTACCACAAGCCTTCTTTCTTTCATCCATGTAACATCTTCAGCCTCCCAAACCTGAATACTCCTCGGTGTCAATGCAGAGTTGATATTGACATTTCAAAGTCCTCTTAATACCGAACCTCCTTGACTAGAAAATTTGTCCAATCAGAGTAGTCGCTTTATAAAGTATATGAAAATTGGTAGCTGCTTTCTAACAAAAATATCAGTAACTATGAGTTATCTCTAACAAACGAAGCAATTGTACTCTTAGTCTATAATATATCAACTTACATAATATTATTCTTTCAAGTAGTGTGAGTAACAGTTATCGATTGCAAATGAACAAAATTCAATTTTCGTATGCTAATTCCTACAGAATGTATAGTTTTTGCGAATATCAGTTTTTTGTGATTTTACATAATAATAGTTATTTTATGTAAACTTTTAATGGTAACTGGGATATCATTTACAACTTACACCCATTTAAAAAAAAGTTTATCTAATTTTTTCAAATTTTAAGTTCCAGTATCTCTGTTGGAGGCATAGATGAAAATACAAATATTGCACACATGAAATAACTCAAAATATATCATCAGTATAAATTTCAATTATGATATTTAGATACAACTTGATATAAAAATGGTCAAATACAACAAACAGCAGGTCGGAAAGAGTGCATATGAATTTATCCAGTTATTTTTAAGCTTATATGTAATATTGATTATTATTAAACACTAAAGACTACACAACGCATAATGTTGTAATATTGGGATTTGTAGGCGAGAATGTTCTTAACATAATATTGTTTATTTCAAACTGATAGGATAGCCAATCCCTGAATAATTAAAAAATAATAGATACCTGTAAACTCAAACAATAGCACAAAATTTGCAACAAAAATGGCCTCCATTTTTTTAACTAGTCGCAATGATGATTTACGAAAATTGTTTTTGAACTACCAAACCATAAGGGAATGCACCAAGGCGAAATATTAATTTTTTTATTAGATGGTCGAACAACTAATTGACCCACTATTAAGGCGGTGATAGTATTCTTCTTTTACTCGTCAATCTGTATACATTACATCATTACGGCAGTTTTACGGAATTTAAAGACTGACTTTAAATTCATATTACATTCAAACAAATGTATAGTACTGTAATATACTTTTTTGTGTATAAAACATTTATTAATTTAAAATACAAATAAGATCAATTTTAATAATTTTGTTTATTAATTTAAGTGAAGACACGGGCTTAATCCCAGGGGATTTTGGGTCTCTCAAGAGATGGAGTATGCATCAGCTGAAAAATAGAAAGAAAATAATTGAATGTTAATTTTATCCAGAGCAATGAGCAAGTTTCACAAATTTTTGATCGCTTACCCACAATTACTGGCCCAACAAACATCCACCTCTCGAATGTTTGTGCGTCTCTGGATATCTGCTCTACTCGCCTCTCTTCTCGGGTCTGATGCACTCGCCTCCCTTCTGGGGTCTGATGCACTCGCCTCCCTTCTGCCGTCTGATCACTCGCCTGCCTTCTGGGGTCGAGCCACGTCCTTCTCGGGTCTGCTCTGGTCTGGTCTGCCCCTCTCTGCTCTGGTCTGCTCTACCCCCACTCTGAGGTCTCTACTACGATCTGATCCGGTCTGCTTTACTCATCTCCCTTCTCGGGTCTCGTCTGCCCCTCTCTGAGGTCTCTACTACGATCTGATCACGAGCCACCCATCGGCTTCCCTTATAAAGCTTCTGACGGGACTTCCCCTATTTCTTAACATTTCGGGGTTCCCCGCCCTCATTTTTCCCGCGGGGGTTCACCATCGTCATTTTTTATACAGGCAAAGCGGGCCTTCCCCGCGGGGAAAAACAATCTTTCGGCCGACTATCCATTGTTGTTGGCCGAACTGCGCCTCATAACGCCACAACCATACAAAATCCCCCTTTTTATCACAGTACTTTTTCCAAAATTAAAAGACTATTTATACATTCTGATGGTTACAATTTTTAAGCTCATAATATAGGATATACGTCATTTCATTAAAATAAACAAAAAATGTATAACTAATTAACATTTCCACTTTAAAATTATAATTGTTTATTACTCCAGGTGTTATTTAATTGATGATGACGTTCTACATTTTATGTGAGACATCAAAGCTCACTCTCTAAATTTTGTGTGCAAAAAGTGAACTTTAAGTTAATCTATTTCTTTATAAATTATTAGATCATTTGATTTCTCAATAAATATATAAATATTATACAAATTATAAATTAAATAATTTTTTTGATATTTCAGACCATATTTTTAATACATTTTAAATACAACGTTTCGGTAGGTATTGGAAGCTTCTTCAGGGTTTTATCCTGTGGAGAAATATTGATAAGCATCGTGTTAATATGAAAACAATATTTTACAAAATAAAATGTTGACATGTTAACACGATGTTTATCAATATTTCTCCACAGGATAAAAGCCTGAAAAGATACAACAAATACGTTATATTGAAAATAAAGTCTGAAATAGGTCAGAGACCGTATCTAATTATTACATAAGTCAGACGTAAAGTAAAACCTATAAAAATGATATCCTATAATTAAAATAATATTTTTTAACCTGGTCAGATGACATTTTTTTGTTTTTAATATTAAATAATTGATGACAAGAACATTTTATACACATGATATATTTATTGTATTATGTGAAACCTTATTTAACCTTACAATTTATTCTTGAAATGCCAGTAAGTAATAACAATTTTGTAGTGAAATTTCTAAAAGTTTGTGCTTTGCTCACACATTAATAGCAATGTGTTGTAATGTTTTATTTCAATAAATCGTATTTATAAATAAAGTAATAAGATAAATCTGCGTTACTACAAATAAATTACAAATATTTGCCAATAGTCATAAATGCAATAAATTAATTTGAAAACGTTTCGTCCCCCAACTTGCTAGACCTCTTCAGTTCTTTCTAAAACAATTATATAATTTAAAAACACAGTTTAATATAAGTAAATGAATTAGATGTGCTGTATGTACTTACAATTAAAATGTAACAAAATTGTCATGTTGTTGCCGCAAAATATATTGTATAAGTTTTTAAGGAACTGAGGAAGTCCCGAAAGTTGGGGGACGAAACGTTTTTAAATTAAATTGTTCTATCTCGGCCATTTTGCCTATATTTGTGTTTTGTTTAAGCAATATTTCTGATTGAAGATATATTTCTGGCAGATTCATTAATTTATAATTCATTGAGGTCAGATAGAATTATAAGTAATCCATTTATTTTTTATTACTTTCCAATACTCACGAACGAAATGTAATTTACTCTATACTTTTAGCTTTTTTCTTCCGACTTAAGTTATGTCACAGCTGCTAGAAACTACCACTAAATGGTTTGCTTTTGTACTATTACTAAATCATTTACTTGATGAATACACTTTAGATAGTAATTCTTTACGGCTGCATATAACTTTGAAGACAATTGTGTATATTTAACGAATACTTGTTTGAAGAATTTCACGTTGCGACATATGCAGTGTATTTTGTCATGTAGATACTTTCTTCTTAAAAAATATCTTTGTTAACCGATAATGGTATGATTTATTTACGTTGGAATAAATAATGGTGTGTACAGTCACTTTGCCTCACTTCTTATTGCCAGTAATACTCAGAATTACAATTCATGTATATACTGAAGTTGTGACTGTATCGGTATGAGAAGTGTTGGCAGCTATTACGTGATCTTGACGACGCCGTCGACCTTTGATGGTGTGGACATGGTGTGACTTATTTACGGCAGATGCCGCCCGTCACCAGAGCCGACGAAGATGGATGCGTGTTTAGTTTTAATTTTCTGCTCTCGTGAAAACTCCTGGCTCGGTCTAGATATAACACATTCCCGGAAGTTTGACGATAATCGAAAAATATAATAGGCACTCATAATCAAATCCATCCCGCCTCATTTCGAGTCACGGCCGTTGGCTCGCTGATTGCGAATTTTTTTTTTCAAGAGGATTAACGAATATTTAAGAAGGCTCTAACACAGACAACTTCGGTCCCTAGCTTATGTTGTTATAGAGTCCTTTGCAAGTTGCAGTTCTTTGTTCGCACGCGGAGCGATTCTCTCACAAAAGTGGATCACAGACAATATTAGAGTCGAATATATTCAGCATGAGTAAAGATGAGCGACATTGTTAGAAACACCTCGTGGGACTTGAAACAAACGTGTCACACCCGCAGGAAATTGGACTCGAGCTTTGTGAGTACAATACGTAAATCAACCCAGAGATCTGTGACTGTGGCAGAGTCAAATCACAAAGACGCAAGGAGTAAATAATATTAGGACTCAAAGAAGAAAACAGATCTTACAGGAGCATA